>CM044397.1:29737500-30937500 GCA_024322285.1 Musa beccarii
AATAGGATTTTTTCCCTAATAGGACTTCTACTTCTAATAGGACTCTTTTCCTAATAGGACTCCTACTTCTAATAGGACTCTTTTCCTAATAGAACTCCTACTTCTAATAGGACTCTTTCTTTAATAGGACTCCTTTTCTAAGAAGCAACCTAACCCTAACCTAGCCGGCCTCTTCACCTCTTTAATAGGGGTCGGCTAGATAGGATTTACATGAATGCCCTTATCAATGAAACTAAATTATGACTCTCATAGCTAGAGTCCTAACAGAAAGCTCCACCCGACCCCTTTGATGATCAAGTTAGTTGGTAGTTTCAGAGGGGGTTTTTCCTAGTCCGAGTGAGCCTCTTTCTTCTTCCCAAATGCAGGGGCTTAAATAGGGAAGGTTACTGTTTCCGGACGTGTCCGCTTGCAGGGAGCAGGATCGTACCTCTGATGGCGTCTGACGCTGCGTGGAGGACCTGGCTCCTGCGGGATGGCGATGTACCTCGGTCAACATGTGGGATGGCGACGTGCCTCGGTCGACGTTCGACCTGCTTCGGCCAGGCGCTGTCGGGCCGGACGGACAACCTCCGCAGCTCTTCGCCAAGCACGGTCCAGGGGCGTCACCCGTGCTTGCGGTGATGTCGACACATCCCGTCATCATAATTACCCTCATCATTCTCCCCCCCCCCAAAGGAAGCCATGCACCGGCTTTTACCAGGGGGTCAGAGGCGTGGTGTCTAGCAGTTAAGACTACTGGTTTGTCCACTGATCGGTGCTGGGAAAGTTCTCCAGAGGGTCTCGGTGGACGTTGGCTTGGTGTCCTGGGTGGAATGCGACCAAGGTGTATGACTTAGGCGCCCTTCGAGTCGAGTCGATCACCTAGTGTCACTCAAGGGCATTGTTAGTCACGGGTCCACGAAGCGGAAGGGTGGGTGAATTTTCTACTCAGTGGGAGCATCTTTGATGTGGGAGGACTGGATCGTGAGGACTTCCGAGCGACCGATCCTCCGGCATCAACGACCAAGGTGTACTTAGGCGTCCTTCGATCGGGTGAAGATTGGTTGGTGAGGCGACCAGTGTCGCGCGAGATGTGTAGGACCACGGTCGAGTAGGCTCGGAGTGGGTGGGCCAGAGGTGTAGGACTCGGTAGTAGGCTGCCGAGGTACACGGCTCAGGCGGGTGGACCGCGTAGAGGTGTAGGACTCGGGCAGGCTACGACCGAGGTACCCGACTCAGGCGGGTGGACCGCGCAGAGGTGTAAGACTCGGGCAGGCTGTGGCCGAGGTATATGTCTCAGGCGGGCTGACCGCGTAGAGGTGTAGGACTCGGACAGGCTACGACCGAGGTACACGGCTCAGGCGGGTGGACCGCACAAAGGTGTAAGATTCTGGCAGGCTGCGGCCAAGGTACACGGCTCAGGCGAGCTGACCGTGCAGAGGTGTAGGACTCGGGCAGGCTACGACCGAGGTACACGACTTCAGGCGTGTGGATTGCGCAAAGGTGTAGGACTCGGGCAGGCTGCGGCCGAGGTACACAGCTTCAGTGGGTGGACCGCGCAAAGGTGTAGGACTCGAGCAGGCTGCAGTCGTGGTATATGGCTCAGGCGGGTGGACCGCGCAGAGGTGTACGACTTTCGAGCGAGCTATGGCGAGTACCGGCTCAGAGCGGGTGGAATGCGTGAGTGTAAGACTCAGGCGAGGCGGGCTACGGCGAGGTACATGGCTCAAAGTGAGTGATCCGACTGCAGAGATGTAGGACTCGAGCAGGCTACGACCGAGGTACACGGCTTAGACGGGTGGACCGCGCAGAGGTGTAAGACTCAGGCAGGCTATGGCCGAGGTACACGGCTCATGCGGGTTGATCGCGCAGAGGTGTAGGACTCGGGCAGGCTGTGACCGAGGTACACGTCTTAGGCGGGTGGACCACACAGAGGTGTAAGACTCGGGCAGGTTGCGGCCGAGGTACACGGCTCAAGCGGGTGGACCGCGTAGAGGTGTAGGACTCGGGCAGGCTGCGGTCGAGGTACATGGCTAAGGCGGGTGGACCGCACAAAGGTGTAAGACTCGGGCAGGCTGCGGTTGAGGTACACGGCTCAGGCGGGCTGACCGCGTAGAGGTGTAGGACTTGGGCAGGCTGCAGCCGAGGTACACGGCTCAGGCGGGTGGACCGCGCAAAGGTGTAAGACTTAGGCAGGCTACGACCGAGGTACACGGCTCAGGCAGGCTGACCGTGCAGAGGTGTAGGACTCGAGCAGGCTACGATCGAGGTACACGGCTCAGGCGGGCTGACCGCACAGAGGTATAGGACTCGGGCAGGCTGCGGCCGAGGTACATGGCTCAGGCGGGTGGACCGCGCAGAGGTGTAAGACTCGGGTAGGCTGCGGCTGAGGTACGGCTCAGGCGGGCTAACCGCGTAGAGGTGTAGGACTCGGGCAGGTTGCGACCGAGGTACACGGCTCAAGCAGGTGGACCGCGCAGAGGTGTAAGACTCGTGCAGGCTACGACCGAGGTACATGGCTCAGGTGGGTGGACCACGCAGAGGTGTAGGACTCGGGCAGGCTGCGGTCGAGGTACATGGCTTAGGCGGGTGGACCGCGCAGAGGTGTAAGACTCGGGCAGGCTGCGGCCGAGGTACACGGCTCAAGTGGGCTGACCGCGCAGAGGTGTAGGACTCGGGCAGGCTGACCACGCTTGGACTTTCTTCGGGTTGGCGTCGATTCCTCTTTCATGTATGATGAATCCGAGGAACCTTCCCGAGCTGATGCCGAAAGCACACTTCGAGGGGTTGAGATGCATGCCATATTTCCGGAGCGTGGAGAACGCCTCGGCCAAGTCGGTCAAGTGGGTCGAGAACCCCCCGACCCGACCTGTGTGTAGGAACCGAAGGGCATGTTGCGAGCTGGTCACCATAAGAAGGAATCGATCCCGAGCAAGCGAATGATTAGCTTTGCCCGACCCGACATCGGCTTCCTGCCCGGAGATCGACCAAGGCGACCCCTATGCATTCGGACCCGAACCCAGCCACGATGACCCCGAGGCCACGGCGTAAAGTTGTTGACACTAACAGATTGACGCTAAAAGGAGGGCCCGATGTCGTAAAGTCAGCCCAATCTAATCGGTCGGCCAACGCCCAAGCTGCGATGCTCGGCCAGCCATGTTCAACACATCGCTGCATGGTTCATTGCTGCACCAAGCAGCTGCTCAGCCAAATGTAAGCCCGAGTGATGCTACGCGGCCGGCCAATGCCCGAGCTGCGATGCTGCTCGGCCAGCCAATGCCCAAGCTGTGATGCTCGGCCAGCCATGTTCAGCACATCGCTCCATGGTTCATTGCTGCACCAAGCAACTGCTCGGCCAAACGTGAGCCCGAGTGATGCTGCTCGGCCAGCCATGTTCAGCACATCGCTGCATGGTTCATTGTTGCACCAAGCAGTTGCTCGGCCAAACGTGAGCCTGAGTGATGCTGCTCGGCCGGCCAATGCCCGAGCTGCGATGCTCGGCCAGACCATGTTCAAAGACACATTGCTTTGCATGGTTCATTCTTTGCACCAAGCGTTGCTCGCCAAACGTGAGCCTGAGTGATGCTGCTCGGCCAGCCATGTTCAGCACATCATTGCATGGTTCATTACTGCACCAAGCAGCGGCTCGGCCAAATGTAAGCCCGAGTGATGCTGCACGGTCGGCCAATGCCCGCGCTGCGATGCTCGGCCAGCCATGTTCAGCACATCGCTGCATGGTTCATTGCTGCACCAAGCAGCTTCTCGGCCAAACGTGAGCCCGAGTGATACTGCTCAGCCAGCCATGTTCAGCACATTCTGCATGGTTCATTGCTGCACCAAGCAGCTGCTCGACCAAATGTAAGCCAGAGTGATGCTGCGCAGCCGGCCAATGCCCGGGCTGCGATGCTCGGCCAGCCATGTTCAGCACATCGCTGCATGGTTCATTGCTACACCAAGCAGCTGCTCGGCCAAACGTGAGCCCGAGTGATGCTGCTCGACCAGCCATGTTCAGCACATCGCTGCATGGTTCATTGATGTGGGTAATAAATGGGACATGACGTAGGCCCACATCGCCTGCACCCGGATGACGTCTCCTGTCCTACTCGCAGCCAACTGTAACCAGGGTTGACCGACAGATATGACACCATCTGTCCCTCACAGGCCGCACGACCACCGAGACACATCACCATCTTGCAGGGGCTAGGTCCTCGACGCACTGTCAGACGTAATCAGAGCCATGACGTCACAAGCACGTCGAAGAGCAGCAACCTGGCCCATATAAACCCAGGTAGATGAGCGTAAAAGGGGAGGTCTTTCTTCTTCTCGACCAACGAACACCCTCTAAAAACAATCTTGACTGACTTGATCGTCGGAGGGGTCGAGCGGAGTTCTTCCCGACCCGACCTTTGTGCAGGAACAAGGACGGAGCGTGGTCGTCGGAGGAGTCCTCATCGGCACCACAGACCCCAAAGACGCAGACCGGAGATCTCTGTCGCATTCGAGCCCGAACCCAGCCGCGACGGCCCCGAGGCCACGACACAAAGTTGTTGACACCAACAGATTGGCGCTAGAAGGAGGGCCGATGTCGAGAGGTCAGCCGGGTAGCCCAGGCGAGCCAATGCTTGTGGGGTCGCACTTGGTGGGGGCTCCGGCGTAGGCTCCCCCCATAACGAGCCCCGAGCGGAGGACCCCGTCGCGACCACAAAACGTTATTGGCGGCTGTTCAATGACCCGGGCCTGCTCCCGCCCGGCGGCGCCGCCATCGACCCATCGCCTGTATCAGCCGAGGCCTTCCAGGACCTCGCCCGCCAAGTTCAGACTCTAGCCGGGATGGTGCAGACCTTCATCCCGCCTGTGTCCTTATCCGCACCGTCGCCCGCCGTGGACCCGCCACTCCGGTCAGATTCACCTGCGCTGGTCACCTAACCCCCTCGGCACTCCCGACCCTGCCTCAGACACGACGGGTTCCGTTCGAGGGACATGTGTTGGATGACCCGAGCAACCATCCCGATCCCGAGGTATTATCCTCGGACTCGGCCGACTCCCTCCGAGCCCGGCTCGCCTCGTCAGCCAGCAGCTCGACGAGGTACAGAGGGAAACGCAGGTCCAAGGAAGAGCCAGGGGAGGGCATGTACAGGGGATCGCCGTGCACCCCCGAGATACAGGATCAACCGATTCCCCCGAACTTCCGTCTCCTCTCCCTCGACGCATATGACATCGCTGCTGACCCGGCGGATCACGTGGCCACCTTTCGGGCCCAAATGGCTCTCTACGGCACATCGGATGCCTTGATGTGCCGGGCATTCCCACGACGCTGAGGGGGCCAGCTCGAGCATGGTATAGCGGTCTTAAGGCCGGAGCGTTCTCGTCCTTTGACCAGCTCACCAAAGACTTCGAGCTTAACTTTTTGGCGTATGCACGGCCGAAGCCATCCGTCGCTCTGCTCCTAGGACTCAACCAAAAGGAGGAGGAGCCACTCTCTCACTTTGTGAATCGTTTCGCCACGGAGATTCAGAAGCTATCGGATACTCACCCCTCTTTGTTGATGCAGGCATTCATGATCGGGTTGCGACCCTCCAGGTTCCTATGGTCCCTTGTGGAGCATCCCCCGGTTACGGTTCCAGAGATGCTCCAGCGAGCTAACCAATTTATTGCGGCGGAAACCTGGATGGCTGGGAAGCGCGAAGAGCGTAAGAGACCTCGGCCTGAAACCCCACGGGAGCAGTCGGCTCCCATGCTAAGGAGCAAGGTGGGCCGACCCGACCCGCGAGTCCCGAGGTCCCCCCGCTCTGCGCTAGGTCCTTCCCAGATAGAAATATTTCTCAAGATAAAGGAAAAGGGGCTGTTCAAAGCGCCCACCCCGATGAGGGGTCCCTCCGGACTACGAGATCAGTCTAGATATTGTCGTTTCCACCAACAGCACGGACATGACACCGAGGAGTGCCGTGACCTGAACCGACAAATCGAGGAGCTCATTCACAGGGGGCACCTGGGCCGCTACCTCCGCCAGGCCGAGAATCTTTTGCCATGCCCCGAGGGCCCCATCGAGCGGCAGATTGACATAATAACCGGTGGCCCCGCCGCCTGGGGAAATAGCATGGTCGGGCGGAAGGCATAAGCCCGAGCGGCCGCCAGCGGGAGCTCCAGACAAGGGCCCGACCCTGAGGTCACATTCCTGGCCAAGGAGCCAGGGCAATCCGAGCACGACGACGCGTTGGTAATAACCGCTAGGATTGCCAATGCCCAAGTCAAAAGAATCATGATCGACACAGGAAGTTCGACCGACGTACTCTATTCAGATGCTGTTGAGAAGCTCAGCCTGACCAGAGACACCTTAGAGCCGATGCGCTCCATGCTCACTGGATTCAATGGCGATTCAATTTCATCGCTGGGGTCAGTCACCTTACCCCTAACTCTGGGAGACCCGCCGAAGACAAAGATGGTGATGACAGCGTTCCTAGTCGTCGACTTGCCCACTGCATACAATGTGATACTTGGGCGATTGACCCTCAACAGATTTAGAGCAGTCGTATCCACCTACCATCGGACGGTAAAGTTCCCGACCCGTGCTGGGGTCGATGAAGCCAGGGGAAGTCCCCTTGAATCTAGGCGATGCTACCTGACAGTGATCTCGCTGCACAAATGGCTAAGGGCCGGCCTGTTGAATCTCGGATTTTGATGATGAAACTAATTGATTGTGGTTTATTGTTTAACTACATTTTGAGTTACGCAGGTCTACTATCGATCAGGATTAGACAGTTGATGCTGGAGGAATTGACGTTGCGCCGGGTGATCACGTCTGAATATTGGATGTTGAGCCGGAGGTTTGATCGACAATCGGCTAAAGGCTTCGTATGTCGGGCATCGGGCCAAGATGCATGTTGCGTCAAGGATATCGGGGTTGCGGAGGTCATCTGCCGATTGGGCAACAGACAGCAAAAGAGGACGATGTGCCGAAGGTTCGGACGAAGCGCTAACCAATGACGTGCCGGGCAACTGAATGTCAATTCGTGTTGTAATAACTATCTAGATCGAAGTAGTGTGTTTGTTTGTTTGTGTGCAGGATTAACTACGATGACGATGAAGACGTAAAGTGAAACAAAGTGCCGAAAGACAAGTGGGATGGATCGTTGGGAGTTCGAGAGTTCGATGGAAGTCCGAAGATTCGTTGAGAGTAGTTGCCGGAACCGACCGAGAACGAGTAGGGAGCTTGCCGAAAGGTTTTCGGAAGTTCGCCGAAAGGTTCATCGGAAGTTCATGGAGCTTGCCAAGAAAGATCGGAGCTTGCCAAAGAAGCTCGATGGAACTCACCAAGATCATCATGAAGTTCAGGAGCTTGCCGGGAGTCTGCAGAATGGTTTTCGAGGGTTCGTCGGAAGACCGCCGGAAGTTTGCCGAAAGCTCACCGAAAGAAGTCTTATCTTATGAACTTTGAAATAGCTTAAAAAATGTCTTTAAAATTTGTAGTTAGCATATAATTTGGTTTAGGATTAGGTGTTAATCCTATAAACCAAATTTGAGCCAATTCGGACTTCGTTTGGACTGGTTTACTGAGTTTTTACCTAAAACCACTATCTTGAAAATGACCTGGGCGGTAGTACCACCTGGCAGCGGTAGCACCGCCTGTGCACTGTCAGTCTGATGACTAACAGGCGATAGCACCACCTCTGACAGGCGGTAACATCGCCAGCATCGGGAACTCCAATTTGATTTCAAATTTGGAGCCCAAATTTGAATCCATTTTGGATCTATAAATACCCCCTCTTTCTCAGCTGAAAGAGAACCCTTTTGATAGTTAAAAATTGAGGAAAAAGCTTAGGAAAGTCTAGTTTTCAATAGGTTGTGTTCACCTCCTTTCTCTTTGAAAAATTTGCAAGAGTGTGAACTTCTTGTAAAAGGGTTGTAAGAGGGGTATTTGGTCCTTCCCCTTCAAAAGGATTTGCTAGTGGAAGTTGGGAGCCTCATCGGAGAAGGCTTCGGAAGTGGATGTAAGTCGGATGACTGAACCACTATAAATCGGTTTGCATTTACTTTCTCGTAACTTACTTTGCTGCAAACCATTTTCATATGCTGCCTTATTTACTCAACTTCATCTTCATCTTATTACGTATGCTTTAAAGTTAAAATGCAATCTTTAGGGTTCAAACGAAACATTGCATTCATTCGTACGAAGTTTCTGAACTTGTGTTAATCGCTGAAAAATCTATCATTATTTACTGCTGCACTAATTTACCCCCTCTTAGTGCCGCTCGATCCCTAACACGGCCCACCCATGGAGGACCCCCGGGACGCGAAGAAGCCAGGCCAGCATCTCGAGCCAACGGAGTCGACCATTAGCGTGCCCTTACGCGAAGGTCACCCGGATCAAATGGTTCGGGTCGGAGCTCCCCGAGCAGGAGCAGAGATAGCTTGTCAACTTCTTACAAGAGAACACCGACGTCTTCCGCTGGGGACTCTTCGCCTGGTCCCCAGCGGAGATGCCAAGAGTTGACCCCAAGGTCTCCCAACACCATCTGAACATCTCGCCCGAGGTGCACCCAGTAAAACAGAAGCCCCGACGGCTTGCCCCCGAGCGGCAGCTAGCTGTCCGAAGGGAGGTGAAGCACTCTTAGAACTCTAGCTATGAGAGTCCTAATTTAGTTTCATTAATAAGGGCATTCATGTAAATCCTATCTAGCCGACCCTTATTAAAGAGGTGAAGAGGCCGGCTAGGTTAGGGTTAGGTTACTTCTTAGGAAAGGAGTCCTATTAGAGAAAGAATCCTATTAGAAGTAGGAGTCCTATTAGGAAAAGAGTCCTATTAGAAGTAGAAGTACTATTAGGAAAAGAGTCCTATTAGAAGTAGAAGTCCTATTAGGGAAAAAGTCCTATTAGAATTAGGAATCCTACTAGAGAAGGAGTCCTAATTAGAAGTTGGTTAGAAGTAGGAGTCTTGAGTAAGAGTCCTATTAGGAGTTGGGGCTTAGAAGCCCTATAAATAACCATGTATTCATCCTCTTTTAATCAATGAATAGATCAATCTTTTAGCAGCCTTTGTGCAGCAACTTGGAGGAAGGAACCCCTATAGAGTTCCAAGGAGGCCGATCCCCTATAGAGATCAACCCCAAGCTTAGAATCCGCGGAGGGTTCTAACAAGCACCTCCTGGCAGCAGGCTTCATAGAAGAAGTCAAGTACCCGCGATGGCTCTCTAATGTAGTCCTCGTGAAAAAACCCAATGGGAACTGGAGGATGTGCATTGACTACACCGATCTTAATCGTGCGTGCCCAAAGGATTGCTACCCCCTCCCAAGGATCGATCAGCTGGTCGATGCCACCTCGGGTCACGCCCACTTGTCATTCATGGATGCCTTCTCCGACTACAACCAAATCAGGATGGCGCCCAAGGATCAGGAGCACACGGCCTTCCTCACCGATCAGGGAGTATACTTCTACCGGGTCATGCCCTTCGGGCTGAAGAATGCCGGAGCCACGTACCAGAGAACCGTAAACATGATGTTCGCCCAGCAGATCGGGCGAAACATGGAAGTTTACGTTGATGACATGATCGTGAAGAGTTGTGCAGCCGCAACCCATTTGGCCGATCTGGCAGAGGCGTTCTCCACGTTTCGAAAATATGGCTTTCACCTCAACCCCTTAAAGTGCGCATTTGGCGTTGGCTCGGGCAAATTCCTTGGGTTCATCATACATGAAAGAGGAATCGACGCCAAACCAGAGAAGGTCCAGGCGATTATCGACATGCAGGCACCGCGGACGGTTAAGGAGTTGCAAAGACTGAATGGGAGGCTTGCCACTTTATCTCGGTTCCTCTCTCGATCGGGTGATCGGTGCCTCCCCTTCTTCCGTGCCCTGAAGGACCTGAAAAATTTCGAATGGACTGCGGACTGTGAGGAGGCCTTCAGCTGTGTGAAGCAGCACCTATCTGACCTTCCTCGCCTGGCTTCCGTCTCCCCCGGGGAGAAGCTCAGCATTTACCTGGCCACCTCCCCACATGCGGTTAGCTCCGTTCTAATCAAGAAGACCCCAAAGGAGCAGATGCCGGTCTATTACACCAGCCACGTCTTGAGCGGCCCCGAGGAGCAATACCCGCCGATCGAGAGGCTGGCACTAGCCCTCGTATTGACGGCTCAGAAGCTGCGCCCTTACTTCCAGGCTCACCCAATCGAGGTAATCACCGACCACCCACTTCGACAGATTTTGTCTAAATTCGACCTGGCAGGTCATCTTCTCAAGTGGTCGGTGGAGCTCGGCGAGTTCGACATCCGGTATATGCCAAGGACCGCCATCAAAGCCTAAGCGGTGGTTGACTTTATCTCAGATATGATTCGACCCGAAGGTGATGACCCCAAGCCGGCCGATGTAGGATGGGTCCTGCGTGTAGACGGGGCATCAGGCTCAAAGGGCGCAGTGGCCGGGCTAGTGTTGCAGGCTCCTGACGGGCACCTGTTTGAGCGTTCCCTCCGTTTTGGCTTCAAAGCCACAAACAACGAGGTAGAGTATGAGGCTCTCCTGGCTGGACTCAGATTGGCCGTCGAGATGCAAACGGACGCCCTACATGTCCACACCGACTCGCAGCTCGTGGCCGAACACCTCAGCGGCAGATACAAGGCTCGTGATCCCACCATGTTGAAATACCTAGCGGAGGTAAAGAGCCTGATCATCAACTTCTCCAGTTTTTCATTATCTAGGATACTAAGAGGCTAGAACGAGCGGGCGAATGCGCTCGCCAAGCTAGCTTCGAAGTCGGGCCTTGAGGACAATCCCGACGTCGAGGAACTCCCCTTCCGTACAATCACAGTTGCCGCGGTAACTGCAGCCGATGCACCGACGACTTGGGTGCAGGAGATGTTGCAATTTATGCGGCATGGTACACTGCCCGACGATGAAGCCGCGGCTCAGCGTCTGCGCCGCACCCAGGCTTGGTACTACGAAGTCAATGGTCGGCTCTATAAGAGGTCATTCTCGTGCCCCCTCTTACGGTGCTTGGACCTCGACAAGGCGCAGTCAGTTCTCGCTAAGGTCCACGAGGGGATTTGTGGAGAACACATAGGCGGTTGCACCTTGGCATTAAAAATACTTCGCCAGGGCTACTACTGGCCCACTATGTGCCGAGATGCCCAGACCTACGTTCAACGATGCGACGCATGCCAGAGGCACGCTCAGACGCCTTGGCAGCCTGCGGTCCCGCTCACACCTGTGGACTACGCGTGGCCTTTCGCGCAGTGGGGGATGGATCTCCTTGGACCATTCCCCCCAGCCTCCGGGCAGCGGAGATACATCATCGTTGGTGTAGATTACTTCACTAAGTGGGTCGAAGCCGAGCCACTGGCGGTGATTACGAAACGCCAGATGGAGAACTTCGTATGGAGAAATATCGTGACTCGGTTCGGCCTGCCTAAGGCTATCGTCACCGACAATGGGGCTCAGTTCGCCAGTGCCCAATTCAAGGAATTCTGTGTGAGCTACCAGATTCAGCTGAGGTTCAGCTCGGTGGCCCACCCTCAGACAAACGGCCTTGCGGAGGTGACCAACCGATCTATCTGGGATGGGCTCAGGAGAAGGACCCTCGCAGCTCGCTCCGCCTGGGTAGATGAGCTCCCGAGCATCCTATGGTCTCTACGCACCACTCCCAAAACCACAACCGGAGAATCCCCCTACAGCCTCACGGTCGGCACCGAGGCTGTCCTGCCTCCCGAGGTGGTCATCCCAACCCCTTGGATGAAGAGATACGAAGAGGGAACCTCAGCCAAGGGGCTCCGAGCAGGATTGGACCTGCTCGCGGAGCGGCGAGCCGATGCGCACCTGAAGGCCCTTTCTTACAAGAGAGCCGTCGCCAGGATTTACAATCGCAGGGTATGCCCCCGACCCGTCAAGCTTGGCGACCTGGTGTTGCGCAAGGCCGAGGTGAGCGACCCGACCCGAGCGCATGGCAAACTCACTCCCAACTGGGAAGGACCTTATCGGATCATAGGAGTCGTTCGAGCAGGGACATATCGGCTCGCGACGATAGACGGCCGCACCTTGCCAAGGACATGGAACATGTAGAACCTTAAGATGTTTTTCGTTTAGGAAATCAGAGGAAAGCAACACAAGAAATCTTTGGGCAAGAGGATTTTTCATTAAACTTATGTCGAGTTACAGGACTAGATGACCCTGACTTATAGACTGACCCCTTAGAAAAATTTCATTGCAGCTGACCCTTCGGGGGTTCCGGGCTATCATCAAAGGGGACCTCCTCGGGCATCTCCACCCCCGAGTCCTCAGGGAAGGAGGAAAAGGGGTCCTCCGCGACCTCAAGGTCGGGGTGGCGTGCCCGGAAGCGAGCCAGGGCGATTCGGTACCCATATTCATAGATAACCTGCCCTGATCGGGTCAGCCCGAGTTGAAAGCCCTCGGACTTCTTGTAGTTCTTGATCAGCTGCCTATCCCTCTCCGGCCTCTGACGGGTCTCCTCGGCCAGGGCCTCAGAAGCGGACTTCGCCTTGGCACCCGCCACCTCCAATTACTTGGTAAGCCTGAGTGCCTCGGCCTTCAGCAAGCGAAGCTCGGTCCGCTCCACCCGGAAGAGTCCTTGGAGGTTGTCGTGCCCCTCCTTGGCTACTTGAAGCTCGGCTCTGAGGCGAGTCACCTCTGCGTCCAAGTCGGACGCGCGTTTCTCTACAATTGCTATCACCTTAGGACCCGTCGCCGCGCGGGCCTCCTCAAGTTGCCGGTGCAGCTCGACGTTGCGGTCGCCCAGCCCGCCGATGATCCGACCGGCGTCCCACACCCGGTCCATCAGCGCCACAACATAGTGCTGACTCTGCAAACAAAAAGTGTCAGAATGGGTGCACTCCGGTGGTAGTGAGAAGCCCAGGGCGTAATGCTTATCCACACCAGCGACTTGGCGGACTTGCTGAGGAGAGTCTCAGAGGACAGGGTGTACAGCTCCCGAGCCATCTCGGGGTGAAGCCCTCATCGAAGGAACACGGCTGCAGCATCGCCGTCAGCCCACACCCTATCCCCAACGGATAGGTTCTTCCAACGGGCCAGTAGGGGGTCATCCACCGCCCCTACTGGCCGGTCTCCCACTGCTTGAGCCTGAAAAGGCTCATCCTTGGCGCCAACCGGAAGCCAACACAGCTCGCGGACCGAGGGGAGCTGAGGCTCCTTTCCTGCGCCCTCCCGGCTAGGCCCGCCCTTGCCTCGCTTGGGGCCCGCCTCCGCCCGCTTCACCCGCTCCGCCGACTCTGCGCTAGCCTCCTCCGGCTGTGCTGCTGCCACAGTGGGCCGCTTGGAGGCGAGGACTTTGATCTTCTTCTGCGGCCGATCCGCCTCGACCTCCACCGGCGCCTCTCTAGTACCGGTCTTCGGTTCAGCCACCGCACGCACGGATGGGGTTGATGAAATCCGTCCATCACGGACCGATCTGAGGTTCACCATCCCTACAAATAGACATCAGTTAGTACCCGCAAAAACTCGGGGAACCCTAGACCATGCATTGCAGGTGTACCCTGAGGCATAAGGCTAAGGCCCACCTCGATCAGCCATGACTCAGTTATATCCTGATTGGCTGTAGAGGAAGGAAGGATCTCCTTCAGCCGCCGGAGGTCCCTAAGCTCGTCATCACTCAGGCTTGGAGTAGTATTGTCAATAACATGAGCCGACCACTGGAGCCCGAAGCCCCAGTCCCGCACACAATTGACGAAGAAAAACCGCCCCTTCCACCCCTTATTGCTGGAAGGGGCGCCACCTACCCTAAAGCCCGGTCGGGCGGAAAGATAATACCCCCCGGTCCTTTGGAGAGGTGGAAGCAAGACCAGAACAGATTCAGGGTTGGAGTAATGCCGGCGTAGTGGCATTCCCCTAGGAACGCCACTAAACCCCGTCAGTAATTAGGTGCCATTTGTGATGGTGAAATATGCCACCTAGAGATGCAGGAGATGATGATTGAGTGTAGGGGAAAGCACAATCCCGCTTCCAGAGCATCCATGGATAGCGCGAAGCCCCCGGGAATGGCGCCATACGCCCGCTATCCTGCCTCCGGGGCCACAAGGACGTAGTCCTCCGGGATACCAAAGTGACCCCAAAGGTCAGGGAGCTGCGACTTGCTCATGGTGGATTCAAGGTTATGAGGAGACCGCAGGGCCTCAAGGGCCCACGCCACCTTCTCGTCGGAAGGCAAGCTGCGACCCCGCGGTGAGGGGTTTTGTCTAGTAGAAAAGGTGGAGGAGGAAGTGGGAGAAGGAGTGGAAGCAGGCGGGGAAGAGGAAGAGGCCATTTGTACTAACCTTCGAAAGGAAAATGGAGGGGCTGACGCGAATGAGATCGGTTGTAGAAATCGGAAGAGACGATTGGGCAATGGGATCAATGAGATCTGGAAGGATCAGCTCGAGAAAAAGGGGCGTGCGGCAAGGCAACCGCACATTACTTATAGGGAAATTCTCACCAAAACCCCGACCCTTCGCCTGCATAGAGTGGGCAACAGCCCACTGACGTGATAGCCCCCAGGGCGCGTTACTTCGGGAAGACCAGGGGACGCCCTACAATAAATAAGGCCTAACGTGGCAGCCCGTAGGTAGGCGCGGCAGGCAGAAGCGCACAGTCACCTCGATCCCGACTCCCAAGAATTCATTACAGATGCCGTCTGTGGAAAGGCCGAATGATGCGAGAAACTGGCCCTTAAGGCCTCACGCAAGCCAGCAACCGAGGGATCTCCTACCCCTCAACGGGCGTGACATACGAGATCATGATCACCCAAGTACTATCGCGGCAACCATGTGCATGGTTCATTACTGCACCAAGCAGCTGCTCGACCAAATCTAAGCCCGAGCCATGCCGCTCAGCCAGACCAAGCCCGAGCCATGTCGCTCGGCCAGACAAAGCTCGAGCCATGCCGCTCGGCCAGACAAAGCTCGAGCCATGCTGCTCGGCCAGACAAAGCCCGTTGCTTACACCTCTGCGCGGTATGCCCGCCTGAGCCATGTACCTGATAGGACCCTAGCAGGGTTAGGTCCTACTCAACCATGTAACAGCTAATAAAAACCCTGTGAGAATGTAATAAACCCCACCTAGCCGCCTCTATCCTATAAAGAAGAGAGGCTAGGGTTTATATTTGGGTCTTTGGGCTTCTTAGCCGCCGCCCCCCTTGTTACTGGGCCGGCCCGCTAAGGTTGGGGGCAAATTGGGTAGTTCACTTAGGAAGCAACCCCTAGGGTTAGGGTTTGGAGCTCTATATAAGCTTGTAGCCTCCACCTCTTTGGAATAAGAAAGATCAATCTACAATTGCAGCCACCAGGCTACTTGGAGGGTGGAACCCCTATAGCGTTCCAAGGGTTGATCCCCCTCAAAGATCAATCTCGATAGAATTCCTCTGGGGTTCTATCATTTGGTATCAGAGCAGCGATCTTGCTGCTTTTGCTGCCATCCCTGCCACCCACCATTAGCCAAGCAATTCCCACAATTGCTCTTGACGCCGTCGTCTCCACCATCATCTCTTGGCGTAGATCAAATCAATCTCTGATCGCCACCTCCAATTGCATCGAGATCTGGTATTTTTCTACCACCAATACCTTTTGCTGCTGCAATTTTTCATCTAAAATATCAAAAAGAAGTTTTTCTATCGATTCCTTGCTGCGAATTCCTTGCATCGCAAAATTTACCATCTTTGCGAACGAAGGATTGCTGCAGAAAATTTCAGCCGCGTGTTGCTGCTTTTAACCGATCTAATTGTTATCCTTTTTGAACGAAATTTTTTGTGCACCTCATAGATCATCTTGGCTCCCATCCGTGATTGATCTATTGTGGAATTCATCACAAAAACAAATTCGTGTGTTGCTGCAATCTCTCACATACATCGCTGAAATTTTTGATGAGGATTCTGCTATCGCAACTTGCACCGATTTCTTTACTGCTTTGCTGCCAAAATTTCTTGATCCAATTTATTATCCTTGTTGCTATCTAAACTAAGATTCTACCATCAAAACCCCTCCTCAAATCCCTGAGTTTTCGCTGGAAATTTCGTCGAGAAATCGCTATTTCTTTGACGACAATTCTGCTCTTACGAGGCAGCGCACATAGGCAGCAATTGCTACTGATTTTTGTCAAATCTTTGCTGCGATCTACCACAGATCTAAAATCCTCTTCCCTAACCTTTATCCACTACCATCTTAGCCCAAAACTCCATCAAATCGCAGCCCCAAACAGCACCCAAAACAGCCACAAAACAAGCCTAAACCGTAACCTACATCCACCGATCCACAAACCCTTTCAACCACCACTTCCTCAAAAAATTCATGCCTTTAACCCGGCAACAAAAAGAGATCTTAATATTACAGATCTGGAGTCATATACTATGGCATCCGAGGAGGTGATAAATGCTAAATTCGAAGCCTTCGAGGCGAATGGAGGATAAGATTCGGGCTCTCTTTATCAGAACTCGCTTTAGAACACGAGCCCAAAGAAATCTCATCAAGGAGAGATCTCTGACCGAAGAGATGACTCCCAAGAGAAGGGAGGCTCTATGATCGATCCCTACTATCCACGCATGAGGTGGACTTCCTAGATGGGAAGAAGGAGACCCGATTGGTTGGATCTGTGCATGAGCGATATTTTCGTACCACAAAACCGCAGATGCATCTATGGTAGAAATTGCAGCTATACATCTTGAAGGAGATGCCATACAATGGTTTGATTGGTTTGAACATACTCATGGAGTCCTCTCATGGCGACAATTCAAAGGACTGCTGATCCGTTTCGGACCAACCGATTACGAGAACATCGACGGACAACTAGCAAAGATCCGACAAACCTCCACCATCCAGGAGTATCAAACCAGGTTTGAAAGGTTATCTAATCAAACTCGTGATTGGTCTGAAAAACAGTTATTGGGGACATTTATTGAGGGCTTGAAGCCGGAGATCCGGGGAGAAGTTAAAGCGCGACAACCGTACACGCTTATGGCAGCCATCTCTTTCGCACGACTTCAGGAGGAGCGATTGAACCATGAAGCCCGGAGGACTAGGGTCGCTCCCCGACCAGAAATATTGAAGCCCTCAGCCTCACCTTGAAAGGATCAAAAGGCACTAAGAGGGGGGGGTGAATTAGTGCAGCGGATTAAAACTCGTATTCTTGAAACCGATTTCTCAAAGAAACAAAAGTTCGTGGAAGAATTCGATTCGATTTAAAGAGAACTTGAAAGTAATTGCTAAGAACTTGCAGCCAAGAAATGAAGTGATTTCAGAAATGTAAACACTCACACATTTGAGGAGACAATGATGTATAGTGGTTCGGTCAAATGACCTACATCCACTCTTGAAGCCTTTGCAATGAGGCTCCACTCTTCCACTAGCAAGTCCTTTGAAGGGAAGGATCAAACACCCCTTTTACAACCCTTTACAAGATGTTCACACTTGTACAAGATCTCTCAAGAAGAAGAAAGGTGAACACTTAGCAAAGAATACAACACTTTTCAAAGACTCTTCAAAAGCTCAAGACTCAAACTTTTTGCTCAAAGGGTAACCCTTTCAATTTGAGAAAGGGGGTATTTATAGATCCAAAAGTGGATTTAAAATTGGGCTCCAAATTCCAAGTGAATTTGGAGTCCCAGATTACAGTGGTCAAAGCGGTGCCACCGCTGTCGAAGCGGTGCCACGCCTGTGTCGATCTTTGATCGAGCGTCTGTGGCGGTGCCACCGCCCAGTGAGCGGCGGTGCTACGCTCGATCCGGTGGATCGAAGGCGGTGCCACCGCTCAACCAGGCAGGTTCCACCGCCGTCGATGGCAGGCGGTGGTACTACCGCTTCGATGACAGCGTTCCACCGCTGTGTGTGTGTGTGCAGGCGGTGCTACCGCTCAGTGGCGGTTCCACCGCCCAGCGGCGTGTTCCACCGCCCTGAGCTTAAGGAGTTCCACCTCTTGCCCCTATTCGGATGAGTGAATGGGGCCTGTTTGGTCCTCAACTTGACATGAGTGGCCTGGTTGGCTCTCTATGAATTTTGGGCAGGATTTATTTCTTAAATCCTTGCTCTACTCATGTGCAAATTACTGAACATAACTTAACGTGATTTGATCGGACACCCTTCAAGTCGACTTCCGGCGAGTACTACGGCGAGATTCAGCAGCCTCCGATGCTTCCTCGGATTGCTTCGCGGTGGTCTCCCAACATACTCCGGCAAGCCCAACTAGTCTTGGCTGGTTTCGAATTTTCCGGAAGTTCGCGAACCTTCGACGATCTTTGAAATGGACTTTGAAAACTTCGACAAGTCACGAGTTGATCTTGGATGGTTCCGTGCAACTCTTCCGAAAATCTCTCGGACTTCCGATGAACCACTTAAGACGGACTTGGCCTTGATAAATCACGTTATGTTTTCCATCGTAGTAATTCCTGCACACTCATCTCAACAAAGAGATTAATACAAATATTTCACCACTTGATTTCATCATCAAAATCCGAGATTTAACAATCTCCCCTTTTGATGATGACAATCAATTGGTGATGGAGTTATTCTTAACTCCCCTATGTATATGCCATAAAGAAAAATCGCTTGAATTCAATTTTGAATTCAACATAATTAATTTTAATTTCAAGATTTCAAACTAGACATCAAGGATATCAATGAAGTATACATATAAAAGAAAGCATGATATCAAGAACCCAACTAAGTTTAATTTGGACAGCGTATATCATATAGCAATACACATTTCATTTCTCCCCTTTGTCATCAACAAAAGGAGACGAGGGAATTATAACAACAAGGAGGGTCGGAAAACATCACGAGATATGGAAAAGGAAATCGAAAACCGAAAACCATTCCACAAGTGGCTTAAAAGATATATCATGAAGTTAAGACAATATAGATGTCACGATGTAAGGAATACAACATACATGTCAACATACAACATAAGTTTGCATCGTTCAAAAGAAAACACAGACAAGCTACTCTTCGGAGGAATGCCAAGATGCCTATACATGTGATCGATCTTTAAGTTCATCTTCCGCATCTCCTTCAAAATTTCAATTTGCTGTAGTTTTACTTCATTTAACTCTCTCATGATCGGGTCAGTAGTAGATGAAGCAGAAAATGTCACTTGATGTAGCCTGCAACAAAAGGATCGGGAGGAGGAGATTCATTTCCCCTAAGGTGGTGTTTCAGGATGGTCTACGGCCGGGGGAGGTATATCACATCTCCTAGGTTGCCTAACTCCTATTCCATGCTCGACAGTACATCTAAGTCGTCTCAGTAGTTTAACATTAATAACATTAAATTTTTCGATTTGTATTGCTTCTTCATCTGGTGAAATGCAGATGTTATGGGCATGCAATAGTCTAGTTATTAAACCTCCATATGGTAACATTGATCCTTTAGAAAGGACCTCTATCATGTCTTTGCCTGATTAGGTAACCAAAGCGTAATTGTTGTCTAGTCATAATCCAATATAAGGTACCTAATTCGTGGAAACCAGATCTCATCATGATGAAACTGCTTAGGAATAATAATGTTTATCAGTATGTGATGCAAAATTTTAGAGTTAAAAGGTAATAGATGTTCACAACTCTTGGGAATTATTCCTAAATTTGGGTTTGCAAACACAGTTTCTAAAGCTTCTGAGTGAGTGGCACCAACTGTGTCCATATCCCATTTTCCCCGAAAATAACATCCTAGCTCTTTTTCAACAATTCCAATTAATGAGCATATAGTATTATCACATATTTGAATCTCATTACCTAGAAGATAAGTTGACAAGCCATCATCGATACATGATTAAATTAGCATAGAACAACTTAACTAAACGTGGATAAATAGGTTCAATAATTTGCAGAATAGGTAAAGCCTCTAAGTCTGCAAACCACATTAAAGGTTCTAAGTTTCCTAATTGATTCAAATCAACATACTTTCCTTTGTGAATGGGTCTTGAACCAAATTCAGAAAATCTAAGGGAGGCTTCTTGTGATTTAAACAAGGATTGGTCAAATGAATCTACCTCCATCCTTTTTCCTTTGTCTCTTGATGTTCTTCTAGGAGCCATTTCTATGAATAATCGAAAATTAATTGAAGAAAGGAATGAAACTTCACAAGAAAATGAAAGAGAAAGAATTCTGTTTTACCTTAGATTGGTTCTTTGAGATGTAGGAAGAATGAATCACGATGGAGTCTCCTCCTTAGGCTTCTAGATAGGAAGAAATCACACCAATTTGAAGTTTAGAGGAGTTTAGAAGAGTGAGGAGAGGCGGTATGCAGATTAGGGAGGCGGTTCTACCGCCGGCCCTAATACCTTTATAGGAGGGTGTTCGGCGGTTCCATCGCCCGTGAAGGTTCCACTGCCGTGGTCGATTCTGAGCGGTTCCACCGCCAAGATCATGGCTACTACGCCAGAGCACAAAACCACTTCGGATTTTAATGTTTTTTTTTTTTTTTTTTTTTTTTTTTTTTTTTTTAACCTCTCCTTTTTTAAAAAAATCTCAGAGATGGGATGAAGTCAAAAGAAATAAATCCATGGACAATCGAATCAAATTGATGGAAATCATAGTTTAAACATAATTTCAAGAAAAGACATCAAAAAAAAATTACTTACTTGGACAGTTTAGCATGCCTAATTCCTTCTAATAAAATCAAATTGTTCCTCATTTAAAGGTTTCGTAAAAATGTCCGCTAATTGATGATTTGTATCAACAAAATCAAGAGTGACATTTCTACTACTTACATGATCACGTATAAAGTGATGCCGATGTCAATGTGCTTAGTGCGAGAGTGTTGTATTGCATTTTTAGTTAGACAAATTGCACTCGTGTTATCACACTTTATAGGAATATTTTTAAGTAGATTCCATAGTCCTCTAGTGTATTTTTCATCCAAATAACTTGTGCACTGACATGCACTAGCAGCTATATATTCACCTTTCGCATTGTAGATAGTGCAATCCGAATTTTGTTTCTTGGAAGTCCAAGAAACAAGTGCATGTCCTAGAAATTGGCATGTTAGGATGTGCTTTTTCTATCTAGTTTACATCCACCAAAATCCGCATCTGCATAAGCTTTCAAACTAAAGTTTTCAGATTTTGGATACCATAATCCAAGATTAGGGGTCCCTTTAAGATATCTAAGAATCCTCTTGACCGCTTTCAAGTGAGATAGCTTAGGATTAGCTTGGAATCTTGCACATAGCCCTACACAACATGATATCAGTGCAGTTGCGGTGAGATAAAGCGAGCTACCTATCATGCCCCTATAAGTTTTTTGATCAAAGCTTTCTCCATTTTCATCCATATCTAATTTAGTGGAGGTGCTCATAGGAGTGCTAATTTCCTTTGATCCATCCATATTGAATCGTTTTAATAATTCCAATGTGTATTTTGATTGATTTAGAAATATACCATTACTTAGTTGCTTGATTTGAAGTCCTAAAAAGAAATTTAGTTCTCCCATTAGGCTCATCTCAAATTCATCACTCATATCTTTAGCAAATAAATCACATAGTGATTTATTACAAGATCGAAAATGATATCATCAACATAAATTTGAACAATAAGAAAATTGTTTTCAAAATGTTTAATAAACAATGTAGTATCAACCTTGCCTTTAGTGAAATTATTTGAAATCAAGAAAGAACTAAGCCTCTCATACCAAGCCCTAGGGGCTTGTTTAAGACCATATAAGGCCTTAGTTAGCTTAAATACATGGTTAGGAAATAGAGAGTTTTCGAATCCGGGTGGTTGTTCAACATAAACTTCTTCGAAATAAAACCATTTAAAACGCACTTTTGACATCCATTTGAAATAATTTAAAATCTTTACTACTAGCATAGGCAAGGAGCATCCTAATGGCTTCCAATCTTGCCACGGAGCGAAGGTTTCTTCATAATCGATACCTTCTTCTTGGTTGAAACCTTTGGCCACTAGTCTAGCCTTGTTTCTAACCACGATATCCGATTCATCTTGCTTGTTTCTAAAGACCCACTTAGTACCAATAACTAAGTGGTCATTAGGTCTAGGAACAAGCTTCCATACCTCATTCCTCTCAAATTGATTCAATTCTTCTTGCATTGCGATAACCCAAGAATCATCTTTAGGGCCTCAACAATGCATTTTGGTTCAACTTGAGAAAGAAAGGCAGCATGGGCACAAAATTTTTGAAAGAAGAGCGAGTTTGAACCCCTTTCGATGCATCTCCTATAATTAACTCCTTGGGATGAGCATCTACATACTTCCATTCCTTTGGTAAGGAAGGTTGGGAAGAAGATGCATCCAAGATGTTATTTTGAGGAGAGGGTTCATTCAAATTCAAATCATCAAGACCAAAATCATCATCAAAATCTTTTTCTTAAATTCGGAAACTTCATTAAAAACCACATGAATAGATTCTTCTATAAGTAAGGTTCTCTTGTTGAAAACACGAAAAGCCTTAGAAACGGAAGAATAACCAAGAAATATGCCTTCATTGGATTTTGCATCGAATTTTCCTAAGGCATCCTTTTCATTCAAAATAAAGCATTTGCAACCAAAAACTTTAAAGTAAGAAACATTGGGTTTTTTATCATTCCATAATTCATATGGAGTTTTGGATAGGGATGGTCTCACTAGAACTCTATTCATCACATAGCAAGCCGTATTCACGGCTTCGGCCCAAAAATATTTTGGTAAATTATATTCATTTAACATGGTTCTAGCCATTTCTTGCAAACTTCTATTTTTCCTTTCTACTACTCCATTTTGTTGTGGATTTCTTGGAGTAGAGAAGTTGTGATTGTATCCGTTTGTTTCACATAAATTTTGGAAGTCATGATTTTGAAATTCACCTCCATGATCACTTCGAATTGATGAGATCATAAAGCCTTTTTCATTTTGAGTGAGTTTACAAAATTTAGAGAAACATTTGAAGCAATCACTTTTATGAGCCAAAAAATAGGTCCAAGTGTATCTACTATAGTCATCCACAATTACAAAAGCATATTTGCTACCACCTAGGCTTGTTATGTCAATTGGTCCAAATAAGTCCAAGTGGATCAATTGCAATGGTCTAGTGGTGCTAATGTGATTTTTTGATTTGAAACTAGTCTTTATTTGTTTTCCTAGTTGACATGCATCACATACCTTATCCTTAACAAATTTCGTGTTTGGGATACCTCTTACTAAATCTCTAGATGAAATCTTAGAGATTAGTTTCATGCTTGCATGGCCTAGCCTCCTATGCCAAAGCCAAGCGTCATCATTCAAAACCGAAAAACACATTTCATTACTTAATTTATCAATATTTATTGTGTAGACATTGTTTTGTTTTAAAGCAATCATGGATATGTTGTTGTTGGGTTTTTCAATAATGCAAACATTGGATTCAAATTTAACAACATAACCTTTATCACATAGTTGACTAATACTTAAAAGATTATGTTTTAAACCATCAACTAGTAACACATCATCAATTGAAAAACTTGATTTGTTACCTATGGTTCCCTTGCCAATGATTTTACCCTTGTTGTTGTCTCCGAAAGTGACATATCCTTCTTCTTTGCTAGAGAGCATAGAGAAATGAGATGGATCTCGGTCATGTGCCTTGAGCATCCACTATCAAGATACCATTTCTTGCTCCTAGCTTGTGAGTTTGTCTACAAAAGAGGATTGTTTTTAGGTACCCATTTGATTTTGGGTTCCTTACAAATTGATCTACTTATTTTGTAATTTATCATTGAATTGTTTATGGTTCCTTTAGGAACCCATATCAACTTTTGTGGACTAATTTTCTTGAATGGACATTTGTAGGTAACATGTCCCATTTTGCAACAAAATTACATTTCAAATGGGGTGATACATGCAATGTAGACCCTTTAACAAAGGTGGTGGGATTTTGGTGAGAACCTCTCACAAATCCGATACCACTTCTATTTCCGACATGACCTTTGTTAGCAAGAATCATGTCTAAGCCCTTGCTACCGACCTTAAACTTGTTTAGGGTCTCTTTGAGTAGCAAGTTCTCCTTTTGTTGCATCTAAGTCTTCACACTTAGAGCATGGGGTAGAGAAGGGTTTTGAAGACTATTGAATTTACTTTGTAATAAAGCATGCTCTTTCTTAAGTAAATTGAACTTCTTACTAATAGTTCTACATTCATCAAACAACTCATGAAAAGCCATAGAAAGTTCATCGAAAGATAACTCTTCATTAAGTAACTCACTAACCTCTTCTCCAAATGCCATTAGAGCGAAATTTGCCTCCTCTTTGTTGCTAGCCTCTTCAATCTCGGAGTCACTTGAATCATCCCATGTGGCCTTCAAGGCTTTTTTCTTCTTGAATTGCTTCTTCTTGGCTTGAGGCATTCATTCTTGAAGTGTCGGCTTCTTGCATTCGTAGCAAATGACTTGGTCCTTTTGTGTTCAAATTTGCTTTTGTGTCATTTTGAACTTGTTCTTTCTTATGAATTTCTTAAACTTTCGAGTTAGAAGTGCAATGTCATTGTCACTATCCTCATCACTTGATGTTCCTTTCAAGTGGTCTTCTTGTGTTCTAAGTGCCATATCCTTCCTGTTCTTTGGAAGGGGTTCTCAAGCTCTTTATGAGCATGGCACGTCATCTCGTAAGTCATTAGAGATCCAATAAGTTCTTCAATGGGAAATACTTTAAGATCCTTGGCCTCTTGAATGGCCGTGACCTTTGGATCCCAACACTTTGGAAGGGATCTTAAAATCTTAGTTACCAATTCAAAATTCGAAAAACCTTTACCAAGAGCTTTAAGTCCATTGATGACATCCGTAAAGCGGGTGTACATGTCTCCAATGGACTCATTTGGTTTCATCCGAAAAAGTTCGTAGGAATGCACAAGAATGTTGATTTTGGACTCCTTCACTCGGCTAGTGCCTTCATGAGTGATTTCAAGAGTGCGCCAAATATCAAAAGCCGATTCACAAATGGAAACCCGATTAAACTCATTCTTATCAAATTGCACAAAATAAGGCATTCATAGCCTTTGCATTGAGAGCGAAAATCTTCTTCTCCGACTCATTCCATTCACTCATCGGAAGAGAAGATTTTGCGAAACCATTTTCGACAATATTCCAAAGTTCGAAGTCCATGGAGATAAGAAAAATTCTCATACGAGTCTTCCAATACGTATAATCCGACCCATTGAACATAGGTGGACGAGTAATGGAGAGACCCTCTTGCATACCGGAGTAGGCCATCTCTCTTGGGTTTTAAACCAATATGAGAGCAAACCTTGCTCTGATACCAATTGAAAGGATCAAAAGGCACTAAGAGGGGGTGAATTAGTGCAATGATTAAAACTCGTATTCTTGAAACCGATTTCTCAAAGAAACAAAAGTTCGTGGAAGAATTCGATTCGACGAAAGAGAACTTGAAAGTAATTGCTAAGAACTTGCAGCCAAGAAATGAAGTGATTCAGAAATGTAAACACTCACACATTTGAGGAGACAATGATGTATAGTGGTTCGGTCAAATGACCTACATCCACTCTTGAAGCCTTTGCAATGAGGCTCCACTCTTCCACTAGCAAGTCCTTTGAAGGGGAAGGATCAAACACCCCTTTTTACAACCCTTTACAAGATGTTCACACTTGTACAAGATCTCTCAAGAAGAAGAAAGGTGAACACTTAGCAAAGAATACAACACTTTTCAAAGACTCTTCAAAAGCTCAAGACTCAAACTTTTTGCTCAAAGGGTAACCCTTTCAGGTGAGAAAGGGGGTATTTATAGATCCAAAAGTGGATTTAAAATTGGGCTCCAAATTCCAAGTGAATTTGGAGTCCCAGATTCCAGTGGTCAAAGCGGTGCCACCCGCTGTCGAAGCGGTGCCATCACGTGTCGATCTTTGGTATGGCGCGAAGCGGTGCCACCGCTTGTGAGCGGCGTGTGCTACCGCTCCGATCCGTGGATAGGCGGTGCCACTGCGCTCGACCAGCGAGTTCCACCGCCGTCGGTGAAGCTGGGCGGTACTACAGCCCCAGGCATGGCGCGTTCCACCGCTTTGTGTGTGTCTTGAGGCGGTGCTACCGCTCAGTCGGCAGGCGGTTCCACCGCCAGGCGGCAGTTCCACCGCCCCAGGCTTAAGCGGTTCCACCTCTTGCCCCTATTCGGACAGAGCTGAATGGGGCTGTTTGTCCTGACTTGACACAGTAGTGGCCTGGTTGGCTCCTCTCTGAATTTTGGGCAGGATTTATTTCTTAAATCCTTGCTCTACTCATGTGCAAATTCTGAACATAACTTAACGTGATTTGATCGGACACCCTTCAAGTCGACTTCGGCGAGTACTACGGCGAGATTCAGCAGGCCTCCGAGTGCTTCCTCGGATTCTTGCGCCGGTGGTCTCCTCAAACATACTCCGGCAAGCCCAACTAGTCTTGGTGGTTTCGAATTTTCGGAAGTTCCGCGAACCTTCGACGATCTTTGAAATGGACTTTTGAAAACTTCGACAAGTCCCTGAGTTGATCTTGGATGGTTAAGCAACTCTTCCGAAAATCTCTCGGACTTCCGATGAACCACCGACGGACTTGGCCTTGATAAATCACGTTATGTTTTCCATCGTAGTAATTCCTGCACACTCATCTCAACAAAGAGATTAATACAAATATTTCACCACTTGATTTCATCATCAAAATCCGAGATTTAACACACCTACTATCAGCCGAGCTCCTGCACCAAAAAGGTTGACAAGAGAAGAGCTTCGAGACCGATCCGCTAAGGGGTTATGTTGGCATTGTGACGAGCCGTGGAGCCGCGAGCATCGTTGTAAAAAGAGGAGACTTCTTGTGATTGAACCAGTGGAAGAAAAGATCAGTGAACAGCTAGAAGAGAGTCTTGAACATGAGGATGAAGATGTGGAAGAAGAGCCACAATCAACCAACTTTATGGTACATGCGCTAGCCGGCTACTCAAATCGCATAAGCGATGAAAGTTGGAGGCCTGCTCAAATAACAACCAATCACTGTTCTCATCGATACTGAAGTACTAATAATTTTCTAAATAGTAAGGTTGCTGCTCGGATGGCGCTCTATATCGAAGGTTGCAGCAAGTTCGACGTAAAGGTTACCGACGGCCGAATCCTAAAATGCGACCAAAGATGCCCACAGTGAAACTATTACTGCAGGCCAAGAAATTGTTGCCGACTTCTTCCTCCTACCAATTAATGATTATGAGGCTGTGTCTTTGGGCATAGAATGGTGGCGACACTAGGTGATGTCTCTTGGAACTTTTCCAAATTGATTATGAAATTCTATTGCAAAGGTAAGCAGGTCACCCTACGCGGGAAGCGTGGAAGCAACGTAACCACCGTTTCAACCCAACGAATGGAGAAAGTTTTACACAAGATAAATGGTGGCTTTCTTATGCATCTCCAGCACCAACCGGAGGGGGAGGAATGGAAGAAGGATCAGAAACTAGCAACATCATCAAAAATTAGAGGAGGATCCAGCGCAATAGCTCACTATATTTGGGATTCGAGGATCTATGCTATAAAGGTCGTATTGTGCTTATACCAAACTCCCTTGCATCAAAGTCATTCTGCACGAAATGCACTCCATACCTTTTGCAGGGCACTCCGGATTTCTAAGAACCTACAAAAGAGTGAAGCAAAACTTTTATTGGAAAGGGATGAAAAAATTATTTCTGAATACGTAGAACAATGTGATGTATATCAACAAAGAAAAAGGTGAAACAAATGGCGAGTCCAGGAAACTACAACCACTACCTATACCGGACTCGGTATGCTGACATCTTCATGGACTTCATCGAAGGGTTGCCACCTTCCAAAGGTAAAAGCACAATCCTTGTGGTGGTTGATCGACTTACGAAATATGCTCATTTTTGTGCTGTGCGAAATCCCTACACTGCTGTTAGTATTGCTCAGATTTTCATAGAAAATATTGTTAAACTACATGGGATGCCAAGGTCCATCGTAAGTGATCGTGACAGGGTCTTCACTAGTAAATTATGGACCGAGTTATTTGATTCTGAGGGCACCAAACTCAAGATGAGCACTGCATATCATCCACAAACCGACGGCCAAAGCAAGTGGTGAATAGATGTTTAGAGACATACCTTCGGTGCTTCGCTAGTGATCGACCAAAGGAGTGGACGAAATGGCTCCCCTGGGCCGAATGGTGGTATAATACTACATATCATTCATCTACAAAATGTACCCCATATGAAGCATTATATGGTCGGCCGGCTCCTGTGATTCCAATGTATGTAATTGGCTCAGCTAAGGTAGATCAGGTCGACCAAGATTTAATTGACAGGGACAAACTCCTACACTACTAAAGAATAATCTCTCTACCGCTCAAGCTAGAATGAAGCGAAAGTGACACACGAAGAAGTGAAAGAGAATTTTTAGTAGGAGACTGGGTTTATCTTCGCTTACAACCATACAAGCAACTATCCATCAACACACGAGCCTCCATGAAGCTATCTCCACATTTTTATGGGCCCTATCAGATCATAGAGCGTATTGGAGCCGTGGGCGTCTGACTTAAATTATCTAAAGATGCCAAAATTCACCCTGTCTTCCACGTGTCATGCTTGAAGCCCAAGTTGGGAGAACACGAGGCATCCGAGATCAAGCGCCCAACACCACCGATGATGGAAATATTCAAGCCCAACCACAAGCCATCCTCGACCGGCAGAGTCGTGATGCGTCGTCGACGATCCCTCTCTCAAGTACTAGTACATTGGACTAATTTACCACTTGAAGATGCCACATGGGAATCATATGAGGAGTGAAGTCCGGTTCCCTGAGTTCATGGAACCCACCTTGAGGACAAGGCTGATTTGAAGAGGCGGGCTTGATAGGACCCTAGCAGGGGTTAGGTCCTACTCAACCATGTAATGACTAATAAAAACCTGTGAGAATGTAATAAACCCCACCTAGCCGCCTCTATCCTATAAAGAAGAGAGGCTAGGGTTTATATTTGGGTCTTTGGGCTTCTTAGCCGCCGCCCCTTATTCTTGGGCCGGCCCGCTAAGGTTGAGGGCAAATTGGGTAGTTCACTTAGGAAGCAACCCCTAGGGTTAGGGTTTGGAGCTCTATATAAGCTTGTAGCCTCCACCTCTTTGGAATAAGAAAGATCAATCTACAATTGCAGCCACCAGGCTACTTGGAGGGTGGAACCCTATAGCGTTCAAGGGTTGATCCCCTCAAAGATCAATCTCGATAGAATTCCTCTGGGGTTCTATCGGTACCTCGACCCGACACTGCTGCTGACAAATCTGACTCTCGTGGTACGCCCGCCCGAGCCATGTACCTCAGTCGTAGCCTGCCCGATGCCTACACCTCTGCGCGGTACGCCCACCCGAGCCGTGTACCTCGACCATGCACACTCATTGCGTACACTCTACACTGCAGACGCCCACCCGAGCCGTGTACCTCGGCCGCAACCTGCCCGATGCCTACACCTCTGCGCGGTATGCCCGCCTGAGCCGTGTACCTCGGCCGCAGCTTGCCCGCTACGTACACCTCTACGCGGTACGCTCGCCCGAGCCGTGTACTCTGTGCCGACACCTTGCCATTGTGTACACCTCAGTGCGGTACCCCACCCGAAAGCCAGTGTACCTCGGCCAGTCACCGCCTAATGCCTACACCTCGCGACGCCCGTCCGAGCCATGTACCTCGGCCGTAGCTTGCCCGCTGCGTACACCTCTACGCGGTACACCCGCCTAAGTCGTGTACCTCGGCCGCAGCTTACTCGCTGCGTACACCTCTGTGCGGTACGCCCGCCTGAGCCGTGTACCTCGACTGCAACCTGCCCGCTGCGTACACCTCAATGCGGTATGCCCGCCCGAGCCGTGTACCTCGGCTGTAGCCTGCTCGATGCCTACACCTCTGTGCGGCACGCCCGCCTGAGCCGTGTACCTCGGTCATAGCCTGCCCGCTGCGTACACCACTGCGCGATACGCCCGCCTGAGCCGTGTACCTCGGTTGCAGCCTGCCCGATGCCTACACCTCTGCGCAGCACGCCCGCCTGAGCCATGTACCTCGGCCGCAGCCTGCCCGATGTCTACACCTCTGCGCGGTACACCCACCCGAGCCGTGTACCTCGGTCGTAGCTTGCCCGATGCCTACACCTCTACGCGGCACGCCTGCCCGAGCCGTGTACCTCGGCTATAGCCTGCCCAATGCCTACACCTCTGCGCGACACGCTCGCCCGAGCCGTGTACCTCGGCCGCAACCTGCCCGATGCCTACACCTCTGTGCGACACGCCCGCCCGAGCCGTGTACCTCGGCCGCAGCCTGACCGACGCCTACACCTCTGCGGTACGCCGCTGAAGTCAGCGTACCTCGGCTCGACGCCGCACATACACCTCAGCGTGGTACGCCCTCCCGAGCCGTATACCTCGATCGCAGCCTCACAGCGCCCATTTTTCGGAGCGACTTGGTCTTCCAACCTGACCGCCCCCACTAAAGTCAAACGCCTTGGTCACGCCTCGCCTCGGATGATGAGCCAATAGACGTCTGCTGCAAGCCCCTGGAAGGCATTCCCCACGCAGATCAGAAGTCCGCCTGGCAATCCTCACGGCCTGAAGCCAGCCTCGGGCTCCTGAACGAGCATCGAGGCAGGGCTTCCTTCGGGGGGGAGAATGATGTGGGTAATAAATGGGACGTGATGTAGGCCCACATCGCCTGCACCCGGATGACGTCTCCTGTCCCGCTCGTAGCCGACTGTAGCCAAAGTTGACCGACAGATATGATACCATCTGTCCCTCACAGGCTGCACGGCCGTCGAGACACATCACTATCTTGCAGGGGCTAGGTCCTCGACGCACTGTCAGACGCAATCAAAGGCGTGACGTCACAAGCACATCGAAGAGCAGTAACCTAGCCCATATAAACCAAGGTAGACGAGCGTAAAAGGGGAGATCTTTCTTCTTCTCGGCCAATGAACACCCTCTAAAAATAATCTTGACTGACTTGATCGTCGGAGGGGTCGGGCGGAGTTCTTCTTGACCCAACCTTTGTGCAGGAACAAGGACGGAGCGTGGCCGTCGGAGGAGTCCTCATCGGCACCACAGACCCCAAAGACGCAGACCGAAGATCTCTATCGCATTCGAGCCCGAACCCAGCCGTGACGGCCCCGAGGCCACGGCACAAAGTTGTTGACACCAACAATTGCATGGTTCATTGCTGCACCAAGCAGTTGCTCGGCCAAACGTGAGCCCGAGTGATGCTGCTCAGCCAGCCATGTTCAGCATATCACTGCATGGTTCATTGCTGCACCAAGTAGCTGCTCGACCAAATGTAAGCCAGAGTGATGCTGCGCAGCCGGCCAATGCCTGAGCTGCGATGCTACTCGGCCGGCCAATGCCCGAGTTGTGATGCTTGGCCAGCCATGTTCAGCACATCGCTACATGGTTCATTGCTGCACCAAGTAGCTGCTCGGCCAAACGTGAGCCCGAGTGATGCTGCTCAACCAGCCATGCTCAACACATCGCTGCATGGTTTATTGCTGCACCAAGCAGTTGCTCGGCCAAATGTAAGCCCGAGTGATGCTGCACGGTCGGCTAATGCCCGAGATGCGATGCTCGACCAGCCATGTTCAGCACATCGCTGCACCAAGCAGTTGCTCGGCCAAACGTGATCCCGAGTGATGTTGCTCGGCCAGCCATGTTCAGCACATCGTTGCATGGTTCATTGCTGCACCAAGCAGCTGCTCGGCCAAATGTAAGCCCGAGTGATGCTGCACAACCGACCAATGCCCAAGCTGCGATGCTGCACTGCTGGCCAATGCCTGAGCTGCGATGCTGCTCGGCTGGCCAATGCCCGAGCTGCGATGCTCGGCCGGTCATGTTCAGCACATCGCTGCATGGTTCATTACTGCACTAAGCAGCTGCTCGGCCAAACGTGAGCCTGAGTAATGTTGCTCGGGCCACATCGCCATGGTTCATTCTTTGCACCAAGCGTACTACCGCTCGCCAAATGTAAGCCCAAGTGATGCTGCTCGGCCAGCCATGTTCAGCACATCGCTGCATGGTTCATTGCTACACCAAGCAGCTGCTCAGCCAAATGTGAGCCCAAGTGATGCTGCTCTGCCGGCCAACGCCCGAGCTGCGATGCTCGGCCAGCCATGTTCAGCAAATCGCTGCATGGTTCATTGCTGCCCCAAGCAGCTGCTCGGCCAAATGCAAGCCCGATGATGCTCAGCCGGCCAATGCTCGAGCCGCGGCCTCGATGGGGAGATATCGCGTCAGATCGGCAAGCTGATCAACCTCGAAACGCTGCTTGTGCACTCCAACTGGTTATCCGGGCAGGTGTCACCATCGCTCGGTAATCTCACCAGGTTGACGTTGCTCGACCTGTCGAACAGTGCGCTCATCGGAGAAGTTCCCCACGAGTTGGCCGCCCTCACATAGATGCCATTGCTGCAAAAGGAGCTGTGCGGCGCATCGTAAAAAAGTTCTACAGTAGTAGAACTGAACGCGAAGCTTGTATGTGCTGCTGGACCTGTCTGAGAATGAGAAGCTCACAGATCTAATTGGGAATACCAAAGATTGCATCCCATCCTTGGTCTCCCGAAGAAAGCCCTGCATGTGTTGAACAGGCTATCGTCGAAGACGCATGCAGATGGCACAGGCTAGGCATGTTCGGCCTTTTCCCACCTTTTTCCAACAAGTCAACACGAAGGACAGAGCACAGATGGCCACAGCGCTGACAAAGATGCAGTTCCTGGAAGACACTTGGAGAGAGAGCAGTTCATCGGGACGCTGACCAAATCGCTCTACTCACGCAAACCCATATGCCTTGGCTGCGACAAAAGGTTGATGGCCTTTCCTAGAGCAGTACAAAAGCTGGTGTTGGATGGGGATATCATCCCAGCATTGCCACACCACATCTACTTCCTCGCCTCGGACCAGATGCCCCTGCTTGCACTAGCTCGTCTTAATGGCGACAAAGCCCATTGATGCGGTGTGACCAGAAGCAGAATTGGTTGCCTCTTCTCCACCCTTTCGGGAGATCGCCGTAGCATGGTGAGGCTGTGGGTGCAAAGGCTAATATGCAGCATCGCTGAAAAGCATTCGGTAAGAGTTCCTTTACCCCCATCTCCTGAGAAAGAAGGTGCTGTCGACACCCTCGCAAATGTATTCACCAGCTCGCCTGACACGGAGGAGAGATCAACAACACCAAGAAGCATCGGTTGGCCTCCTTCAGATGATGCCGCTCGGTTAGACAAAGCCTGAGCCGTGTACCTCGACAGCAGACTGCCCGAGTCCTACACCTCTGCGCGGCCTGCTCGCTTGAGCCAGGTACCTCGGCCGCAGACTGCCCAAGTCCTACACCTCGGCCGCGGCCTGCCTGCCCGAGCCATGTACCTTGGCCACAGACTGCCTGAGTCCTATACCTCTACGTGGCTTGCCCGCCTGAGCCGTATACCTCGATCGCAGACTGCCCAGTCCTACACCTCGGCCGCGGCCTGCCCGCCCGAGCCATGTACCTCGGCCACAGACTGCCCAAGTCCTACATCTCGGCGTGACCTGCTCGTTCGAGTCTTCTATCTCGGCCGCAGACTGCCCGAGTCCTACATCTCGGCGCGACCTGCTCGCCCGAGTCTTCTACCTCGGCCGTAGACTGCCCGAGTCTTACACCTCAGCGTGGCCTGCCCACCTGAGCCATGTACTTCGATCGCAGATTGCCCGAGTCCTACACCTCGGCGCGGCATGCCCGCCTGAGCCATGTGCCTCAGCCACAGACTGCCCGAGTCCTACACCTTTGCATGGCCTGTCCGCCCGAGCCGTGTACCTCGGTCGCAGACTACCCAAGTCCTACACCTCTGCATGGCCTGCCCACCTGAGCCGTGTACCTCGGTCGTAGACTATCCGAGTCCTACACCTCGGTGCGGCCAGCTTGCCCGAGCCGTGTACCTCGGTTGCAAACTGCCAGAGTCCCATACCTTAGTGCGATTGCCCGCCCGAGCCATGTACCTCAGCCGCAGATTGCCCGAGTCCTACACCTCGGCGCGGCCTACCTGCCTGAGCCATTACACCTCGACCGCGGCCTGCCCGCCCGAGCTATGTGCCTCGGCCACAAACTGCCCGAGTCCTACATCTCAGTGCGACCTTCTCGCCCGAGTCTTCTACCTCGGTCGTAGACTGCCCGAGTCTTACACCTCAGTGTGGCCTGCCCACCTGAGCCATGTACCTCGGCCGCAGACTGCCCGAGTCCTACACCTCAGCGTGACATGCCCGCCTGAGCATGTGCCTCGGCTGCAGACTGCCCGAGTCCTACACCTTTGCGTGGCCTGCCTGCCTAAGCCATGTAACTCGACCGTAGACTGCCCGAGTCCTACACCTTGGCGTGGCCAGCCTGCCCGAGTCGTGTACCTCGACTGCAGACTGCCCAAGTCCCATACCAGCATGGCTGCCCGCCCGAGCCGTGTACCTCGACCGTAGACTGCCCGAGTCCTATACCTCGGCGTGACTTGCTTGCCCGAGCCGTTACACCTCGACCGCAGCCTGCCCGCCCAAGCCATGTACCTCAGCCATAGACTACTTGAGTCCTACACCTCAGCGCGACCTGCCCGCCCGAGCCGTTACACCTCGACCGCGGTCTGCTCGCCCGAGCCATGTATCTCAGTCGTAGCCGAGTCCTACACCTCGGTGTGACCTGCCCGCCCGAGCCGTTACACCTCGACCGTGGCCTGCCCGCCTGAGCCATGTACCTCGGCCGTAGCCTGCCCGAGTCCTACACCTCTACGCGGTCAGCCCGCCTGAGCCGTGTACCTCAGTCGCAGCCTGCCCAAGTCCTACACCTCTGCACGGTCCACCCGCCTGAGTCGTGTACCTCGATCGCAGACTGCCCGAGTCCTACACCTCTGCGTGGCCTGCCCGCCTGAGACGTATACCTCGGCCACAGACTACCCGAGTCCTACACCTCGACGTGGCCATCCCGCCTGAGCCGTATACCTCGGCCGCAGACTGCCCGACTCCTATACCTCAGCGCGGTTGCCCGCCCGAGCCGTGTACCTCGACCACAAACTACCCGAGTCCTACACCTCTGCGCGGCCTGCCCACCTGAGCTGTGTACCTCGATCGCAAATTGCCCGAGTCCTACACCTCTGTGCGGCCTACCCGCCTGAGTCGTGTACCTTGGCCGCAGACTGCCCGAGTCCTACACCTCGACGCGACCAGCCCGCCCGAGCCGTGTACCTTGGCCGCAGACTACCCGAGTCCCATACCTCAGTGTGGTTGCCCGCTCGAGCCAAGTACCTCGACCGCAGACTGCCTAAGTCCTACACCTCGACACAACCTGCCCGCCCGAGCCGTTACACCTCAACCGCGGCCTGCCCGCCCGAGCCATGTACCTCGGCCGCAGACTGCCCAAGTCCTACACCTCGACTATAGAATGCACAAGTTATATACCTCGGTCGCATGCCGCCCAGGTCACCGAGTCAATACCCAACTGTCGAAAACCATTCGACCAATTACTTGCTCAAAAAACCCTTCTCAGCACCAATCGGAGGGCAAATCCACGACCTCAATCGCTAGAGATGACAGCCACGCCTCGGACCCTTCATAGTAAGAGCCGATGCATGGCTTCCTTCGAGGGTGGGGGAGGGAGAATGATGAGGACATGAACTGGCGTCACCTACATATGGGTGACGCCCCCGTACCACAACGACCCTCGAGCTGAGGTGGTTGCCTACCTCAGCCCGGTTCGACAACATCCGGACTTGACAGGCTGGATGCCAACCGAGGCATATCGCCATCCCAGAAAAATCAGATCATTTCCACAGTTCCATCCAGGTTCAGACGCTATCAGATGTACGAACCTGCGGAGGAGCACATCAGGAATAGTAGCTTTCCCAATATAAAAGCTCCAGCACTCCCATCGCAGCAGGGGGATGAACCTTAAGAGGCTAGCAGCCAAGGGCTCTTCCTCTCTCTCTCTCTCTCTCTCTCTCTCTTTTTCTCTCTCTGAAACAATCAACTCTCCCTCACCCAATGCTAACTTAAGCATCGGAGGGGTCGGGACGGGAACCCCTCGACCCGACCTGTGTGTAGGAACCGAAGGGCATGCTGCGAGCTGGTCACTAGAAGAAGGAACCGATCCCAAGCGAGCGGATGATCAGCTTTGCCCGACCCGACGTCGGCTTCCTGCCCGGAGATCGACTAAGGTGACCCCTGCGCATTCGAACCCGAACCCAGCCGCGATGGCCCCGAGGCCATGGCGTAAAGTTGTTGACACTAACAGTTGGTTGCCGGTTTCTAGATCAACGAGATGTGTTTGACTGTGAGGTGATGACTTTGCTGGTGGAGTTGCAAACTACGACATCCCAAGGCATTGGACTAGCGCATATTGAATCAGATTCCTAAATCGTTGTTCAAATTTTACAGTGCTAAATATTCATTTCTTTGGCTCTTAAAAATTGTTATACATAATATCTAATCTCTTATGGATATTTTTAATGTATATGATCTCTCATGCATATAGATAGATAAATGAGGTGATTAATTTGTTGATTGGTCAGATTCGCCGAACACATGAAATCATCATATTTTTCGGATAGGGAAGTGATCCTCTCGGCTGAAAATTTTGATCCATTTTGGTGTTGAAAATCAACGATTTTTGTAGTGCTTCAGTTTAGTTAACACGTATTCTCTGTTTGGCAATTTAAAAAAAAAAGAGAGTTGGTTTTCTTATAGGAATCCCAATTCTTGATTCCATCTTTCTTAGTCACAGGAGTGGTCGGAAAGACAAAAAAATGTTTTCTATTTTTTTTTTCTCATGTCTTAGTTATGTGCATGACATTCCATTTTAGGTTACAATTAACACATCTTTGAGCTAAGAAATTGATTTTTTCCTTTTACACAAAATCATGTATCCCTTCAAATTAATTCCTATTCCTAGTTATTGTTGAATCTTAAATTTTGATGATGAAATTAATTGATGAAATTATAATTTAATGAATATTTTTATGACGTAGGACTAACTTCGATTATGAAAAGACAAAATCGATTGAAGCAGAAAGAACTATATGTTAGGTTGAAGAGTATCATGTCAAAAGATTGGTCGACGTGTAGGCATAAAGACTTCATGCCATGAGTTTGGACATAGGGCCAAAAGAATCGAACATTGTAACAAGGAGATCAGATATTGCGGGAAGTCAACATCCCGATCGGGCAATACGTCAAAGGAGAGGACGATGCGCCGAATGTTCGGACGAAGCGTCGGATGAACCAATGACATGCCGGACAACATGTGATTCATGCTTGTAATTGTTTATATCTTGATCATCATAGTTTAAGTCTTAATTGAGTTAGTATTGAGTACAACCATACTAATTCAATTAAGGGGCCATTGGGCTTGAGTTGAGGCTGATTTGGGCCCATTGAGGGGCCCATTCAGTGATCCACAGATTGGATCAAGTGGTGGCACCGCTAAACTAGCAGTGGAACCACCTGTGACCTAAAAAGTGAAGCACACACTCTCCTAGGTTAGTAGGTGATAGTATCGCTCAGACTAAGTGGTGGTACCACCAGTACTTAATGTTGGTAGGTGGTGGTGCCACCCAAGCTGACGATAGTACCGCTAGAGCCCAATCTCCTAAGCTCTGCCAGGCAGTAGTACCGTCCAGTGTAGGCAATGTTACCACTTATACTCAGAAGACTTGAAAATTTAAAATTTTTGTTCTATTTTTGAAGTCATTTGAGATCTATAAATACTTTACTCTTTTTTGCTTGAGGTAGTAAGAAAGTAGAACAAAAATTCTATGATTCTAAGATTGTAAACTCTTTTAAAGTGAAGAGTCCATTTTCATAAAGCTTAGAGATAATCTAAGGGAGGTATGTGAGAGAATACTTATAAAAGAGAGGTGTAAATGTTCTCTCCTAAGCCTTTAAAAAGGAGAAAGAGTTTTGATAAAGGGTAGTTGATCTTTACCCATTAAAAAGAAGATCATAGTGGAAGTCGATGACCTCAAATGGAGGAATCAGGAGTGGACGTAGGTCATGATGACCAAACCATTATAAATCCGATATACTCTTTTCTTTTGCTGTTTATTTTTATTACTTACTGATTTTGTTGCTCACTCCACTTTAAGTCAAGCTCACTTTTGATATCGGTTTTCATCGAACGAAATTTTCAAAATCCACTCCCCCCTCAATGTCATTCATGATCCTAACAATTATTCCTATAAATAATAGTTAACGATTTAATCGGTCAAATCATATATTTATATTATTTAATACAAGAGTATGTTATCATATTTAAATTTAAAATATTTTATTTTATTTTTTTTAGTTTTTTCAATTTTTTTCATTCTTGCCCCATCTTCATATTTAATATAATAATTTATTTTATTAAAAAAATTTATTATGACTAACTTCGATTATAGAAAGGTAAAATCAATTGAAGTAGAAGAATCAGATATTGGGTTGGAGAGCATCATGTCAGAAGATTGATCGACGTGCCGGCAAAAGGACTTCGTGCCATGAGTTCGAGCATTGGGTCAGAAGGATTGGACATTGTGTCAAGGAGATTGGATGTTGTGGGAAATTAACATACCGATCGTGCAATATGCCAAAGGAAATGACGACATGCCGAAGGTCCAAACGAAGCACTGGATGGACCAATAACATACCAGACAATATATGATTCATGCTTGTAATCATTTATGTCTTGATCATCATAGTTTAGGTCTTAATTGAGATAGTGTTGGGTGCAACCATGCTAATTCAATTAAGGGGCCATTGAGCCTGAGCTGGTACTGATTTAGGCCCATTATAAGGTTCATTCAGTGATCCACAGATTGAGTTAGGTAGTAGCACCGCTAAACTAGTGATGGAACCACCTATGGCATAAAAAAGTAAAGTACACACTCTCTTAAGTTGTCAAGCAGGAGTATCACACAAATTGGGTGGTGGTACCACTAGCACTTAATGCTGGCAAGCGATAGTATCGCAAGAACCTAGTCTCTCAAGCTCTGCAATGCAGTAGTATCGCCTAGTTCAAGTGGTGGTACTGCCCAATGCAAGCGATGGTACCGCTCATACTCGAAAGATCCAAAAATTTAAAATTTTGATTTTATTTTTTTAAGTCATTTGGGTTCTATAAATACCCCACTCTTTCTTGCTTGAGGCAACAAGAAAGTAGAATAAAAATTATGTGATTCTAAGGTTGTAAACTCTTTTAAAGTATAGAGTTTCCCGTTCTAGAGTTTAGAGATAATCCTAAGAGAGGTGTGTGAGGGAATACTTATAAAAAAGGGTGTAAAGGTTCTCTTCTAAGCCTTTAAAAAGGAGAAAAAGTTATAATAAAAGTAGTTGAAATTCGTCTATTGAAAAAAAGATTAGTAGTGGAAGCCGATGGCTTCAAGTGGAGGAATTGGGAGTTGACATAAGTTGCGATGATCGAGCCATTATAAATTTGGTGTACTTTTTTCTTTTGTTGTTTACTTTTATTGCTTACTGATTTTGTTGCTCACTCCACTTTATATTTACTCTAAGTCAAGCTCACTTTTGATATTGGTTTTCATTGAACAAAATTTTTAAAATCATCGAAAGTTTTCGAAAACACTAATTCAGTCCGCCTCTTAGTGTCATTCACAATTCTAACAATTATTCCTATAAATAATAGTTAATAGTTTAATCAATCAAATCATATATTTATATTATTTAATGCAATAGTATGTTATCATATTTAAATTTAAAATATTTTATTTATTTTTTAATTTCCTCATTTTTTTTCTTATTTTATTCTTGCCCCCATCTTCATATCTAATATGATAATTTCTTTTATTAGAAAATTTTTAAATGGATAATACTGATATTACTCAAATACTCATAACAACATACTGATAGATATGTTGTTAACATTTTAATACAATAAAAGATGAATCAGATTACCTAGTTTAGGTCCCTTCTCGTATAGGAATGGTCATTTAATATAATTGAATTGCCGATTTGGTTCACAATTTTTTTTTTTTTTGCATTGAACCAAGTGGTCCGATTCAATTTTAATAACTTTTTGTCTCTTTATATATATCTTTAATCAAAAGAACTAATGTTAATCATGACTAAAAGTAATCACAATACATGGAAAATATTAATATTTGAAAAAATATGTATGCCTATTTAAAATTTGCAATGATAAAAATACTATTTGCATCCTTTGGTAACGGTTGAATAATAGTAGATATAGAAAAACTCAGAAGAAAAATAAAAAATTTTAAGGTTTACAAGAGATTTTATTCTTTATTTAATTTGACTATAGAGGAAGTGCTATTTCTTATACTTAATTATTTTTTATAAAACGAATATTTAAATTTTTTTTTTTCATAGGTTCCTATATTATTTATTATTATTTTTGCTGTTCTTTTGATACATGTCCTTTGTTTAATCCACAATTTAAAGCTGATATTAACTAAGTACAGGAGACTAGTACTTACTCCCGTTGTGTCAGGAGAAATATTTATAATGTGAAGGTTGAAAGAGAACGAAGTAAATAGTCGTACACCACTAAATACCGAATGAATTAGATGAAATTGGATTCGACACCTAAGCTAATAAGTTTAAAATTTTGGATATATTAAAATTGATATATGTTGACCTGGCAGTTTGATTTAGATTCTTCATCATCAATTTCAATATGGTATCAGAGTCAAGATTTAAATAAAATATAACAAAAATATTAATTTTAATATATCCAAAAAGAAAACAGGTATAAATTATAGTTTAATCTATCCTTACAAATAAATAAGAGTGGTATTGAGAAAATATTCATGTGTAAGGTCAAAAGTATCTACTTTTAAGAATAAGGAAAAATGTTAAGAGAAATATTCTTGTATGAGATGAGAAAAGAAAAAGAATGGTCATACATAGTAAAAGTCAGATTAATTAATTATATATATATATATGGTTAAAATTATATATATTGGGTTCATAGGGTAGCTTAAGAAACTTAAACTTCCAAATCGAATGGTCTTGAATTTGATCTATATTAACCCTATCAACACCCTGTGCCAGAGGCTCGTGTGGTCGACCTATGCTCGCATCTTTTATCACCCGAAGAGGGGAAGCCAAAGAACAAGGAGAACGAACACAAACGAATGGATAAATGGAAGTTGTTGCAGGCCAACAACCATGAGATTTAACAAAACACCCCCTTGTTTGTCACCAATCCCACCTGCTGAACTCCCTGAGAACGGATAACACAACCACGGAGTTGTACTACGTGGCAGCCGCACCTCGAGGCTCACCTCCAATAGGAAGCCACACAACGACGGTTCTCCGATTCGCCACCCCCAACGAGTGGCGCCTGTTCACTTCATCCCTATCTACCATATCCAAACCAACAGTTCACTTCTCCTCCCAATTCTTTATAGCAAAAGAAGACGAGAATTCCCAGAACAGGAGTAGTTTGATCTATCAGCTGGTTGATCTGATCCATGGCCACCACCAGCGCCACCTGCGGCCTCACCTCTCGAGCTCTCCTCGACCCCAAGGCCGCCTCGAGCCAGCTTCGGCCGCACTCCGTCCGCCTCCCGACGCTGCCGCCTCCACGACAAACCGCTTCATGGAGTCCCCGGAAAACTGCTTCTCACAGTAAATCCGCTCTCCTTGTTTGAAGAATACTCAACTGTAACCCGCATGGCGTCCACCAGAGTCATCGAATGCTGATATAGCTTCCTTACAGTGTCAAGGAGTGTCATCGCCATGGCCACCGGAGAAACCCCAGCTGAAGTATCAAGTGAGCTTCCTGAGGTTGTGAAGACCATAAAAGATGCGGTCTGGATTACATCCCCTTGTGTTGTGTTTGTTTGAGATCAAGGAGATTCGTATGTGATGTAGCCTCTCTAAGATCTCAGCTGACTCTTCTGATGGACAGTGGGACAAGCTTGATGACAAGTACGCAGTGGCTTCCCTTGTGCTTGTGGGATTGGTAGCGCTATGGACGACAACCGGCATGATCTCGGTAATTAATGGCCTACCAACTACAAGCATAGAATTAGGCATCATGTCATCATATTTGATATGACTTTGAATCGATGCAGGCAATTGATAGGCTGCCCATAGTTCCTGGTGTTCTTGAACTTGTCGGAATTGGTTACACTGCGGTAAGTTCTTCTGCATCATCCTGCTAATATTCTTACTGACACCAGTGAGTGACAGAGAAATTGACAGTTTCTTCACTAACATTGTTGATAAAAAATGTTAACAATGTCGAGTTGTTTTTGATATCTGTACAGTGGTTCGTATACTACAATCTGGTCTTCGAGCCTGACAGGTACTCTCAAACCCTACTTCTTAATTCAGTTCTTTAAGATGACTGGCTTACTTATTACCTTGTGACTGATCATGTAATGCATGACTCTGATGGTGAAATTGAAACATCAGTACTTTGGAAATAATACTTTCCTGATTTCTGCTGACAATCGGACTAGTAACATCATTCAACTTTGATGAATTTGTTCTGTGTTCCTTCCTCTATTTCTCTGTAAATATAGCCCTAGGAAAATTGTGTAAAGGAGATAAAAAGCTTCCCAGATTCTTCCTTACTCTCTGCTTGTACTGCATCATAATGTATTGTGACTCAATCTTTTCTCATTCTTGCTTTGATCATCGTAAAAGTCATATGTTTGCCTTTAAATGGACAAATTTTGTAATTGTTGTGATGTCCCAGGAATTCAACCACGATCCTTATAGATTAACATAATGTGCCCTTCAGATCTGATTAATCTTTGTGTAGTGATCATTCTAGGTCATTAGCAGAAAATTAGAGATGTTTGTATTTGTTAGGAGTGGAACATTTGATTCGGGAAAGATAAGATTTGGTAAATGTGTTTCAGGGAAGCTTTGATAGAAAAGATCAAGGGCACCTACAGCGACATCATTGGGAGCAGCAGCTGATTTGAGTGTAATCACTAGAAGATCCCTGACGAGAGTAATCCTCATTGCTTGAGAACAGCTACTTCCTAGGATCTCCTGGAATAAGATTCTCATGTTTGTGATATGTAATAAGGAAATCAAAATTTCTTGGCGAGGTTATGTATCTGTTGACATCTCGGTCGTATGTTATGCTTACTTCAAGCTCTTCCTTCATTTCGCTGCCTTTTCTTTTCTAGTCTGTGACAAGTGGTTGTGAGGTCGAACACAGAAATACGTCAACCATTGTGATATGCGAGACGCACATGCTTGCTGCTCACGAGCACGTTGTAAGCGAGGTCGCTTCTTCCATTGTTTACGTTAAGCGAAGCAAGAAGAGAACTCCGTCGTCAGAAACAATTTACATGTGATTTGGGAAGATTGTTGCCAACACGTGGACAACATCTCACCTCCTTCCTCAGCTCAATCATCCCACCCCCAATTTAGTTCAAGCTGCTTTAGCAGGTCGAGACATACGTCGAAGACACGTACAACTAAGCTCAAACTGGGATAGGTTGGGAAGCGCCTCGCACCTAGTAATATTAGAAGCCATCCTCTCACTCTTCAGCATGCGACTGATGCTGTGTTGTAGAGACAACTTGGGTTTCATCTGGACATAATAAGCTAGCATTAAAGTTACCCTGATTCGTACTCCCGCGAAACTAAGCTATGATCACCAACTCCCATAGCGTACAATATGATGCCACCGCTCGTGGCGATGCATATGACAGGCTGCTCATCACTAGAAGTGCAGCGTACTCCAAATAACCTATAAAAGATTCACAGATATCGACATTCTTCAACCCCCTTTCGAAGTACAGCCACCTTGCAGAGGATGCGGCATAGTGATCTCCAGTTTTGTGATTTGTTCTTGGTATCACAAGCGCCACTCGTCCTCCCGAGCGCCAAGTTGCATTTGTTTTGCTTATCTTTTCGTCGAGAGACGAGCTCGGTGGTTCGGGCGCTTGTGGGCATCAATGCTGTCGACTTCCCAAGCAGTCAACCTGTCCCGGTTGCCTCCCGTAAACGACATCACCGGAGATGCTTTCGATAAGTCTTCGGCGTAGTTCTTCCTGGTATATGTCTTCGAGATGACTCAGTGAACAGCGACGGAATCATCCCCGGCTTGTACTGCCGGTCACTCTCCCATGTAATGGCTCAGTGCCCTGAAGCTGTTCGCCAAAATGTCTCTCCGAGAGGATGAAAAGAGTGCTTTGTCATTATTAAGAACTGTACAACAAACATTCTTTTGAGAGCCAATCCGAACTTGTATAAAGTATGTATGGGGCAATATACAGGTTTATGTATACATGCAGTGGTGTATTTGAATCGGATCGCGTCAAATCGGATCGGATGACGCTGATCCATATCCGAATACGACATCCGGGTTGATCAGACGCGGTCCGACTTGAGCTCCACTCCCTCGAAGTGGAGGTAAACAAATTCGGATGCGGATCATTAGCGGACTCTTCGCCCAACCGACACGTGCGCCCGGCGCCACTCCCGAGCCGAGCGCGGCTCCGCTGCCTCAGTCGGAACAGCCTGCAGCGAAGCCATACCCGGGTCGCGAGTGGGTCCCGCAAGTAAAAGAGAAGAGAGAATTCCGGACGGGAAGCACGGAGCGCGACTTCCACCCGTTGGTTCCTACTCTGCGCTCCACGAGATGCTGTACGACTGTTTTTGTCCTGTACCCTGCCATCATCCCGACGGCCGATCTTCACCATTCTCGAACTCTTCCCCATCCAAAGATTTTAAAAGAGAGGCCGACCTCCGACATGCCATCCCCCGCCTCGCTCCCACGCACCCAGAAGGCCTCGTCTTCCTCCCCCCCTCCCCTCCCCTTGCCCCTCTCTCCGCCTCCCGACGCTCCCCCCACTTCTCTCTTCCCCCATCGTACGGATCCTTCTCCCCCTCACGCTACAAAACTCCACCGTTCTCCCCAAAATGGCCCATACCACATCTCCGCTTCTCCCTCTCCCATGTCTCCCCTCCTCCTCTTCCTCCTGTCCCTCCTCGCCCTCGCCTCCCTTCCCCTCCCCTCTCCCTCCGCCTCCGCCTCCGCCACCCAGGTGACCATCCCCAACCACTGCGGCGAGAGCTGCGGCGGCCTCTCTATCCCCTTCCCCTTCCACCTCAACGCCTCCTGCGGCCCATCCATCCCGGCCTTCCGCCTCGCCTGCTCGGCCTCCGACTCCACCCTCCGCCTCTCCCTCCCTCCCCCCTCCGACCTCCGCGTCGTCGCCTTCCTCCCCTCGGGCTCCCTCCTCCTCGACTACTCCTCACCCGCCGCCGCCTGCGATCGCTGGTACGCCGACGTCAACCGCTCCTTCGGCCTTGACAGTAGTCACTTCTTCGCCGTTACTGCAGACAACCTCCTCCGTCTTTACGACTGCGAGGACTCCTCCATCTGCCGGGCGGGATGCGACCGCATCGGCCCCCCCGCCGGCGACACCGGTTGCGAGGGCAACCGTACCGACTTCGGCTGCTGCTACCCGCTGTCGGATGGGAGCGTGTGGAAGGTGGGGAACGGGTTCTCCGTGTTCGCCGGGTTTGGGTGCCGGGGGTTCTCGAGCTGGGCGGTGATGAGGTACGCGTCCGGGGATGGGACGGCGACCGCGGAGAGGGGGATCGAGGTCGAGTGGGCAGTGCCGAGGGGTTACAGCAACGGGACGGAGTGTGCGGAGGGGGCGGTGGTGGTGAACGCCACCGCGGTGCGCCGCGGAGTGAGATGTGCTTGTGCGCCCGGCTTGGTTGGGGATGGCTTTGCGGGAGGAGCCGGATGCTTCAAACGTGAGTCCTTGACCTGAAAATTAGTGACTTTCTACCTCTCCTTAAACTAAAATAATAAAAAACACTTACATTTGTGCATTTGTAAGTGCTTTAGAACTCTAGATCAGGTATTTTCTCTTCTGTGATCTTTTAAAGGTGGCTTAGTTTGAATAGATTGTATCAGAATGGTCTATTCATTAGTATTTACTTGGTACATTATCTCATATGTGAATTTGTCAAAGCCCAAATTTTCATCTTTGGTTTCTTACAGAAGTTTGAGGGCTTAGTACGTTTAGTTCTTCATAAAAACTGTATTTCGACCATATTAGTTCAATCTTCTTGTCTAACTGTTTCATCTCTCTTAGTGGTTGTCAGAATTATTTTTTTGCTGATGATCCATGGGCTTTCACTTCATATTTTCCATTTAAGGGTTTTTACATCGAAGATGCTACTCAAAACAAGAAAATGAAGTCCAAAGCATCAATAAATGAGGAACAAAACCATCATTGTTCATGTTGGTCTAAGCAAAGCTGGTGTAGCACATCTTATTTCCTAATTTTCTACTAAAGACCCTACTAATAACTACTGACTGAATTAGTTTGTTTATATCAGTTACTACCAATGGCTGGAGTCTCTCTCCTAGTTGGTACTTGATAGGACAAAGTAAAAGCCTTTTCAAGTGCTATCAAACCATATTGATGTTTTCTTAATCATTTCTCATTATAAAATGTTGCCACTTATCATCAAATATTAAGTCTCTCTTACTCTTTCATTAAAAAAAATTACTAGTTTTTGACTGGTAGAACCTTTTTTTAGAAAAAAGGGGAAATTGGCCTATACAACTCTGTAATTAGTTAAAAGGATAAATGATTACTTCTGTTACTAGGTCTAGCTTTTCACAGATTTTCGATGTTCATAGAGTTGATTGTTTTGTGTTCTCACATGTGGACACTGTTTTAATCTCCTGTGTAAAACTTGCTACATTCATTAGATATATGAGACTTGGACAGGATTACTAAGGTCACAACTTCCGTTAATTTTGTACTTTACAGCTTGTGGCAATGATGCACAAGTAGAGAATGATAGAGCCTGCTGCAAGGGGATCTTTTGCAAGAAAAGGGTGGTTGTTATTGCCGGTACATGTTCATTGTCAATTTGTCATTCTTGTCTTTTTGCTATATATTCGATGTAGCTTTACATTTTATGTTGAATTGCTCCTGTATTTCTATTTTTCCATCGAATTTATCCAATAAATTTATGTTCATTTTGACAAGTCACCATAAATAGTTGAACATGATGGGAAAGGCAGTCTTCACATGAAAACCAGATATTGATCCATGAATGCCTAATTCTTCAAGGGAGAACCAGCATGCATTAACATATGGAAACAGTACTAAAAGAATTAACTAATGATATCTATACTACAGTGGATCACAGAGCATTTACAGGGTGTTTTATAAAGGTGTCTTACTATTTGCTTTATGTATGTTTCTCATCACTGACTTATTTATAAAGTTAGCATATAGTCATATGATGTCGCTGCTAGAGGTTTGAACATTTATAAATATAACTATATCAATGTGTCTGTTGCAAAATAGAAATTAACAAACTAGTAAATAGTTCGCTAGATTGAGAAGTGGTTTCTAGTACATTCATTACTTCTAGAAGGGGGACTTCTGCTGTATAACTAGTTAAAAGTTAATCTTGTTGTAGTAAAAGAACTAAAAAACCAGTCTTATATGTATCTTGAGTAATTATGGATTTATTCTTCAGCAAAGCTCCACATGGATCCCAAATTTTTATATTCACATTTTAAAAAATTTCTTAAATGATAGTATGATAGCTACTAACCAAAACCCAAAAATAAATCTATGAATAATCTATCATAATATTAGTTCCCTTGAAGAGTCCAACTTGTTATTAAAATATTATTTACCACTTTTTTTTAAAATCAAAAGTTTGCCGATATGATAGGCATTTTATCAAATACACATACTTCAAATAGCATCCTGATTTGTATCAGATATGTAGTAGTTATTGATATTTATAAGATACTTGTAGGATTTATGTCCTTCATATTAGTCAAGTTATCCGACACTTGATGCTTTTTGGATGAAATATGCCACACTTCAAGGGTACTTCTTGGAAGAACTTTTTTCTTTTGGAGCTTGGTCTTTTGATTATGGACAAGATTTAGGTATATTGCTTGGTGCCATTTGTCATGTATACCTTATCTTTATTGTCTTTTAATTTGATGTATCACCATATCTATATCATGTTTCTCTTAAGAATTATAACATTCAAGCAAATTTTAGAATGTATGTGTGCTTAGTCGTATCTGAGTATATTGGTCTAAATTTGGACACGAGACAAATTAAATATCTGAATAGCTCAAATTTATAAGATAGTTATTGCAATTAATGATTCTGCATATGCATGGTTCACTAATTTGTTATAAAAGAAAATTGTGGCCAGGAATTCCTAAGGATTTTATATTGCAATTTTAATGAACTTTTCCTTTGTTCTTGTTTTGACTTATGTTGGATTTGAAGGTAGAATCTTCCAGGGTACATATCTTCACTTATTTCTTTGAAAGAATGTCAGCTACTAATTATGTGATACCTGAGAAAACTAGAGCATGAGCATCTTTCCTTTCTTTGATATCGATCTTTCTATTTTTTTAATTCCATATTTTTATAATAAATTTTCCTGCAGGTGTACTTCTTTCTGTATTTATTCTACTCGTGACTGCCGCATTATGTTTTTGCTTAAGAAAACCTATTAAGGAGAACATGTCAGATCTTGACCCAGCCTGCCTTCCCAACATTATTGGAAAGGCATGTAACGCACGACAATTCACATACAAAGAGTTGAATGAAGCTACAAAAGGGTTTGAAGAAGAACACAAGCTTGTTGTTGACATTATTGATGGAACAGTTCATTCGGGAAAACTAGGTGATGGCACCCTTGTGGCTATCCAGAAATTAAAATGCCGGTGCACAAAGAACCTCAGGAAAATCTTGCATAGAGCAGAGCTTTTATCTCGTAGTTCACATAGAAATATTGCCCGGATTATTGGATTTTGTTTTGAGTCAGATAATACACTACTCATAGTACATGAGCATTTTTCGAATGGGACACTCGAAGAACACTTGCGGCATGAAAGAGGCAATGGTCTTAGTTGGTACCTGAGAATCAATATTGCTTCTGAAATTGCAAGTGCTCTTGCATATCTGCAGTATGAAATATCAACTCCTAGCTACATCGAAGATCTGAAGACCAGTGACATACTTTTGGACATTTACTATTCTGCTAAAATTGCTGGTTTCAAGTTCCTGAAATCTGGACTTGTCAATGGATCCTGTTCATATGTAGTCTCCCGTGACACCGATGTTGTTTACGACTTTGGTCTTATACTATTGGAACTGATTATGGGTTCAAAGCCTGGAAATATTTCAGAGGTTGTCTTACCTAAGATAGATGGCAGGAAGTTTCATGAAATTCTGGATCCATATCTTAGATTTGATGATCATCTGCCACCACAGCGAGAGCAGTTGGAAAAGGTCGTAGGTGTTGTTGTACAGTGCTTATCCAGTAAGGAAAATGGTGGACCTTGTATGGTTGATATTGTGAAGGAGCTGATATGTATTTTGAAAGACAATATGGGCAGCAGTAGCAGAATAGAGCCTGCATTGGAGGTGACATTTTCAAACTCGAGCCTCCTGCAAATGGTATCCATGTCTCCTGATAGCATGCATGCTTCTCTTTGCCAGAATGCCAACTAGCACCATATGGAAGAAGTTGCAAGTTAAGGTACACTTTCTTTTTTTAATCAAAACCAAGAAAGCCTAGTTCATCTGAAATGTATGTGTCTTCATCTCAAGGGACCAAAGCATGTTTGACTGGAGATAACCTTTTAATTTGTATTAAGTTTATGCAACAATGATGATGAAAACTGTGGTTGCCATTTTGTGGTTAGTCTTAAATTGGCATCTTTATTTTTTTTTCTCTTAACTTCAACGATGCCCCGACTTTGACACTGGGACTAGGAGCCGATTTCTATCGCTTTCTTGTTACCTTAGTTTGTTTAGTTTTCCTTTTTTATTTATTTAAAATTCATTTACTAGGCAGAAGCTTCTTTCTCACTAGTTGGTAAACATTCTGTTCTCAGTTTCTTGGTACTTTATTCCTAGAAAGTCATTAGCCTTATTCTAATGCAGACTTACAATAGTGTATCTGAATTATTTCAAATTACCGAATGCTTAACAGGGGATAACTGGTTCAGTGATTGCAAACAGCCCGAACCAGAAAACCAATCTTTCAGTATTCCAACTTTTGCCAAATGGATCAGCTATATACAATTTTGATCTAAGGTCTGTTTATGCCATTTTATGGGTTTCTTGACATCACACAATATAAAGAAAATTGTGCTGAAGCCTAATAGTCGTCTGTTCTCAATCAACTGCATATTTAAGAACAATTGTAAAATTAATTCCTTGTTAAGGTTCAACTGAACATGTTACATTACTGGGGATGGCAAATAAACTAAATGCTCCTTTGTGTCTTGCATTTGGCTGATTAGGTGTGCATTATATGTAAATGAGTTGATTTTAGGCTTGTAAATGGAGTCAAGATTTGAGCACCACCCAATTTATGATGGTCAAAAAGTTCACAAATGACTGAATATGGTACCAATATGAAATTGAAACTGTGCACATATCTTGTCATATGGCCAAAACTTTTCTCTGAATCACTGAACGTGCACTATAATTAATTATTGAATGTACACTATAATCAAGTTCTATGAAAAAAAAACTTTGATTGTTCGATTGTTCTTCCAGCTCCGACTGTACATTATAATTAATTTTCAAAAGTTAGAACCTAATTTATCACTTATTCGATTGTTCTTTCAGCTCCCACCCATCACAGTTTTCTTCATTTAAGCTTTTTTTTATCAATACATTTTTGTCCTTTTCTTTGTATATTTTATATATCATCTCATAGGTCCTAAGTAATTTTGAGTTTTTCATGTGAAAAATCATTTTAGATCCTTTTATTCTTGAGTTATGATTATCCTGTGAATCTCAATTCTCTCGAAATGATTTGATAGAACATGATTAGAAAAAGATGTAAGAAGAATTTTTCATCCACTAACAATATCCGGGAATTGGTTAAACAGATAATCAATTGATTCTTTTGTTATCATCATAAACTTATGCCTTGGGTAATTTTTAAAGTAGGTCAAATATCAAGCATAGTTTTACATGTAAAATTCTGATTAAATTCATTTCGATATAGAGTACAATACAAAATATTTATTTTTTAAAAAATCATTCATTTTATTTAAAGATTTTATAAATTTTTAAAAATTAAATTTAATAACATTTTATAAATCATAATCTATAAAATTAATATAATCTTCATTTGTATTTTTTTAATAAGTATAATCCATTTCATTGAATATGAGAGAATATGATAGTGTCTTTTTTGATTTCTTGAAAATATCATTAATTTTTTTAGTATTAATCCAAATAAGATAATCTTTCTGTGATAACAATAGTTACAATCAGTACCATACTAAAAGGAGAGGTTGAATTAGTGATATTATAAGTTTAAAAAAATCTAAAATTTCGATCAAGAAAAGAGATAAGTATTGAAAGATGATTTAATCAAGAAATAAATATGAGTAAGAAAATAAGTAAAGACAGAGTGATAAAATAATTTTATAGTGATTCAATCTTTTTAACCTATGTCTACTCTTGATTCTTTTTCATAGACCACTAGCTTTCATTCCTAATCTTGATTCCAACAGATAAAGAACAACAATCTTTTACAACTTTCTCATTTTTAAGGTTTTACACTTGGTCACTCTAAAAAATCTCATACATTCTAAATTTAGTAACTCAACTAAAAACATAAGAAAGTAGAATTCAAGTAAAGCTTTAAGAGAGGATTTCAACACTTCAAAGCTTAAGAATTCTCTCCATTCATGAATTGGGGCATTTATGGGCTCCATGAATTCCAAAATATAGAGCAAATCATGAAAAAAAAATCAATCTAAAATCAATGGTATTGATGGTATTATCATCGTACTAGGTGATACTATCACTAACACTTTGAAACAATGTCACTTAGGCCATTTGCTATATCGGACAATATCATCATCGAGATTGGGTGGTACTATTGCCCTAGGGTAGTACCACTTTGGCTTTGGGTGGTACGATTATCTCCTCTAAGCTATTGCATCGCTCATATAATGATTTGACCAAATTAGGATCCAAATCCAACCCAAATTCAATCCGAATTCGGCTTTCATCTTAACCTAACATAGTATAAATATAACCCAATTGAAGCTCAACTCAGCTCAAATCATCTTCAGATAAGGTTTTAAAATATCAATAACTTTGAATATTTTGTCAAAGCTTTTAGTATGTTGTCCACTCTTTTGACATGTCGTTCAATCCTTAGCATTTTATTCAATCCTTTAGCATATTATTCAATCTTTTAGTATATCGACTTTGTTATGATTTTCGATCTTTCAACATAGAAATTTGATCCTCTAGCACAAGGCCTAATTTTTGATATAAAGTTCAATTTTCAGCATGATAATTTTATGACTTAATATTCGACTCTTAGTTTCACATTTATCTTTGGTCTTAATCCATGATCGAAGTATTTCCTATATTACTTAATATAATATTAATTTATCAAATTCAGTAATTGATTTCATAGTCAAGGTTTAAGATTCAATAATAATTGATTCAATCATCGCAAACAACTTGAACAAGAAAAATCAAATTTTCAGTATTCCAACATTTGCCAAATAAATAAGCTATATAGATCTATGAATGTCATTTTATGAGTTTCTTGACAAATTTGTTCTCATTCTCTGGATCACTGAAAGTATATTATAATTAAATTTATAATTTAATAAAATAAAATTATTCTGTGGTCTAAAAGTAGTCTGTTCTCATTCAACTGCATATTTAAGAGAGACTGTAAAATCGATTACTTCTTAAGGTTCAACTGAACATGTTACGTTACTGGGGATTACAAATAAACAAAATGCTTCTTTGTGGCTTGTGTTTGGTTGATTAGGTGTGAATTATATGTAAATGAGTTGATATTAGGCTTGTAAATGGAGTCAAGGCTTGAGCATCACCCAATTTAAGATGGTCAAAATGTTTACAAATGTCTGAATATAGTTTGCTAATATGAAATTGAAACTGTGCACATATCTTGTCGTGTGGCCAAAACCTTTGCCTGGATCACTATAGGAGATCCATTAGGAATTTTAGTAGTATTACCACTCCTATCACTTAATATTTGAAGAAAGAAAAGTTTCTATGGGCTGATGCTACTGAGAAAAGTTATATTAAAATTAAAAAAAAAATTAATTACTACACTAGTGCTTGCATTACCTAACTTTGAAAAGCCTTTTAAAGTAGAATATGATACAAGTGGAATCGGGATTAGAGTAGTGCTTTTACAAGAAGGAAGACCAATTGATAACAAGCCAAGATAATAAGATTTCACACTCGCACAAGTTGAATTCCCCTATAACATAATGAGCAGCTTTCTTACTACAGTTGAGCAATAGAGGAAGTAGTGATGTACAAATCAACTTGCTTTGATTACACGGAAGTTGACAATGTTAGGGCAAATTAGTGGAGATAAGGGATTACTATCGTCGGGGCAGATCAACGAGGATTGTAAAAAAAAAAAAGATAGAAGGAAAGGATAAGATAAGTGAGATAGTCTTTCTTGCTTGAAGCAAGATGATTCTAATATCATGAAAATTATTGTGATATTATAATAATATTTTATTTATTTAGAGAATAATTTTATTTATTGAGGATAATATAATAATAAAATAATATTTTATTTTATGAAGCAAGATGATTTTATTTATTGAGATAATATAATAATATTTATATAACTAAAAAAGGGAGAAATTTTTCTTAATTATATACTCAAATTATGTATTTCAAATTATTTATTCAAATCTATAATTGATCATATTGATTGAGATTAGAATATTTATAGAATATAAAATTATCATTCTATATTTTTTTCTATTATGATGTTCTATCAACTCGAACGTTCTTCGGTGCTCCTGTCGTCTTTGGCTGACAAAAGCCAATCCCCATTGTAGTGCATTCAACATTCACCATCGACCTGCCAAGGCAGTCAAAACCTCGTGCCGAAATCATGGTTTGTAGCCATCTTCCGTGTCCACTGCCATCACGCAGTGGTGCTACGGTGGCCTCCAACATCATCGACGACGTACTTGGTTTGATCTCTTCTTACCTGTCCACTGCCTCATATGTTGCCTCGGATCAGCGCACCTGCCTTTTCTGGAGTGTTGCAGTCGTCAACCATGGCCGTGACATCCAACGTGTTATCCACATGAAAGGATAGAGATTCTCCACTCCCCAGATGCTGCCCAAAACCTACTCCAATATTTCCAAGCTATAAATGAGTTTGTGCCAAACTTGGTTAGCAGCACTCAGCAACCAAGTGTTGGACTTGGTAGTGACTTTGTAGAAAGAGATGGAGCTGAGGGGAGTGGTGGTAGTGGTGTTAGCTTCTGTGTTGGTGCTGTGCTGTAGGTCTGTGCTGGAAGCTGCAGGCTTCAGATTACTAAGCCTCTTCTTCGTTGGATTTCACCAACTCCATTTGAGAATTCTCATTTGATGCAACTAATATATCTGAATTTTTGTCCTTTGATGGATGGTACTTTGGAAGATGCCAGCTTCAGGTCGGGTTCTACAAGAGCACATGCCCACAGGCTGAATCCATCATCGCCAGTGAGGTCAGAGAGCGCTGGCGAGTAACATTGGCCTGGCTGCTGGGCTCGTGAGGATGCATTTCCATGACTGCTTTGTGAGGGTGAGCAAATTCAATCTGCTCTGTAGATGGAGTAACTCTCAGAACTGAAGGAATGGCCAACTGTCTTCTGTTGCACAGGGTTGTGATGGCTCTGTTCTTATCGACTCCACTTCGAACAACACTGCCGAGAAGGACTCGTTCATCAACAATCCAAGCCTCCGGGGATTCGAAGTCATCGACAATGCGAAGACCCGATTGGAAGCTGCTTGCCAAGGAGCCGTCTCGTGTGCAGATATACTTGCTTTAGCAGCCAGGGATAGCGCGGTGATGGTAAGACAAGTAAACAACTTTGGTATAAAAGAAGAGACCATTAACGTTAAGCTCTGTCCCTGTTGTGTTCTGTAGACGGGAGGAGTGATGTACCAGGTCGCAACTGGAAGAAGAGACGGGAGGGTGTCGCTGGTTTCCGATGTGTTGCCCAACCTTCCGGCTCCCACGTTTGATGTCGACCAACTCACTCAGAGCTTCGCCAGCAAAGGGCTCACTCAGGATGAGATGGTCACTCTCTCCGGTACGTCGCCCCACCAAGTCCGTGGAAGGGCTTCATGCGGTTTGAGTCTGCTGCTCCCAGTGTTTATTGCATCTATTAGCATACCACACCTCTCCCATTAAATCATTGGGACACAGTAAGTTGGTTGGTATTGGGGAAGTGTGAAGACAGTTTGCCGTGTAGTGGAGTGGATGATGGAGACAAAGCCCGTTCGATCAAATGACGAATCAAGTAGATGGTCCATGTTTTGATTTGGAGGTATCTGATGCGGTCACGCACGCGTGCATGCAGGTGCGCACACCATCGGCCGCTCGCACTGCGCCGCCTTCAGCAGCAGGCTCTTCGACTTCAACTCCACGGACGGGCAGGACCCGAGTTTGGACGCGGGGTACGCGTCGCAGCTGAAGCAGCAGTGTCCGCAGGGCAGCAATGACACCAGCCTCGTCGCCTTCATGGATCCCCGCAGCCCCTACACCTTGGACACCGCCTACTATGGCAACCTCCTGCAGAACCGAGGCCTCTTCGCATCCGACCAGGCCCTCGCCACCGACTCGACGACAGCGGGCCTGGTGAAGCAGAACGCGGCCGCCGGCGGTGGGATCGCCTGGAAGAGAAAGTTCGCTGCGGCCATGGTGAAGATGGGTCAGATAGACGTGCTGACGGGAAGCGATGGAGAGATACGTAGCCGCTGCAGGGTTATCAACTAAGCGAAGATAGTGTTTAGTTTTATGCGAATGTGTGCTTTGCTTGTGATTTTTATTTGGGCGGAAGCATGTAAAGTTAACGATAAAGTATTGCGTGACTCAACCGGAAGTGACTCAAGCTTTTATAAACTGATTGATTTATCATGAATTGAGGTAAACATCCTTTAGTATTATGACATGCAATGAGTTAACAGTAAGACATTATTTCAGTATTAAACTACCAGAAAAATAGAAACAATTAGCTAGAAGGCACATGCGTCAAGGAGTTACCATTAAAACTAACTCGTGTTTGAAACAAAAACGTTCTAAATTATTTTGATAAATCTAGACCAACAAAATAAAATTCTAAGTGCATAACAATGGCTTGGGAAGATTAATTTCCAGTTTTCTAGCAGTACCATGTGGCCTCCTCCTTTCTGATGTGCTCCCATTCTGACAATTGGCTGTTGGAACCATCTGCAAAAGCTTCGCTTCGGTACGTACTGTATGTAGGAGGAAGAACGCCTGGCTCGGCAGCAGTATATGCACGAATCTCTGCTGGTGTCCTACACACAGTGTCATTAGCTGACTGTTCATGTTCAGCAACCACATGGAATTGTTGATTCCAGCGAGAAAACCAGATTCGACATGACTCGGTAAAAACTTTGATTCCTGAGTTTGTTCACCATTTGGATGATGACCATTTGCGGTCTGTCCATATCCCAACCAACCTTCAACTTCTGCAGAATCATGAACCTTCGCATGGTCTACCATGGTAGTACTGTTTGAACTATCATTTGTGACTCTGAAAGTAGACATAACAGTAGCATCAACATCTGCTTTGCTTTGGCTTGTTTCAATTGGTTCCATGTTACTGCACAAACTTTGATTGCCCTGGCAACTCCGTTCATCATGCTCGATAATGCCATACATAGAATTCAAGCTTATTAAATTGTACAATCGTGAAGGCTTCTGTTGCACATCAGATGACTCGTCCAAATTTGCTGAAATAACATGTAATAATTCAGTGTGACAGATTTAATAGAAAAAAGTGAGCAACAAAATATTTCACCTGGTATTAGCCTTTTACCTTTCAGTTTCAGTTTGTCTTTTTCTACCTCAAGTTTCATCTGAGCAAGTTGAAATTTCACTGCGGATAATGCAATTTCTGCCTCCAGCCAATGTTTCTTGTAAAATAGCATCTCAGATTCGTCTTCTGACTTAAAGTGGTTTTCCCCTAAGATCATATCTAAGGCCTCCTGTAGATATGAAAAAGTGCGATACTTTTGACGTCGGCAAGAAGTAATAAGATAAATTGCGCTGCTACTCAAAAAGATACATATTTACCTGGGTCGTGCATCCCTTTAAATCAACATCAACATCTCTCGGTACATGGTTGTTGAAGTTATTATTATTGACTCCAACTTCTATTCCATGGATAGTCGCCTTCATATTTTTGTTGTTCCTAAACTTTTTATCACTGTCAACCTTTTCATTCATAGAAGAAACACTACAGGTTAGATGGTGAGTATCAGATATTATGATAAACAATTTAAATTGTAGAAACAAGGGCAGACTTATTCAAATTAGACTTGGTAGCATAAAAAAGTTCATTACATCAAGAGGTGATTAAAGGCTTATAAAAAAATAAATCAAATTGATTTTTTTGATTTTTGGAAAGGATCTCTTAAAAAGGAGAGATTTATATTAAATATAATAATATAATTTATCTATGGATACTAAATAAATTTCATGTGTTGAGTTATGAAAAAGCAAAGTTTTATGAAATTGTAATGAGGATCTTTTAAGTAAAACGAAGAATACTTTATCCTATCCTTACTCTTCCTTATGTGATAACTTTATCTTTTCTTCTTATCTATTTTAATATTTAATAATAGAATCAAATTAAGTCATGGTCTCTTTCTCAAGCACCTTCCAATTCTAAATCTTGGATTGACAAAAAAATTATAATGAATCTAAATAAAGATCCTTTTATACTTATAAGATATATAAGAGTCTATAGAAAATGGATTTATTGAACCTAAGTCTAATAAAAGGAGGTATAATAGATAGAGAACTAAGAAAACAATTCAAAAATTAAAGGAATGAGTATTTATTCATGATTTACCAAAGACTTATATACAATGTTTGAGGTCATCACACCAATAAAAACTTCAAAAGAAACATGAGAAATGCTTCAAAAACATTTGGTGGCATGAACACGGTAAAAAAACTACCTATAAGTTTTACAAGCTGAGCTTAAAAATTTGTAATAAAGTATTACTGTATTTATTTCTAATTATTTCTCAAAAATGATTTCTATTATTATCAAATAAGAAAATAATAATAAATAAATAAGTGTTAAAAGAAATAATAAAAATATTAAGATCTCTAGATCCAAAGTTTGATTTTATTACTATAACAATTGAAGAGTCTAAAAACTTGGAATAAATATCTTTAGAACAGCTAATGAGTTCTCTTTAAGTTCATGAATAAAGACAAACAAAAAGAGAAAAAAAAATCTTTACAATCTAGACTATAAACCAAGCATACTCTTGAGAACACAAGTGAATTAAAATCTTAAAAAGAAAGAGGTTATGATCAAAAAAGAAAAAGTGACAAAAATCATATCAATCACAAATCTAAAAAAAAATAAAGGTGATGGAGGAAATTCTAACACCGAGGATAAAATTGAGGTCATGGACGTGATAGAAATTTTAAAAGTTCTGAAATATAATATTATGTTTGTAAAAAGTATGGAGACTACTCTTTTATTATTATAATCCTAACAATCAAGGTGTTAAATAAATTTTATTATGAAAAAAATAAAAATCTTATTTTGATAGTAACTAATGATCATTTGAAAGAAGATTAATGTATGACATGTTATCTAGATACAAAAAATTCAAATCACATGTGTGGCAACAGAGATTTTTATTTTCAAAATAGATATAAGTTATTTTGATAATATTATATTTGGTGATCTATCTCAAAAACTAGTAAAAGGTAAAGGCAAAATTTTTTTGAATTTAATAATAATAAAAAATTATGCATCTTAGATGTTTATTATGTTCTTGATTAAAAAATAATATTCGAAGCTTGAGGTAATTACTAATTACTTTAAAAGGTTATGATATTAAGATGAAAGATATCACTCTTTCAATTCATAATAAAATAAAATATTAATCTCACCTGTGAAAATAATAAAAAATAAAATATTTTCTCTATATTTATATATTTTTTTATCAATTAAATTATTTTAAAATATATATTAAGGATAATTCTATATTACGGTATCTTAGATCTGCATCTTACATTTTGAAGCTTTAAAACTATTAAAGAAGTATAATATGATAATAAGATTGTTAAGAAATTAAAAAAAATAAAAAAAGTATGACATTGGCTTAATATAGTGCACTTAGATATTTATGGCACTATCAGTCCAATATTATTTGAAGGAAGTAAATATTTTCTTATCTTTACTGATAATCATAATAACAAAACTTGATTTTACTTATTAAAAAAATAAATTTAAAGAACTTAAGAATTTTGTTGAAGCACAATGATTGTAAGATTAAATATTTAAGAATAGATAATAAAACTTGATTGTAAGATCAAATGAATTTAAAATTTTTTTATAGAGATAATAAAATTTTACATTAATTTGTCATACCATATATACCTCAACAAAATGATATCTCAGAAAGAAAAAAATGAACTACACATAATATGATCTAATGTATGTTCAAAGAAAAAAAATTTAAAAATTTTTAAAAAGAAGTTATTACTTATGTAGTTTATTTGCTTAGCAAGTTTTTGATAAAACAAATTGATAATATTACATTAGAAAAAGTATAGATCTTACAAAAATTGAGATATGATCATTTGATAATTTTTGAAGTGTTACGGTTGCTAAGTTACCAAATGAAAAGAGAACAAAACTTAAAGATAAAAGTCAAAAATATATCTTATTAAATTATGTTGAGAATTCCAATGGTTGTAAACTCTACAAAGAAAATTATGATGCTAAGAGATATTAAGTTTGATGAACAATAGATTTGGATTTGAAAAATGATGAGCAACATAAGAAAGCTAAGACGCTATTATAATACAAACAAGCACTAAAGAGTCTTTACCTAAATTATCACCCATATCATCTGTCACATAATTTAAAAAGTCTAATTATGAGAAAACTAAAATTGATTCAGGAGCTATATATTGAAGGATTGATAACAACAATAACAAATTTTTTTTTATTTTATCTTTTTACAAGATATGATCTATTAACATTCAAATAAGCTTATAGATAAGAAAAATGATAATAAGTTATAAATGAACAAATTCATGCTTAATGAAAAATAACATTTGGGAGCAACAATCAATGTTAAATAGATCTTCAAAACAAAAAGGAATACATAATGAGAGGCAAAGAAATACAAGACCCGATTAATTACAAAATGATACAAACAATAATATGGGATCAACTATAAAGATGGATTCACACTAACTCGACTAGAGGTGGTAAGATTGCTTATCTCCTTAGAAATTTAAATAAAATTAAAAATTATATAAATAAATATCAAATCAATATTTATTAATAATTTTTTTAAAGAAAAGTTATATATTAAAAGCCCCATCGTTTTATTATTCATGAATAAGAAGATAAAATATACAAGTAAAAGAAAGCTCTTTAAGCATTAAAACAAGTCTCACGAGCATAGAACTCTCGAGTATATAATTATTTTATTTAAAATAATTTTTTAAAATATTCACATAAACATGCTCTCTATATAAAATTTAACTCCGATAGAGATATCCTATTTGTATGTCCATATATAGATGATTTAATTTTTTTACAAATAATAGTATCTCCATAATTAAATATTTTAAAAACTCTATAAGGAGCTTAAGATATTCGAGTTAGGTCTAATGATTTATATTCTTAATATTAAAATTATACAAGATAATAAAAGAATTTTTTATCTCACAAAAAAATATATAAAGGATATCCTTAAAAAATTTTCATAAAAGATTATCACCCTACTAATACACCTTTAAAATATAACACTAAAATGACTAAGGAAAATGAAAGTAAATTAATTAATCTAACTTATTATAAAACTCTAGTTAAATGTTTAAGATATTTGATATGGACTCGTTCTAATATACTATTTGGAGTTGGTTTAATAAGTAGAATACAAAAGCTGCTAAGATCTCATTTAAAGGTCACTAAAAGAATTTTATAATATATTAAAGGGATAATTGATTATGACATTATATTTATTATCTAAAATGTTACAACTCCTTGGTTATAATGATAGTAATTGAGTCGAAAGCTATAATGATTGAAATAGTACAATCAATTTTATATTTTATTTTGATAAAACTATATTCACATGATCTTTAAAAAAAAGTTAATGCGCTCTATCAAGTTGTGAAGCAAAATATATAATAGTATCTTCTTATATTTATTATTCAATATGGCTAAGAAATCTACGACAGAAACTTTGTGTTGTAGCAAAAGTCAATTAAGATTTATATTGATAATAAATCAATTATTATGAATCCAATCTATTATGAAAAATCAAAACAAATCAACATAATATTTTATTTTATAATAGACCATGTTAAAAACAATAAAGTAAAGCTATTTCACATCAAGAAGTGATTGATATACACATGACACATCTCGAATTAAAAAATTTCAACAACTTAAAATACTTTATATGTTAGATGAAATAAGATTGATGAGAAAAAAATATTAGAATTAAACTTATAAAGATACTATAAAGAAGTTCATTATATTAAGACATAAAATGTATTAAAGATGTATAGAAAAATAAACTAAATTGATTATTGGTTCGTGAAAAAGGTTTCTTATAAAAAAAATTATATTAAATATAATAAATTTAATATATCATTGGAGATAATATAAACCTTATGTGTTAGGTCAAGAAAGACATAAATTTTTTTAAAGTTATAATGAATTTTTTTGAGTGAAATAAAAAATATTTTACCTTGTCTTGATTCTTTTTTATGTATTAGCTTTATATCTTCTCTCTATCTATTTCAACATATCCAAGCTAAACAAGCACATGCTTTTATTTTCTTTTTAAGTGCTCATGACTTAGCTTCAAAAGACAAAACAAAAAAATTATTTTAAAGGATATAACAATAATGATGCACAGTACAATATAATGGCATCACCAACATTAAATACTATTCTCACAAAAGGACCACTAATTTTTGACACTTCAAAGCTAACAGCAAAAGAAATTTAGTTATCAAAAGATTTAATCCTGTAAGATTATGATGAAAAAAATTAGCTGAAATAGTTTCATATTTTAATTTATTTCTTGAGATTAACAAAAGGCTTCAAACATCATAGTTATTTCAGTTCTACCAGCATCAATGTTGACTTATCTAAATATTTCGATCTGAGAGTTAGCAAGTAAAAGCTAGACATTTTACGGAAGGCCATGTTCCAAGTTTATATCTTAAGCACTATTCATAAATACATTTAAGCAAAATATTCTAAATCATACAGAAACATTTATAAAATGAGTTATCGAGAAACATGTAACATGTTGAGCTTTCTACCTTCCTGCCTCTGTTGATAAGAGATTTCAGGTTGTCAATTACTTGCTGAATAAGCTGCTCATCCTCTTCCTTCAAATTAATAACGCCACCACCGTGTAGATCGGATACGAGGACTTCGGACAATCCCAGAATTGTCTTAGGAAGAAGCTGAAAATCTTTTCCAGGATGTCTATATTCGGCTGCAAAACCGGAGGCACTTGGGATAAACCGCAAAAACATATTCTAATTGTATGATCTTGAAGTACACAGGCTTAGACTTAGAGTACCTTGTCCTGCAATCTTAGGACCTATCTGAGGATCGGCTGCCTCACCAGATACAACAGGTTGTGAAATGCACTCTTGTTGACCCAAAATATTCATGTTTTCTCCAGTTTCACCACATTGTTCTCTTAAAACATATGAAATACAAGCATGCTGCCTTGTGCCGATCTCTTCATCTCCTGACATTACTATTTTGTTATTTTCAGATTTTGGATGTCCTCGTCGATGAACAGAAAATGATCCCAAATCATCGTTATGATACTCAGGGCAATTTGAACTATCCACATGCTCCGGAAAATGTGAATATTCCCGTTTGGTATTGGCTGAGAGATAATATCCGCCTTGATCAAAATGGCTGCAACTCTCTAAATTGTTTAAAATAGGAGAAGGATACGCATGATCTCCAGCTCGAAACGGAAACCGACAATAATCTGGAGCTCCTGTCCTGGCTGAATTAGCAGATAAATTGTACTGATCAAGCGGGTCTGAAGAAATGGGCATGCTTTTATCAGATTTACAGAAGCGGTATCGATAACACAATGAATTGAAAATTTTCGAATTTGAAGTCATTGATCCAGACATAACACCTAACAAATGCTTTCTATTGTTCGCATTGGTGGAATCACTGGATGCAGAACATCCATTGACCATGACAGAATAATTCACAGAGGAATCATCATATATGTCCGAGTTGCAACTATCCTTCGACAATTTCACGTCATTCTCTGCAGCATTCTGAAAGATGCTATGCTTCTCCTGCTCAGCTGGAGAGAAATCATCATTGAAGCTATATGGACTTTCATGAAGAGTAAATGCATATCCATCTTTAAATATAATGCAATCAGGTGTTAAGCTAGCCCTAGCTGAGGCATCATGTGCTTGGTCTGAAGAATATTGTGCAGCTGGATTACATAATAGAAATATTGTAAAAGTTATATATCAGAAATATATGTTGATTAACATTCTTACCTTGTGTCCATAGAAATTGAAAAATAATCTAGAATCAATATATGAGTAAGTCAAATTAGAGGTAGGGTCTGTGCCATGGCATTTTGTCCCAACTAGATGCTGAGTCAGGTACGGGTGCATCTAAAACCTAAAACCATGAAGAACACCATGGACAGACACCAAATTTTCACATTTCATCCAACAAGCACTAACTTAAATCTAAATAACAATCATCAACATGATCAAAGGAACTGTCCTATCAGCATCAAAGGCATTATGTGCCTTACCTCCATAGGAAGAGGGACGGCTGGCGAGTGAGTGATCCACCAACCAAGAAGGCGTCCGATCTAATCGCCCAAAACGAGGAGTACACGGCCACTCCGGCCGCTCAAGTCCAAAGTCTAAAGCGGGATTCGAGCGGCTGTCGGCTGATCCCCACGGGCGAGGAGCCAACGAGGCATACGAGCCGTGGCGCCGAGCGGCGTCGGCGGGAGGGGCCGAGCGGGAAGAGAAGGCGGAGTAGGACGGGCTCCACAAGTTGTACGACGGCAGCGGCGGGGACGGGGGTGGCGGTCGCGGGAGGTGCCCGAAGGAAGAGACGAGGCGATCGACGTACAACGGCGGCGAGGAGCACGGCGACACGAAGGTAGAGAACGACGGCTGAGGAGAGGACGGGTATGGGAAGGTTGAGCGTGATGGCGGCGGGGCGTGGGCGTCAGCATCGGCGCCGTCGGAGCGAAACATCGCTACTACGCCGTGGAGATCTCCCAAGCAAGTGGAGCAGCGATGTTTCACGGAGAAGCGAGAGCGCGAAGAGTGCCGAGTATGATAACGACTTTGCTTTAAAAACGGAGCATCTTTCGCGATAGGACTTTCATCTTGGTGATTCTGTAACAACGGAACATATCGAATCCCACCAAAATGGGACTGTGTTTCGATCTGTGCCCGTCCGTGTACGCAGAGTAACGCCTTCTATACGGCATACATGCGTCTTTGATGTGTTCATACGCTGGATCAGAGTCCAATATATCAACAAAATTGAATTGTATGTCAAACTTGGCCATTGTCTTTAACTAAGAACATGAATGTCAAGGCCAAAAGTTTTTTAATTTTACTTGTTACTTATCGAAACTTGAAATTTTTTATTAAGTCTTCCAAGAAAATTGAAGAAATACCAAATGCATGTTCACTAACTATATCTGGAAGGAATTTTTTGTTTTTGGTGGATTGGCAAATGACAGACGATAGAATAGAAAGCGTTTAAAAAAATTCTTTTCCAAAATGTACTTTTTATTTGTTTGCATATGTATGCATAGCACGCATACTCTAAAGATTTAAAAGGTGGGTGACTGTAGGAGATGCCTCAAGAGTTATGCCGGGCTAATGTCTTAAACTGTAGTTGATTAGATGGTGTAGAAATTTTATTACCGTTGGCTAAATTTATGTATTTACATATTTCTAAAATAAGAAATGGAGATAATTAGATAGAAGGACCCAACACTGTAATATTTACTTACTGTTCATTAATTATAATGTTTTAAAAATATTATCTTTAATATTATATTAAAAAGAAAATTAGAAGTGACTAATTATAGTTCTTCCCATGGAAGAATTCCACAATCTTCTATAAAGAAAGGCATTATACCACCGAATCAATCAAATTTGTCATTGATTAAGTATATTAGATCTTTAACAATGATATTTAGGAATTATGATTGAATTAGCCGTTAAGTGTTTATCAGCAAATCCAGCATTTGAGATTGTACCACCGAATCCGTAGGCATTTATTTTTTTATATTTTGAACGTTTTTGATAATTTAAAATTGTTTATTAAGTCAAACAAAACCATAGCAAGCCATACATGGGGCTACCGCTGATTTGTAGCGGCCAGAACCACTAGATTAATTTTATATAGTTTCATCATGATCATCATCCTATCTTACTAACTCCTTCCCACCACTACATCACAGCCATCCGTCCAAACAATAGTGAAAATAATAATAATAATTATTACTATATCGGGAACAATAAAGCCACTCTCTCAATACCCGAAGTCGGCCGCTCCAACCTAAGCCTCACCTTGCGTCAGCCTAAGCCAACCCTTACCGCTGTTGAAACCGGAAAACAGGACCTGCGCTCTTCTTATCAGCTTTTGTTTACCCCAGCAGGCTACCGGTATTATAATTGGAGAGAAATGCGGGGCCTACCCTATCCGAGTGAGAGCCTCCGGAAAGTTTCATAGTTCGTAATTAATAGAAGGGCAGACTGCCTCTCGTGCAAGGTGGTGAAGACATCTGGTTTTGGAAACGGATAAGATCAAGGGGGCGCCTTGGAAAAGAGGCGAAGACGATCCCTTTGTGTCTTTAGTTCTCCAAGTTTCTATCCCAGCAGCGGTAGCACATAGGAAGGCGCTTCCCGCTGCTTCTGAAATATGTATCCCTTGACAATCGATTGATCTTTGTCTTATCTATATAATTCCTGACATATATAGAGCGAGGGGTCACCAACCGATAATTGGAATAAGTCCTAAGCTTTACGTCACCTTTGCTGTCAAATCTCGAGCAAGAGAGGAAGCGGTAAAAGATTTATTGCCGGGTTATCGCGCGATCGGATCAGAACGAAACCTAGATGTTTGTTTGAGGAGTAGAACGTGGACTTGGAGTATCTTGCAATCGGATCCGAGAGGAAACTGGATTTTTTGTTTGAGGTCCTTGGCGTATTGAGAAGAGAAGAAATGATACTCGTCGCCATCGGTGTGGAGCTGCTAGAGGAGTATACGGCGCTGGTGGCGCGGGTGCTGGAAAGACCCCGGCGCATCCGTTTCTTCATCCTGCGGCGTCTCCCCTTTCCCCGCCGCCGCCCCTCCCCCGCCCGCCCACGCCCTGCGGGTCCGCGCCCCGCCCTTCGCCACCCGCATTTCGCTTCCTCTCTGGCTTCTCGGGGTAGGGTTTCATCACGCTCTCTCTTCACTTCTGCCATCCCCATGTTGCACATGCGTCAACAAATCCATCTTCGGTGTTCTTTTCTCTTGTGATTGATCTTTGGGAGGGCCTACGTTGCTTTGACCCTTGTATTTCTACTTATTTGGATAGTCTCATCCCTTGTTTGTGGGGAAAACCGCATCCCGAAAGAAATAGACTGATAGGAAGAAAGGAACAATAGAGTTGAGAATTTGAGGCATGAAGACCCATGTTCAGCTCTAGGTTCCGCTGCTGGACCTTTAAGCCATCATCCCAAGCATCATTCTTTGATCTAGGCAACTGCAATCATGGAATAGTGTTCTTCGTGGTGATGAGTCAACCGAAGAACACGCTCTATTCTTTCGAACCAACATTCGATCGCTTCCTTTGAAAATCTGACATCCCAGACTTAGCTTTCAGGAGGTAGAGCTGGAGGATGAACAAAAAGCAGAGGAAGAGTAGGAGACTCATTTTAACTTGTCTATTTTCTCTTATTGCAAAATACTCATTCAATGCCAACTCTATAACTCTTTCATGCTCTTTTCTTCTTGAATGAATCTAGTTCTTCATGATACCATGAACCTTTCTCTTGTTAAATTAACCTCTTTATGGGGTTTATGATAGTCCAATGGATCTCTTCGGATGTTCTTTCTTCATATTTATTGTATTGAATGATAGTCATTTTGACTTGTCCTTCCATAGACATCTAATCTATCTTTTCTTCTTCTTGAGAGAATGAATCTCCTTCATGATACCATGAACCTTTCTCTTGTTGAAATTAACCTCTTTATGATATTAGAACAAGTTTATTTCCAACAGCCTCGGATCAGCGCACCTGCCTTTGCTGGAGTGTTGCAGTCGTCAACCATGGCCGTGACATCCAACGTGTTATCCACTTGCCTCTCCACTCCCCAGATGCTGCCCAAAACCTACTCCAATATTTCCAAGCTATAAATGAGTTTGTGCCAAACTTGGTTAGCAGCACTCAGCAACCAAGTGTTGGACTTGGTAGTGACTTTGTAGAAAGAGATGGAGCTGAGGGGAGTGGTGGTAGTGGTGTTAGCTTCTGTGTTGGTGCTGTGCTGTAGGTCTGTGCTGGAAGCTCAGCTTCAGGTCGGGTTCTACAAGAGCACATGCCCACAGGCTGAATCCATCATCGCCAGTGAGGTCAGGAGAGCGCTGGCGAGTAACATTGGCCTGGCTGCTGGGCTCGTGAGGATGCATTTCCATGACTGCTTTGTGAGGGTGAGCAAATTCAATCTGCTCTGTAGATGGAGTAACTCTCAGAACTGAAGGAATGGCCAACTGTCTTTTGTTGCACAGGGTTGTGATGGCTCTGTTCTTATCGACTCCACTTCGAACAACACTGCCGAGAAGGACTCGTTCATCAACAATCCAAGCCTCCGGGGATTCGAAGTCATCGACAATGCGAAGACCCGATTGGAAGCTGCTTGCCAAGGAGCCGTCTCGTGTGCAGATATACTTGCTTTAGCAGCCAGGGATAGCGCGGTGATGGTAAGACAAGTAAACAACTTTGGTATAAAAGAAGAGACCATTAACGTTAAGCTCTGTCCCTGTTGTGTTCTGTAGACGGGAGGAGTGATGTACCAGGTCCCAACTGGAAGAAGAGACGGGAGGGTGTCGCTGGTTTCCGATGTGTTGCCCAACCTTCCGGCTCCCACGTTTGATGTCGACCAACTCACTCAGAGCTTCGCCGGCAAAGGGCTCACTCAGGATGAGATGGTCACTCTCTCCGGTACGTCGCCCCACCAAGTCCGTGGAAGGGCTTCATGCGGTTTGAGTCTGCTGCTCCCAGTGTTTATTGCATCTAATAGCATACCACACCTCTCCCATTAAATCATTGGGACACAGTAAGTCGGTTGGTATTGGGGAAGTGTGAAGACAGTTTGCCGTGCAGTGGAGTGGATGATGGAGACAAAGCCCGTTCGATCAAATGACGAATCAAGTAGATGGTCCATGTTTTGATTTGGAGGTATCTGATGCGGTCACGCACGCGTGCATGCAGGTGCGCACACCATCGGCCGCTCGCACTGCGCCGCCTTCAGCAGCAGGCTCTTCGACTTCAACTCCACGGACGGGCAGGACCCGAGTTTGGACGCGGGGTACGCGTCGCAGCTGAAGCAGCAGTGTCCGCAGGGCAGCAATGACACCAGCCTCGTCGCCTTCATGGATCCCCGCAGCCCCTACACCTTGGACACCGCCTACTATGGCAACCTCCTGCAGAACCGAGGCCTCTTCGCATCCGACCAGGCCCTCGCCACCGACTCGACGACAGCGGGCCTGGTGAAGCAGAACGCGCCGCCGGCGGTGGGATCGCCTGGAAGAGAAAGTTCGCTGCGGCCATGGTGAAGATGGGTCAGATAGACGTGCTGACGGGAAGCGATGGAGAGATACGTAGCCGCTGCAGGGTTATCAACTAAGCGAAGATAGTGTTTAGTTTTATGCGAATGTGTGCTTTGCTTGTGATTTTTATTTGGGCGGAAGCATGTAAAGTTAACGATAAAAGTATTGCGTGACTCAACCGGAAGTGACTCAAGCTTTTATAAACTGATTGATTTATCATGAATTGAGGTAAAGATCCTTTAGTATTATGACATGCAATGAGTTAACAGTAAGACATTATTTCAGTATTAAACTACCAGAAAAATAGAAACAATTAGCTAGAAGGCACATGCGTCAAGGAGTTACCATTAAAACTAACTCGTGTTTGAAACAAAAACGTTCTAAATTATTTTGATAAATCTAGACCAACAAAATAAAATTCTAAGTGCATAACAATGGCTTGGGAAGATTAATTTCCAGTTTTCTAGCAGTACCATGTGGCCTCCTCCTTTCTGATGTGCTCCCATTCTGACAATTGGCTGTTGGAACCATCTGCAAAAGCTTCGCTTCCGTACGTACTGTATGTAGGAGGAAGAACGCCTGGCTCGGCAGCAGTATATGCACGAATCTCTGCTGGTGTCCTACACACAGTGTCATTAGCTGACTGTTCATGTTCAGCAACCACATGGAATTGTTGATTCCAGCGAGAAAACCCAGATTCGACATGACTCGGTAAAAACTTTGATTCCTGAGTTTGTTCACCATTTGGATGATGACCATTTGCGGTCTGTCCATATCCCAACCAACCTTCAACTTCTGCAGAATCATGAACCTTCGCATGGTCTACCATGGTAGTACTGTTTGAACTATCATTTGTGACTCTGAAAGTAGACATAACAGTAGCATCAACATCATCTGCTTTGCTTTGGCTTGTTTCAATTGGTTCCATGTTACTGCACAAACTTTGATTGCCCTGGCAACTCCGTTCATCATGCTCGATAATGCCATACATAGAATTCAAGCTTATTAAATTGTACAATCGTGAAGGCTTCTGTTGCACATCAGATGACTCGTCCAAATTTGCTGAAATAACATGTAATAATTCAGTGTGACAGATTTAATAGAAAAAAGTGAGCAACAAAATATTTCACCTGGTATTAGCCTTTTACCTTTCAGTTTCAGTTTGTCTTTTTCTACCTCAAGTTTCATCTGAGCAAGTTGAAATTTCACTGCGGATAATGCAATTTCTGCCTCCAGCCAATGTTTCTTGTAAAATAGCATCTCAGATTCGTCTTCTGACTTAAAGTGGTTTTCCCCTAAGATCATATCTAAGGCCTCCTGTAGATATGAAAAAGTGCGATACTTTTGACGTCGGCAAGAAGTAATAAGATAAATTGCGCTGCTACTCAAACAGATACATATTTACCTGGGTCGTGCATCCCTTTAAATCAACATCAACATCTCTCGGTACATGGTTGTTGAAGTTATTATTATTGACTCCAACTTCTATTCCATGGATAGTCGCTTTCATATTTTTGTTGTTCCTAAACTTTTTATCACTGTCAACCTTTTCATTCATAGAAGAAACACTACAGGTTAGATGGTGAGTATCAGATATTATGATAAACAATTTAAATTGTAGAAACAAGGGCAGACTTATTCAAATTAGACTTGGTAGCATAAAAAAGTTCATTACATCAAGAGGTGATTAAAGGCTTATAAAAAAATAAATCAAATTGATTTTTTTGATTTTTGGAAAGGATCTCTTAAAAAGGAGAGATTTATATTAAATATAATAATATAATTTATCTATGGATACTAAATAAATTTCATGTGTTGAGTTATGAAAAAGCAAAGTTTTATGAAATTGTAATGAGTATCTTTTAAGTAAAACGAAGAATACTTTATCCTATCCTTACTCTTCCTTATGTGATAACTTTATCTTTTCTTCTTATCTATTTTAATATTTAATAATAGAATCAAATTAAGTCATGGTCTCTTTCTCAAGCACCTTCCAATTCTAAATCTTGGATTGACAAACAAAAATTATAATGAATCTAAATAAAGATCCTTTTATACTTATAAGATATATAAGAGTCTATAGAAAATGGATTTATTGAACCTAAGTCTAATAGAAGGAGGTATAATAGATAGAGAACTAAGAAAACAATTCAAAAATTAAAGGAATGAGTATTTATTCATGATTTACCAAAGACTTATATACAATGTTTGAGGTCATCACACCAATAAAAACTTCAAAAGAAACATGAGAAATGCTTCAAAAAACATTTGGTGGCATGAACACGGTAAAAAAACTACCTATAAGTTTTACAAGCTGAGCTTAAAAATTTGTAATAAAGTATTACTGTATTTATTTCTAATTATTTCTCAAAAATGATTTCTATTATTATCAAATAAGAAAATAATAATAAATAAATAAGTGATAAAAGAAATAATAAAAATATTAAGATCTCTAGATCCAAAGTTTGATTTTATTACTATAACAATTGAAGAGTCTAAAAACTTGGAATAAATATCTTTAGAACAGCTAATGAGTTCTCTTTAAGTTCATGAATAAAGATAAACAAAAAGAGAAAAAAAAATCTTTACAATCTAGACTATAAACCAAGCATACTCTTGAGAACACAAGTGAATTAAAATCTTAAAAAGAAAGAGGTTATGATCAAAAAATAAAAAGTGACAAAAATCATATCAATCACAAATCTAAAAAAAATAAAGGTGATGGAGGAAATTCTAACGCCGAGGATAAGATTGAGGTCGTGGACGTGATAGAAATTTTAAAAGTTCTGAAATATAATATTATGTTTGTAAAAAGTATGGAGACTACTCTTTTATTATTATAATCCTAACAATCAAGGTGTTAAATAAATTTTATTATGAAAAAAATAAAAATCTTATTTTGATAGTAACTAGTGATCATTTGAAAGAAGATTAATGTATGACATGTTATCTAGATACGAAAAATTCAAATCACATGTGTGGCAACAGAGATTTTTTTTTTCAAAATAGATATAAGTTATTTTGATAATATTATATTTGATGATCTATCTCAAAAACTAGTAAAAGGTAAAGGCAAAATTTTTTTGAATTTAATAATAATAAAAAATTATGCATCTTAGATGTTTATTATGTTCTTGATTAAAAAATAATATTCGAAGCTTGAGGTAATTACTTTAAAAGGTTATGATATTAAGATGAAAGATATCACTCTTTCAATTCATAATAAAATAAAATATTAATCTCACATGTGAAAATAATAAAAAATAAAATATTTTCTTTATATTTATATATTTTTTATCAATAAAATTATTTTAAAATATATATTAAGGATAATTCTATATTATGGTATCTTAGATCTGCATCTTGCATTTTGAAGCTTTAAAACTATTAAAGAAGTATAATATGATAATAAGATTGTTAAGAAATTAAAAAAAATAAAAAAAAAGTATGACATTGGCTTAATATAGTGCACTTAGATATTTATGGCACTATCAGTCCAATATTATTTGAAGGAAGTAAATATTTTCTTATCTTTACTGATAATCATAATAACAAAACTTGATTTTACTTATTAAAAAAATGAATTTAAAGAACTTAAGAATTTTGTTGAAGCACAATGATTGTAAGATTAAATATTTAAGAATAGATAATAAAACTTGATTGTAAGATCAAATGAATTAAAATTTTTTTTATAGAGATAATAAAATTTTACATTAATTTGTCATACTATATATACCTCAACAAAATGATATCTCAGAAAGAAAAAAATGAACTACACATAATATGGTCTAATGTATGTTTAAAAAAAAAATTTAAAAAGAAGTTATTACTTATGTAGTTTATTTGCTTAGCAAGTTTTTGATAAAACAAATTGATAATATTACATTAGAAAAAGTATAGATCTTACAAAATTTGAGATATGATCATTTGAGAATTTTTGAAGTGTTACAGTTGCTAAGTTACCAAATGAAAAGAGAACAAAACTTAAAGATAAAAGTCAAAGCAAAAATATATCTTATTAGATTATGTTGAGAATTCCAATGGTTGCAAACTCTACAAAGAAAATTGTGATGCTAAGAGATATTAAGTTTGATGAACAATAGATTTGGATTTGAAAAATGATGAGCAACATAAGAAAGCTAAGACGCTATTATAATACAAACAAGCACTAAAGAGTCTTTACCTAAATTATCACCCATATCATCTGTCACATAATTTAAAAAGTCTAATTATGAGAAAACTAAAAATGATTCAGGAGCTATATATTGAAGGATTGATAACAACAATAACAAATTTTTTTTATTTTATCTTTTTACAAGATATGATCTATTAACATTCAAATAAGCTTATAGATAAGAAAAATGATAATAAGTTATAAATGAAAAAATTCATGCTTAATGAAAAATAACATTTGGGAGCAACAATCGATGTTAAATAGATCTTCAAAACAAAAAGGAATACATAATGAGAGGCAAAGAAATACAAGACCCGATTAATTACAAAATGATACAAACAATAATATGGGATCAACTATAAAGATGGATTCACACTAACTCGACTAGAGGTGGTAAGATTGCTTATCTCCTTAGAAATTTAAATAAAATTAAAAATTATATAAATAAATATCAAATCAATATTTATTAATAATTTTTTTAAAGAAAAGTTATATGTTAAAAGCCCCATCGTTTTATTATTCATGAATAAGAAGATAAAATATACAAGTAAAAGAAAGCTCTTTAAGCATTAAAACAAGCCTCACGAGTATAGAACTCTCGAGTATATAATTATTTTATTTAAAATAATTTTTTAAAATATTCACATAAACATGCTCTCTATATAAAATTTAACTCCGATAGAGATATCCTATTTGTATGTCCATATATAGATGATTTAATTTTTTTTACAAATAATAGTATCTCCATGATTAAATATTTTAAAAACTCTATAAGGAGCTTAAGATATTCGAGTTAGGTCTAATGATTTATATTCTTAATATTAAAATTATACAAGATAATAAAAGAATTTTTTATCTCACAAAAAAATATATAAAGGATATCCTTAAAAAATTTTCATAAAAGATTATCACCCTACTAGTACACCTTTGAAATATAACACTAAAATGACTAAGGAAAATGAAAGTAAATTAATTAATCTAACTTATTATAAAACTCTAGTTAAATGTTTAAGATATTTGATATGGACTCGTTCTAATATACTATTTGGAGTTGGTTTAATAAGTAGAATACAGAAGCTTCTAAGATCTCATTTAAAGGTCACTAAAAGAATTTTATAATATATTAAAGGGATAATTGATTATGACATTATATTTATTATCTAAAATGTTACAACTCCTTGGTTATAATGATAGTAATTGAGTCGAAAGCTATAATGATTGAAATAGTACAATCAATTTTATGTTTTATTTTGATAAAACTATATTCACATGATCTTTAAAAAAAAGTTAATGCACTCTATCAAGTTGTGAAGCAAAATATATAATAGTATCTTCTTATATTTGTTATTCAATATGGCTAAGAAATCTACCACAGAAACTGTGTTGTAGCAAAAGTCAATTAAGATTTATATTGATAATAAATCAATTATTATCTTAGTCCAGAATCCAATCTATTATGAAAAATCAAAACAAATCAACATAATATTTTATTTTATAATAGACCATGTTAAAAACAATAAAGTAAAGCTATTTCACATCAAGAAGTGATTGATATACACACGACACATCTCGAATTAAAAAATTTCAACAACTTAAAATACTTTATATGTTAGATGAAATAAGATTGATGGGAAAAAATATTAGAATTAAACTTATAAAGATACTATAAAGAAGTTCATTATATTAAGACATAAAATGTATTAAAGATGTATAGAAAAATAAACTAAATTGATTATTGGTTCGTGAAAAAGGTTTCTTATAAAAAAAGATTTATATTAAATATAATAAATATAATATATCATTGGAGATAATATAAACCTTATGGGTTAGGTCAAGAAAGACATAAATTTTTTTTAAGTTATAATGAATTTTTTTGAGTGAAATAAAAAATATTTTCCCTTGTCTTGATTCTTTTTTATGTATTAGCTTTATATCTTCTCTCTATCTATTTCAACATATCCAAGCTAAACAAGCACATGCTTTTATTTTCTTTTTAAGTGCTCATGACTTAGCTTCAAAAGACAAAACAAAAAAATTATTTTAAAGGATATAACAATAATGATGCACAGTACAATATAATGGCATCACCAACATTAAATACTATTCTCACAAAAGGACCACTAATTTTTGACACTTCAAAGCTAACAGCAAAAGAAATTTAGTTATCAAAAGATTTAATCCTGTAAGATTATGATGAAAAAAATTAGCTGAAATAGTTTCATATTTTAATTTATTTCTTGAGATTAACAAAAGGCTTCAAACATCATAGTTATTTCAGTTCTACCAGCATCAATGTTGACTTATCTAAATATTTCGATCAGAGAGTTAGCAAGTAAAAGCTAGACATTTTACGGAAGGCCATGTTCCAAGTTTATATCTTAAGCACTATTCATAAATACATTTAAGCAAAATATTCTAAATCATACAGAAACATTTATAAAATGAGTTATCGAGAAACATGTAACATGTTGAGCTTTCTACCTTCCTGCCTCTGTTGATAAGAGATTTCAGGTTGTCAATTACTTGCTGAATAAGCTGCTCATCCTCTTCCTTCAAATTAATAACGCCACCACCGTGTAGATCGGATACGAGGACTTCGGACAATCCCAGAATTGTCTTAGGAAGAAGCTGAAAATCTTTTCCAGGATGTCTATATTCGGCTGCAAAACCGGAGGCACTTGGGATAAACCGCAAAAACATATTCTAATTGTATGATCTTGAAGTACACAGGCTTAGACTTAGAGTACCTTGTCCTGCAATCTTAGGACCTATCTGAGGATCGGCTGCCTCACCAGATACAACAGGTTGTGAAATGCACTCTTGTTGACCCAAAATATTCATGTTTTCTCCAGTTTCACCACATTGTTCTCTTAAAACATATGAAATACAAGCATGCTGCCTTGTGCCGATCTCTTCATCTCCTGACATTACTATTTTGTTATTTTCAGATTTTGGATGTCCTCGTCGATGAACAGAAAATGATCCCAAATCATCGTTATGATACTCAGGGCAATTTGAACTATCCACATGCTCCGGAAAATGTGAATATTCCCGTTTGGTATTGGCTGAGAGATAATATCCGCCTTGATCAAAATGGCTGCAACTCTCTAAATTGTTTAAAATAGGAGAAGGATACGCATGATCTCCAGCTCGAAACGGAAACCGACAATAATCTGGAGCTCCTGTCCTGGCTGAATTAGCAGATAAATTGTACTGATCAAGCGGGTCTGAAGAAATGGGCATGCTTTTATCAGATTTACAGAAGCGGTATCGATAACACAATGAATTGAAAATTTTCGAATTTGAAGTCATTGATCCAGACATAACACGTAACAAATGCTTTCTATTGTTCGCATTGGTGGAATCACTGGATGCAGAACATCCATTGACCATGACAGAATAATTCACAGAGGAATCATCATATATGTCCGAGTTGCAACTATCCTTCGACAATTTCACGTCATTCTCTGCAGCATTCTGAAAGATGCTATGCTTCTCCTGCTCAGCTGGAGAGAAATCATCATTGAAGCTATATGGACTTTCATGAAGAGTAAATGCATATCCATCTTTAAATATAATGCAATCAGGTGTTAAGCTAGCCCTAGCTGAGGCATCATGTGCTTGGTCTGAAGAATATTGTGCAGCTGGATTACATAATAGAAATATTGTAAAAGTTATATATCAGAAATATATGTTGATTAACATTCTTAACTTGTGTCCATAGAAATTGAAAAATAATCTAGAATCAATATATGAGTAAGTCAAATTAGAGGTAGGGTCTGTGCCATGGCATTTTGTCCCAATTAGATGCTGAGTCAGGTACGGGTGCATCTAAAACCTAAAACCATGAAGAACACCATGGACAGACACCAAATTTTCACATTTCATCCAACAAGCACTAACTTAAATCTAAATAACAATCATCAACATGATCAAAGGAACTGTCCTATCAGCATCAAAGGCATTATGTGCCTTACCTCCGTAGGAAGAGGGACGGCTGGCGAGTGAGTGATCCACCAACCAAGAAGGCGTCCGATCTAATCGCCCAAAACGAGGAGTACACGGCCACTCCGGCCGCTCAAGTCCAAAGTCTAAAGCGGGATTCGAGCGGCTGTCGGCTGATCCCCACGGGCGAGGAGCCAACGAGGCATACGAGCCGTGGCGCCGAGCGGCGTCGGCGGGAGTGGCCGAGCGGGAAGAGAAGGCGGAGTAGGACGGGCTCCACAAGTTGTACGACGGCAGCGGCGGGGACGGGGGTGGCGGTCGCGGGAGGTGCCCGAAGGAAGAGACGAGGCGATCGACGTACAACGGCGGCGAGGAGCACGGCGACACGAAGGTAGAGAACGACGGCTGAGGAGAGGACGGGTATGGGAAGGTTGAGCGTGATGGCGGCGGGGCGTGGGCGTCAGCGTCGGCGCCGTCGGAGCGAAACATCGCTACTACGCCGTGGAGATCTCCCAAGCAAGTGGAGCAGCGATGTTTCACGGAGAAGCGAGAGCGCGAAGAGTGCCGAGTATGATAACGACTTTGCTTTAAAAACGGAGCATCTTTCGCGATAGGACTTTCATCTTGGTGATTCTGTAACAACGGAACATATCGAATCCCACCAAAATGGGACTGTGTTTCGATCTGTGCCCGTCCGTGTACGCAGAGTAACGCCTTCTATACGGCATACATGCGTCTTTGATGTGTTCATACGCTGGATCAGAGTCCAATATATCAACAAAATTGAATTGTATGTCAAACTTGGCCATTGTCTTTAACTAAGAACATGAATGTCAAGGCCAAAAGTTTTTAAATTTTACTTGTTACTTATCGAAACTTGAAATTTTTTATTAAGTCTTCCAAGAAAATTGAAGAAATACCAAATGCATGTTCACCAACTATATCTGGAAGGAATTTTTTGTTTTTGGTGGATTGGCAAATGACAGACGATAGAATAGAAAGCGTTTAAAAAAATTCTTTTCCAAAACGTACTTTTTATTTGTTTGCATATGTATGCATAGCACGCATACTCTAAAGATTTAAAAGGTGGGTGACTGTAGGAGATGCCTCAAGAGTTATGCCGGGCTAATGTCTTAAACTGTAGTTGATTAGATGGTGTAGAAATTTTATTACCATTGGCTAAATTTATGTATTTACATATTTCTAAAATAAGAAATGGAGATAATTAGATAGAAGGACCCAACACTGTAATATTTACTTACTGTTCATTAATTATAATGTTTTGAAAATATTATCTTTAATATTATATTAAAAAGAAAATTATAAGTGACTAATTATAGTTCTTCCCATGGAAGAATTCCACAATCTTCTATAAAGAAAGGCATTATACCACCGAATCAATCAAATTTGTCATTGATTAAGTATATTAGATCTTTAACAATGATATTTAGGAATTATGATTGAATTAGCCGTTAAGTGTTTATCAGCAAATCCAGCATTTGAGATTGTACCACCGAATCCGTAGGCATTTATTTTTTTATATTTTGAACGTTTTTGATAATTTAAAATTGTTTATTAAGTCAAACAAAACCATAGCAAGCCATTCATGGGGCTACCGCTGATTTGTAGCGGCCAGAACCACTAGATTAATTTTATATAGTTTCATCATGATCATCTTCCTATCTTACTAACTCCTTCCCACCACTACATCACAGCCATCCGTCCAAACAATAGTGAAAATAATAATAATTATTATTACTATATCGGGAACAATAAAGCCACTCTCTCAATACCGGAAGTCGCCCGCTCCAACCTAAGCCTCACCTTGCTTCAGCCTAAGCCAACCCTTACCGCTGTTGAAACCGGGAAACAGGACCTGCGCTCTTCTTATCAGCTTTTGTTTACCCCAGCAGGCTACCGGTCTTATAATTGGAGAGAAATGCGGGGCCTACCCTATCCGAGTGAGAGCCTCCGGAAAGTTTCATAGTTCGTAATTAATAGAAGGGCAGACTGCCTCTCGTGCAAGGTGGTGAAGACATCTGGTATTGGAAACGGATAAGATCAAGGGGGCGCCTTGGAAAAGAGGCGAAGACGATCCCTTTGTGTCTTTAGTTCTCCAAGTTTCTATCCCAGCAGCGGTAGCACATAGGAAGGCGCTTCCCGCTGCTTCTGAAATATGTATCCCTTGACAATCGATTGATCTTTGTCTTATCTATATAATTCCTGACATATATAGAGCGAGGGGTCACCAACCGATAATTGGAATAAGTCCTAAGCTTTACGTCACCTTTGCTGTCAAATCTCGAGCAAGAGAGGAAGCGGTAAAAGATTTATTGCCGGGATATCGCGCGATCGGATCAGAACGAAACCTAGATGTTTGTTTGAGGAGTAGAACGTGGACTTGGAGTATCTTGCAATCGGATCCGAGAGGAAACTGGATTTTTTGTTTGAGGTGGAGAACGAGGACTTGGCGTATTGGAGAAGAGAAGAAATGATACTCGTCGCCATCGGTGTGGAGCTGCTAGAGGAGTATACGGCGCTGGTGGCGCGGGTGCTGGAGCAGTTGCTCCACGTCGCCCTCTTACCCCGGCGCATCCGTTTCCTCATCCTGCGGCGTCTCCCCTTCGCCTCCCCGCCGCCGCCCCTCCCCCCGCCCGCCCACGCCCTGCGGGTCCGCGCCCCCGCTCCCTTCGCCACCCGCTGATTTCGCCCTTCCTCTCTGGCTTCTCGGGGGTAGGGTTTCCACTCACGCTCTCTCGCTGCTCACTTCTGCCATCCCCATGTTGCACATGCGTCAACAAAAAGCCCTCCTTCGGTGTTCTTTTCTATTGGGTTGCTTGTGATTGATAGGTCGTGGATCTCTTCTTCTTGTTCTTTCTTCTTTGTGAGGGATAGAGATAGTTCTACCACTGTTAGTAATGTTGCTTTGACTTGAAAGATTGGGTTTTTGACTGCTTGTATTTCTACAATTTTTTATGATAGTCTCATCCCTTGTTTGTGGGGAAAACCTGCAGCATCTGAAATTGATGGGAAACCAAATTCGAAAGAAATAGATAGGAATAAGAATCTGGTGGGAGGTCCGGCAAGGGAAGTAGAAAGGAACAATAGAGTTGAGAATTGAGGCAGGTGAAGACCATGTGGTCATGGTTCAGCTCTAGCTCCTTTGGAAAGGTGGAGGTTACTGTAGCGATGCTGCTGGACCTTTAAGCTCATCATCTAACCAAGCATCATTCTTTTGATCTTGCTGCAACTGCACTATGGAATGCAGTGTTCTTGATTATAGTGCCGTGTTCTTTCAATTACCTTGCATGTTCTCAGTCAACCGAAGAACACGGATGGCGTTGTTTGTGAGCTAATGCTGTGAGAATCTTATCGATGCACTATGTTGTCGTATTTTCTAGCCTGTAAAGTGACAGGCTATTTTTTTTTCGATCGCTTCCTTTACAACGAGGACGGGGAAAAAGTAGCGATAATGTCAAGTATTATGCTAATCTTTGATGCAGACATCCCAGACTTAGCTTTCAGGAGGTTTAGTCCAATAGTTGCAAGCTGGTTTACATCAGTTGGATTTACGTGATTCAAATGCAAATTTTGGGTGCAAGCAGATCCGAAGACGGTTTCTATTTTCGTGCATCGTTCAATATGATGAGACTCTTAATATGGTAGCATTAATTTGTCTACCGACTTGTAGGTTCACATCCGAGACACGTACGATGTTGAGATGATGGATTGTTCTTGACGAGAAACGTTTTTCAAATATCAATTATCAAGTAATAATCACATTTCTTAAAATTTGTTAAGAAGCCAAAAGAAAGTTCATGATTAGATTGAAACAAAATCTCATTCAAGTCAATTCGTCAACTCATAACTCATAATCAAAATATCATTTTCGAGATTGAAAAAAACAAATAGATTTTTTAATAAAAACTTATTATCAAATTATCAATTTCATGATTCATTTAAATGGATTCTTTAATACATTATCAAAATTTCATTCATAATTCAAGTGATTCACGAACTATCATAAATGAATTTATCACTTGTCTTTCATGGAAAAATGGAAAAACTTTTAGAGATAGTAAAATTTCAAGAATCATGCATTTCTTTTTTTATGATTAATTTCATATAAGCTTGCCTTTGTCTTTTAATGTCAAATAGAGATAAGTATAAAAGTTCAAGACGTAAAGGTAAAATTTGTCATCGAAACTTTTAAAGTCGAAAAATATAATACGTCATATGAAAAGTTCATAAAAAAAATGACTAAGACCAAAAATAGATTAGTTCAAAAATGTAAGAGTCACTCATCATGCATAATATGTTTTATTTTAAGTTTTTTATTTCATATAGGTGTACTCATATTTTAAAAGATGAGTATCATATTTAAAACCAAAACATGAGTTTCGTCATCAAGATATAACATATTCAAATCCTCATGCATGATATCATAAAATGATAACAAACTTTTATTGTCAAGATATTCATCAATTTTTTAACTCATTCAATTTGACAAATTTGCCAAAACTTTAAAGATAGGGAATTTTTACAAAAATATTTCTTTTTTTATGTGTTTTAATTCATGTAATTTGGTCTTACATAGAAAACTTTAAATTTCTTATTCAAGAGCCAAGCATCAAATCAAAAATCGAAATTATACGCATACATTTAACATTTTCATCATCAAGTATGACTTTGTAAGATATGTTCAATTTTTTGTTCAAAAGATATGAATCATTATATAAATCTGAAATTATCATTAAAATCTTTCGTTCGGATGCATGTAAGCATGCTCAAGTCCATTTTGTATAAAAGATATGTGTCGAGTTTAAATCTAAAAAGGTGATTTCATCATCAAAACCATCAAGACCAAACACATTAAACATAAAACATCATGATAGTACATTTTCCCATTTTTGTGTGTTTTATTTCATGTGATTGATCACGTATGAGTATGTTCAAATTTTCATATAAAGAGCCATGCATTATGTTGAAAATGAAATCATCAATATGCTTGCTTCTATCTTTTAATCATATTTAGTGTACAAGCTGTTGGGATCTAAAGTAGCATTAAGAGAGGGGGTGAATTAGTGCAGCGGTTAAGAATGATAAATTTTGACGATTTAAAAATAATTTCGGAAACTTCGTATGAAAAAACTGATTTTGATTAAAGTGTATCGGAAACGTGTTTAGCTTGAAAGCATTAAGAGAAGAAAGACGACAATGAACAAGTAAAGAAAATAGGTTTGCAAAAGATAAAAAGCAATAAGGTAAATGCAAACCAATTTTTATAGTGGTTCGGTCATACGACCTATATCCACTCCTGATTCCTCTTCTCTTGAGGCCACCGGCTTTCCACTAGCTATCATTTTTCCAACGGGCGAGGACAAGTTCCCTTACAACGCTCTCTCCTTTTGACGGGCTTAGGAGGTAACCCTTACAAGTACTAAAACACTGCTCTCTTTGAATACAAGTAAAGATTAGAGGAGAGAAAGGATTTTAACAAAGTTTTCCTATTTTTAGGTTCAGTGTGCTTGTGTATTCAATCCAAAAATGGGAGGAGTTTTTATAAGCTCCAATTGGATTCAAACATAGAGTTAAAAACCTTCCCATCCCAGGTTTACCAAGTACTGGCGGTACTATTGCTTATCACTAACGGTACTACCACCAGTCTAACTCTGACACTAGGTGGTACCATCGCTCAGTTTGGCGGTACTACCACCTGATACACTAATATGGTCAGTGTACTGGGTGGTACTACCGTCCAGACCACCTGGGAGACTGAACCAAAGTGGTACCACCGCCCCAGTCTGGCGGTGCCACCGCCAGAAAGGGTTCAACAACCCTATTTGGGCCTTTCATCCGACCCAAACCTATCCGGGTACTGGCCCAGTTGGCCCCTAATAGGGTTGAAGGGATTACCTCCCTAATTTAACCCTAATTATATATTAACTATGAAATTAAAGATATTTTCTAGGTTAATACAATGCCCATCATGTCAAGTCTTTTCTCCGGTGAGCTTCCGGCGAACTTCCGGTGGTCTTCCAACAAACCCTCGGACACCATTCTGTGGACTCCCGACAAGTTCTTAGACTTCATGACTGATCTTGGCGAGTTCCAACAAGCTTCTTCGGTAAGCTCCGATCTTTCTCGACGAGCTCCACAAACTTCCAATGAATCTTTCTAGTGAACTTCCCAAAACCCTTTGGCAAGCTCCCTACTCATTCTCGGCCAGTTCTGGCAACACTCTTGACGAATCTTCAGACTTTCGTCGAACTCTCGAACTCCCAACGATTCCATTGTACTTGACTCTAACACATTGTTTCTCTTTATATCTTCATCGTTATCGTAGTTAATCCTGCACACATAAGACCTTAACTCTACTTTGATCTAGTCAGTTATACGAATCAACCTCCTGTTGCCCGGCACATCATTGGTCGGCGCTTCATCTAATTCTTTGGCACACCGTCCTCTCTTACATTCTGTTGCCCAATCGACGGTTGACCTCTGCAACACCGATCTCCTTGGCGTAACACTACTCTTCTTGGCTCGATGCCCGATGTCCGAAGTCTTTTGCCAATTATAGATCAAACCTCTTATTGGGAAATCCAAGAGGGCATCATCTCATGCGTAGCGAAAGAACATAAAAACAAAACACCCTAGATTTCCACGAAAGGTTTCGTCATCGTGCGAAGATCGGTGCAAAAAAAATAAATCTGCCAAAACTGTGTGTGTAAAAAGAACAATACCTAGGGAGATCATATATCCCTGAATCCCTGCAGATCTGTAGGTCTAGATGAAGAAAGTCAAGCATCCTCCTCTTTAGCAGTATCCACATGGCAGGGACTGCAATGATGCTCCTCTCTTAGGAGAGGAGAATAGAAGGTGGCTACCAAGAGAACTCCAGCCTATGAACCTTTAGTTCCCTCCTATTTATAGAGGCCTCCTATAAACCCTAATGGATCCTGCCCTATTAGGTATTGGATCTCTTGTTAGGGATTGAGCAGCACTAAGAGGGGCGGGTGAATTAGTGCAGCGGATAAATATGATAAACTTTTGGTGATTTAAACAACTTTTGAAAACTTCGTATGAAAAGAATAACGTTTTGTTTAAAATCGTTTCGATTGCATTTTAACTTGAAAGCATACATAAGAAGGAGACAACGAAGTAGAGCATCAAAGTAAAGATGGTTTGCAGTAATGTAAATGATAATAAGATAAACGCAAACCAATTTATAGTGGTTTGGTCATACGACCTACGTCCACTCTCGGTTCCTCTTCACTTGAGGCCACCAGCTTTTCCACTAGCTATCTTCCTTCCAACGGGCGAGGATGAACTCCCTTATAGCACCTCTCCTTTTGACAAGCTTAGGAGGTAACCCTTACAAGGCCTCTCACCCCTCTCTTGGACTAGAACACACTTAAAACTTAGAGGGAAGATTTTGACACACTTTCAACAGATTTTTCCCTCTTTTTATCTTAGTTCCAGACACCCTTTCATCCATGAATGAGAGGGGTATTTATAGGCCTCAAGAGGATTCAAATTTGGAGCCCAAATTTGAATCACTTTCGTTCTTCCCGGTGCTGGCGGTGCCACCGCTTGTCAGTGGCGGTGCCACCACTGTCGATTCTTGACATCGACATTTGTTAGTGTACTCAGCGGTGCCACCGTCAGACTTCTTTTGCCCAAATGCAGCAGTACCTTGCCCGACCGGCGGTGCCACTGCCTAGGCTCTCGGACACTAGGTGGTGCCACCGCCTGGCCTCTCAGCCACTAAGCGGTGCCACTGCCTAGCTCTTTTTAGCTTCACTGGTTGGGCCTTAAACTCGGCCCAAACTAGTCCAAAACAAGGCCCAATTGGCCCCTACTTGGGTTATAGGTTTAACACCTAATCATAACCCAAATTACATGCTAAATATGATTTTAAAGACATTTCCTAAGCTATTATAAAGTCCGACAAGTCAAGACTTCTTCTGGTGAGCTTCTGGCGAGCTTCCGATGAACCCTCAGAAACCATTCTGCGGACTCCTGGCAAGCTCCTAGACTTCACGTGATCTTGGTGAGTTCCATCGAGCTTCTTTAGCAAGCTCTAATCTTTCTTGGCTAGCTCCGTGAACTTCCGATGAACCTTCCAGTGAACTTCCGAAAACCCTTCGGTAAGCTCCCTACTCGTTCTCGGCCAGTTTCGGCAGCACTCCCAATGAATCTTCAGACTTTCATCGAACTCTCGAACTCCCAACGATCCATCACACTTGTCTTCCGGTACTTTGTTTTGCTTTACGTCTTCATCATTATCGTAGTTAATCTTGCACATACACAAATAAAACTCTACTTCAATCTAGACAATTATTACAACACGAATTGACATTCAGTTGCCCGACACGTCATTGGTCGGTGCTTTATCCGATTCTTCAACGCATCATCCTCTCTTGCGGCTTGTTGCCCAATCAATGGTTGACCTCCGCAACCTCGATATCCTTGGCACAACTCTGTTCTTCTTGGTCAGATGCCCGACGTCCGAAGCCTCCTACTGATTGTCGATCGAACCTCTGGCTCGACATCCAATATCCTGACGTGATCACTTCCAACACAACGTCAATTCCTCCAGTGTCAACTATCTAATCCTGATCGATAGTAGACCTAAGTAACTCAAAACGTAGTTAGATCATAAAACACAATCAATTAGTTTTATCATTAAAATTTGAGATTTAACAATCTCCCCCTTTTTGATTATTACAACTAATTGATGACTAACAGAGTTAACCCTAACTCTTCAGAGTTTAACTAAACTCTCCCAATCAATATGCTATTGATAGAACACTTGGATTATCTCAAATCCAAGTAACATTCAACACAATGTTATGAGAAATATTTAAACCATCATGCAAATATATAAAATATTCATTACAATGCATGAAGTCATCAATCTACTTCTCCCTCTATGTCATCAACAAAAAGGAGAAGTTACATCATAGCTAGTTTAAAAGATATACAAGTTTTACAACACACTAGCTATTAATTACATTATACAACATTTAAACATGGCAAGATTTTTAAAGATGTCTAAGTATAGCAATTCAACACTTGCTTCTTGTGTAAATTTGCACTTTACTTTTCTTGAAATTACAAGGTAGCAATTTTTGATATTTAATTTCTTTTCCTCTTTTGTAGGCTAGCAAGATAGTAAGTTTGCACTTTATTTTCTTTGTGATATACCAAGCTAGCAATTTTTTCTCCCCTTTATAATTGTCAAAAAGAAAGGGAGGATTAATACTTCAAATAATCTTGTATGAGATACAATAATAATTTGTAATAAAAATGCAAGCAACTTTGTTGAAAAAGTGAAGTTGAGCAAGATTTTTTCCTCTTGAGATAGCAACCTTTTGCTTCTCAAAGTTTAAGCTAGCAAATTTTTCTCTTTTGATGCACAAGCTAGCAATTTAACTCCCCCTTTATCATTATCGAAAAGAAGGGAGGAACCAATGATCAATTATAAATTTACATCAATCAATATATCAATCATCATATGATGTATACAAGACAATAATACAAAGAAATCATGTTATGAAGGATATCAATATGTAAATTTAACAAGAATCAAAACCAAGAGATATCATTCATGATTCATAACTTTTTTTTTAGCAAGATCAAAATTCATATATATCAATTTTCAATTCAAGATAAATGGTATACAACCAAGAATCATAATACATAAAAACATAGCATTCTCATAGATCAAGTCATAATTCTTGGATTCATCATAAAGAAAATTTTCTTTTATTTCAAATATTCAATTTACCATACAAGGCAAAGAAATCATATCACTTCTAAGTCATGAAAGATATGACATCAAAGCTTAAGAGAATCAACAAGAACATAATTCATGTGACATGCCTTTTTAATAATGATTCATCATTAAAGATATCAAGATCATAAAAATATAAAAATTCAAGTATTTAAGTTCCAAGAAATCAAAAGATAAGTTGCATTTTATGTGAAAATTTTTCTTTTGATAAACAGAAGGAGCATGATAAACGATCTTGACATATATAAAGAACTTCATGTTATAATTGTTAAGATCATGATTTCAATAAAATTTCTTTATAGCAAAATGAAATCTTTTAGGACTTGATTCAAGCATTAAATACATCTTAACTCAAGTTATCAAGATCATGATCTCATAAAAGTAATTCAAAAATATAGTTATGAGAAACAAAAGACAAGTCAAATTTCATTTGGAAAATTATCTTTTGATAAATGAAATAATCATGGTATGCGATCTTGATTTATAAAAGTTTCAAGTTCTAATTATCAAGATCAAGATTTCAATAAATATTTACTTTAGCAAAGAATCACATAAGCACTTCATTATTGCATAAGAAATCTCATTGCATCATGATTTATAAATTCTTTCTCTACATATGAATCATAGGAGATATAATAGCAATGATATCAATTATGATTCATTTGGTAGCAAATAGCAAGGAAAACAATTTGTTTCAGGCATAAGAAATTTTGTCAAGAAATCAAAAGAAGATTCATGATTCGCTTGAAACAAATGATCTCATTTAAATCAATTTGTCAACTTGAAACTCATAATCAAATTATCAAAATCATTCTTGAGATTCAAGAGACTTAAATGAACATAGTATACATAGATTCATCAATTATCTTTTTATGCCAAATAGAGATAAGCATGAATGTTCAAGAAGTAAAGGCAAAATCTCATAAAGCATGATTTTAAATATCCATTTTCAAGGCATGATAAAAAGAGTAAATCAAGGATTCAATCATATCATGTCATGAATTCCAAAAGGCATCTTAAGTTATCAACATCACATTAAAAAGGATATTTTAAAAAGATATATCGATAAGTGATTCATTTATATCATTTCATTTGAATTCATGGTTCATTTGGAAGGTTCTCCTCTTTAGTAAATAAAAAGAAATTATACAAGAACAAAATAAATTAAGGGAGATAGAACATGGTTGAAGTATTGAACATGATTCATATTTTAAAATGTATCTCATGTCATAAATACGAATCAAGCATTTGTCAAATCCAAAATCATCCTCAAAATTATATTTAATAAATTCATACATGACAAGTATAGATTTATTGAATTTCCTCTAGAAAAATCGATAAGATTGAGATATAGGATTGCATTTTATTTTTATATGTGATTTGCTTCTTAGAACCATGCTTTTGCCTTAAAATAAAAAGTCAACATTCAAGATGGAAAGGCATATCATTAAGTCAAATCACATTAAGTATGTGATATTTTCCAAAAGATTCGACTCAAGAGATTCATATGATTCATAAAATGACTTTATTAATTTCAATAGGATAGAAAATGTATTTCCATTTTATGCAATTGATTTCATACAATCATGTTCAAACCATCATCGTATAAATTTCAAAATATACGTTTTGTCATCAAAAGCATCATGATAATATATTTTTCATTTTTATATGTGAATTATTTTTAGTATAGAAGATGTGTATCATGTTTAAAACCAAAAACCAATACAAAACCATCAAGATACACATACATTTTTATTTTATATCGTTATCAACCATGAATTTTTTTAAAACATCATCAAAATAATTTTAATTTTTTCTTTCATTATTATTAGTTATAATAAGATGATTTAGCTTACTATAAGAAATCATATATCATTCATGAAAAGTCATAGATATTCATGAATTTAAATAAGCATTGTCAATAATCAGGCAAGCATCATTCATAAAATTGCATCATTCAAAATTTCAAAGCGTAACATGCATGATATAAAATCGTCAAACATCGTATTTAGAATGGAGAACTAATGTAATTCATCAAGATACACATGCATGGATTAGTCCTCATAGGTGTACACATTATCACACATTGTACAATCATCATTCAAATTTTTATTTTTCAAAAATTACTAGAAAGAAAAAGCATAAAAAAAATTCCTACCAACTATATCAAGCAACTCATGAAAGGATTATGTAATTTCAAAATAAGGTGAAAGCATTTCGAGTAAGTTACTTTCCTCATTGTCAAAAACCGATAAGGTATAATTTGTTGTTTTGCCTTCGAAAGTTCTTAATTCGTCTTTGGGTGCCTTCCTCTTCTTTGGCCTCTTCCTCCGTTCAAGTTCATTATTTATTTTAGATTTTTATTTAATAAACTTATTAAGATTTAATGTTCGAAGTTCAAAGTTCTCAATAGTGTCCTCATCACTTGAGTCATCACTCAAGTGGCATTTCATAGTTCAGAGTTCTAAATCCTTCTTGTTCTTTAGAAGGTGGTTCACATGTTCATCAATTTCAAGAGTAATTTCATAGGTCAATAAAGACCCGATTAGTTCTTCAAGTGAATAAATATTTAAGTCTTTAGACTCTTGAATAGCCGTTATTTTTGGATCCCAATTCTTTGGGAGAGATCTTAAAATCTTGTTAGTGAGTTCGAAATTTGAAAAACATTTACCAAGAGCTTTTAGACTATTGACGATATCTGTGAAATGGGTATACATGTCACCTATAGTCTCGCTTGGTTTCATTCAAAAAATCTCAAAATCATGCAATAAGAGGTTTACTTTCATGTCTTTGACTCTACTAGTTTCCTCATGCGTGATTTCAAGTGTTCACCAAATTTCAAAAGCCGTTTCACACATAAAAATCCGATTGAACTTGTTCTTGTCCAAAGCGCAAAATAAGGCATTCATAGCCTTTGCATTTAAAGAAATATATTTCTTCTCCAAGTCTGACCATTCGTTCGTCGGTTTAGAGGGAAGTTGAAAATGGTTTTCAACAATGTTTTACAAATCCAAATCCATTGGAAGCAAGAAAACTCTCATTCGAGTTTTCCAATAAGTGTAGTCCGATCCATTAAAGAACGGTGGACGAACAACCGAAAAGCCCTCTTGAAAGCCATGAAGAGCCATTTCTTATGGGTGTAAATCCAAATGAGAAATAATGTGACTTTGATACCAATTGTTAGGGATCGAGCGGCACTAAGAGGGGGGGGGTGAATTAGTGCAGTGGATAAATACGATAAACTTTTGGTGATTTAAACAACTTTCAGAAACTTCGTACGAAAAGAATAACATTTCGATTATATTTTAACTTGAAAGTATACGTAAGAAGGAGATAATAAAGTAGAGCATCAAAGTGAAGATGGTTTGTAGTAATGTAAATGACAATAAGATAAACGCAAACCGATTTGTAGTGGTTCTGTCATACGACCTACGTCCACTCCCGATTCCTCTTCACTTGAGGCTACCAGCTTTTCCACTAGCTATTCTCATTCTAACGGGTGAGGATGAACTCCCTTACAGCACCTCTCTTTTTTCGGGCTTAGGAGGTAACCCTTACAAGGCCTCTCACCCCTCTCTTGGACTAAAACACACTTAAAACTTAGAGGAAAGATTTTGACACACTTTGAATAGAGTTTTTCCTCTTTTTATCTCAGTTCTAGATACCCTTTCATCCATGAATGAGAGGAGTATTTATAGGCCTCAAGAGGATTCAAATTTGGAGCCCAAATTTGAATCACTTTCATTCTTCTCGGTGCTGGCTATGCCCATGCGTCGATGGCGGTGCCATCACTTTGCATCCTGTGACAATTGTCGGTGCTAATCAGTGCCATCGCTCACACGACATCTTGTCGTGTACTAGGCGGTGCCACCACTTGGGCTTGCTGCCCAGCGATGGTACCACCGCCCAGCCCGGTGGTGCCACTGCTCGGGCTCTCAAGCACTAGGCAGTGCCACCGCCCCATGCCAGGCGGTGCCAACGCCCAGCTCTTTTCAGCTTCACTGGTTGGGCCTTAAACTCGGCCCAAACCAGTCCAAAATAAGGTCCAATTGACCCCTACTTGGGTTATAGGGTTAACACCTAATCCTAACCCAAAGTATGCTAACTATGAATTTAAAGACATTTCCTAAGCTATTACAAAGTCTGACAAGTCAAGACTTCTTCTGGCGAGCTTCCGATGAACTTCCGGCGGTCTTCCGACGAACCCTCGAAAACCATTCTACGGACTCTCGGCAAGCTCCTGGACTTTACGATGATCTTGGTGAGTTCCATCGAGCTTCGTTAGCAAGCTCCGATCTTTCTTGGCTAGCTCTGTGAACTTTCGATAAACCTTTCGGTGAACTTTTGAAAACCCTTTGACAAGCTCCCTACTCATTCTCGGCCAGTTCCGACAACACTCCCAATGAATCTTCGAGCTTTCGTCGAACCCTCAAACTCCCAATGATCCATCACACTTGTCTTCTAGCACTTTGTTTTGCTTTATATCTTTATCATTATTGTAGTTAATCCTGCACATACACAAACAAAACTCTATTTCGATCTAGACAATTATTATAATGCGAATTGATATTCAATTGCCCGACACATCATTGGCTGGCACTTCATCCGATTCTTTGATGCATAGTCCTCTCTTGCAGCTTGTTGCTCAATCAGCGATTAACCTCCACAACCCCGATATCCTTGGTGTAACTATGCTCTTCTTGGCCCGATGCCCGACGTCCGAAGCCTCTTACCGATTGTCGACCGAACCTCCGGCTTGACATCCAATATCCTGACGTGATCACTTCTGATGCAACGTTAATTCCTCTAGCATCAACTGTCTAATCCTGATCGATAGTAGACCTGCGTAACTCAAAACATAGTTAGATCATAAAACACAATCAATTAATTTCATCATCAAAATCCGAGATTCAACATCTCCATCCAATTACTCAAGCCTCTTAAATTAATGGGCCTCTACCCAATAATCTCTTATTAGCTCCTATTGGATCTCATCTTAGGATCCAATAATTCAGGAGCTTATTGGATATCCAATAAGATAGGGCTCCGGTATATATCTCATATCCGAACCTCTACTCGTCACAACACCTACCATATGTGTGTGACCCTCTAGGCCCAATATTGAGCTGGCCATGAGTCATATTTGTCAGAACTCTTTCTGACTTAGTGAATTATTATCTCCATAATAATTCACTTGACTCATCGACTACGGGCGTATTAGGCCACTACGCTGCAGTCCCCAGATGATACAAGGAAATCTAATCTTTTGGACCTATCTGTCCTCAGTTACCATGTATCTATAGTCCCTAATCCATCTAATATCCTAGAGAACCTATACCAGGCATGGTGCCGTTAGGCCCATACGGTCTCTCCTCGAGTCTCGCTCTTATCGGATTCTCCCGGAGAACTCTTTCTTTCTCAATCTGAATAACCTTGGCCAAGGATTTATTCAAGCAAGAATACATGAAATATTCCTCTCATAATACCGAGAGCGGATGATCCTCTATTGATACTCACTAGTCCTCATAAGGTTGGCTACTACTCCCAATAACCGATTATACTAGATCTGGAACTTTCAAACCTATAAGTCCGGTATCAAAAAGTGGAGTACTCATACAGGACATCCTTGGTTTCTCAAGTCTAAGGACCAGATACACTACTGAGATTATGGAATTATTGTCTAACGTGAGGTATCAATAACCATCTAGCACTCCGTAAGCGGATCAATCAGTGAACTCATTCTCCAATGAGCACTTGCACTGTATCCTTAGTATCCCCACACAAGTAGCTATGAGACCAACCACCTCTATCATATGGATAGGTATACAGTACACCAGTATGTCCGGTTATCTCGATGTCTCTCTCGAGTAACCTATGACCGAGATTATTTAGGGTTTGTGTTTAAAGGTGAATCGATCTCATTATCGTGATCTCATCACGATCCGATTCCCATTACGCAGATCCAAGGACATCACAATATACATCCAGATAATGTAAGAAAATATCAATAATCATAAGCAAAGATATTAACGCAGCGTGTTACAAGTGTCATCGCTCACGTGATTAGCTTGTAGGGCACCTATAACTAGCACCTCCGGCATGACATCTAATATCCTAACGTGATTTCCTTTAGCGCAATGCTGATTCATCCTGTGTCAACTATGTAATCTTAATCGATAGTAGACTTGCATCACTCAAAACATAATTAAACAACTAAACACAATCAATTAGTTTCATCATCAAAATCTAAGATTCAATAATCTCCTCATTTTTTATGATGATAACTAATTGATGACGGAGTTAATTTTAACTCCTGGAGTTTAACCAAACTCCCTCTATCAATATGCTATATTGATAGAACACTTGGATTATGCTAAATCCAAGTTACATTCATCACATGTTATGAGAAACATCAAACCATCATGCAAATATATAAAATATTCAATATAATACATGAAGTCATCAATCTACTTCTCCCCCTATGTCATCAACAAAAAGGAGAAGTTGCATCATAGCTAGTTTAAAAGATATGTAAGTTTTACAATCATACTAGCTATCAAGTTATACAACATTCAATCATAGCAAGTTTTTAAGTTTAAGCATGGCAATTTTTATTTGCTTCTTGAGATGTGTAAGTTTGCACATCATTTCTCATGATAGGCAAGTTAGCAATTTTTCATTCGCTTCTTGAGATGTGTAAGTTGCATTTTCTTTGCTTCCTTTGCAATTTTTATCTCTTTGCAATATGCCAAGCTAGCTACTTTGTAAAATTTTTACAACTTTAAACATGCAAGCAACAAGTTGCTTTTCTTGCAATAGATAAGCTAGCAATCTTTTGTGATACGTAAGTTTTGTCATTGTCAAATTCTCCATAATATGTCAAGCTAGCAATTTTGTCTCCCCTTTATCATTGTCAAAGAGAAGGGAGGATGCAATGTTGTAATTCATTTCCATTTTCATCAAAATGACAAATGAGATATCAAAAACAAATATTGACATAAGTGTTTCAATCATCAAAATTCAAGTCATGAATATGAATTCAACATTCAAGCCAATAAGCTAGCTCCTTCTTAATTATTATCAAAATGAAGTGGAGGACTCAATGGCTAATAAATTTCAAGTCATATAAAGAAATCATGTCATTTATAAATTTACATCAATATACATCAATTTTTCAATCATCACATGATGCATTCAAGGAAGTATTGAAACATAAAAAGAATCAATTTAAGCATATAATATTTCAATCAAGTCATGAATCCAAAAGTCATAAATCAAGAGGTTCATGAATCATTTTGACAAGTCTCCTTTTTTTTTTTGGAAATAACAAAAGGAAGTCTTAGGGGATTAAACAAAAGATCTTGATTTAACAAAAGAATTTTCATCACGAAAATGATTTCATAGAAAGAATTTCAAATAAATAGTTCCGAGAAATCAAAATCATGAAACACAAATATTTTCTTTAGCATCAATTTTTAATTTATGATAAATGTCATACAACCAAGAATCATGATAAAAAAAAAACTTATCATTCTCATAGATCAAGTCATGATTCGTTGATTCATTATAAAGCAAATTAATTTTCAATCATCACTACAAGGAAGTCATGTCATGAAGGATCAATTCATGAAAAAACCAAAATATATATTTGTCATGAAGAAAATCTTGACTTATACGTAGGAGTTTTTAGATCATCAAAATCATGATTTATAAAACTCATCCAAATCATCAAAATTACTCTTAAGAGATTCATAAATGACATAGATAGATTTGGATTGTTTTTCTCTTTAGTGAATGATAGAATGGAGAAATCATAGGGAAAAAGATTTTGATTCATGCATTGATTTCATGCCTTTGTCTTTTAATAAAAATGAGTATCACATTCAAGAGTAAAAGACAAAGTTTCTCATAAAAACCATCAAGATAAAACACATCAAGCATAAGACATCATGATAGTACTCTTTGTCATTCTTATGTATTTCATTTAATGCAAATTGATTTCATATAAGCGTGATCAAATTTTTCATACGAAAACCATTATCTTATAAATTTGAGACAAGGTTTCATTAAAGCCATCAAGACCAAGCACATGAAACACAAAACATCATGATAGTGTATTTTCTCATTTTATGTGTTTCAATTTGAGTGAACATGTCCAGATTTTTCATGCAAGGGTCAAGCATCGTATTTAGAACCGAAAGCATCATCAAAATCACTTTTAATTATATCATTCTTTCTTTCATTGTTATTAGTTATAACAAAATTTATCTTCTTACATGATTCTAGCTTAAAAAAACAAGAGTCATGCTCAAATTTTGCTAAAATCATATAACAATTTATAAATCCGAAAGATAATTTTCATCATGAAAACCATCAATACCAAAAATATATTGTTCCAAAACATAGGATTTCAATTTTCATTACTTCAAATCCTCATTAAGCATGAAAACTGAAGTACACAATCATGGATTAATCCTATTAAACATAATCATGCTAATTAAATTTTGTGTCAAAACCATACATCAAAATTCGATACGGAAATCATAAACATTCATGGAATTATATAAATCATCCAATCATCAATCATAATTTTTACTTTTCAAAAATACTAGAAAGAAAAGCATGATAATTTTTGAAAATAATTTTTTTTATTTCCTATTATCTAAATTAAGCACTCATGAAAAACATCATGTAATTTCAAAATAGTTCAAGGGAGTTTTGGTTAAGTTTTTTACCTTATAATCGAAGCTCGCCAAGGCATAATTTGTCATTTGCCTTTCGGAAGTTCTTAATTCGTCCTTGGGTGTCTTCCTTTTCTTTGGTCTTTTCTTCTATTCTAGTTCATTTTTAGTTTTACATTTTTGTTTAATGAACTTATTAAAATTCATGGTTATGTATTCAATGTTCTCATCACTTAAGTAATCACTTAAGTGGTATTCATTTGTCTGAAGTTTCAAATCCTTCCTATTCTTTGGAAGATGGTTCATGTGTTTATCGAGTTCTAAGAAACTCATTTCATAGGTCATTAATGACTCGATTAGTTCTTCCAATAGAAAGTTATTTGAATCTTTTGATTCTTGTATCGCTGTTACTTTTGGATCCCACCTTTTTGGAAGGGATCTTAAGATCTTGTTAGTGAGTTCAAAATTTGAAAAATATTTACCAAGACTTTTTAAGCTATTAACAACATCCGTGAAATAGGTATACATATCGTCGATAGACTCACTTGGTGTCATTCGGAAGATCTCAAAATCATGCAATAAGAGGTTTACTTTCGAGTCTTTGACTCTACTAGTTCCCTCGTGCGTGATTTTAAGTGTCCGGCAAATATCAAAAGTCGTTTCACACGTAGAAATCCAATTGAACTCGTTTTTATCCAAAGCACAAAATAAGACATTCATAGCCTTAGCATTTAAAGAAAAAGATTTTTTCTCCAAATCTGATCATTCATTCGTCAGTTTAGAGGGAAGTCAAAAGCCATTTTCAATAATATTCCATAAGTTTAAATATAGAGAAATCAAGAAAACTCTCATTCGAGTTTTCTAATATGTGTAGTCCGATCCGTTAAAGAACAGGGATGAACAATCGAAAAACTCTCTTGAAAGTCATGAAGAGCCATTTCTCGTAGGTGTGAATCTGAAAGAGAAACAACGTGGCTCTGATACTAATTGTTAGGATTTAGAGTGGCACTAAGAGGGGGGGGGGTGAATTAGTGCAGTGGTTAAAAATGATAAATTTTGATAATTTAAAAATACTTTCAGAAACTTCATATGATAAAACTTATTTCGATTAATGCGTATCAAAAATGTGTTTAGCTTGAAAGCATTAAGAGAAGAAAGATGGTAGTGAACAAATAAAGGAAATAGGTTTGTAGAAGGATAAAAATCAATAAGGTAAATGCAAACCAATTTTTATAGTGGTTCGGTCATACGACCTACGTCCATTCCCGATTCCTCTTCTCTTGAGGCCATTGGCTTTTCACTGGCTATTCTCCTTCCAATGGACGAGGACAAGTTCCCTTGCAGCGCTCTCTCCTTTTGACGGGCTTAGGAGGTAACCCTTACAAGTACTAAAATACTCCTTTCTTTGAATACAAGTGAAGACTAGAAGAGAGAAAAGATTTTACAGAGTTTTCCTACTTTTAGGTTTAGTGTACTTGTGTATTCAATCCAGGGATGGGAGAGGTTTTTATAGGCTCCAATTGGATTCAAACTTGGAGCCAAAAACCTTCCCATCCCGGGTTTACCAAGTACTAGTGGTACCACCGCCTGTCACTGGCAGTACCACCGCTAGTTTGACTTTGACACTAGGTGGTACCATCACTCAGTCTGGGGTACTACCACCTAACACACTGACATGGTCAGTGTACTGGGTGGTACCACCGCCCAGGGGCCCAGTCTGGGTGATACCACCGCCCAAACCACTTGGGAGACTGAACCCAGGCAGTACCACCACCCCAGTCTGACGGTGCCACCGCCAGACAGGGTTCAGCAACCCTGTTTGGGCCTTTCATCTGGCCCAAACCTATTTGGGTACGGGCCCAGTTGGCCCCTAACAAGGTTAAAGAGATTACCTCCCTAATTTAACCCTAATTATATGCTAACTATGAAATTAAAGATATTTCCTAAGCTAATACAAAGTCCATCACCTCAAGTCTTTTCTCCAGTGAGCTTCCGGTGAACTTCCGGCGGTCTTCCAACAAACCCTCAGACATCATTCTACGAACTCCCGGTAAGCTCTTGGACTTCACGACTAATCTTGGCGAGTTCTGACAAGCTTCTTTGGCAAACTCTGATCTTTCTCGATGAGCTCTGCGAACTTCCGACGAATCTTTCCAGTGAACTTTCGAAAACCCTTCGATAAGCTCCCTACTCATTCTTGGACAATTTCGGTAGCACTCCCGACGAATCTTCGGACTTCTGTTGAATCTTCGGACTTCCGTCGAACTCTCAAAGTCCTAACAATTCTATCGTACTTAACTTCGGCACTTTGTTTCACTTTATGTCTTCATCGTTATCATAGTTAATACTGCACACATAAGACCTTAACTCTACTTCAATCTAGTCAGTTACACGAATCAACCTCCTATTGCCTGACACGTCATTGGTCGATGCTTCATCCAATTCTTTGGCATACCGTCCTCTCTTACATCCTGTTGCCCAATCGGCGGTTAACCTCTGCTACCCCGATCTCCTTGGTGTAACACCACTATTCTTTGCCCGATACCCAATGTCTGAAGCCTTCTGCCAATTGTCAACCGGACCTCCGGCACGACATCCAATATCTTGACATGATTTTCTTCGGTGCAACACTGATTTATCCTATGTCAACTGTCTAATCCTGATCGATAGTAGACTTGCGTCACTCAAAACATCATTAGACAACTAAACATAATCAATTAGTTTCATCATCAAAATCCGAGATTCAATACAAGCATTATCATGAAATATGCGATCATCATGATAATTAATTTTTTATGTTAAAAACAATGCATCTTATTTTAAATCAAAAGCATCATTGTATAAATCTGATTCACAAGTTTTGTCAAAAACCATCAAGGCATTATTCCAAAACACAGGATATCATTACTTCAAATCCTCATGCATAGTATCATTAAGCATGAAAATCGAAGTACACAATCATGGATTAATCCTTATTAAACATAATCATGCTAATTAATTTTTTGTGTTAAAACCATATATCAAAATCCGATACGAAAATCATAAACATTCATGGAATTGTATTAGATATAAATCATCCAATCATCAAACATAGTTTTACTTTTCAAAAATACTAACATGATATAATTTTTAAAAATAATATTTTTTTATTTCCTACAACGTAAATTAAGTTCTCATGAAAAATTTCAAGTAATTTCATAAAGCAAAGGGGCTTTGGTTGAGTTGCTTATCTTGTAGTCGAAAGTCATCAAAGCCCAGTTTGCCGCTTCATCACTTGATTCTTCTTTGCGAGCTTTTCTCTTCTTCACTTTGTACTCGTTTTTGGAGCGTTCTAGCTTCTTGCGTTCATAACAAGAGGTTGTATTTTTTTAAGTTCATTTGTGTTTTTCAATTCTTGTTTAATGGACCTTTTAAGTTTTAATGTTAAAAGTTTAAGGTCCTCAACATTGTCCTCATCACTTGAGTCATCACTCAAGTGGCATTCTTTTATTCTAATGCAATTACCTTCGTTCTTTGGAAGTGGTTCTCATGTTCGTTGTGTTCAAAAAAACTCATTTTATATATCATTAAAAAGCCAATAAGTACTTCAATAGGTAAGTTGTTTAGATTTTTAGCTTCTTATATAGCAGTCACTTTAGAATCCCAATTTTTTAGAAGAGAATGTAAAATATTATTAACAAATTTAAAATTAAAAAAAGATTTACTAAAAGCTTTTAGGCTATTGATGACATCCGTGAAACGGGTGTACATGTCACCGATAGTCTCGCTTGGTACCATTCGGAAAAGCTCAAAATCATATAATAAAAGGTTTACTTTTGAGTCTTTTACTCTACTAGTTCCCTCATACATGATTTCAAGTGTGTGCCAAATATCAAAAGCCATTTCGCATGTTGAAATCCAATTAAACTCATTTTTGTCTAAAGAGCAAAATAAGGCATTTATAGCCTTTGCATTTGATTTTTTCTCTAAATCCAACTATTCGTTCATCGGTTTAGAGGGAAGTTAAAAGCCTTTTTTCAATAGTATTTCATAAATTTAAATCCAAAGAAATAAAAAAAACTCTCATTCGAATTTTTCAATAAGTGTAGTTCGACCTGTTAAACAACAGAGGATGAACGATTGAAAAATCCTCTTGAAAATCATGAATATCCATTTCTCATGGGTGTAAATCCAAAAGAGAAATAACATGGCTTTGATACTAACTGTTAGGATCTAGAGTGGCATAAGAGGGGGGGTGAATTAGTGCAGGTTAAAAATGATAGATTCGATGATTTAAAATGATTTCAGAAAACCTCATACGAAAAGAATAATGTTTCGATTAAAATCATTTCGATTGTGTTTTAACTTGAAAGCGTACGTAAGAAGATGAAGAGGAAGTAGAGTAAGTAAAGCAGCAAAGTAAAGATGGTTTGCAGTAATGTAAATTTGCAAGAAATAAATGCAAACCATTTTTATATTGGTTCGGTCATACGACCTACGTCCACTCCTGATTCCTCTTCACTTAAGGCCACCGGCTTTCTACTAGTTGTCTTCCTTCCAACGAGCGGAGACCAACTCCCTTACAGTGCTCTCTCCTTTTGATGGGCTTAGGAGGTAACCCTTATAAGCACTCTCTCCTCTTTTTTAACTTGAATACAAGTAAGGACTAGAGGAGAGGATTTCTAGAGAGATTTGAATAGCATTTTTCTACTTTCAAAGTGTGTGTGCTTATATCTTTAACCCAAGGATGAGAGGGATATTTATAGGCTTCAATCTGATTCAAACTTGGCGTCAAAAACCTTCCCATACCAGGTTTTTGGGATACTGACGATACCACCACTAATGCACTCTAGTTCTATTGGTGTACTGGGTGGTACTATCGCCCAGACACATTGTTAGTGGGCGGTACCATCACCTAGACTCAATCTTGATGACTGAGCCTTTAGGCGGTTCCACCACCTACCTAGCGGTGCCACCGCCTAACGTGACATTAGAGCACTATTTGGGCCTTTCTTCCGACCCAACATAGTCCTAATTCGGGCCCAGTTGGCCCCTATCTAGGTTAAGAGGATTACCTCTCAATATTAATTCTAATTATATGCTAACTATGAAATTAAAGATATTTTATAAGTAAATCTAAATATGACACGTTAAGGCTTCTTTCGGTGAGCTTCTAGCGAACTTTCGGCGGTCTTTCGACGAACTCTCGAACATCTTCCGGTGGACTCCCGGTAGGCTCCCGGACTTTATGATGATCTTGGTAAGTTTTGATGAGTCTTCTTTGGCAAGCTCTGATCTTTTTCCGTGAGCTTCGCAAACCTCTGATAAGTCTTTCCAACAAACTTCCGGCGAACCCTTCGTCAAGTTTTTGACTCACTCTCAGCCAATTCTAGCAGCATTCCCGACAAATCTTTGGACTTCTGGCTAACTCTTGAAGTCCTAATGATTTGTTCATCCTTGACTCCGGTATATCATTTTGCTTTATGCCTTCATCATTATCATAGTTAATCTTGTACACTAATTAAACCTTAACCCTACTTCGATCTAGACAATTACAACGGATCAACTTCCTGTTGCCCGACACATCATTGGTTGGCGATTTGTCCGGTTCTTTGGTGTATCATCCTCTCTTGTTGCCTGTTGCCCAATCAACGGTTGACCTCCGCAACCCCAATCTCCTTAGCACAACACCACTCTTCTTGGCTCGATGCCCGATATCTTTGTCCGAAGCCTTCTACCGATTGTCAACCGAACCTTCGGCTCGATATCCAATCTCCTAATGTGATTTCCTCCGATACAACACTGATTCATCATGTGTCAACTGTTTAATGCTGATCGAGAGTTGGAGGACGATGAGACAATGAAGGGGGAGGAGGTGAAGGCTAAGAATGTGGAGGCGAAGGAGGATTAATTGAACGGGTTTAAAATCGATTCAATTTCAAATGATTTAGAAGTTATTAGTTTAATTAAGTTTGGTTCATAAGTTTTCTTTATCATTTATAAAAAAAAATACCCTAAGGTAAAAACGAATATATGGGATGCCATCTGATAAAATATCAATAGTAAGGCTTTTTTTTATGTAGTATCCTTTAATATATGAATATATAGGTTTATCATTTCTTTATTTAGAAATAAAGAATTACTCATATGACAATATTTACCTTATACCCAATTTGGTACTTATAAAAGAGATAAATTTTATCTAAGTACCCCCTCAAAAGGGGATGAATATCTATTGAAGCGTATCTATCAAATTTTTTTTAGTTTACATATATGAAGGATGTTTTTTATTATATGTGAAAATAAAAATGATATTCTCCTTATTATAGGTTAAGTGTTTCCATCATATCATAATCAAACAAAATTTAATATAAAAATATTTTATATTGTATTAGACTTTTCTCGAAAGAGGTATGACATCCAATTTATTACATGGCAACAACGCCAATTAGCAAGCAAGGACCAAGTGACGTTCCAAGTATGACCTATGCTCTAAATCGGTGTTTCCTCCTCATCAATCTTCCATCTGGGTCATCTCAGGGATGATTTGAGGGATGTTTTCTTTGCTCTCATTTTAGTGCTGGATCAACGCGGGATGTTTCTCAACTCTGCTCCGCACAAAGGTTATGCCTTTGCCTTCTCTCTTATTTAAGGACCTATGCTTCATCTTTCAAGTGAGTCTCTCATCCTTTAGTATATGTGGCCTATGAACTCCTTTTCAAGTTTCAATTTTGGCATTCTTTTTAAGTGGTCATGTTAGTTGTCTTCTTTATTTTTGGTTCTAGTTTGGGTATTTGTAACTCGTTAATTCCTCTTTCATAGTTTAGGTTTCAATGCAAGTTGGAAGCAGTATGTCTCTGTGGCCCTCTTCCGCAAAAAGTTAATTGCCTTTGCCCTAGCTCGCATTTGACTACCTCTGGTTCATTCTCTTGAGTATGGTCTTGGCCCCCTGTGTAGATGGAATGTGAACTTTTCTTCAAGTTTTGATTTTGTTGTCATTTGGTGAAGTCGCATTTAACCTTAATATATGTCTTCAATTGATCATAAATGAAGAAGACCACTCATAAGACTACTCCAAAAGACACCAAAAGCATTGCTTGAAGAAGAGTTCAGATCACACACACATCGGGGATAAGAGACACCCATGAGAGGAATTGTAAATTACCGAATGAGAGAGAAAGCAGAGGCACGAACTTTGTGTGGAGGTGAGCTATAGATATATCACACTTTGATCTAGTGCCAAAAATGATAGTGGCATAAAGAGGTGAAAGGAGAGAATATTTGAATGTGCATATAGGGGCAATGAATGAAAATGGGTTTAGGAGTTTAGATATAGATATTCGATTTATCTTCCCTAAAACCTTTCTCCTCATCTGTTATACCTATTCTGGATAATGTGATTTTGGTTCCTAAATCTTAAAAATTAAAATTGAATCCTATATGGTTGGTTTCAGTTTGAATATTTATTTTTTTTATATTTAATTAAAAATAATCTTAAATAAAAAAAATTAATAATTTAAAATAAAAAAAATCATATATGTTTTATAAATCGTGGACCTCTAGTTTAAATTGGAACTAAAACTATTAGAGTTTTAGAATATTTCGATTCCCAAAAGCCAAAAACCGTAATCAATCGTCTAAATCTGATTTGGTTTAGAACCAGCAAACCATAGAGCCGGTTTGATTCTAGTTTGAATTGAAACGTCATTAGTATTACTCATGATATGAAATATCTTATGGGATCTAACTTGTAATAAAGATATGAAGACATATAGGAGGAAGTTGATTCTTAGCACCACCCCCTGAATACAAAAGAACGGTCCAGTGATTAAGACAACCAAGATTAACAGATAGCCAACTTCTGAGGCATCAAAACCCATTATATTAAGGAACACAGTAAAAGCAACAAAAATGAAGAACACGCCATGCCACTAGCTTCCACGTACAATGTGCCCCGGTGACGTAGTCGATGGCGATCGATCTAAATGGTGGACCCGATATCAAATCCAAAGGCGGAAGCCGCTGCTTCCTCCGACGACCTGCAGGTGGTGAATCTCTCCTAAGAATCAAGCCTGCGCCATCGCAGGCTTTGTATAATGATATCGCTGAATAGGGAATGAAATCAATAAGAGAAGAAGACGGAAGATAGAAGCCGAGACATGAGTTAACGCTTTTTATAAGAAGATTTCATATACTCCACATTCTGCTTAATCATTATCTAAAATGAAGATGCGTAAAAGAATTGAACTATTGAAATGATACAAAATTAAACTAAAATTTTGGAGCATGAAATCAACAAATAGATACAGTAATTAAGTAAACTGCAGTTCCACTATCCATCCAAGAGAAAAAGTACTGAAATGTTCAAAACGATAAGCTTCACGCAAGTCTTCGGATTAAGCAAATTTGTCAAGCAAAGATAGACAAGATAAGAAAGCAATACAAACGCCCGTAATTTAATTTATGCCATTTATTACTCAGACATTAATATCAGTTTTACATTCTCAACAAGCATATGCCTATCCCGTCAGACACAAGCATTTGAATTACATTATATTATATCCTATACATGCATTACATTATATTTGATTTAAGGAAGACGATTAAACACAAATATAGAGCAATATCCTCGTGCAGTAGTCAAGTATTGTGAAATGCAAGGACCAACTTTGTTGCTAGTCCTGTTGACTTTATAGATGAGACTTTGTGACTCTAATGATTCATGGAAGTTTGCAATTATTTTGATAATTGACTTTCTCAATGAAATCAAAACCTTGCAGTTCTATGTGAAGAACTGAAACAATTGATAAATTGAGGTTTGTCTTACCTTTAGTTGATTTTGATACTCGGGTGACTCCACTGAGGAGTCACAATACATATCTAGTGACGATTAGTATCTTCTATCTTGCAGGGTCAAGCTGGCATAGTTTTATAATTGTCTTGATGATGAGATCATGTGGATCGTCTACCAAGGTGTCACGGCTCGTATCAAGCTAGCGTGAGACATTGTTATGTTGAGATAATGATGCTAATGTGAGGGAGCCTGGGTGATCATATTTCCGAGATCGAAGTGAACACATGCGAATTTGTTGTGAAAGGATGACTTTAGTTACTGAGATAATACGTATTTATACAGACTATGAGTGTGAGGTTTTTTTCTCAATCATATATTCAAATCTTGCATTCAAATTATATATTTAAATTTATAATTGATCCTCCAATAATATATTAATTAAGGATTAAAACATATAAGGAATGTAAAATTATCATTCCATATTTGTCTATATTATGATATTCTATTATGTCTCTGCAAAATTGAACTTCAATTAAGGATATCAATTTTCGATTAATACAACTGAAATATCCTATGCGCAGGAGACTTTGTAAGGAAGTTTGTTAGTTGATCAGAGGTATGAACATAAGAAACATATAGTTAACGTTTGATAACTTCATCTCTGACAATGTAGAAGTTGATGACAGTATATTTCATGCATGAGTGAAATATCGGGTTGGCACATTAGGAGATGGCACTGACATTATTCACAGTATATTATCAAATTAGATTAGAAGGTGATGTCATGTTTGTATAGTAGATTGGTGACTCAATTAAATTCTACAACGGTGGTAGCTATGACTTGGTATTCAGTTTCAGTTTCAATAGTGGATCATGTAACTATATTTTATTTCTTAGGACTCCAATTAATCAGTTTTGCTCTAAGGAAAGTAATGTAAGCTAATGTAAATATTCTATCATTAATGTTGTTTATTTAATTAATATCAGTGAAAGGATAAAGATTAAGTGATAAGTATTTACAAAGGAAAAGTCTATGATTGAGACTCCATCTAAGATCTCATAGAACATATTTTAATTCAAACTAATGCATAGTAGAGAGCCAATGTATGAATTATGAACATTTATTAACTATAAATAAAATGTAAACAAATACTACAAGAAATCAAGTACTTATCGATACTTTGTGGGATCTATAGTAGGATTGTTATCATATAATTTGAATAACTCAATGGTGGAGAGTGGGTTAGTGACTTCTTTGGCATTATGTATTTTTATATTTGATAATAGATCTTGAATATACTATTTTTGAGATAGAAAAATTTCATAAGATATGAATGTTGCTTTTAATCCCAAAAAGTAGCTTAAGATTCCCAGGTCTTTGATAGAGAATCAATATGACAATTGCTTAAGAAATTATTTAATATCCATGGAATTATCATCCACATACACCAGTAGATATATAATACACCTCTTTTATTGTCATAGGAATAAATAGGTATCAAACTTAGAGTTGACGAAGTTGGTTGATATAAAAAATGAGTCAAGTTTGGTATTTCAAGCTATTAGAGCTCGACAAAATCTATTAATAGCTTTTTGTAATTGACAAACATAATTTGGATTAAGGGTAGATGAAGCGAAGGGGTTGTTATATAAAGACATCTTTAGTTAAGGCCTTACATAAGAAAGCATTATTAATGTCTAGTTGTTATGTATGTTAGCTTTGAGTGATAACTAAACTCAAGATAAGTTGAATTATCATTGATTTAACAACTAGACTGAAGGCCTTTATGAAATTGACACGTGGTCGTTGGTGAAACCCTTTGGTTAATAGACATATTTTGTATCTAGCAATAGATTCATTTAGGTTTTGATTAATTAGAAAAATCATCTTACACTTGATGATATTTTATATAGGGTGAGATGGTACAAGAGTCTATATGATATTATAGAATAAGGCATCATATTCCTCATACATGACTTTAATCTAGTGTAGAGATTTTTGGGCTTGTGTGATGGTTGTGGGTTTAGTAGACTTAGGTGGAGAGCTTGTGATAGCATAGAGATCAAGAATTTTACATAGTTTGAATATATTATTTCTAGAGCATGTTATCATGTAATGTCTAAGCTCGGTAGTGTTCTTGGGTTATGTTAGAAGTATGAGAATTGATGAAGATTTGTAATGCGTACTTAATCAAGCTAATGCACTTTGGTGTTATTTAGTCGAATATAGGATAAAGATATTATTTGTGGTGTCGAGGATGTTACTTCATTGGGCATTGTAGAGTGAGTTAGTGGAGAGGTAGACGGAGAAGTTGTAGAGGCTATAAGGAGTTAAATATTAGATTTTGATGATAAAATCAATTAATAAATTTATGATCTAATCTATGCTTTGAGAAAAGTGTTGCGAGACTATCTTCGATCATGAAAAGGCAGAACGATTAAAGCAGGAGAATCAAATGTTGGGCAGGAGTCAGAAATCGGGCATCACGCTGGAAGAATCAAACATTACGTCAAGATCGGACGTTACGAGAGTCAACATGCCGATGATCGAACAATACTTCGAAGGAAAGCATGATACACCGAGAGTTTGGATGAACCAATGATATGCTGGACAATACAAGATTCTATGTTTTGTAATCATTTAAGTTATGATCATTATAATTTTAGATCTTAATTGAGTTAGATTTAAGTATAACCATGCTAACTCAATTAGAGACCAACTAAGCCTGAATTAGGACTAATTTGGGCTTATTGGAAGGCCCATTTGGTGACTCACAAATTGAGTCAAGCGATGGAATCGCTTATGAGCTGGAGAAGTCAAAAGCATACTTTTCTATGTTGTCAAGCAGTGGTACCGCCCAGATTGGGTGGTGGTAGTGCCAACATTAATGCTGGCAGATGATGGTACCACCCAGGCTAGTAGTAGTACAGCTTAAGCCCCTTCTTCTAGGCTTTGTAGGTAGTATTATCGCCTAGTACAGGCGATGGCATTGCCCGTACTTGGAAGATCCGAAAATTTAAATTTTAACTTTATTTTTGAAGCCATCTGGGGTCTATAAATACCCTACTCTTTCCTGCTTAAAGTAGTAAGAAAAGAGAACGTAATCTTATGATTTGTAGTGTGAAAATCCTATTAGAAAGTTGAGTTCCCTCCTCCTTATGCTTAGAGACTGTTCTAAGAGAGAATGTGAAGGTATTCTTATAAAAAAAAGAGGTGTAAAAGGTTCTCTCTTAAGCCTATGAAAAAGAAAAGGTTGTAAAGAGGGTAGTTGATCTTTGCCCATTGAAAGAAGATCGTTAGTAAATGCTGGTGGCCTCGATGGAAGAGGAATCGAGAGTAGACGTAGGTCACGACGATCAAACTACTATGAACTTGGTATACACTTTCTTCTGCTCTTCATTGCTATTATTTTCTAATTTAAATGCTTATTGCATTTACTCTAAGTAAACATATTTCTAATACGGTTTCATTGAATAAGTTTTCGAATCGTTGAAGTTTCACGAAAGCACTAATTCAACCTAATCCCCCACCCCACCCCCCACTCCCCTTCTCTTAGTGTTATTACAGTCTAACAGTTGGTATCAGAGTTAAGTTTTTCTCATCTGATTTAATACTCAAGAGAAATAACTTTTTTTGACAATCTAGAGGGTCACTCTACCACTTGTCCTCATATATTTAATGGGACAAACTACACGTATTAGAAAATATTAATAAAAATCTTTTTTATTTCTATATATTTCAATTTATGGAATGTTGTTGAACTTGGTTTTCAAATACCCTCTCAACCTATGAATGAATGGAATGATCTAAAGAAAAATTTATTTTCTTTAAACACGAAAGCTATGAATACTTTATTTTATACCTTAGACAAAAATAAATTTAATTATATTTTTATATGCAAAACTACATATGATATTTAGCATATACTCAAAGTCACATATGAAGGCACAAGTAAATGAATCTAAGATTAATTTTTTGATGCATATTTTTTAATTATTTCGAATGAAGCCAAGCAAAATCATTGGTGACATGTACTCCTATTTTACGGATGTTGTCAATGATTTGAAAGTACTTGGTAAAAGTTATACTAACCTTGAACTTGTTAATAAAATTTTACGATCTCTTCCCAAAAATTGGGATCCAAAAGTAACTACTATTCAAGAAGCAAAGGACAAGGACTTGAACTGTTTTTCTCTTGAAAAACTCATAGGGTCATTAATAACCTATGAAATGACTTATGTGGTATAAGATAAACATGAGAACTACCTTCTAAAGAATATGAAGGATATTGCACTAAGAACCAAAGAAGACCACTTGAGTGAAAACTCAAGTGATGATGATGACGACTTTGAACTCCTCATAATAAAATTTAAAAAGTTCATAAAACAAGAATCTAAGAATGAAAACAAACTTAAAAAGGACACAATAGCTTACTATGAATGTAAAAGGCCAAGACACTTCAAAAGTGAATACCCAAAACTAAAGAAGAGGATGTCGGCATAAAATAAGAAGAAAGCATTCAAGACGATTTGGGATGAATCGAGTGCATCCGAAGACAAAAAGCAAACCAATAAAGATGAGATGACAAACTATGCTTTAATGACCCTCACTTACAAGATAAGTGACTCAACCAAAACACTTTTACATTACAATGAATTACTTAGTGCTTTTCATGATTTATTTGATGAATTTAAATTAGTTGGTAAAAAAATATAATTTATTAAAAAAGGATAATGCTTCTCTTTCTAGTAAATTTGAAAAATTAAAAAATAAGCATGACAATTGTATGTTAAACTCTTATACTAAATGTGAAGAATTAGAATCATTTAAAAAAATATATATTATTACAATAAATATTAGAAAATTTTAAAATATGTAACAAATCATTAAACATGATTCTTGCCAACAAGAGTCATGCACGTAAAAAGGAGGGAATCGATTTTATGGGTAGAAACATTCAACGATATTTGTTAAAAGACATACACTACATGTTCACCCTAGAGATAAATGTAATTTTTGTGAAAAATATGATCATTTTGCTTATAAATATTCTTTTAAAAAAATATAGCTCTCATAAATTAATTTGGGTTCCTAAGGAAACCATGATTAACTTGATGTCAAAATCTAAGATAGGTAGATTAAACCATGAAAGGTCCAAAGTTAAATGGGTACCTAAAATAAATCTATTATCCTTGTAAGAATATCTCCAAATAAGAGCTAGAAGCAAAAATAATATCTTGATAATGGATGCACAAGGCTTATGACTGGAGATCCAATATACTTCACAAAGCTTACTAGTTGAAATAACAATAATAAAAGAAAGATCATTTGAATTAGAATTATTGGTAATAAATCTTTTGATTGAAGATGGTTTATGGGTATACAATCTATTGATCTTGATGATTTTCTATTTTTCGATTTTAATTGATGATGTATGAATTTAGTATAAAAGACAAGGGCATACTTGTATGAAATTAATCAAATTGAAACAAAAAAAAAGGGGGGGAATGCCTTTTTTTTTTTTTTGAAAGTTTTCTATCCCTAAGCTTATCGAGTTTTCATCGTAGAGATCCTTAGTGATGAATCTATTTATGTTATTTTTTATGAATCCTTAAACTATGAAAGTGATTTTGATGATTTCACAAATTGAATTTGAATAAGCTTTATCCAAATCTTTCACTTGATTTATCGATGTTTACGACTTGAGATATATTTTATATGAAATATTTTTTTATTCTTGTATAATTCTCTCTTTCAAGAAAATATTTATCTAAACAAATCTTTCACTCGATATTTATAACTTGAGATTTATATGAATCAATTTCTTATTCTTCTATGATTCTTTTTTTTGCTAAAGAGGAGATTTATCCAAACGAATCTTGATTCTTTCACTTGATATTTATGAATTGAGATTTATTTTATACGAATCAAGACTTTTTAATAATTATCCTTTTATGATTCTTCTTGGTATTTACTAAAGAAGAGATTTATTCAAATTAACCATAATATGTCACTTGACTTCTTGATGTTTATGACTTGAATTTTATTATATACAATTCTTTTGTATTTATGATTTGTATACCTCATGATATGATTGAATTATTGATGTAAAAATTAAAAATTTATACAATTGTATTTTATTCTTCCTTTTGACAATGACAAAGGGCGAGAGAAAATTACTAGCTTGCATATCGTAAAGGAAAGCAAAGAATTTGCTAGTTTGCACATTTCAAGAAGAAACAAAAATTGCTAGCTTGCACTTCTAAAAAAAGAAGAAAAAATTTGCTAGCTTGCACATTTCAAGAAGAAGTATAAATTGCTAGCTTGCACTTCTCAAAAGAGAAGAATGAATTTGCTAGCTTGTACATTTCAAAAAGAAGCAAAAATTGCTAACCTAGATATCTCAAAAATTGCTAGATTATATGTTTCAAAAATGTGCTAGTTGCACTTTCTTCCTTTTTGTTGATGACAAAGGGGGAGAAGTTATGATGATGATTTAAAATTTGAATCATGTATGATATGATATACTTCAATATAATTTGAAATTATGATGCACAATATGTATGATGAATACAATTTTGATATGATATGTTGCAAATGATCACTATGATCAAAATTGTTTTGACTTGAATTCAAAGATTATCATTCTTTTTGAATTCAAGTTTGCTTTATTTTGATATGACATATAGATAGGGGAAGTTTAGTTAAACACCATCATCAATTAGTTATCATCATAAAAAAAGGAAGATTATTGAATCTCGAATTTTGATGATGAAATCAATTGATAAATTTATGATCTAATCTGTATTTTGAGAAAAATATTGAGGACTATCTTTGATCATGAAAAGGTAGAACGATTAAAGTAAGAGAATCAAACATTGGACCGAAGTTAGAGATCGGGCATCGCATCGGAAGAATCGGACATTGCGAGAGTCAACATGCTGATGGATCGAGCAATATGCCAAAGGAGAGCATGATGTGTCAAGAGTTCGGATGAACCAATGATATATTGGGCAATACAAGATTCTATATTTTATAATCATTTAAGTCATGATCATTATAGTTTTAGGTATTAATTAAGTTAGATTCAAGTGTAACTATGCTAACTCAATTAGGAGCCAATTAAGTCTGAATTGGGGCTGATTTAAGCTTATTGGGAGGCCCATTTAATGACTTACAGATTGGGTCAAGCGGTGGTACTGTCAAACTGGCAATGGAATTGCCTATGTGTTGGAAAAGTTAAAAGCACACCTTTTCAAGCTGTTAGGGTGGTGGTATCACCAACATTAAAGTTGGCAAGTGGTGGTACCATCCAGGCTAGTGGTAGTACCACCAGAGCCCCTTCTTCGAGGATCTACATGCGGTAGAACCACCCAATGCAGGTGGTGGTACTGCCCATACTCAGAAATTCAAAATTTTAAATTTTGGCTTCGTTTTGAAAGCCATTTGGGGTTTATAAATACCTCACTCTTTCCTACTTGAAGTAGCAAGAAAAGATAATGTAACCTTGTAATTTGTAGTATGAAAACCCTATTAGAAAGTTGAGTTTCCTCTTTATGCTTAGAGGCTATTCTAAGGGAGAGTGTGAGGGAATTCTTGTAAAAGAAGAGTGTAAAGGTTCTCTCGTAAACCTATAAAAAGAAGAAAGAGTTGTAAAAAGGATAGTTGGTCTTCGCCCATTGAAAGAAGATCGTCAGTGAACACCGCTGGCCTCGGCGGAAGAGGAATCAGGATTAGACATAGGTCACAATGATCGAACCACTATAAACTTGGTGTGCACTTTCTTTTTGTTCTTCATTGCTGTTATTTTTTGATTTAATTACTTATTACATTTACTCTAAGTAACACATATTTCTAATACGATTTTATCAAACGAGTTTTCGAATTGCAGTTATAGTCCTAACATAAGGTATTGTTGAATTATAGCAATAAGGGAGTACAGGTCTAGAGAAAAATTATTAATTGATATGGTGAGAGATGCACTTAAGGGGGTTTGAGGTATACTCATATGAACTTAATAGATTATTATTATAGTGGCTCAAATTGCTGAAGGAGTAAGATTTTGGAACGAACAAATAAACTTAACAAAAATAACATGACGTAATATAGAGACCCTTTGAGTTTAAGGATCATAGCATTGAAAAGCATTATATTCAAGGAAGTTCCCAATAAAGATACAAGATTTGGATCTTAGTGCTAGCTTATGTAAAGCGTATGGGTATAGCTAGAGATAACATAAACAACCAAATAATTTAATTTTTTAAAGGTCTAGAATTTTATGAAATAATTTTTTAAATAGTAAATGGTGTTATAAAATTAGGATGAGCATATGGTTAATAAGGTAGATTACAGTTTAAAAGATTATTGACCAAAAGGTTGATAGTATTGAAGCTTGGTGTTGGAGGGTAAGACCAATCTCAACTATATGTTAGTGCTTTCATATGAAAAAGCTAATTAGTTGAGATGTGTGTAGTGATGACCTAAGATATTATATATCATATGATAAGAGATAAGTTATTAGAGCTTAATATTCACCTCCTCTATCAAAGTAAATTATTTTAATGGTAGACTAGAAGAAGATCTCAACCATCTTTCTAAAATATGTAAAGACTATGGTAACTTCATATTTATGTTTGAGAGGAGATAATTGTGTATATTTGGTGAAGCAATTTATAAAAATAATATAAAATCTAAAATTATCAAAGGAAGTGGTTGGGGTAGGGCCCCAGATATTAGTATAAATGATTTCAAATGATTTGAAATAGGATATGGAAGATGTTCTAAAAGATAGTCTATAACTTTTATTACCAAGGTAAACATCATAATAAGTTATAATTCTACTTGATTTGGAAGTTGGAAGGGAGTATCGAGAAATTAGTTATTGAATTAAGGATGACGGGTAACCAAGGTGACGATGCCACATATCGATCAAAGTAGCAATTGAAGTAAAAGTAATTGGTTGAGTGTTTTGTGAAGCTAACAATCACTCGTAGATGTTGTATTTATTTTGGTCTTAGATCACAGATGCTCTCATGCTTAAATTTTTTACAAAAAACGAGTCAAGAAAGAACTTAATGTATGTGTTATTTTGTTTACAAAAATTGAAAGATAAAAATAAGGTTTCTTTTGATGTAAGGTACACACAAAACATCATTGAGTTAAAAGTATTTATATATGAATTGAGTATTATGGAACTAGTATAAGTGATAGAGATTTCATTATCACTGTCAATGATAATACCTTCATTACATCCATAGTCAGTGTGTATAGATAAATTTTATAAATAAAAAGTAATATAATGAAAAGCATCATAGTCAATAATCTAATTACTTGGATAAGCAACCTAATTAGTAATGATGTTTGCTTGAGATCAACTAGATATAGCAATAGGCTTGGGTCGAGATTGGTAAACTTTTGCTATGTGTCCAATTTTATCGAAGAGCTAGCAGATGACTTTTTATTAATTATTATTGTTAGGATGCCATAACTATTAATAGTTATAGTTAAAATTATTTTCTGAGTTATTTAGATTGAAGTTACTATCATGGTTAGAGAGTTGATAGTATAATGAAGGTTGATGGCTTTGTGTATTACCCATGTATCTATAAGACATCTTGTTCAATCGTTTATTGAAATTTTTGTTGCCTTGATTATTTTTGCTTTTATATTTTTAATTGAATTGAGCTGTGATAGTTGGTCTCATCTTTCTCTCTTTTTATTTCAAATATATTTCATGATCTATCAATTTGTCACATAGTTTTTTAAATAACATTAGCGAGTTGTGCTCGAATTTCTATCATTAATTTCTTATATTCATTTCCTAAGCTATTGAGAGTATAAATAATAACTTCATCACTCAAGAGATAATCTAGTAAAGTCAAATCATCTATAATAATTTTTAAATTTTATATATAACCAGTAATAGTATTTTCCTCATGTTATTTTCATAAAAATAGATAAAAGACTTAGCATACGAGTGTGAGAATAATTAGCGAGGGTGGTTTATAACTTTAATTATACTTCTGCTGTAGTGCTTCATAAAGAGATTAGTGATACTATTAAAGCTAGTGACTAAGGCTTGAATGACTTATAGAATAAGATGATCTTATCGTAACCATAATTTATTATCAGAATTTGTCATTAGAATAAGTTCTTTAGATTTTTAGATCTTTTCTGGTGGACAACTAAGAGAGTCATCGATGTAGCCTAATGAATCATATTCAAAAAGGAGATTGGAGAATTGTGCTCACCAATATGCATAGTTATTACCTTTGTAGTACTTGAAGGGGACTAAAATTTCAGTATTGATAGATATATATCTTATAGGTTCAAATAAACTATTATTTCTTGAGGAAATAATAAATGAAGCATTAGATATAAAGGAGGAAGATATGCTAAAAAGATATTATGATCCAATAAAGAAAATCCAAAACCAACTAATGATCCAAGTTGAATATATAAATGGTAGAGATATGATCTATTGGAGGAAATCAGATTTGAGAAGTGCACAAGAGAGAATGTAATTTGATAAAGGAGATTAGATTTGAGAAGTGCACCAAGGGATGATTTAATTTGATATGTGCAAAAGAGGGTAATATCTTCCTTCCTCTCATGAGTCATTCTTTCAATTACGAGTATTAATAGCATAGCTAAGAGGATGATGGTAGGCAATAGACTATCAATAAGTGGTCGATTATGGATCCGAAGCACTAGTGAGCTTGGTGGTTGATGAGAAGGGGATGAGGATGCCGATGAGAATACTTAGTACATAGGAGTAGAGGGAACGCCCACTAAACAAAACTATACAATGATGAAAGATCACTGAAGAAGCTAGTCGATCACTAGAGGAGGTTGATTAGATTAGCAAAAGTGGAGTAGATCTATTGTAGAGTAGATCATGTTAGAAGATTGGTAGGGAAGAGTTGCATATCTTCATCTTGGGTGCAACATCTAAATTCAAAAGTGGAAAGATTTATAAAGAAGTGATAGGCGAGGAAGAGGAATAACGGTTGCCAGTAGATTTGTTGAATCTCAGATTTTGATGATGAAACTAATTGAGAGTGATTTATGATCTAACTGTGTTTTGAGTTACGTAGGTCTACTCTCGATCAGGATTAGACAATTGATACAGGATGAATCAGCGTTACGCTAGAGGAAATCACGTCAGAAGATTGGACGTCAAACCAGAGGTCCGGTTGACAATCGACAAAAGGCTTCAGACGTCGGGCATCGGTCCAAGAAGAGCAAAGTTACGCCAAGGAGATCGGGGCTATGGAGGTCAACTGCTGATTGGGCAATAAGCCGCAAGAGAGGACGATACGCCGAAAAAACAGACGAAGCGCTGATGGGCCAATGACGTGCCGAGCAACATTTTGATTCATGTTGTAATAATAATTGTCTAGATCGAAGTAGGATTAGGTCTAATTAGATTGTAATTAGGCTAATCCAATTAGGGGCCAACTAGGCTCGTACCCAGACAAGTTTGGGCCAGACTCAAGGCCTAAATAGAGTTGCAAAACTCTGTCTGGCAGTGGCACCACCAGATTAGGACGGTGGTACCGCCTGGGTTCAGTCTCCCAGGTAGACTGAGCAATGGTACCATCCAGATTGGGCAGTGGTACCGCCCTGGGATAGAGTGCCTGGGCAGTGATACTATTGGCTGGACGGTGGTACCACCCAGTACACTGACTATGTCAGTGTGCCAAGCGGTGGTACCGCCAAGATAATCGACAAGGGCAAAAGCACTGGCGATTATCGCCAACACTAGCGATGGTACCGTTAGTACCTCTGAAATCTAGGGTGATTTAAATTTGGGCTCCAAATTTGAATCCTCTTGGGAGCTATAAATACTCCAGATGTTCATGTATGAGAAGGTAAGAATTGTGCAAGAAACTAAGGAAAAACTCTGTTAGTTTTAGTTGAAATCCCTCCTCTAAAGTTTAAAGTTGTCTTTAAGAGAGGTGTTGAGGGAAGCCTTGTAAACAGAGTTTACAAAAGGTAGTTTGTCCTCGCCCGTTGGAAGGAGGATAACTAGTGAAAAAACCGATGGCCTCAAGTGAAGAGGAATCGAGAGTGGACGTAGGTCGTATGATCGAACCACTATAAAATCGGTTTACATTTACATTATCACAATTTATATTTCAGTAAACCTTCTTTACTTGTTCGACTTCCTCATCATCTTCTTTAAACACTTTCAAGTTCAATACATTTCCAACCGGGCTTTATCGAAATATTTTTAATTAAAATATTATTTTGAATCGTATGAAGTTTCCAAACTTGTTTTAAATCATCAAAATTTATCGTCTTTATTTGCTGCAGTAATTCAACCCCCTCTTAGTGCCACTCTCAATCCCAACAATTAGTATCAGAGCCTCGTTATTTCTCTTTCGGATTCCCACTCGTGAGAAATGACTCTTCACGGCTTTCAAGAGGGTTTTTTTATTGTTCATCCTCCGTTCTTTAACGGATCAGACTACACATATTGGAAAACTTAAATGAGAGTTTTCTTGATTTTTTTAAATTTAGATTTATGAAATATTATTGAAAATAATTTTCAACTTCCCTCTAAACCGACAAACGAATGGTCGGATTTAGAGAAGAAATCTTTTTCTTTAAATGCAAAGACTATGAATGCCTTATTTTGTGCTTTAGATAAAAAAGAGTTCAATCGGATTTCTACATGCAAAATGACTTTTGATATTTGATGGACACTTGAAATCATGCATGAAAGAACTATTAGAGTCAAAGACTCGAAAGTAAACCTCTTATTGCATGATTTTGAGCTTTTTCGAATGCAACCAAGCGAGACTATAGGCGACATGTACACTCATTTCACGGATGTCATCAATAGTCTAAAAGCTCTTAGTAAATCTTTTTCGGATTTTGATCTCGTAAATAAGATTTTAAGATCCCTTCCAAAAAGGTGGGATTCTAAAATAATGGCTATACAAGAAGCTAAAAATTTAAATGACTTGTCTCTTGAAGAACTCATTGGGTCTTTAATGACCTATGAGATGACATATTTGGAACATAATAAATATGATGAACACATGAACCATCTTCCAAAGAATAGGAAGGATTTAGAATTTTGGATAAATGAGGACCTCTTGAGTGATAACTCAAGTGATGGTGATGAGGACATTGAACACATAACAATGAATTTTAATAAGTTCATTAAACAAAAATGTAAAACTAAAAATGAACTTAAATAGAGGAAGAGGCTAAAGAAAAGGAAGACACCCAAGGACGAATCAAGAACTTCTGAAAGGCAAATGACAAATTACGCTTTGACGGTCTTTGACTACAAGATAAGCAACTTAACCAAAGCTCCTTTGTTTTATAAAATTACTTGAAATTTTTCATGAGTACTTAGTTTAGTTGGTAGGAAATAAAAAAAATTATTTTCAAAAATTATATCATGCTTTTCTTTCTAGTATATTTGAAAAGTAAAAATTAAAATGATACTTGTATGATTTGTGATAATGCGTGCACTCCTAATAGGATTAATCCATACATATGTATTTTGATGTGTTATATTATTTTTTATTTCTAAACATAATGCTCGACGATTTTATATCATGCATGAGTTTTTGAAGTGATATTGATTTGAAACTCTATGTTTTAGATAAACATGTTTTTGGTCTAATCATTCTCGTGACAATTTAAGATAACATAATGCATATATACCTAAAAGGATAAAATCTATGTATGCTTTCCGTATCGATTTTTAATTTTAAATATGATATATATCTATATATGAATTTCTTGAAAGTCTTTTGATAATGGATGTGTGTAACATGCTTATAATTTGAAAACTTTGATCTTGGATTAATAGGTCTTAATCGTTTTTATGATAAAATTTATAAAATGATGCATGATTTTAGTAAAAAATTTGAGCATTAATCATCTTGTTATAACTAATGAAAGAAAGAATTAAAATGATTTTGATGATGCTTTCGTTTTTAAATATGATGCATGACATTTTCATATGAAAAATTTGAACATTCTTATGAAAGATCAAATCACTTAAATTGAAACTCATAAAAATGAAAAATGTGGTATCATGATGTTTTTGTGTTTTATGTGTTTGATCTTGATGGCTTTGATGAAATCACCTTTTTGATCTTAAACTTGATACATAACGTTATATAGAAAGAGGACTTGAGCATGCTTACATATAATTAATCTATATTGTTCTAAATAAAATTTTTAAATGAAAGATTTTGATAATAAAATCCAATTTGTATGATGATACATGACTTTCAAATAAAAAATCTTAAACATACCTTTTGAAATCATACTTGGTGATGAATATCTTGATATTAAAAAGATGTTATCATACTTGAAAGTTATGAAATCATGCTTGATAAATTGTTTTATGAAATTTTGCCTTTACGTCTTGAATCTTCATGCTTATCTCTATTTGATATTAAAAGACAAAGGCATGCTTAAATGAAATTAATCATAAAAAAATGCATGATACTTGAAATTTTACTATCTCTAAAAGTTTTTTGATTTTTTCATGAAAGACAAGTGATAAATTCATTTATGATATTTTGTAAATCACTTGAATTATGAATGAGATTTTGATGATATGGTAATAACTTTACTTATGTTATTAATCTCAAAAATAATATGATTATGAGTCTTGAGTTGATACCTTGACTTGAGAAATTTCAAGAAATTACTTAATATTGGATACTTGGAATTTCTTATGAAATATGATCTTGATGAGAATTCCTATGCATGAATCAAGTTGCTCTTTGTGCTATCTATTTAAATGAATAATGTTTATCATGATTTTTCTTGAGCCTTGATGACTTAGAAATGACATGATCATTTTGGCTTGTATGCCTTATGTGGTGATTTAAAATTCATTTTACTATAAAAAATTTTTATTGAATCATGATCTTGACAATTATAACATAAAGTTCCTTATATATCAAGATCGTTCATCATGCTTCTTCCAGTTATCAAAAATTTTTCAAAAGAAATACAACTTGTTTTTTTATTTCTCGGAACTCAACACTTGAATTTTTATGAATTCATAATCTTGATAACTTAAGATGTCTTTTGGAATTCATGATATGATATGATTGAATTATTAATTTACTTTTTTATCATAGCTTGAAAATGAATGTTTTGAATCATGGTTAACAACCTTTACATTTTGAATAAGCAATGATGGTTTGAATGAATGAATTGATGATTTTTATTTGATACTCGAAATTTTCTCTTGATCTTGATTTCTCGGACTTATGACTTAAGATACTTTTTTATGGGAATTGAAACACCTTTTACACCATGACTCCTTTTCTTCATTCACTAAAGAAGAAAACAATCTAAGTCATGATTTTGATATATCTATATTTGTCACTCAAAATTTTTCTTATGATTTGTGATGAATTTAGAAATATTGTGCATATATTGTGATCTCTTCTTTACCTTCCTAAGATCTTGTGCTATTTACGAAAAAAGAGATATATCGAAATGAATCATTTCTCATAATCATTGATATCTTGATTCTTTGTATTAGTTGTCATGATTTAAAGATTGATTTTTATTGATGCAAATTTATAATTGATGTGAGAAGTTCATATCATCATATTTCCTCCACTTCATTCTGAAAATAACTAAGAGGGAGCTAGCTTGCTAGCAAAGGAAAGGTAGTTGCACTTCTCGAAACAAAAATTGCTATCTCAAAAGAAACAAATGCAAAACTTAAAAAATTTATAATCTTACACTTACTATGCTTGTATACTGTAATGAAATTTTAATTTGCATTTTTATTTATAGTGACCGCATATTTCTAAGAGGAAGCAAAGTGCTGTCTTACCTATCGTGAGAAACAAAGTGCAAACTTGCACATCTCAAGAAGCAAGTAGAAATTACCATGCTTGAACTTAAAAACTTGCTATGATGTATATCTTGATAGCTAGTGTGTTGTAAAATGTACATATCCTTGAAAACTAGCTAAATGTTAGCTCTCCTTTTTGTTGATGATAAAGGGAGAGAAGTAGATTGATGAGTTCATGCAATGTAATGTTGATTGAATATTTTATATATTTACATGATATTTTTGTTCTTATAACATGTGATGAATGTTACTTGAATTTGGAATAATCCAAGGTTTTTATCAAAGGCATATTAATAGGGGGAGTTTGTTTAAACTCTGGGAAGTTAATGTTAACTCCGTCATCAATTAGTTATCATCATCAAAAAGGGGGAGATTGTTGAATCTCGGATTTTGATTATGAAACTAATAGAGAGTGATTTATGATCTAATTGCATTTTGAGTCACGTAGGTTTACTCTCGATTATGATTAGATAATTGACGTAGGATGAATCAGCGTTATGCCGGAGGAAATCACATTAGAATATTGGATGTCGAGCCAGAGGTCCGATCGACAATCGGCAGAAGGCTTCGGACATCGGGCATCGAGCCAAGAAGAGCGAAGCTATGCCAAGGAGATCGGGGCTACGGATGTTAGCTGCTGATTGGGCAACAAGCCGCAAGAGAGGATGATGCGCCGAAGAAACGGACGAAGCGCTGATGGGCCAATGACGTGCCGAGAGACATTTTGATTCATGTTGTAATAATAATTGTCTAGATCGAAGTAGGATTAGGTCTAATTGGGTTGTAATTGGGCTAACCTAATTAGGGGCCAATTGGGCCTATACCTAAACAAGTTTGGGCTAGACTCAAGGCCCAAATAAGGTTGCTGGACCCTGTCTGACGGTGGTACCGCCTGAGTTCAGTCTCCCATGTAGACTAGTATCACTCAGACTGGGCGATGGTACCACCCTGGGGCAAAGTGCCTAGGCGGTGGCACTGCTGGCCGGGCGGTGGTACTGCTGGCTGGGCGGTGGTACCACCCAATACACTGACCATGTCAGTGTGCCAAGCGGTGGTACTGCCTAGTACACTAATAGGGGCAAAAAGCCTAGGTGATGGTATCGTCTAGCACTGACGGTGGTACTGCCAGTACCCTTGAAATCCGGGGTGATTCAAATTTAGACTCCAAATTTAAATCCTCTTGGGGTCTATAAATGCCCTAGATATTCTTGCTTGGGAAAGCAAGAATTATACAAGAAACTAAGGGAAAACTCTGTTAGTTTTAGTTGAAATCTCTCCTCCAAAGTTTGAAGTTATCTTTAAGAGAGGTGTTGAGGGAAGTCTTATAAATAGAGTTTGTAAAAGGTAGTTTGTCCTTGCTCGTTGGAAGGAGGATAGCTAGTGAAAAAGCCAGTAGCCTCATGGGAAGAGGGATCGAGAGTGGACGTAGATTGTATGACCGAACCACTATAAAATCGGTTTGCATTTATGTTATCACAATTTACATTTCAGCAAACCTTCTTTACGTGTTCGACTTCCTCATCATCTTCTTTAAATGCTTTCAAGTTCAATACGTTTTCAACCAGGCTTTAATTGAAATGCTTTTAATCGAAACATTGCTTTGAATCATACGAAGTTTCCAAACTTATTTTAAATCATCAAAATTTGTCATCTTTATCCGCTGCACTAATTTATCCCCCCTCTTAGTGTGGCTCTCGATCCCAACAAGATCAATATGGTAGAGAAAAAGAGAGTGAGGAAGAGGGAGCTTTGCTTGAAGCAAGTGTTATAAATTGTTCAAATTAAAAAAAAGGTTTTATTTGAAAGGAGTTATTTGAAAAGGTGGTTTTCTTTGTAGTTATTTTGGAAGTTATTTTTCAAAGGTTGTGTCTTTTATGAAAATATCTATAAATAGGTATGTAAGAGTAAATTATGAAGAATAACTATTTTGAGATTCTTTTTCTTTCTTGATAACTCTCCAAGTGATTGAATTAGACCTTCTCCAGTTCCTCTTTGAAGATTCTTTGTTATTTACTTAATACAGATCTTTTAAAGGATTTGTCATATCCACTAAAACTATTTGCGTTAAGCTCATAGCAATCTTGTTGAGAAGAGGGTGCAAATATCATTTTTAAGAAAGCGTTTATACACGTTTCAAGCCTAAATATATTTCCTAGTGTGTTCTTGATTTTGTGTTTGTTATTGGTTTCCATCCCATTCTTTTGTTGTTGTTTTTCAACAATCTAAAAACAATATTTGTGATTTTATACAAATTCATCATAGAGGCTACAAATACCATCAAATTGCTGAATCAAGATTTTATTCGTTTGGATCGCTTTGATAGAATAAATTTTACCTGTTGGCAAGATAAGATAAAATTCATGTTGATTGCTTTGAAGATTTTCTATGTGCTTGATCCAAACCTTCAACCAATTCCTGATCCAACCGACAATGATACTGATGAAGTCAAGGCTGAACGAAAAAAGAGAAATGAAGATGAAGTTATGTGTAGATGACACATTCTCAATGCTTTTTCGAACCAGCTTTATGATCTTTATACTGTGGAACCATCTGCAAAAGCAATTTAGAATACCTTAGAATTCAAGTATCAAGCCGAGGAAGGTACAAAGAAATTTTTAATTTTTAAATATTTTGATTATAAGTTTGTGGATGCCAAGCTAATCTTGGCACAAGTGCATAAGTTGCAAGTCATTGTTAATCAATTGAAGGCTGAAAAAATCAAACTTCCTGAACCTTTTCAAGTAGGGGCTATAATACCCAAGTTGCCTTTATCTTGGAAAGGGTATAGGAAGAAGATTTTACATGACTCCAGGGATGTCACCTTGGAGCAAATTCAGAAACATCTTCGAATCGAGGAGGAACCGAGAATGAGAGATAAGAGTGAGAACTCTTTTAGCAATATAAAAGCAAATGTTGTGAAGTAGCCTAAGAATTCCAACAAAGGTAAGCAAAACAAGGAGAATCATCTTGGCCCTAAAAGGGATCAAGGAAAATTTAAGAAGCCAAAGAGTAGAGGCTATTTTATTTGTGGAAAACCTAATCATTTTGCAAGGGATTGCAGATTTAAGAAAGACCAAAAATTAGAAGTCAACTCTGTTGAGGGAGATGATAATATAATCGCTATGGTGAGCGAAGTGAATGTCATATTTGGTAAGATTTCTGATTGGTAGTATGATACTTGTGCTACCGTCTATGTTTGCTATGATAAGACACTCTTCAAGACTTATAGAAAAGTCACAGATGGACAAGAAATTCAAATAGGAAATGAAGTTCGTTCTAAGGTGATTAGAAAGGGTAATGTGAAACTCACTTTCACTTGGGGAAAGAAAGTCACTCTTACGAATGTTCTTCATATACCAAATATGAGTAGAAATTTAGTGAGTGGGAATCTTCTTGGTAAACCTGAAATTAAATCTATATTTGAATCCAGGAAGTTAATTCTATCCCATAATGGAACTTTTGTTGGAAAAGGCTATCCATTGAGGGAATGATCAAATTATCTATTGTTGACAATGATTCTGAATTTAATAAAGATGTTGCTTCTATTAATATTGTTAATTCTTGTTCATTATGGCATGATAGATTAGCACATATTGGAACTAGCACCATTAAAAAAAGGTTAAGTGTGGCTTAATAAATTATCATTTTAATTATCTTCATAAATGTGAAATTTGTGTTAAATCAAAGATGATGAAGAAACCCTTCAAAAGTGTTGAAAGATATACTAATCTGTTAGATTTAATGTATTCTAATATATGTGAATTAAATGATATGTTAATAAGAGGAGACAATAGATATTTCATTACTTTTATAGATGATATGTCTAGGTTCACATATGTTTACTTATTGAAACATAAAAATGATGCTTTTAATGCTTTTAAGGCATATAAAGTAGAAGTTGAAAATCAATTAGGGAAGAAAATTAAAATTTTAAGAAGTGATAGAGGAGGAGAATACTTTTCTAATGAATTTAACATGTTTTGTGAACAACATGGCATAATTCATGAATGTTCAGCACCTAGAACACCTGAGCAAAATGGATTAGTAGAAAGAAAAAATAGAACTTATCTTGAGATGATAAATGCTATGTTGTTGTATGCTAAATTATCTTATAATTCGTGAGGAGAAGCTTTATTGGTTGCATGTCATATTTCAAATAAAATTCCTTCTAAAAAGAACAAAATCTCTCCATATGAGTTATAGAAAGGAAGATAACCTAACATTGGCTATTATAAAGTGCGGGGGTGTCTTGTATATTACAAAAATAATGATCCTCAAAGGATAAAGTTGGGACCAAGAGGAATCAAATATGCATTTGTAGGCTATGCCTCAAATAGTAAAGCTTATAAACTTCTTAATTTGGAGTCTAATATCATAATAGAATCCAGAGATGTGGAGTTCTTTGAACACTTATTGACTTCAAATAATAATGTTCGTTCTCCAACTAGTAAAGAGTCACTAGTGGAGACATCTCAAAAGGTTGGTGAGCAACCTAATATTCCTTTGATTGGACATCAATCAAATTCACAAATTGAAGAGCAATCTCATGAATTAAGGAGAAGAACTTATGTACGAAAAGCAAAAACATTAGGATCAAATGAGATTGATTCTCAAAGTATTTCTTTTTATCTTGTAGAAGGAACTACTGAGAGAGTCTTAAAAATAATTCCTCTTGTTTTACAAGTGGAAGATGATCCTAAAATGTTTAAAGAAGTTATGGCCTCTCGTGATGCTGCTTTCTGGAAAGATGTTATTAATGATGAGATGGATTCTATTATGTCAAACCACACTTGAGAACTTGTCGATTTACCTTTTGCCTTTAAACCTATTAGTTGTAAATGGGTATTTCGTAGAAAGTATCATGTAGATGGTACTCTCCAAACATTCAAAGCATTTCGACAAAAGGAAGGAATAGATTATTTTGACACATATGCTCCTGTGGCTAGGATCACATCTATTAGAATTATTTTTACTTTAGCATCAATTTTTAATTTTTATGTTTATCAAATGGATGTCAAAATAGTATTTCTAAATGGAGACCTCGATTAGGAGGTATATATAGAACAACCCGAAGATTTTATTCTACCAAGAAATGAATATAAAGTGTACAAAATTATTAAATAATTATATTATTTAAAATAAGCTCCAAAATAGTGGCATGAGAAATTTGATGCAACAATTCTTTCTAATAGATTTGTTCACAATATTATAGATAAATGTGTTTATCTCAAAACTTGTGATGACTATATGGTGATAGTTTGCCTTTATGTTGATAAAATGCTAATAGTGAGCAACAAGATGAAAGGTATTATAGAAACAAAGAGGTTTCTATCAATATTTAAGATGAAAGATCTTCGGTAAGTTGATACCATACTAGGTATCAAGATAAAAAGAAATAGTGAGGGATATGCTTTGAGTCAAACTCATTATCTAGAGAAAGTATTGAAGAAATTTAGTCACTTAAGAATTAAAGAAGCAAATACCCCGTTTGACTCAAGTATCAAATTAGTCAAGAATGTTAGAAGAACAGTTGCTCAATTAGAATATTCAAGTGCTATATGAAGTCTTATGTATGCAACGCAGTGCATAAGACCTGATATAGCATTTGCAGTTAGTAAATTGAGTATATTTACTAGTAATCCAAATATAGAGCATTGGAAGGCTATTGAAAGAGTTCTTGGGTACCTTAAATGGACCAAAGATTATGGCCTACAATACTCAATTTTTTTTGCTATTTTAGAAGGATATACTGATGCAAGTTGGATATCGAGTTTAGGAGATAACAAATCTACTACTTGTTGGGTGTTTACCTTGGGAGGTGGCACTGTTTCTTAGAAGAGCAAGAAACAAATATGTATAACTCACTCAACTAGTGAATCAGAATTTGTTGCTCTCGCAAAAGTAGGAAAGGAGGCTGAACGATTGAGGAACTTTCTATTAGAAATTCCATTGACTTCTAAGAGTATGAATTCAATTTTTATACTTTGTGATAGTCAAGCCACTTTAGCTCATGCATATAGTGAAATATACAATAGAAAGTCAAGACACATAAGTCTTAGACATGATTATGTGAGGAAATTAATCAAGAGTGAGATTATTTCACTCACATTTATGAAAACAAGTGAGAATTTAGTTGATCCGTTTACTAAACCTCTTACAAGAGAAGTTGTAAAATCAACATCAAAATGAATGGGGTTGAAGCTTCTTGAATAAAAGATCCACCAATAATAGCAACCCTACTCAACATTATGAAATGAGTAATGAAGAGTTCAAAGGATAAGAATAAGTCATTGACATGTGAAGTGGTTCAGTACTTTATAATATTTTATTAGTCCTATCGAAAGATGTTAAAGTACTGGTTGTCACCGAACAGGGTTGAGTTAATTATACTCTTAATGAAGTTTAGTCAAGTTATGATAAGTATCTTAAAGAGTGACAAAGATACTATATAAACTTCACCTATATGAACTTAGAAGTGGTGTCGCTTCGATTAAGACTTGGAATTTCTCTCATAAAAGTTCATGAACTTGGATGAGCCCAAGGCCATATTAGGGCTGAGTGAAAATTTATAAGGAATACGAGAATATAATATTTATGTGTGTGGTATCATCGGTGTTGTCATTAGGAATAACAAATTTAAAGATTTTATGCTATTTGGGATTTCGACTTCACTTTATGATTCTTATACTAAGGTAATATTCAAATCGAAAGATATATTACTTTATTCATAAATACTATTTAATCACTTGGAGAAATTTTTTTAAAATTTGAACAAGTGGGGGATTGTTATAAATTGTTCAAATTAAAAAAAATTTCTTTGAAAGGAGTTATTTGAAAAGGTAGTTTTCATTGTAGTTATTTTTCAAAGGTTATATCTTTTATGAAAGTATCTATAAATAGATATATAAGAGTAAATTATGAAGAATAACTATTTTGAGATTCTTTTTCTTTTTTAATAACTCTCTAAGTGATTAAATTAGACCTTCTCCGATTCCTCTTTCAAGATTCTTTATTGTTTGCTCAATACAGATCTTCTGAAGGCTTATTATATCCACTAAAACTACTTGTATCAAATCCATAACAATCTTATTGAAAAAAGAATGCAAATGTCGTTTTTAGGAATATGTTTATACACATTTGAAGTCTAAATATATTTTCTATAGTATTCTTGATTTTATGTTTATTATTGGTTTTTATCCCCTTCTTTTGTTATTATTTTCTAACAACAAGATGACTTGATATAATAAAAAATTTATTGTGGAAGAATAACTTAATATGTACTAATACAAATTGTGAAGGTGAGATTTTTCTTAGTCATATACTTAAATCATGTATTTAAATCAGCACTCAAATTTTTTTTATTGATCCTTAAATTATAAATTAATTAAAAATTAGAAGATGTAAGAAATATAAAATTATTATTGATATTTAATTATGATCTTTTATTAATATATATCACATAATTTTTTCTTCTCGATGAGTCCTTTATTTATTTAAAATTTTTAAGCATTAGCGTCAGCTGTGAATCACATTCTCTTTTGTACAACTAAATCAAATATCCATCTGTTTCTAAACTCCGAATTTCTCCATCTCCCTGCACATGCACCCACATGCAGTCTCCCTCCCCTCCTTAATTGTTCGGTGGTCGACTCTCTCTCTCTCTCTCTCTCTCTTCCTCTCTCATGCCATCACGAGGGTGCATTCATCGATCGTCCAGCCGTAATGATCATGCCATCGCGTTTGGTGGAAGCCAGTGGGAACATGGATTCATTACTCTCTGATGCTAAATGTGATCTATGCCGGCACTGTATAACTCAACAACCTCCCCATCCATTTTGCGAGTTCCGGTTTTAGTGGAAACGGTCACTCCCTATGGCTTTTGCGTATTGTTATGACTCATTATTACTCCATCATAGATGAAAATATAATATTTTCTTCTTTCTCTCTATTTTAATTACATACGTATATATATACCTCAATGTTGACGATTCTGATGTTTCTACTTTAGAATTATAAAATAACTTTTGACCCTTGATCTGTATTTTTATATTTAAATTAATAATAATGAGTAATAGTTAAATTTGAGTCAGATTTGTGTTATCCTTCTGGTTAATCAACCCAATCGATCTATTAATTTAGACTGATATATAAGATGAATCAATACAATTCTTCAGTTCTAATATTTTTATTATAGACTTACGATGTTTTGAAAAATATCATATGATTATTTAAAAATATTATAATAACATAAAAGTTTTCATATTTGATTGTCATTTTTTTAAACTAGCAACGATATTTATTTGAAATGTTATGTTTATATACGAGCTAAATTCGATTAAGTTTTGAGTAAATTTATTTTAATTATAATATCTTTTTAATATCTTAATGAATGTACCTAAAGCACCAACGGCATACTGCTTTAGTTGTCCTATAGGGGGGACATTATGACAAATGGAGCTCCTGGGAAAACATCAAAACATAAAAGATTTTTTCGCATAACTCGCCCTAAAAATATATAAAAAATTGACTCATGTGATGATTTAAATCTTAATATCCAATTTATCACCAGCAAAAAAAAAACAAACAGTAATTTACATAATTACCCCTCCGACGTGGATGAATTCAGTTGAAGGGTGGCCACAGTAAATTATATATTTTAAAGATATTTTTATTATACATAAAAGAAATAAATAATATTCTGCTCATGAATTAAAAGTCTTCCCATCATGCCATAAATAGTATTAGAAGTAAAAAAGAAAAAAGAAAAGAAAAAGGGCAGGTCACCGAATGTACCGCACGGCAATGCCACATGACGAGTTAATACGGACTGGGTTTCCAAGCATGGGCAACGTTTTGCGTTCCATCCCGTCGACCTTTCAAGTCGGTCCCACGTGAAATTGGGGACCATGAGACGACGGGGAATTGTTGGGCAAGATAAGTGGGGGACGTGTATCCCGACTCCTCCCGCCACTGTTATCTATCGCACCCGGGTCGGACTCCAAATATCTCCACCTCCTCCCCAACCCAACACAACCCCACCCCACACACACACCCCCACCCCCCCCCCCCCCTCTCTCACCACGCCGCCGTCAATTCGGCGCTGGATCGAAGCGGGATGTATTTGCATCCCTCCTCCACACAAAGTTCGTGCCTTTGCCTTCTCTCTCCTTTGGCGATCTGCGATTCGTCTTCCGGGTAGAGTTCTCCGCACAAAGTTTCGATTTTGGTGTCTTTCGGAGCAGTTCCACGAGTTGTCTTCTTGGTTTCTGATTCTGGTTTGAACATCTCTAATCGGTTAATTCCTCTTTCATAGTTTTGGTTTTGACACCATTTTTTGGGCGGTTCTGTGATGCACGGCATCGATCTTTGTCTCTTTCGCTGTTCCTTAAAAGACCTTTGGGAATTTAGGTGCAAGGAAACATTTGAAGCCGTTTTGCTTCTGATCCCATATTATCTGATGCCTTCTACGTTCTTTCCGGACATGATTTGAGTGTTTACGATCAAGAAAGCGTTCTATATGCCTAACCTTTCTTCTTAATGATATGGCTTGTAAATTTAGGAATGCATTTTGCATCTCATGTTTTGTGTTAGGCTTTTGAGTGCAACGAACTAATCCGATGCATTTGTTTGACGTCTATCCACTGGTCTTAGAGGGCCATTTTTGTTGGTTTCTGCTGGACCTGACGGTCCTGCGCCTATCTCAGATCCAATTTATTTGCGAGTTTTTCGAGTTCAAAAGAACTTGAAGGCATTTCATTTCTGTCTTAGATTGTTCGGTGCCTCAAGTGGTTGGAAGAGGAGGCAATCGCATTATTAGAAGAAAAGTTCTAAAAGGTTTACTTGGGACTTTGAGGAGTTGTAGTGTTGCAAAAAGATAATGCTGAATGATGAAGGTGGTGGGCTGGGGCACAAAGCGCACCAGGAGTGCTCTGAACCCTGTTCGAATTCGGGCCCTAATCATACTTTAAGGGATGTTTTCCCTTCTCAAAGTGGAGGGCCGCAGAAGGGAGGAGGGCCAGGTGCAATTTCACAGGTAAGGCACATGGGTGGGGCTGTTGATTTTCCAACGATTAGCATAGTGATATCCCACCCGGAGGGCATTTCAAAGCCCGACATGAGCACCTCAAAGACTGGAGCTTCAGAGGGATATGAGGGCATCAGTGCAGTGGCAGCAGCTGCTTCTTCCAAGGAGGTCTTCTTGCCCACTGAGAGTGACAAGGATCAGTGCAGGTAAATTGCAACAAGATAGTCATTAGTTTGAGGGACTAATGAGAATCAGGTTTGTTGTGGTTGATCCCCAAGTGAATTATTGAAAAGCATGAAAAACAACTTATGTCTTTTACTTTCTTCTTTTCCAATCTCATGATTTTTCCTGTAGTTAGAAGGTCCCAGTCTCATTTAACTATCAAAACTAATCAAATTCACCTTTGAAGATGCTTTTTTTCCTTTGTTAAGGAAAGAATTGTGAAACAAATGCAAAAAAATTAATTAAATTCGTAATTTGAAAAAGCAAATGATTATAACAGCAAATATCAGCGATCAAATGCTATAAACTAAACAGTGATGGTATATGTGATATTATATATTTAAAATGTAGAATGTAATCATTTGAGCATCAGAAATGTTAAATTTGTTTGACCAAACATAGATCCTCATATGCATGGTGATTCTAGTTGGCATCAATACATGAAGTACATTGCAGATAGTTCTGACTAGCATGCAGTCCTGGACCTTTTGTACTTTCATATGGCCGTCTGTGACACTTGAAGAGTTCTAATCTTAACCTGAGATGCTTGTATTCCCCAATTTATGCCACCTACCTAAAACATTCTGCATATAAGTACTTTACTGAGTTGTTTCTCTGACATGCTCATTAACCAAGTAGTGATTTTTATCGCTATTATATCTTTTATATATTCTTCCAATTTTTTAGAACTTTTGTTCACTCTCTTTTGTGGCCTCATTGTTCTCTAGTTTTTCTACCTATCACAACAATGCACTGGTCCCATGCTTGAATAATTAAATTGATACATCAGATTTACTCAGAATGACTTCAGATATCATTAAATGTTTATCATGATTGAAACAGTTACTTATGTCACTTTGCCTCTCCTCTCACATAAACTGTTTGTTTAGATGCTTCAGATTCTTTGTAAGAATTCTTGTACCCTTATTTTGTGATGCTTTTACTTGAGCAGAGTTTGTCAGCAACAAACAGAAGAACCGTTTATTGATCTTGGTTGCCGATGTCGAGGTGAGCTTGCAAAAGTGCACCGCTCTTGCATAGAAATCTGGTTTCGTACTAAAGGTTCAAATAAATGCGAGATTTGCCAGTACGTCTTCCACATGATGTAATTTTTCTTGGAATTTTAGTTCTGGATGAAATTAGTGTCTGAATCAAATCCTTCTCTGCAGGCAGGTGGCTTCAAATGTGCCATTTCCAGAGCTCCAACCAAGTGTAAGTTTGTCTATATAAACAGTACCATCAACTGTTATAGTTGTCATCATATAAAAATGACATCAAACAAACACCTTATAAAAGGCTAATTCCAGATGTGGAATGACTTATAATTACCCAACAAAAACAAGAAAGATAATTGTATCTCGTTTCGACCACATAACGCATTTGAAATAACCAAATAAGTTTTATAAAAATATCTGCATAGTTATAACTGAAATTGTCAAATCTCATTAGTATGAAAATTTCAGTTATAACCACAGTGGATTTATTATAAAATTTACTCATATTATCTCAAATGCTTTATGCATTTGAAATGGGATGCAATTACCTTTCTTGTAATTATAAATTATTCAGCAACTAAAATTTGTCTTTTATAAGATGTATGTTTGATGTTATTCTTATATGACGGTGTGTTCTGTACTCAAATTTGTAAAAATGGTAAACACTTCTAGTCACTTGAGACTTTGTTCTAGGAAGTTTGCAACTCATGTCCCTACTTAATAAAAAATTGATTTATTGTATCAATTAATAAACAATCTCTTCCTGGAACAGACAAATTACTGGGTTTGGAGGGTCAATTCAGCTCATGGCCATGGACAACAAGAACAAGAAAGGGTATGTATGCCCTTTTGTTTTAAGTTGAGCTACAATGGCCTAATTTTACAACCATACTATACTGCTGCAATCTTGAATGATAAATGCATGATTCTACGATACTTTATTCAAGACAATCACCACTTGTTATCATTCTGCTAGCTGCTCAGTCTGTCAGTATCTTGCTTGGATTTATGTTTATGTTCTTCATGCCAACAGGGATGCTGGAACCCACTTTGGATTGCATTTGCCCTTCTAATTGGAGGACTCTTTTTGGATGTGCTAATATCAGTTTCTCTTGGTATTTCTTCACTGCCTGTGAACATCATAACTGGTACAATTGTTCTCTTGGTAATCTTTATGCCAACAATTTTTGTAGTTAATTATTGGAAAGCTACCTGTTTAGTTCTGCATATCACGTTACAGAACATAAACATCAGATTACAATGTGATCAATGTCATATTAAACATTATGAACTGCCTTTTGGAAGAATCCCAAATGGATACACAACTGTGGTAATTGTTGTTCGAACTAGATAAAGTTTACCTTGCTTTTACTGTATATTTCTTTCCCTTTTTGTCTTGAGCAGAACGTTTATGATTACATTTGTGAAAATACCATGATGCCCTGTGCGTCAACACTTCGTGAAGCAATAAGAGTAGGAAAACTTTAAGGGAGGAGGCGGCATTAGTATGAAACTTTCCCTGGTGGGAGCAATATAAGCACACTGTGGTTCCATATGGATCTGAGCTTTATTACTGTACTAGGAAATAATTCTACAGTAGTTATAAATTATAAACAAATTAATTCAGATGACAGCTGATAAATTTCTTTCTTAATGTTCATTTTCTATACCTTTGGACACCATGTATAAATACATGGGTATAGATGGACACAGACATGTGCATTTAACTTTATATGCATTGCTATTACTTCTTGTTCAGCACTACTACAGGTAAACTCAGTTGATTAACTCTCTCTCAATCTCTGAAAAATAAAATACAGTTGATTGGTACAAATATTGTAGGTGTTCTTATCGTGCTGGGTTTGGCTGCTGCTCTTCGGCTTTCTATGGAGTGCTGCCAAGAGATTGGTGCAGCAAGACACATCCCACCAGATGTGACTATGAATCCTGGGTACCATCCTACAGCATAGCTATTGTTGTATATAACACAAAGAAAGTGTATAGTTGTTGCGGCTTTTCTTTACATGTGTTTCTGAAATATTTTACTTCACAAGTGATTGGGTATATGTCAATTGTTTGCTTAATATCGTCTGCACATTTCACGTTCCATTTGTTATTTAATGAACGTTGTATATTATTACTTGTGATCCGCTCTTGTTCTATATGATTTTACTAATTTGTTAGCTGGCTTGATTATGAAGACATGCAAGCTTTTTGTGCAAAGGAAATCCTGTTTTCCTTTTTGTTTTCAGTAGTTTATTTGCATCACTGTTAATGTTCTTCGTTATCTGAAGAAGAAATGTATCAATATTTTTGAAGGCTTCTACCAATTCAGCGATCAACCGACCTCTATCGCCTCTGTTTACTGTATCTCCAATTTGTGTGTGTGTGTGTGTGTGTGAGAGAGAGAGAGAGAGAGAGAGAGAGAGCCTTCCCGCCTTCTTCTGACCGCTGGTTTCCCCTGAAAGCTCGAACTCGATGGAGGAAGATTTGTCCATTAGAAATGGTCCAAGCGCAGCCAACCATCCCTCTCCCAAACATAGACATGGATACGACACATTCTTTCACCTCTCCGACCCTAATCGTGCTCCCGTCTGTTTATATACCCCGCCGGAGATCTCTGCTGCCCTGTCCTTCCCCTTTCGGATTCTCCTGCGCCGAGCTCAATGGGTGGTTGTTCAAGCAAACCCAGCGAGCTAAATGTCGCCAGCCCCCACGCTCCTCCCGCCGACAGCCCCACCATTCCCGACCCTGCTCCTCTTGAGGTACGACTTCTTCTCGACGCCTTCGCCTTCCTCAAGATCTTCATGGTTCCAGAATTTGCAGGCCAAGACCGACAGTGCCGAAGCCGGCAAGGAACCGCCATGGTAAACCTCTCTGAGCCGACGGGTGAAAGCCCGACTGCTGCTGTTGTCGAGGAGCTTGATCCACGGATCAGCGAGCTGAAACTAGTCGACGAAACAGAGGCCGCCAACACAGATGGCAAGGAGAAACCTGTTGCAGCTGAGGAGAGCCCGCTACAGTGAGTATGAATGCATGGGGAACAAAAGCTGATACCTCTGTCGTCGCATTGCTTCCATTGAACCAAACGAGAATGAGAACTTCTTGCATTGCCGCCGATCTTCGTATCTGTGTTGCCCTCGTCTGACCTTATCAGACACGTAGAATAATTGACTGTGATGACAATTTCCGCATTCTAAGAGTTCGACGAGAAGCTTCATAGTTTAACCGAAGGAATCACCTGATAATTATAGATAGTCCCTTATAGTTAATTATCATTGTTATCTCAATCTCTATAGTTTAAAAAATAATATTGAGATTTCTACGCTTAAGAAGATGAAATATTTAATCTCAATTTTTTTATGATATTAATTTTATTGACGAAAAAAATCATGTGCAATAAAAAAGTTAAATGAAGAGGATAAAATCATATTTTTATTTTTTAATTATTAAATATGATTCTGTTCTCGCCCTAACCATTCTTTTCTTCTCCTCTTTCGAATGTATCCTGCTCAACTTATATTGCTCTCAATCGTTGTCGCTCCTGCACGTATTGCTCGACCATAACCTCTCCTACATCGCACGTCGCCATCACACCGGACTCACTAGACCGCCACTGCTCCTGCACTGCTCGACTGCTGTTGCACCTGCACCACTCGCCACTATTGCACTTGCACCGCTCGTCGCTATTGCACCTGCACCGCTCACCTCCACTCGAGAATGAAAATCTCAAAAACGATAAAAATCAAGTAATTACATATAGTAGTTAAGACATTCTCACCTAAGGAAAATTATATATCCCCTAATCTGTAGATTCTAGTCCGTGGGAGAGGATAAAGAAGCTCTCACAAACTCCTCTTTGGTAGTGATCCACATAGCAAATACAATGATGACACACCTCTCACAGCATGTTATTTTCTTATGTTCGTGCACCACCACACCTCAGCAACCAAGGAGGGAACAGTCCCTCTTGTTGTCCTCTCATACCAGAGAGGAGGTAGTCGGCTGGAGGAAAGGGTAGGGAGGAAATGTAGGAGGTGGCGATAGCAATAGTCTAGCCTATAACTCTTTAAGTCTCAACTCTATATAGAGAGCCATCTTAACTTACCATAATGGATTTTTCATTTTGAGTATTGGATCTCCATCTAATAACCTCTAGTTTAATGAATATTAGATCCTCATCCAATAATCATTAAAATATGGGCTTATCAAATATCTCATATTTGATTCTTTATTCATCGTGTTGTTCACTATATATGGGTGACCTTCTAAGTCCAATATCGAATTGGCTGTGAGTTCCTATCAGAACTTCTTTAACTCGAAATTTCTTCTAATTTAGTAAATTATTATTTCCATAATAATTCACTCGACTCATCAATTTTGGATATACTAGGCCATTATCTCATAGTCCCCAAATGATATAAGGGGATCTAATCCATTGGACTTATCTGTCCTCAGTTATTGTATATCTATGTTTCACATCCATCTAATATCCTATAAATCATATACCAGACATAGTGTTATTAGGCTCATATGAAATCTATTTGAGTCTAACTCTAATTGAATTCTCCGAAAGAACTCTTTTTCTCTCAATCCGATTCTCACGCTTATCAGATTCATCACGATCCAATCGACCCTGGCCAGATATTTACTTGAGTGAGAGCACATAAAATATTCCTCTTATGAAACCAATAGTGGATGATCCTCTATCGATACTTAATTATCTTCGTAAGATTGGCTACCAAATATCAAAAGTCATTTCACACATAGAAATCTGATTAAACTCAGTTTTATCTAGAGCACAAAATAAGACATTCATAGCCTTTGCATTTAATGAAAAAGATTTTCTCTCCAAATTCGACCATTCCTTCGTCGATTTAGAGGGAAGTTGAAAGCTGTTTTCATTAATATTCTATAAATTTAAATATAGAAAAATTAAGAAAACTCTCATTCGAGTTTTTCAATATATGTAGTCCGATCTGTTAAAGAACGGGGGATGAACAATCGAAAAACCTTCTTAAAAGCCATGAAGAGCCATTTCTCATGGGTGTGAGTCTGAAAGAGAAATAACGAGGCTCTGATACCAATTGTTGGGATCTAAAGTGGCACTAAGAGGGAGGGTGAATTAGTGCAGTAATTAAGTATGATAATTTTTGGCGATTTAAAATGATTTCGGAAACTTCGAACATTAAAAACTTTGTTTCCACTAAAACGGTGTCGGAAAAGCTCTAACTTAAACTTGAGAATGTTTAGAGAAGATGAAGGGCAGTGAACAAGCAAAGTAAAGGTTTATAGAAAGGTAAATGCAAGAATATAAATGCAAACTGAGTTTATAGTGGTTTGGTCATCTGACCTATGTCCACTCCCGATTCCTCTTCTCTTGAGGCCATCGACTTTTCAACTAGTTGTCTTCCTTCCAACGGATGAAGACTAATTCCCTTATAGCTCTCTTCTTTTGACAGGCTTAGGAGGTAATTCTTACAAGGCCTCTCAACCCTCTCTAAGGCTATATCACACTTTAGAATTAGAGGGAGGAATTTGATACTATTACAGTAGTGTTTTTCTTTTTCTTTCTCAATTTAATGTATATTTCAACTATGGATGAGAGGAGTATTTATAGGCCTCAATGTGATTCAAATTTGGAGCTCAAATTTGAATCATCTTGGATTTCCAAGTGCTGGTGGTACAACCGCCTAACACTAGCGGTACCATCGCCTATTAACCTTGTTCTGTTAGTGTACTGAGCGACACCACCGCCTGACATACTAACACGCTCAATATACTGGGCGGTACCACCGCCCAACCAGTAGTGCCACTGCTCAAGCACTCTGCCCTAGGGTGGTACTATCGCCCTAGACTATTTGGGAAGCTAGACCTGGGTAGTGCCACTGCCCTAGTCTGGCGATGCCACCGCCAAATAGTGTCTAGCACTCCTGGTTGGGCCTTAAACCCGGCCCAAACCAATCCAATACCGAGCCCAATTGGCCTCGAATTGAGTTGACCCAATTACAACCTAATTAAGCTAATCCTACTTCGATCTAGATAATTATTATAATATAAATCATAATTAGTTGCTCGGCACATCCTTGGTCTATCAGCACTTCGTCCGACACTTCGACGCATTGTCCTCTCTTGCAGCTTGTTGCCCAATCAGCAACTAACATCCGCAGCCCCAATCTCCTTAGCGCAACTTCGCTCATCTTGGCCCGATGCTCGATTTCTTTGTTTGAAGCCTTCTATCTATCATCGATCGGATCTCCGGCTCGACGTCCAATCTCCTAACGTGATTTCCTCCAACACAATGCTGATTTATCCTGCGTCAATTATCTAATCCTGATCGAGAGTAGAATTGTGTATCTTAAAACGTAATTAGATCACTAAAACATACTCAATTAGTTTCATCATCAAAATCCGAGATTCAACAATTACTTTAGAAGATAGTGGGATTCGGATGCAATCAGAGTAACCTACTCCAAGGCTTTATGGATCATTTTTAGAAATCCTAACCTAGCCATAGTCCCTAAGAGTTGTGAGCATCTGTTATCATTCAGTTCTAAGATCCTCCATCGCATTATTATTAGTATCTTAATCCCTAAATAGTTTCACCATGATGAAATCAGTCAAATGGAGTCACGTACTATATACTAGATAATGACCAGACAAGATAATTGTTTTGGATATTTGATCTGACAAAATATGATTGAAATAGCATATAAAGATTTAATATTACTATATGGAGGGTTAATCACTAAATTATTACATGCATATAATATTAGAATACCACTCGACGAAGAAGCAATAAAAATAGATAGATACAACACCATAAATAGAAACCTATTTAAGAGACTAAGGTGCATATTTAGGAATGAAATATAGACTAGGCAGCTTAGAAGGATTGATCTAACTCCCCCTCTAGGAGAAGAACCTGAAACTCTAGTATTTAGAGGTAATGAATCTCCTCCTCTTAGTCCCTTTGGTGTAGCATCGTTAGAACCAGCTCCTACTCCATCTTTTGAAGATCTGATCATGATAGAGATAAATCAACTCAAATCATAGCAAGCTGAAATTCTAAATTAAGTATGACAGATAAATCGAAAGTTAGATCACTTATATAGATACTTTGGCATTCCACCCGAGGAATAGTTGTAAAAATTCTATAATTGACATCATAAGTTGTAATGAAGCTTTTGACTGTCGTTTTGTAAATCTCTATGCTATTTTGGCATACTTTAAAATTTCATATGTGGTTGTCCTAATACATAAGGTTGTTGTATACTTCTTTTCTGAAGTTTTTCAACTTTCGTTTTCATGAACTCATCTTGATATTATCTTTTTGGATCTCGGATGACATCTTTACAATATCATATCTTTTAATGGAAGTCTCATTTTTATCCTTCTCCAATCTTACATTGATATTCCTCTTTCATCATTTAGTTTCTTCGTTGATGATTTTTCCCCCTTAGTGACTTGGTAAAATTGATTCGATCGATTTTATACTCCTTCTACATGAATAAATGGGTTTCTTGATTTATTTTGTCCACACCTTCATATCATTTGAAGTTTCATAATCTCATCTTCATGACACATACAATAATGGTCTTTATGTCACATGCAACAATACAGATATCAATATCATGATCTTTGCATAAAGAAAAAGCTCTCAAGTTTTTATAATCTCTTCGAAATTCATTCATGCAAATTTGATAAACTCTTAACTCGTGCTAATTTCTATATCTTGAGCCTTTATTGTTTCTTATGAGTTCTAATGAGTATGCCAAGTTGAATCTTTTATGAAATTTTTATGATAATGTGCTCTACTTCATATATTTGTAATAGAAATACCAAGTTGAATATTGTTAGGACTCTAGCTATGAGAGTCCTAATTTAGTTTCATTGATAAGGGTATTCATGTAAATCCTATCTAGCCGACTCCTATTAGAGAGGTGAAGAGGCTGGCTAGGTTAGGGTTAGGTTGCTTCTTAGAAAAGGAGTCCTATTAGAGAAAGAGTCCTATTAGAAGTAGGAGTTCTATTAGGAAAAGAGTCCTATTAGAAGTAGGAGTCCTATTAGGAAAAGAGTCCTATTAGAAGTAGGAGTCCTATTAGGAAAAGAGTCCTATTAGAAGTAGAAGTCCTATTAGAGAAAAAGTCCTATTAGAATTAGGAATCCTACTAGAGAAGGAGTTCTAATTAGAAATTGGTTAGAAGTAGGAGTCTTGAGTAAGAGTCCTATTAGGAGTTGGAGCTTAGAAGCCCTATAAATAGCCATGTATTCATCCTCTTTTAATCAATGAAGAGATCAATCTTTTAGTAGCCTTTGAGCAGCAACTTGGAGGAAGGAACCCCTATAGAGTCCCAAGCTTAAAATCCACGGAGGGTTCTAACACTTGGTATCAGAGCAGCGTTCTTAGCATCTCGCTGCCCTTCCACAGCCATCCACCAGCCCTCCACAACTGCGCAAAGCAATTCCCACAATTGCTTACAAGATCATCGCTGAATTCCGCCGTCATCTCCACCACTATAGATTATCCTTTGATATTCCTGTGAATTGCAACAGGTTCTGGTTATCTACCTTACTACTGCTGCAATTTAGTTATCCTTATTCAAAAAATCCAAAAAATTCGTTCCTATATTGCTGCATAAACTTTTCATCGTAAAGTTTTTATCTCTACAACGAAAGTCGCACTACAGAATTTCAGCCGCATAGCACTACCTTTTTCATCTTGCTATTACATTTTTTCTATCCAAATCTCTATGAAATTTTTATGACGGCTTTGACACTTCCTAACAGTGGTTTTTCCTTTGGTTTTGTCGAAAAATTCTCAATATAAACTACTTATCTTTTACGTCCAATCTGCTGTACTTTAGACGTAAAAATCTGCTATAATACCTCTCCGTGATTCTCAATTTTGCCAAGCCTCTTGCTGTCATTTCTTCCTACGAAATTTTTTACAGTATTACCTCTTCCTTATCAGTAGATCCCCTTTTAGTTTTACTTGAATCTCTTTTGAAAATTTCTAAAAAAAAATTACATCTTTACTACTGGAATTTTTTCGGTGAAAAATCTGGTATTGCACCTTTGTCCTTTTTTCTTCTCCGTAACCTACCAAACCCTAGCCACCTTGCTGCCACAAGCCAAGACGTCTTTAGGGCATCCCTCTAGCCTCAAGACGCAGCCATCATAACCTAGTTTCATAACCCTAACAACATCAAAAACCACAGCCCAAGATAGTAAACTATTACAGCTGAACCCTTCAATCACCGATCTATTGTCCGAACCTTCCACCACCCCATGCCATTAACCCATCAACAGAAAAAAGATAAGGGTATCTCTGATCTACAAACATATGTTATGGCTTCTCAAGATCCAATTGATGCCAAATTTGAAGCATGGGAATCTCGGATTGAATCACGGCTTGAATCACGCTTGGAAGACAAATTGCGCGCTTTGTTTGCAGAATTCAGAATTAGACAACCATCGAGTCCAACCAAACTGCAGCAAGGAGAGGATTTAGAAAGGACCCCAGAGAAGGAGGGACAGCCTCAGACATGCTTCAGCCACGCATGAGGGTGGACTTCCCACGATGGGAAGAAGGAGACCCAGCGGGGTGGATTTCGTGCGCAGAACGTTACTTTCGCTACTACCGAACGTCGGATAATGCTATGGTGGAGATTGTTGTCATCCACCTTGAAGGAGATGCTATTCAATGGTACAATTGGCTAGAATATAATCATGGGGCTCTGACATGGAATCAATTTAAGAATGCACTACTGAACCATTTCGGACCTACGGAGTATGAAAATATCGACGGCCAACTCGCAAAGATTCGACAAACCTCTACGATTCAAGAGTACTAAACTAGGTTTGAGAAGCTATCCTACCTTGCTTGTGATTGAACTGACCATCAATTATTAGGAACATTTATCGAAGGACTCAAGCTAGAGATAAAAGGGGAAGTTAAGGCGCGACAACCCCGTACCGTGATGGCTGTGATTTCTTTTGCCCGAATACAAGAAGAATGACTCAACCAAGATGCTCGAAGGATGAGAACCACTCCTAGAACCTCAACATATAAACCCCTTTCTACTCCTAGCCATCCTTCGCTGCCCAAGAAATTGACAAGAGAAGAACTACGTGACCGATCAGCAAAGGGTCTTTTGTTGGCATTACGACGAGCCATGGAACTGCGATCATCTCTGCAAAAGGGGCCACCTCCTATTGATTGAACCTCTTGAAGACATGGAGGAGGAGGTCCAAGAGCATGAGGAAGAGGTCACGGATGAAGAACAGTAGACAATTGATATTATGATGCATGCCCTTGCCGGTTACGCGAACCCGCAAACAATGAAAGTGGGAGGATTTCTGAAGCAACAACCGGTCACCATTCTTATTGACACCGGGAGCACTAATAATTTTATGAACAGCAAGGTTGCTATCTGGATGGCCTTACCTATTGAGAATTGCTGCAGGTTTGATGTTAAGGTCGTAGATGGACGAATTTTGAAGTGTGATCGTAGGTGCCCACAGGTGAAACTATTGCTGCAAGACCAAGAGATAATTACAGATTTTTTCCTCCTCTCTCTTGATGATTATGAGGCCGTGCTTGGCATCGAATGGTTGACGACATTAGGTGATGTTTCTTAGAATTTTTTGAAATTAATTATGAAATTTTACAGCAAGGGGAAACATGTGATACTGTACGGGAAACATGGGGGTGACGTAACGACAATTTGCACACAACGAATGGAGAAAGTTTTGCACAAAGCATGCAGCGGCTTTTTGGTACAACTTAAGCAGCAATCTAAGGGAGAGCCAACCAAATTTGAAGATCCAAACCTACTTCCCTTGCTTACTGAATTTTCAGATATATTTGACGAACCACGCAGCCTACCTCCTAACCGCCGGCACGATCATTGTATATCGATTCTTCCAGGGAAACCTCCAGCATACACTCAACCATATCAGTATCCACATCTCCAAAAAGATGAAATAGAAAAGATTGTAAAAGAGATGCTTGAAACAGGAGTTATTCGGCCAAGTTGCAGCCCCTACTCTTCACCAGTGCTCCTTGTACGAAAGAAAGACGGAACATGGCGAATGTGCGTTGATTACCGAGCTCTCAATGATATAACCATCAAGGACAAGTATCCTATTCCAGTAGTAGATGAATTTCTTGATGAATTAAAGGAAGCACCAAGCTCTATGGCTCATTACAGTTGGGACTCAAAGGACTTGCGATATAAAGGACGCATTGTACTTGTGCCAAATTCTACTTGCATAAAGACCATCCTTCAAGAGATGCATTCCACACCTGCGACCGGGCACTCTAGGTTCCTTAGAACCTATAAAAGAATTAAGCAAAATTTTTATTGGATAGGGATGAAAAATATTATTATTGAATTTGTAGCACAATATGATATATGTCAACGACACAAAGGTGAGACAGTGGCAAGTCCTGGAAAGTTACAACCTCTACCCATCCCAGAATCAATATGGACTGATATATCAATGGATTTCATCGAAGGGCTTCTCTCATCATAAGAAAAAGGTACAATTTTTGTCGTGGTTGATCACCTTACAAAGTATGCTCACTTTTGTGCCATCCGTAATCCCTACACTGCTTCTAGTATTGCTCGAATCTTTATGGAGAATATTGTAAAATTACATGGGATGCCAAGATCTATTGTAAGTGATCATGATAGGGTCTTCACGAGCAAATTTTGGATAGAATTATTCCAGATGTAAGGCACTAAATTAAAGATGAGTACGGCATATCACCCGCAAACCGACGGCCAAACTGAAGTGGTGAACAGGTGTTTGGAGACATACCTTAGATGTTTCACCAGTGACCGACCAAAAGAATGGACAAAATGGCTTCCCTAGGTCGAGTGGTGGTATAATACAACTTATCATTCCTCCACAAAATGTACTCCCTATGAGGCCATGTATGGCCGACCCCCTCTGTAATTCCAAAATATGTGTTGGGCACCTCTAAAGTAGAACAAGTAGACAGGGAACTACAAGATAGAGACAAAATGCTGAAGTTGCTGAAAGATAATCTTACTACAAAGACAAGCAAGGATGAAACAGTAATATGATCAACACAAAGGCGAGAGAGAATTTTTAGTAGGAGATTGGGTCTTCCTACGGCTCCAGCCATACAAGCAAACATCAATCCAAACCAGAGCGTCTATGAAGCTTTCACCTCGGTTCTATGGACCCTACCAGATTTTGGAGTGCATCGGAGCAGTAGCATACAGATTGGACTTACCCGTCAGCTCCCGAATCCATCTAGTCTTCCATGTATCGTGTTTGAAGCTCAAGTTGGGACAACACGAGACAGCCCAAAGCCATCTACCAAATATAACTATCCAAGGAGAGCTCCAGACCCAACTAAGTACCATTATTGATCGACGGATCGTAACTCGATGACGATGACCTGCTACTGAAGTGTTAATACAGTGGGCAAACCTACTAGCAGAAGATGCCACTTAGGAGAACTACGACGACTTGAAGATCAAATTCCCAGAATTCATGGAACGTCAGCCTCGAGGACAAGGCTGATTTGAAGAGGGCGGGTTTGTTAGGACTCTAGCTATGAGAGTCCTAATTTAATTTCATTGATAAGGGCATTCATGTAAATCCTATCTAGCCGACCCCTATTAAAGAGGTGAAGAGGCCGGCTAGGTTAGGGTTAGGTTGCTTCTTAGAAAAGGAGTCCTATTAGAGAAAGAGTCCTATTAGAAGTAAGAGTTCTATTAGGAAAAGAGTCCTATTAGAAGTAGGAGTCCTATTAGGAAAAGAGTCCTATTTGAAGTAGGAGTCCTATTAGGAAAAGAGTCCTATTAGAAGTAGAAGTCCTATTAGAATTAGGAATCCTACTAGAGAAGGAGTCATAATTAGAAGTTGGTTAGGAGTAGGAGTCTTAAGAGTCCTATTAGGAGTTGGGCCTTAGAAGCCCTATAAATAGTCATGTATTCATCCTCTTTTAATCAATGAAGAGATCAATCTTTTAGTAGCCTTTGAGCAGCAACTTGGAGGAAGGAACCCCTATAGAGTTCCAAGGAGGCTGATCCCCTATAGAGATCAACCCCAAGCTTAGAATCCGCGGAGGGTTCTAACAAACATTTAAAGTATGAAAACTTCATCATTACTCTTTCATGACATTATGATAATGTCTTGGCTTTAATGATGTATCTTTTTCACTTTACGATTTTTTGGCTTGGCTCTTGAACCATTCATTTCAATCCTTCTTGAATAAACTTTTATAGTTCTTATTATGAGTTTTATCGATTTCATCTCTTTTCTAGTTTCATTTGATAGAAACAATTCTTGAATAAATTTTTATTGACTTAAATAATTCAATTCAAGAATTATTATTCAAAATTAACTCTTCATGAGATCTTAGAAATTTTTTCATGAGATCTTAGAAAATTTTATAAGCTTTGGCTTTAATGATCTATCTTATAAACTTTGGCTTTAGAAAATTTTATAAAATTTCATTGGCACCAATTTTTAAAAAATGATCGAATTGCTCTTTGGTATTCTTTTCTTTTAACCATTTTTATCAAGGTCTGTTCCCTTTTTTATTGATGACAAAGAGGGGAGTAGAATATGGTAAGATAAATTGATGACTTGATTGTTAGGATCGAAAAGGCACTAAGAGGGGGGGGGGTGAATTAGTGCAGCGGATTAAAAACGTAGTTTTGAAACCGATTTTACAAAAAGACAAGTTCGTAGGAAGATTTTGATTCGATGAAAGAGAACTTGTAAGAAGTTGCTTAAGCAAAGGAAATAGCAAGGAACTAAGCAATTTGTAGCTAAGTAATAAAATGATTCAGAAATGTAAACACTCATACATTCATGAACACAATGATGTATAGTGGTTCGGTCAAATAACCTACATCCACTCTTGAAGCCTTCACGATGAGGCTCTGCACTTCGACTAGCAAATCCTTTAAAGGGGAAGGACCAAATACCCTTTTTTACAACCCTTTACAAGAGGTTCACACTCTTACAAGATTTCTCAAGAAAAAGAAGAAGGTGAATACTTAGCAAGAGACAAGGCTTTTTAAGACTATTCAAAGACTTAAACTCAAGATTCTAACTCTCGAAAGGGTGCCCTTTCAGCTGAGAAATGGGGGGTATTTATAGATCCAAAATAGTTTCAAATTTGGGCTCCAAATTTGAAATCAAATTGAGTTCGGTCTTTGGCGGTGCTCTGCTTTGTCGAGGCGGTGCTCTGCCGTCGTCGTCAGGATCGACAATGCACAAGCGGTGCTACCGCCTGGAGCAGGCGGTACTACCGCCACTATACACTGTAGCCGGGTGGTACTACCGCCAGCACACGACTGCTAGGCGGTGCTACCGCCTGGCCCATTCAGCAAGCTGAATGGGCCTTATTCAAGGCCCAAAAAGCCTAGTAAGGGCCCGGTTGGCCCCTACCAATTTAGAGCAGGATTAATTCGAAATCCTTGCCCTAAGTACGTGCCAACTATGAAATTAAAACATAATTAATAGTGATTTAAACCGACATTCTTCAAGTCTTATTCCGGAGAGCTTTACGATGAGACTTCGCTGGTCCTCCGATATTTCCCTCAGATTTCTTTCGGCGGATTCCCAGCATGCTCCCGACTTATATGGCACACTCAATGAGTCTTCGACAAGCTTCTGAACCTTCTCAGCAAAGTTCCGTGAACCTTCAACGATCTTTGCGACGAACTTCTGAAAACTTCGGCAAGTCCCTGATCCGATCTTGGTTGGTTCCGGCAATACTTCCGATGATCCTTCGGACTTCTGATGAACTCTTGAACACCCGACGGACTTGACCTCGGCAAATCACTTTATGTTTTTGACCCATCGTAGTTAATCCTGCATACTTATCTTTGACAATATAGATTAGAATAAATATTTCACCAATTGATTTTATCATCAAAATCTGAGATTCAATAATCTCCCGCTTTTTGATGATGACAATCAATTGATGATGGAGTTAAACTCAACTCCCCCTATCTATATGCCATATCATTAGAAGGTAAAAAGCACTTAAATTCAATCTTTTGAATTTAAGCCAAATCGAATAGATTTCATTCAACATAAAGCTTAATAAGCAAGCTTAGGCATAAATACTCAAAGCAATGTATTTTAAACAATGTCAAAGTATTTACACCTATAATAACCAGAAATATTAATTCAAACATGATAAAGATCAAGTGATATCCAAAAGAGTGTTTTAGTATCAAGACATGATATCACATGAAAAAGTAGCTTATCTTAAGAATAAGAGTTCTTAAACATTTGCAATGTGATACAATTGATTCATATTTCACTTTAAGCATTTTATTCTAACATAGCAACAATTACTCCATTATAGCAATTTACATTTTTTTCTCCCCCTTTGTCATCAACAAAAATAATGAAGGTGAAGAAACCATTCATTGCCATGGAGAGAGCAAGAAACCATTCGAGGAAGGTATCAAGTCATAAAATGATATAAAAGTGTAATCCATAGTAGTCACAAGAAAGAAGGTATCAAGTCAAAATTACGATCAAATCGAAAAAAAAAGTTCACGCAAAAGCTGAGTAGATGAAATGAAAGTTACAACACACAACATCATCCATAGTAGTCATAAGCATAATAGGACAAGTGTTTTAAAAGAAAACAACAGCTACTCCGGAGGAGGAACGCCAAGATGCCTATACAAGTGATCTATTTTACGGTTCATTTGTTGCACTTCCTTCAAAATTTCAGTTTGTTATGATGTGATTTGATTCAAGGCACGTATGATCGGATCTTCAGTAGATGGAGCAAGAGCTGGCTCAGATGATGTTGGATCAACGGGACTAGGCGGAGGAGATTCATTTCCCCTAAAAATTGGTGTTTCAGGTTGCTCTACTGGTAGAGGAACTATATCAACCCTTATAGATTGCCTAATCCATATGCCATCTCTAAAGGTGCATCTAAGCCGCTTCACGAAACTTCTATTAATTGTGTTATATCTATCAACTTTCATTACTTCCTCGTTGGGTGACACACAAATGTCATGGGCAAAAATGAGTCTAGTGATCAACCTACCATACGACAACATCGAGTCTCTAGAGAAAATTTCTATCATATGTTGTCTAATCAAACAACCAAAGCAGTTGTTTTGTCTAGTCATAATCTAATACATCGTACTCAGTTCTAACATACTCATTTCATCAGGATGAAACTGCTTCGGAAGTAGAATGTTTATCATAATGTGATGAAGTAATTTTGAGTTAAAAGGTAATAAGTGCTCGTAGCTTTTAGGGATGATGCCTAGGTTAGGATTAGCAAAAATCATTTCTAAAGCTTCGGAGTGGGTTGTTCTGATTGCATCCATATCCCATTGCCCTCTAAAATAACATCCTCTATTCGTTTCTTCAATTCCAAGTAACTCACATATGATACGATCAGAAATTTGAATTGTAGTTCCTAACACATAGGTGGACAAAACATCATCTTTAATAATCATGTTAGTATAAAATAGTTTAACCAACCTAGGGTAGATTGGTTCATTAATTTGCAAGATAGGTAGAGCATTTAGATTAGCAAACCATCTAATAGGTTCTAGGTTTCCTAGTTCACCTAGATCAACATGTTTACCCTTATGTATGGTTTTACAATCAAAATTTGGGTATCTTAAGGCTACCTCATTAGATCTAAAAAGGGTTGGGTCAAATGAATCTCCTTCTAACCTTTTCCCTTTGCCTCTTGTTGATTTCTTAGGAGCCATGTCTATATCTATTCATGATGAACAAATAAAAGGAAATAATAAGGAAAACACAAGCAATTGTGAGTAGAAGCGAAAATTTCAGCTATTACCTTGTTTGTATTTCCTAGAGAGGTGAGGAGCTTGGATCACAAAAATGCCTTTGATTTGCCTTTTAGGAGGAGGAAGAATGGAGAGGAGAAGGCTTAGAGGAGCTTAGGAGGAAGAAGGATGAAAGGGAGAGTGTTTCGGTTGATTCTACCGCCGACCCTAACACCCCCTTTAATATATGGGTGTTCGGGCGGTACTACTGCCAACCAGGCGGTGCTACCGCCTGGGAGCCGAATACCCAGGTGGTACTACCGCTGGTTCAGGCGGTGCTACCACTGGCCCCACAAAATATATTTTTTTTAAAATTTGTTCTGAATTTATTTTCAGAGATTTTAAGGATGGGATGATGTCAAAAAGAAATCCGAATTTTTAAAAAAAAATCCAAGAGGAAGTCAAATCAACGAAAATCAAAATTTCAAAGAAAAATCTCATACAATAAAGCTCATTTATTAGGACAATTTAACATGCCTAATTCCCTTCTAATAAAATCAAATTATTCCTCATTTAAGGGTTTTGTAAAAATGTCCGCTAATTGATGATTTGTATCAATAAATTCAAGGGTGACATCTTTACTACTGACATGATCACGTATAAAATGATGCCTAATATTAATGTGCTTAGTTCGAAAGTGTTGAATCGGATTTTTAGTTAGACAGATAGCACTCGTGTTATCACATTTTATAGGAATATTCTTTAAATAAATTCCATAGTCTTCTAGTGTATTTTTCATCCAAATAACCTGTGCACAGTATGCACTTGCAGCTATGTATTTGGCTTCTGCCGTAGATAGTGCAACTGAATTTTATTTCTTGGAAGTCCGAGAAACAAGTGCATGTCCTAGAAATTGGCATGTTCCGGATATACTCTTTCTATCTATTTTATATCCACCAAAATCCGCATCTGCATAAGCTGTCAAATCAAAGTTATTAGATTTTGGATGCCATAATCCAAGATTCGGAGTCCCTTTAAAATATCTAAGGATTCTGTTAACGGCTTTGAAATGAGATAGCTTAGGACTAGCTTGGAATCTTGCACATAGCCCCACACTAAACATGATGTCAAGTCTAGTTGCAGTGAGATAAAGCAGGCTACCTATCATGCCCCTATATTTTTTTGATCAAAACTTTCTCCATTTTCATCCATATCTAACTTAGTGGAGGTGCTAATAGGAGTGCTAATGTCTTTTGATCCATCCATGTTAAATCGTTTTAACAATTCTAATGTATACTTAGATTGATTTAGAAATATACCATCACTTAGTTGCTTAATTTGCAATCCTAAAAAGAAATTTAGTTCTCCCATCAGGCTCATCTCAAATTCATCACTCATATTCTTGGCAAATGATTCACATAGTGATTTATTAGAAGAACCAAAAATAATATCATCAACATAAATTTGAACAATAAGAAAACTATTTTCAAAATGTTTTATAAATAATGTAGTATCAACCTTACCTTTAGTGAAATCATTTGAAATTAAAAAAGAACTAAGCTTCTCGTACCAAGCCCTAGGGGCTTGTTTTAGACCATATAAAGTCTTAGATAGCTTAAACACATGGTTAGGGAGAAGAGAATTTTCAAATCCGGGTGGTTGTTCGACATACACTTCTTCGGAAATAAAACCATTTAAGAATGCACTTTTGACATCCATTTGAAATAATTTGAAATCATTACTACTAGCATAGGCAAGGAGCATCCTAATGGCTTTTAATCTTGCCACCGGAGCGAAGGTCTCTTCGTAATCGATACCTTCTTCTTGGTTGAAACTTTTGGCCACTAGTCTAGCCTTGTTTCTAACCATGATATCACATTCATCTTGTTTGTTTCTAAAGACCCACTTAGTACCAATAACTAAGTGGTCATTAGGTCTAGGAACAAGCTTCCATATCTCATTCCTCTCAAATTGATTCAATTCTTCTTGCATTGCGATAACCCAAGAATCATCTTTCAAGGCATCATCAATGCATTTTAGTTCAACTTGAGAAAGAAAAATGGCATGGGCACAAAAATCTTTGAAAGAAGAGCGAGTTTGAACCCCTTTCGATGCATCTCCTATAATTAACTCCTTGGGATGAGCATCTACATACTTCCATTCCTTGGGTTAGAAAGTTTAGGAAGAAGATACATCCAAGTTGTCATTTTGAGGAGAGGGTTCATTCAAATTCAAATTATCAAAGCCAAAATCATCATCAAAATCTTTCTTCTTAAATTCAGAAATTTCATTAAAAACCACATGAATAGATTCTTTTATAACTAAGGTTCGTTTGTTGAAAACACGAAAAGACTTAGAAACGGAAGAATAACCAAGAAATATGCCTTCATTGGATTTTACATCGAATTTTCCTAAGGCATCCTTTTCATTTAAAATAAAGCATTTACAACCAAAAACTTTAAAATAAGAAACATTGGGTTTTTTATCATTCCATAATTCATATGGAGTTTTAGATAGGGATGGTCTCACTAGAACTCTATTCATAACATAGCAAGTCATATTCACGGCTTCGGCCCAAAAATATTTTGGTAAATTATATTCATTTAACATGGTTCTAGCCATTTCTTGCAAACTTCTATTTTTCCTTTCCACTACTCTATTTTGTTGTGGATTTCTTGGAGTAGAGAAGTTATGGTTATATCCGTTTATTTCACAAAAATTTTGGAAGTCATGATTTTGAAATTTATCTCCATGATCACTTCGAATTGATGAAATCATAAAACCTTTTTCATTTTGAGTGAGTTTACAAAATCTAGAGAAACATTTGAAACAATCACTTTTGTGAGCCAAGAAATAGGTCCAAGTGTATCTACTATAGTCATCCACAATTACAAAGGCATATTTGCTACCTCCTAGGCTTGTTATGTCAATTGGTCCAAATAAGTCCAAATGGATCAATTGCAATGGTCTAGTGGTGCTAATTTGATTTTTTGATTTGAAACTAGTTTTTATTTGTTTTCCTAGTTGACATGCATCACACACCTTATCTTTAACAAATTTCATGTTTAGGATTCCTTTTACTAACTCTCTAGATGAAATCTTAGAGATTAGTTTCATGCTTGCATGGCCTAATCTCCTATGCCAAAGCCAAGCATCATCATTCAAAATCGAAAAACATATTTCATTACTTAATTCATCAATATTTATAGTGTAGACATTGTTTTGTTTTAAAGCAATCATGGATATGTCATTGTTTGGTTTTTCAATAATGCAAATATTAGATTCAAATCTAACAACATAACCTTTATCGCATAATTGACTAATGCTTAAAAGATTATGTTTTCAACCATCAACTAGCAAGACATCATCATTTGAAAAACTTGATTTATTACCTATGGTTCCCTTGCCAATGATTTTACCTTTGATGTTGTCTCCGAAGGTGACATACCCTTCTTCTTTGCTAGTGAGCATAGAGAAATGAGATGGATCTCCGGTCATGTGCCTTGAGCATCCACTATCAAGATACCATTTCTTGCTCCTAGCTTGTGAGTTTGTCTACAAAAGAGGATGGTTTTTGGGTACCTATTTGATTTTGGGTGCCTTACAAATTGATCTACTTAATTTGTAATTTAACATTGAATTGTTTATGGCTCCTTTAGGAACCCATATCAATTTTTGTGGACTAAATTTCTTGAATGGATATTTGTAAGCAACATGTCCCGTTTTATCACAAAAATTACATTTCAAATGGGGTGATACATGTAATGTGGGTCCTTTAATGAAGGTGGTGGGATTTTGATGAGATCCACTCACAAATCCGATTCCACTTCTATTTCCAACGTGACCCTTGTTAGCAAGGATCATGTCCAAGCCCTTGCTACTGATCTTAAAATTGTTTAGGGTCTCTTTGAGTAGCAAGTTCTCCTTTTTTGTTGCCTCTAAGTGTTCACACTTAGAGCATGGGGATAGAGAAGGGGTTTGGAGACTATTGAACTTATTTTGTAATAAAGCATGCACTTTCTTAAGCAAATTGAACTTCTTACTAATAGTTCTACATTCATCAAATAACTCATAAAAAGCGATAGAAAGTTCATCGAAAGATAACTCTTCATTAAATAACTCATTAACCTCTTCTCCTAATACCATTAGCGCGAAGTTGGCCTCCTCTTTGTTGCTAGCTTCTTCAACCTTGGAGTCACTTGAATCATCCCACGTGGCCTTCAAAGCTTTCTTCTTCTTGAATTGCTTCTTCTTGGCTTGAGGGCATTCATTCTTGAAGTGTCCCGGCTTCTTGCATTTGTAGCAAATAACTTGGTCCTTTTTGTGTTCAAATTTATTTTTTGTATCATTTTTAAATTTGTTCTTTCTTATAAATTTCTTAAACTTTCGAGTTAAAAGTGCAATGTCATTGTCACTGTCCTCATCACTTGATATTCCTTTCAAGTGGTCTTCTTGTGTTCTAAGTGCCATATCCTTCCTGTTCTTTGGAAGGGGGTTCTCAAGCTCTTCATGAGCATAGCACGTCATCTTGTAGGTCATTAGAGACCCAATAAGTTCTTCAAGCGTAAATATTTTAAGATCCTTGGCCTCTTGAATGGCCGTAACCTTTGGATCCCAACTCTTTGGAAGGGATCTTAAAATTTTAGTTACCAACTCAAAATTAGAAAAACCTTTACCAAGAGCTTTAAATCCATTGATGACATCCGTAAAGCGGGTGTATATGTCTCCAATGGACTCATTTGGTTTCATACGAAAAAGTTCATAAGAATGCACAAGAATGTTGATTTTGGACTCTTTGACTCGGTTAGTGCCTTCATGAGTGATTTCAAGAGTGTGCTAAATATCAAATGCCGATTCGCAAATAGAAACCCGATTAAACTCATTCTTATCAAGCGCACAAAATAAGGCATTCATAGCCTTTGCATTGAGAGAAAAAATCTTCCTTTCCAACTCATTCCATTCACTCATCGGAAGAGAAGATTTTGCAAAATCATTTTCAATAATGTTCCAAAGTTCGAAGTCCATAGAAATGAGAAAAATCCTCATACGAGTCTTTCAATACGTATAATCCGACCCATTAAACATAGGCGGACGAGTAATGGAGTGACCCTCTTGCATACCGGAGTAGGCCATCTCTCTTGGGTTTTAAACCAATATGAGAGCAAACCTTGCTCTGATACCAATTGTTAGGATCGAAAAGGCACTAAGAGGGGGGGGGTGAATTAGTGCAGCGGATTAAAAACATAGTTTTGAAACCGATTTTACAAAAAGACAAGTTCGTAGGAAGATTTTGATTCGATGAAAGAGAACTTGTAAGAAGTTGCTTAAGCAAAGGAAATAGCAAGGAACTAAGCAATTTGCAACTAAGTAATAAAATGATTCAGAAATGTAAACACTAACACATTCATGAACACAATGATGTATAGTGGTTCGGTCAAATGACCTACATCTACTCTTGAAGCCTTCACGATGAGACTCCACACTTCCACTAGCAAATCCTTTGAAGGGGAAGGACCAAATACCCCTTTTTACAACCCTTTACAAGAGGTTCACACTTTTATAAGATTTCTCAAGAAGGAGAAGGAGCTGAACACTTAGCAAGAGACAAGGCTTTTCAAGACTATTCAAAGACTTAAACTCAAGATTCTAACTCTCAAAAGGGTGCCCTTTCAGTTGAGAAAGGGGGTATTTATAGATCAAAATGGTTTCAAATTTGGGCTCCAAATTTGAAATCAAATTGAGTTCTGGTCTTTGGCGGTGCTACACGCTTTGTCGAGGCGGTGCTACTGCTTTCGAGAGGCGGTGCTACCGCCTATCGATCATCAGGATCGACAAAGGTACTGCGCGGTGCTACCACGGAGCAAGCGGTACTACCGCCATCAGACATCAGTAGCAGCGGTACTACCGCCCCAGGCTAAGCGTAGCACCACCCAAGATATGGCTGCCAAGGCGGTGTTATCGCTCAGCACAAAGCGGTTCTCTGCTGGCCTGGCTTTCTTTGAATGGGCCTTGTTCAAGGCCCAAAAAGCCCAGTAAGGGCCCGGTTGGCCCCTACCAATTTAGAGCAGGATTAATTCAAAATCCTTGCCCTAAGTACGTGCCAACTATGAAATTAAAACATAATTAACAGTGATTTAAACCGATATTCTTCAAGTCTTATTCCGACGAGCTTTACGATGAGACTTCGACGGTCCTCCGATATTTCCCTCAGATTTCTTCTAGCGGATTCCTAGAATGCTCCCGGCTTGTATGGCACGCTCAACGAGTCTTCGCCAAGCTTCCGAACCTTCTCGGCAAAGTTCCGTGAACCTTCAACGATCTTTGTGACGAACTTCCAAAAACTTCGGCAAGTCCTTGATCTGATCTTGGTTGGTTCCGGCAACACTTCCGATGATCCTTCGGACTTCCGATGAACTCTTGAACACCCAACGGACTTGACCTCAACAAATCACTTTATGTTTCTGACCCATCGTAGTTAATCCTGCACACTTATCTTTGACAATATAGATTAGAACAAATATTTCACCAATTGAATTTATCATCAAAATCCGAGATTCAACATTGATTGATGGAATAATAAATGCCTTGTATGATGTATCATGTATCCCAATGTATTGCAATTGTGATGTATCAAAAATTGATTGATATCTTAAAAAGCATCGCGATATATCGTAATATAAAGCGTATCACAATTAGAATGTATTACATGCATCGCAAATGGTTCATACATGCTTTACATGTTAATTTTGTAAAATCGTTATCATATCATGTTAAATTTGGTATCTTTCATTGATATGATAAGTTTTCATCTCATTTGATGATGTATCGTAAAATGATATCATGCCTTGCATTTGTGCAATTTTATTTTGATACCATTTGATTCTTGTTTCACTTCAAAATTAAAATTGGTATCATTTGTCGAAGTGATAAATGTCTATCATCATTGAACTTGAAAAATGAGTGTCATGTCTTGACATCGTGAAAAATATGAAGTTTCATATTTATAAATGAAAAGATCATGCTTGCTAAGCATGATGATAAGTTTAACGAATTCAACTTATCGGTTTTGGCTTGAATTCAAGAAAATTGAATTCAAATATTTTCCTTCTCATAATATGGCATATAGATAGGAGGAGTTAAGGTTAACTTCATCATCAATTGATTGTCATCATAAAAAAGGAAGAGATTGTTGAATCTCGAATTTTGATGATGAAATCAATTGATAGGTTATTTGATGTAATCCATATTTTTTAGATAAGTGTGTAGGATTGACTACGATAGAAATGAAGACATAAAGCAAATTAACGGAATCAAGCACATTGGGAGTTCGAGAGTCCGCCAGAAGTCTGAAGTATCATCGGAAGTGCTGTCGGAACTAGCCGAGAATGAATCGAGGACTTACCAAAAGTTTCGGAAGTTTGCAGGAAAGATCGTCGGAGGTTCGTGGAGCTCACCGATAAGGTTCAGAATGTGGCCAAAAGATTCATCGAACTCACCATAAAGTCTGGGAGGCTACTGGAACTCCGTCGGAAGATACCCGAGGGTGTGTCAGAATTCCGCCGGAAGTTCACCGGAAAGCTCGCCGGAAGAAGACTTGACATTATCAGTTTTTAATTTACTTAGAATATGATTTTAATTTCTAATTAACATATAATTAGGATTAGGATTATGTGATAATCCTAATTAACCCTAGTAGGGGCCAACTAGGCCTTAATTGAACTGAATTGGGTCATATTCAGGGCCCATTCACCAGTGCTTACCATGTCTGGTGATGGCACCACCAAACTGGGCGGTGGCACCACCCCAGGAACTAGTTCCCTGGTGGTCTGAGCGGTGGTACCACCCTAAGTCAATGGTGGTATCGTTGATAGTTATTACTTGTCAATGGTGGTACCACTTGATAGGCGATGGTACCGCTAGTCCACAAAGTCCGAAGACCCTATCAGGTAACAGTACCATCAGACTAGGTGGTGGTCCAGTACACTAACCGAACAAGGTCAACTGATAGTGGTACCGCCAGTACCTGATGGTGGTACTGCCAGTACCTAGTGGTGGTACTTTCAATACCCGAAAATCCATGATGTGACTCTTTTTGGCTCTAATTCTGAAGCCAATTGAGTTTATAAATACTCTTCTCTTCTCAGTTGGTTAAACACGAATTGAGAAGTGAAAAAACTGAATCAAAGTTATAGCAACTTGCATTCGATAAGCTTGAGTGTTACCTCCTAAGTTTTAATTTTTAAAAATTTTATAAGAGTGTGAACCACTTATAAAAGTTTGTAAAAGAGGTACTTGGTCCTTCCCCATCAAGAAGAGTTGATAGTGGAAATTGGGAACCTCATCGGAGGAGGTTTCAGAAGTGGACGTAGGTCATTTGACCGAACCACTACACTGCGTACTTCTCTTGATGTGTGAGTTTTTAATTTACTACATTTCAATCTTTACTTAGTTACAATCTCTCGATCTCCTCTTCTCTATATTTTATAGCATTCACTTGAATCATCTTGCTGAAATCACTTTCATCGGACCGAAATTTCTCGATGAATAACTTTTTTCAAAATCACTTTGAATTTTTTATTTTTATCTCATTGCACTAATTCACCCCCCCCCCTCTCCACCCCCTCTTAGTGCCGTTTAGATCCTAACAGGCGTCATGTGGTGCCGCTTCGTGCGAGTCAGTTGGTGCCTGCATGAATGGTATGAACCAACCGTCCGAGGAATCGGAGGTAATTAACAGACCATGTACGACCAACCTATGTTCGTAGGTATAAAGCTGACCCCTGACGTGTAAAGGGGGGATACTTCGAATACTCAACTTTCTCACACATTATGTTAATTTAAACTTTGGAGGGATTGAGTCGGGAGATCCCCCTTCTGACCTCGACCTGTGTATAGGAATTCGAGGAATATACGATAAATCGACAGACAAGGGAAGGAGTTACTCTCAGGAGGTGACTCTCCTGTTCAACCCGACCCGACATTCATTTCCGCCAATCGAGCATCTATCGAGATAAATTTACAAATCTGAAGCTAGATCAAAACTTCATAACCACAGTATAAAGATTCATCAACAGGTTTCAAACTCCTTGTCTTAACAATGCAGTGGGCTTTATCTCCTCCATGGTAATTCTTGAGGCTCCTAAGAGTAGTTATGATGACAGGATACTCTGTCTATCTCTACACATGAGAACACAGTTCAGAGAAACTTATTAGTAGGATAGTCCTTTGACTACTTTCTTGAACCCTTGACAACAGGAGGGGTCGGCAGTTCTCCTATAGATTAACAACAAACACTGTGTATGCGGATGCAGCCCACTCAATAGTTGTAGAGCTTGGTGTTTCATCGTCTCAAACGTGTCAGTGCATCATTGTACCGGTTCAATTTTGTATTCGCTTTATATCTTTCATGGAAGTGGATGAACGATGCAAGTGGCAGAATTGGGAATTTTGTGTCAATGTGTGGTCGCCGCCTGCTTATTGGATTTAGGACTTGGAGCTATTGACGTCGGCGTCGATGTCGGCAGCTTCTTCCTTCGATGGCCTTGGAAGAGGAAGAATCCTCCTACATGAGCTCTCCAAGTCCTCCTGCTGCCTCTCCATGTCCCACCTCAAGCAGCACCTCGCACGGATCATCGTCGCCGGAGCCTCTGCGCACCCGTCCGCCCTCGCCTCCCTCCTCTCCTTCGCGGCCACCTCCCCCCACGGCGACCTCCGCTTCGCCTCCCTCCTCTTCACCCACGCCCCCATCCCCGCCCGCTTCGCCTACAACTGCATGCTGCGGGGACTCGTCGGCGCGCGCCTCCCCGGCGGCTCCCTCCTCTTGTATCTCCAGATGAACCGCGGTTGCGTGGCCCCCGACCGCTTCACCTTCCCCTCCGTCCTGAAGGCCTGCTCGCTTCTCCCCGCCGCCGTTGCCGGCGAAGCTGTTCACGCGAGAATCTTCCGCCTCGGTTTCTCTTTGGACGCCTACGTCCGGAGCGGCTTGGTCAGAATGTACTGCGAGTTCGACCAAGTCGCTGCCGCTCGACGGCTGTTCGATGAAATCCCGGATAGAGATGTCGTTTTGTGGAACTCGATGATCGGAGGGTACGTCAAGTGCGGGTGTATCGCGTACGCTCGCCGGCTGTTCGACGAGATGAAACATAGAAATGTTGGGACGTATAATGCACTCCTGGGGGGCTATGCAAAGTTTGGTTTCATGGATAGCGCTTCTAGGCTTTTTGATGAAATGCCTGAGAGGGATGTCGTCTCGTGGAACACGATGATTGGAGCTCACGCTAGGTTGGGAGCCATTAAGGTTGTGCGAGACCTGCTCGTGCAGGTGCCGCAGAAGAATGCCACTACGTGGAGCGCCGCGATATCAGGGTTGGCACAGTGTGGCAGGTTCGTTGATGCACTTGATCTGTTCAAGGACATGTTGGTCGAGGTGCCACGGCCTAACCAGTCTGCTTTGGTCAGCGTGCTTTCATCTTGTGCCCATCTGGGCACTCTTGAACAGGGCATATGGATTCACAGGTACATCACCAGGCAAGAGATCAAGGTGGATGATTTGCTTGGGTCATCGCTCATGGACATGTACGCCAAATGTGGGATGCTACAAGGCACCATGCTGGTGTTCGACAGATTGGAGAAGAGAGATGTTTGCTCTTGGACCTCGATGATCTATGGATTTGCCATGCACGGGCGTTCCCCAGAAGCATTGGAAACTTTCAGAGAGATGGAAAGATTAAGGATTAAACCCAGTGATGTTACGATCATAGCTGTATTATGTGCTTGCTCTCATGCAGGATTAGTAGAGCAGGGACTTAACATATTTAGTCGGATGCATCATGACTACGGAATAACACCAAAGATTGAGCATTATACTTGTATGGTTGATATTCTCAGTAGGGGGAATTTGATAGAGGAAGCCCTGGAGGTCATCAAATCCATGCCAATGGAACCCGACGAGTTTGTATGGGGAGCATTGCTTGGTGGGCTCAGGGCAAACAGCCAAGACCAGCTGGGTGATGAAGAAGAGTTGTCATCAAAGATGGTTGATTTAAAGCCAAAATCCAGTGGAGCCTACGTTCTTGTTGCAAGCATGTTTGCGTTGATGGACCGGTGGGATGACGCCACAAGGATGAGGAGAATGATGGAGGGACTCGGTGTGAAGAAGAACCCTGGATTCAGTCTGATTGAGGTCAATGGATGTTGTTCATGAGTTTTTAGTTAGTGGTGCGGGAGGTTAAACAAGAAATCAGATCAATTGGAGGATAAGCTCATCAAGAGAATAGAAGTGTCCCAGTTGCCTATGATTGCAGCTTGTGATCTCTTCATGAACTCCTTTGCAAGCCTCATCAAGTTTACCTGCCACCAGAGGTTTTTCTCTCCGCCATCTTCAGCAGAGTTCACCCCAGGCATAGTCACATTTCCATGATCGAAAATCTTAGCTGATGAATTCTTGGACAATGCTTTTGCCAGCAGCTTTTGCAAAGGCATCCATCTTGGTCAGGCTTGAAGTAATATCAGTTGATGCAACAAGCTTCGCAGCAGCTTGAGGTATGGCGCTTGACTTCTAAGTTCTTTCTTGTCGCTGATGCATGAGAATTGCAAATAAGCACAACTTATCACTGATCTTCTACCTCATAAAGCAAAATGTGAGGAAATGAAGACATTGTGTGTTACAGAGAGTTTTACGAGTTCCTCGGAATGGATTTTCCCATAAAAGCTAGCATTATCGTTCACTGCATATCATCATTCGAAAAATGGAAGGAGAAGAATAACATGGATGAGAAAAGTGCCTTTTCTTTTGTTCAGAAAACCAATCAAGGTGTCTCCAAGTAGTTTAGTTAGATATCACAAGTCAAAACTTTTGAGTTAAATATTTATTTTTCTCCATCTTTTCCGAGATTTTTCTCATGAATTAAGATCCGGAGGGGCATAAGAGAGCCATCCAGAGATGAAAAGCAGGGAGAAGAGGAAAATATGAGGTACAGGGAGGTAAGGAAACAAACAAAAGAAAGAGAAGACAAGTTAGAAAAGAGAAGAAAAACCAGAAGTAAGAAAAAATAATTAGTTGGCATCTGACAAAGAGTATCTGAATCTTTCTGTTCCATCGGCCTTTCAGAGTTCACCTCAGATCTTAAATCTATCTTCCAATGCTTCTGATACTTTCTCTGCATTGAAATTGATAGTAAATATTTTCTGTACTAAGTGGAAAGTAAGTCATCTGTGTTTCAGCTTGTTCATTTTTGTTTCTACCTCGTGCTTCAAATGAGTTTTACTCTTTAAAAATTAATCCATGAAGTTCATCAGTATTCTAAGCTGAATGTATTGAAGCTTTAATTATCTTAAAATTTCCTTTTAATTAGACTTTTGCAAGGGAAACTCAATGATCCCAATGAGAAGTTCACATGCACACTTAAAAAAAGAACTTGGGATCTCAAACTTGTGTTCTTTTTATGAACATTCAATGTTTAATTTGACAAACTGCTAGATACAACTCAAACCACAGATCATTGATTGGAGGACCTGAAGCATATATTTTAGATAAAAGGACCCCATTTGACAATAAATTGCACAACAATAACTTATTTATGTAAAAAAAAAAAAGAAAGCTTCTTCTCATAAAATCTTTGTCTCCAGCATCTTGATAGACAACCCTTATCGAGTGTGTGTGTGTGTGTATATATATATATATATACTTAACTTGTACCTTTTTCTTCTTTATTGCTTTTAATAATAGTTTGTTGAGTTGTTGAATTGGATTCTACTGTATTTGGTTTGAGATTTAAGGAAGGTTAAGTTACTGGCATTTGTTCAACTTGCCAAATGCTTCAAGGTTAGGACAGTTAGATTAATTTGACAAAGAAATTGAACTTTGATAATATAGGATGAATAACCCACATAAATAGTTGACTAATATAAACTTCTTTTGTGTTTTTTTGCTAACTTGGATCATTGTGAATTCAAATCAAACATACCCTATATTTTTCTTTATGATTTTAATGAAATATTTTGATGAACTCTTTTGATTTCTTACTGCCTAAAATGCAATGTATGAACTTATTCAAGGGAGAAAAAATTGCATATATATAAGACAAATACATAATGACATTATAAGGCTTGATGAAACAGAAATTTGATATTCTACTTTTAAGCATTTTAATAGAGTATTTATTTCTTGATTTAAACAACTAGCCAATGATGCAGTGGGAACATAAACAATAATTAATACAACTTATCCTTTGCACTTCATGATGACAATATTTAACAAAACAAAGATATCACCATTGCTCCCAGTTGTTATCCACTGTATCAAAATATGTGGAAAATGAAGAGTACAACATGAGCTAATGAGGTGGTGTCATGATGAATAAATGAGCAATCTCACTGAAATCAGAGTGTTGTCATATTTTAGACATTGATGGCAAAGGAGGCCCTGAGATCACCTCATGAGATATTGCTTGAGTTAACATAGAATTTTCAGCCATTAATGGCCCTTCAATGTATCTTTCTTCAACTGGAGTTGAGGAGTTGTTGGTTTCTTCCATTTCAGTTGCAGCTAATGAAGCATGACCTTCATTTATGATATGCTGGTTGTTCCTGATATGTTTTCTTTTCTTTGACAACCTTCTCATCTTGGTGTTCCAATAGTTCTTTACAGCTAGGTCAGTTCTTCCAGGCAGCATAAAAGCAATCACAAACCAACTTATTCAACATCCAATAGAAAAAGGATGGATTAACAAATAACCACTAGCTTTGCTGAATTTTTTATATTGTAGTTTTATTATATCATTTTTTATATTTATACCTTGAATTTAGATTTCATTTGCAGATTAAATGCGGCATATAGTTGTTAGACTTGTTTGAAACTATTTTAGAATAAGTATGCTTTAAGTTTTATGCAAGTTACCAACTCCCAATGTTGTTGTGGAGAGTGTGTATTATCTTATCCTTCTCTTCAGTAAAGTTTCCATGTTTTAGACCTGGTTGTAGATAATTTAGCCAGCATGAACGACAGCTTCTACCACATCTTCGAAGACCTACCACAATTGAAACAGATTGAGTCATGAAAATTTGTACTAGGTGAAATCACGTGTAGTCATAGAAGCTAAATGACATGTATGTTTGTTGAAAGTTCAATGACCACATAATGTTCAACTCTTTCCAAATAAATAATAATATCTATGAAGACAATAAAACAATTTCTTTACTTGATGGTTGTATGACATGGTCAGTGTAGATATGTTGATATAGAATGCATATTAGGATAAATAATTTAATTGTAAGATCATAAAATTAATTAAGTTATACTTTATTACTGAACAATTAATGGATTAAGTAGTCCTCATTGAAGAAGTAAAATGGACTATATAAAATATTGCACAAAGATGAACATATTTTCATCGAATTATAACCGTCATTAGTTCAACTTGCTTTATGTTGATCTAAAAGACAAAGCAATCTTTGTGTTCATGTGGAAAACAAAAGGTGATGATGGACTGCAAAAATGGCTCTCAATAAGTATTTAAACATAAGATTTACTTTTTGCATGTTAATAATCATAAATTAAATACTTTCAGTACTGTAATCGAAGAGCCCTTTATCAGCAATTTACTAATCATTGAATAATGTATGTAGTAATATATATTGTTAGCAGTGCACTAATTAGTGATGTTGTTTGCAGTAACATATATTCAAGTTAAGCAGATTGACCTGCATTCTTGCTCGAGTCTTTCCAGAAACGACCAACACCATGTTCTCTAATGTAGGTTCTGAGGATCATGTTCTCTGGAGACTCCATCTTCAAGTTTTCATTTCTTATATGGAATAATGGGTAGCTTTAAGTGGTGATGTTGTTCTGCGTAAGACTAAATGGGGCTTTAATCTTTGCTCACTACTGTTTTGGTATTTTGTATGCATTTGCCTTGTCTTTGGAATCATTTTTTTTTGCTTAAGTTTGTCCTCATCTTATGAAGAACAGTACTCTCATCTGCCATGTTTCAGAAACTCAACTTTGTTATGAGCCATCAATCTAATGTGCCTTTTTGATTGTATAACCAACAAGATCAATTGGGTTTCTAATTTATTAGACTAAATATATAGGTTTTACAGTCTTTTCTTGTGTTTACATGTAACTTATGGATTTGAAAATGTGAAATGTAAAACCATGCATATGGATTAGCATTAAATTATTGTATTCTGGATAGTTTTGTGGAAAAAATTCATGCTAAGAAAAAATACAGTTGATTTCTTCATGTGAAGTTCCTAAATGTGTGGCTGCAATTATGAACCTTATTCTGTTGCAGCTTCGTTTCTGCTGTTATAAATAATAAAATGTAACTGTTCTTTGGCCAACTTTCTTCTTCTTATACTTTTTTTCCTCAAGGTTTATCATTTAAGTTTTGGAGCCAAATATTATTTCTTTTGGATATTATGGTATATTAGTTTTAACATTGCCATCCTCGCTTGTTTAAGATGATAAAGCTTCTTTTTAGTTGAATAAGTCTTGTGTCCTGCGTCTAAATTAATTTATTTTTTGGTCTTGTAAGTTATGTGGTAGGTGCCCCTTCAAGAAAAGCATCAATTTTTTTTGTGTTTAAAAAATCTCATCCATTATTTTGTTGTTTTCTCTATAGTCAAATATATATCATAACTTTTCATATTCAATAGAAGCACTACATGAATAAAATAGTCCACCTATTACATTGTACTGTAGTCATATTTGGGCTGCGTTTACTAACCTATTTATATTTTTAATACATATTTCGGGAAAAAAATTTGAGTGAATATATTGTTGTGGTATAATGAAAACTGTATTTTAAATATGTATTGACATGGGTATTGTTTGTTAAAATTATATTTCAAAAATATATTGAATAAAAAAATTTGAGTGAATATATTGTTGTGGAATAATGAAAACTATATTTTAAATATGTATTGACATAGGTATTGTTTGTTAAAATTATATTTCAAAAGTTTATTGAATATTATGTGATAAATTTATACTTTTAATATTTTTAAAATTTATATAAAATAAATTTATATTTTTATTTAAATAAATAAATAAAAACAAATAAACGAAAGCATGTAATCTTATAAAAAAAATTTATATGGTCTAGATATATAATAAATAAAAAATATAATCATATAAATAAACATAAAATAATTTTTTAAAATAAATTAATGAAGTTTATTTTATAAAAATTATAAATCATGTTCATTTCCTATGAAATCATAATGGCAATCTTATGATTTTAAATAATGTTATAGGATATTTTAAAATTTTTAAAAATTATATTAGCATCTCATAAATACTGAAATACTAATGTTATCCTGAGGTAACATTAATATTTGAGCATTTGTAATGCAACATTTAGGTCAAATGCAATTTGAAAAAAATTATCAAACATTAATTTACATATAAAATATACATTTCAAATATGTTTTCAAATGCATTTTTGATATGCAAGTAAATTTATAAACATAGTGTAGAAGACGGATAGCAATTTGAATGAGAAGTTTCTCTTTTTCAAATTTTGTTACCTAACGTTAAAAATTGCTATAAAAACTAGGTCCTCATATAATATTTTATTCATCATCATAGCTGATTTTATGGTAATCTAAAGATGCCAAGGAATATATTCTCTTAAAAAGCTGCGACGAATAATATCCCTTGATATGTTGCTGTAATAAGACTGAATGATGTATATTCTTTAATGTTCGGTTTGCCATTTCCAACTAGTAATTTGCTGTAGTTTTAAGGGACAAATTGTTGCAGTTTTCTCCCAACATATGATAGCATAAAAAAAAAAAGGAAATGTCACTGAAATAAGTTTTAGGTAGTTAGCTACAAAAGGTTTTCTTAGGTATGTTTGATGTTACCTGTTTAAAATATTTAATCAATCAAGTTCATTGAAATTAATGTCATGTTTAACATGATTTGTACCATGCTTTTTCATTTTTCGAAAGATTGAGCCGATCATCTAAGATAAATCTTTTTTTTTTATGTAACCATTGTAAAAGATGTGTTATGATCTCAAACATCCTATCAAGCTGAATTGATCAATTTTTTATTTTTTTCAAAAAAAATTCTTTTCGATCAATTAATTTGCACATTCATAGACATGAATTCGCACAGCTTCTGTAGCATATTCCACTTCTTGATGATCATATTGTCTGCAGATCTTCACACGATACACTCTTCATTATGCATACCACAACCAGTTCTCACGTGGAAGGAGCTCTTCAAGAGAGGAAATGGCGACTAGCACTCTACTCCACACTGCTTGAGAACTGGCCCCTGCTGCCTGGGCAAAAAGGGATCGATCCTGACCCAGACCAGCGAGAAGATGGAGGCAAGCAGAATCGACCAGAGGACGACGATGGTCGGAGTTCTGTTCTGCCTCCCCATCAACCCCTTGAGGAAGGGATACAGGTGGACGATGACCCAGAAGGAGAAGAAGAGCTTCCCGAACAGAGGCCCCCACGAGCCGTAGCCATTGTTGATGGCGTCGGACACGCCGGCCACGACCCCCACCATGTTGAGGATGATCAGGGTGGTTGGGGGGATGAGGAGGGTGGTCCACTTGAAGAGGTAGAGCTCCCCGAACTCGGAGTCGTCGGCGGCCTTGGCCGTGACGGTGAAGTTGGTGTCGACGCCTCCCAGCACCTTGAGAAGGCCCTGGAAGACGGCAAAGAGGTGCGCCGACACGCCACCGATGACCCAGAACTGCTCGTTGCGCCACCAGTCCTGGATGCTCACGCCGCTCCACCGCAGCTCGAGGATCCCGGTGGCGATGATGGACAGGAAGAGAGCGAGGAACCATATGCTCGCTATGTTGTCGATCTGTTCACAGTGGCAGTTAATTCAGTTGGGCGCCGCGCCCCCTTCATCATCGTGGAGTGAGGTCAGAATCAATCTTACCGTGGGGATGATGAACTTCCCGGTGAGTAGGCAGATGGCCGGAATGGTGCAGTAAGCGAGGAGGGGGATGGATGTGAATGGGTAGACGATGGTGTTGGTGTATGCGAATCTCTCCAACCATTTCAGGTTGCCGCCATAGCCGTACCAGAGAGGGCAGTGGCGGCTCATGAAGATCTCCACCGAACCCAAAGCCCAACGCAGCACCTGATGCAGCCGGTCAGAGAGGTTGATCGGAGCAGAACCCTTGAATGCCGGTCGGTCGGGGATGCAGTACACCGACTTCCACCCTCTGCAATGCATCTTGAAGCCGGTCAATATGTCCTCCGTGACTGACCCATAGATCCACCCAATCTGAAATGAAAGAAACGAATGGCACCATCAGCACCGGTGGCCCAGTGGTAGAATAGTACCCTGCCACGGTGCACACCCGGGTTCGATTCCCTGCTGACGCGTAATTTTTATTTTTTATTTTTTTTTGCTTGAATTACCTCTTTGCCCCACTCGGTCTTCTCTTCGTACCCGCAGCTGATGACGTGGATGGCCTCCTTGATGAGGGCAGCAGAGTTGGAGCCCTGCGGCAGCCCGCCTTCCTCCATGAGGGTGGAGGCGATGAAGACCGGCGACTGGCCGAATCGCTTCTCGAAGTTCTTCTGCGACATGAGCGACGACTTCTCCAGCTCATCGTAGCCCTCCAAGCCCTCCTCTATGTCCTCCAGGTCGAACCCTCTCTTGGTGTACCCCTTCTTGCTCACCACCACAGCCTTACTGCTCCTCTTGTGCAGGAAGCCCTTCTTCTCGCCCTTCTTGGCGTTGGATTTCCTGCGGCCGCAGCAGCAGCAACAGCACCACGACGGCCAGCAGTCGCAAGTCATCTTCGGCCTCTTGTCCGATTTCGGTGGGTCGTAGCCATACAATGCTTCTCGGTTGAAGACACAACCGGTTCCCACGTACACGGGGCCTTGGATGCCATCCAGCCCTTTCATGTTGATCTACACCAGATTACATGATTCTGCTGATTACTTCGAGATAATGCCATGAACAATGTCTGGTATTTCAGGACCAGTACTGATCTTACATCGAAGAAGACGACATTGCGATTGGCATATCGATCATGGCGATCAATCCCGTCGAACCGCTGAGGGAACTGGACATAGCAAAGCTTTTTCCCCAGCTGAGGGTCCATCAGAAAACACATGGCCTCCCTGACAGCCTTGCTGTTGTTGATGTAGTGATCACAATCCAGATTCAATATGAATGGCGCATTGGTGAGCACAGCCGAGACCCGAACCTAGTCAATTACGGAACAGTGGATCACGGTAAATATTTACAGCAGGCATATTTGAATGTTTCGTACAGCATATTAGCTCACCAGTGCATTCATTGCTCCGGCTTTCTTATGATGTTGGTAGCCTGGTCGCTTCTCACGCGAGACATACACGAGTCGAGGGAGTTCCTTACCTTCTACATCAAGTGCACCTGCGCTGCCCAAGTATACCTGCATGAATCAGCCATCATATCAGGTGATGATCACAGTAGGGTGCTAACTTCACATCTGATGCTAAAGATTATTGATGGACAGGTAACATAAGGTCGAAGAAACAACAAAGACGACACCTGAATCATGCCAGGATGATCCCTCGTGTTGTTTCCAGGCCAAGGTGTGCCATCCTGCATCACCCACCCTTCCTCTGGTTTCTTCTGAGCCTTCGCCACTAGTGCATTAATCCTCACCTTGAACTCCTCGTACTCTCTCTGTTATTTCAACTCGGTCAGATGACATGCATAAGATCACGAGGAACCAAATTGATGAAGCTGGATATTACCTTCATGGCTCTTCTCTCCTTGACGAAGGTGGGCTGCACCTTGTCCTTCAAGTAATCTATCTTCTGCGAGAAGTAGAATTCGGGCGCTCGAGGTTCGATGCTGTGCTTCTTGCAGAACGGCACCCACCGCCTGGCGAACTCCGCGGTCTCCGACATGGTGTCGAAGGTCAGCATCGACGCGCCGTCATCGGACACGTAGCAGCTGACCTTGTCGACCGGGTAGTCGACGGAGAGGATGGAGAGGACGGTGTTGGCGGTGATGATGGGCGGCTCCTTGAGCGGGTCGACGGTGCTGACGAAGACGTCCACCGGAGTGAGGCGGTTCGGCTCCCCCTCGCGCTCGAACCGCATGGCGAGGCGGTCCAGGTACGTCTCGCGAGTGATGGGGAACCATTTGGGGAACTGGTCCAGGATCCACGAGAGGGCGAACCAGATCTCGCAGATGACCGAGGTGAGCCACAGCGCGTACGCGTCGGTCGCGGGGGTCGTGATTCGGAAGCGGAAGAAGAAGACCAGGATAGCGAGGCGGAGAACGATCACGATGCGGTAGGGGTTGATCCTGCTCGAGGGAATCGGCACCTTCCGCCACAGGGGCTGTCGAGCCTCCGCCATGCTGAGGAGCAAAAGCATTTCAACAAACACCATCGATGAGCACAAAGGTCACCGAACATTTAGAACATCTTACAGCATATCGTCTTCGTAGTTGTCCTCATCATTTCCTCCGTCTTTGTTGATCTGACCTTTTCTTTCCTTCCATTTCTCCACTCTGTCCTTCCATTCTATATTCCCCTCCATGTCTCTCTCCATCTCTAAATCCTTACCAACAACTAAAAATTGCAAGTAGAGTAAACATAGGAAATTAACATAAATCCAGACCAATAAAACACTATGGATCGATATAGCTGCACCACTCACTACTGCCTGCAAAGGATGACAAGGTATGCCCACTTGGCCGCCATGGTTGCACCCGTTCTCCATTCTCCTGCTCCAAATCATGGCTCGGATTGTCATCGACGTGAACTGAAACGAACAAGGTCCAGAGTAGTCATTTTGGCTAGTTACCGAGTTAGCGTCAAAGCGTTGGTGGTCGTCAGGTGACTTCTTGGGACTCTTAATTTGGAACTCTTCCTCGAAATCGTCCATCTCTACCCCGTCATCGTCGTCTCCTTCAACCCTCGGACATCCTGATTACTTTGACGTTTTAGCTAGTAGTCCTCAATCCTGGGAAGAACGAGAGGACTACATAGTTGGGATACCTTTGTGGCGCTTGTAACGGGTGTTGCACTGCGGACAGGCCTGGTTTCCCTCTCGTCGCTCGTACTCGTAACAGGGCTGGCAAACAGGGAATCCACACTCGAGGCATGCGGCGAACGGGTCGCCATTGTCCCTGAGCCCGATCTCGTCGCCGCAGACACGGCACAGTCTGGTGTTTGCTCTGCTTTTCTGCATCTTGGGCTGTCGCCCAACGCCGAGAACATGAAGCGCATGAAATCCTTTATGGAGAGGAAGAAGAAGAACAAACCTCTTGATGGTTATGCATGACATGCAACTCGTTGCGCCAGTGCGAGCCAGCGACAAGCCCGGTGGCAGATTCAGAATCCATGGGAAGGAAGAAGGACGCCTCGCTGGAGAGATCGAGAAGGGTGAGAGAGAGATTTTATGGATGCTGAGACGTACGAGAGTGTTGCATCCTTCACCAACTGTGAGGTAGGGCGTCGAGATTTTGATTAGAAGAGAAGTAAGATCTTGTGGAAAGTGTGGCTGGCTCGCTTACAGCCTAAGTTGCCGCTCTGAGATTACACCAGCAAAGTTGCAGTAGATTTAAAGCAAACGACCTACCAAAACCACGCCCCCCCAACCCCCACAGAATTGCTCTGGAATGTCGATTACGTTCAATATGATAGAGATGTAACAGCAGCAAACCTAACACCAACAGATGCGCGCGCACACACACACCAGTTGCATCCTGAGGAGGTTCAATCCTAGGAGTAATAGTTGTGGTGCGACAAAACCTGAAATTAAAATGCCGTCAAGAATGCATCCATTTGTATCAGAATCTCATTGTTTTGCTCCATAAGCTCTTTCTCAAACTCAACCGACGAAGGTGAGGATTCACACGCCATGGCTTTCTGAATATTATCACCCGTTCTTGCTGATAGCATATCGAACACTTCATAAATCCAACACAGAAACATCCTCTGTAAATTTAGAGATACCCATCTCGAGGTGCTCCCATTAATGCAGTTGAAGAGTTGCCTAGCTGGACCGAAGGTTGCACTGCACCGCTGCAAAGCGTCCGGTCACTTTCCATCTTTTGATTGAAATCAAGAATTGCACACCGACAACGGAAGAAAGCTGACAAATAGCCACATAGGCCACATTCCACCTCTTTCATCACCACGGCCAACTTGACATTAATCCAGTGAAAACTCGGGTTGTATGTCAGTGTAACTAATGCCGGTAGAATAAACTTGACAACATTATTGGGCAGACTGCCCATTAATTCAGCCCGTGGATTTTAACATTCTACATTCTACTTTAGCCTTAATATTTTCTTCTCTTTTAATAAAAAAACTAAATCTAAAAAGAGGACAAGTGATGACTACGAACACGGACAGAAAACTGTAATAGCATGGATAAAAAAAAAACAAATGGCATAAAAACAAGAGAAAAAAAAAAGACAAGGATAATATAGAGACTATTCTTAATAATCTAGACAGTATTCTTATCTCAGGTTAGATCAGATTTATAATGAACTCTTACTATGATTACTTAGGCAGATTTTAGATATAGTATATTATGATATAATCCTTGTATTCTAATTATTCTTTTATGATTATTAATTAGGTTTTGAATAAGAAACTTTGAGACTTGTACATTCTTTATTCTTATAGTGGATTATCTCTAGTTTGCCCTATGATTTTTACCCTTCATATTGGAGGAATTTTTCATGTAAATCTTGATGTCTTATTTAATTATGACTTTTATTTAATTCTGTTGCATGTTACGATTTGCTTATATTTGTTTGTATACAAAATTTTCCTTCTCTTTTTATTCTATCAACTAGTATCATAATAAGGTTTTAATGATATTTAATTTTTTTTGTGTTCGAATATGGAGGCCAGTAGTGTTTTTCGCATAATTAGCTTGAACGGAAACAATTGGATAATTGTTAAATCTTAAATTTTGATAATGAAATCAATTGATAAATTATTGATCTAATCTATATATTGAAAAAAGTATGCAGGACAACTATGATAGCGATAAAGGCATAAAGCAAATGTAGTATCGAAGTTAAAATTGAACGATTCGTCGGGAGTTCGAGAGTTCGTCGGGAGTCTGAAAGTTCGTCGGAAGTGTTATCGGAATTGGTTGACAGTTCGTTGAGAACATACCGAAATGTATGTCAAAAGTTCGTCGAGAAGTTCGTCGAAAGTTCACCAAAGCCGTCGAAAAGATCAGAGCTTGCCAAAGAAGCTTATCGAAACTCGCTAAGTAGATCACCGTGAAGTCTAGGATCTTGCGGGGAGTTCGCCAGAAGATTGCCAAGAGTTCATTGGAAGTCCGCCAGAAGATCATCGGAAGAAACATTGACTTACCGGACTTGTTTTCTTTAGTATATACCTTAAATGTCTTAGTTAAGACGTAATTAGGGTTAGGTTTGGGAGATAATGTTGAAACTCAAATTTTGATGATAAAGTCAATTGATAGATTATTTGATCTAATCCATATTATTGAGAAAAGTGTGCAAGATTAACTATGATAACGATGAAGATGTAAAGCAAAATGACGTTCCAGAGTCAAGTGTGATCAAATCATTGGAAGTTTGAGAGTCCATCGGAAGTTCAAAGATTCATCAAAAGTACTGTCGAAACTGGTCAAGAATGAATTGAGGGTTTACCGATGGGTTATCGGAAGTTCGTCGAAAGGTTCATCGGAAGTTTACGGAGCTCACCGAGAAAGATCAAAGCATGCCAAAGAAGACTCGTCGGAACTTGCTAAGGTCGTTGTAAAGTCCAGGAGCCTACCGCAAGATGTCCGAGGGTTCATTGGAAGTCCGTCGGAAGTTCATCGGAAACTCGCAGGAAGAAGTCTTGATATGTCGGATCATGTTTTTATTGGGATCTAGAGCAACACTAAGGAGGGGGGGGGGGTTGAATTAATGCAGCGGTTAATAACAAAAATTTTTATGATTTAAATAAGTTCATAGGTTGAAAACTTCATATGACAAAATTACGTTTCGATGAAAATCGATTTTGATTAAAGCATATCGGAAATGTATTTAACTTGCAAGGATTTAGAGATGAAAAAATGGAGTAGCAAGTGAAGATGGTTTGCTAAAATGTAAATTATGAGAAATTAAATGCAAATCGAATTTATAATGATTCGGTTATACGACCTACATCGACTCCCAATTCCTCTTCACTTGAGGCCACTGGCTTTCCACTAGTTGTCTTCCTTCCAACGGGCAAAGACTAACTCTCTTACAGTGCTATCTCCTTTTGATGGGCTTAGGAGGTAACCCTTATAAGTACTCTCTCCTTTCTTTTAACTTAAAAACAAGTAAGGACTAGAGGAGGGGATTTCTAGAGATTTAAATAGAGTTTCTCTACTTTCAAAGTGTATGTGCTTGTATTTACAACCCGGGATGAGAGGGATTTTTATAAACTCCAATCTAATTCAAACTTGGAGCCAAAAACCTTCCCATCCTGGGTTTACCAGGAATTGGTGGTACCACCACCTGTCATTAGTGGTACCACCATCAATTTGACTCTGACACTAGCGGTACTACTGCCAGTCTAACGGTACCATCGTCTGACACACTAACATGGTCAGTGTACTAGGTGGTACTATCGCCCAAGTACTTTATCACTAAGTGGTACCAGCACCTAGTACAACCTAGGGAGTTGGACTTGAGCGATGCCATCGCTAGATAGGGTCCAACACTTCTGGTTGGGCCTTAAACCTGGCCCAAACCAGTCCATTACCAGGCCTAGTTAGCCACTATCAGGGTTATAGGATTAACACTTAATCCTAACCCTAATTATGTGCTAACTATAAAATTAAAGATATTTCCTAAGCTAATACAAAGTCAGGCACATCAAGTCTTCCTTCGGCGAGCTTCTGGCGAACTTTCGACGGTCTTCTGACAAACCCTCGGACACCATTCTACGGACTCCCGGTTAGCTCCTAGACTTTACGATGATCTTGAAGAGTTCCGACGAGCTTCTTCGACAAGCTCTGATCTTTCTCGGTGAGCTTTGTGAACTTCCGACGAATCTTTCCGTTGAACTTCCGAAAACCCTTCGACAAGCTCCCTACTCATTCTCGGCCAGTTCCGACAACACTCCTGATGAATCTTCGAACTTCCGTCGAACTGTCGAACTCCTAATGATTTCATCGCACTTGACTCTGACACTTTGTTTTGCTTTATATCTTCATCGTTATCATAGTTAATCCTACACACTAAGTAAATCTTAACCCTACTTCAATCTAGACAATTATTACATGAATCAACATCCTATTGCTCGGCACGTCCTTGGTCGGTGCTTTGTCCAGTTCTTCGGCGTACCATCCTCTCTTGCAGCTTGTTGCCCAATCGATGGTAGACCTCCGCAACCCTAATCTCCTTGGCACAACACCACACTTCTTGGCCCAATGCCCGATGTCCGAAGCCTTCTACAGATTATCGACCGAACCTCTGGCTCGACGTTCAATCTCTTATCATGATTTTCTTTGGCGCAATACTGATTCATCTTCTGTCAACTGTCTAACCCTGATCGATAGTAGACTTGCGTCACTCAAAACGTAGTTAGACAACAAAACACTATCAAATAGTTTCATCATCAAAATCTGAGATTCAACAATCTCCCCCTTTTTAATGATGACAACTAATTGATTACGGAGTTAAACCTTAACTCCTCGGAGTTTAACTAAACTCCCCCTATCAATATATCATATTGATAGAACACTTAGATTATGCCAAGTCTAAGTTACATTCATCACATGTTATAAAAAATATCAAAACATTGTGCAAATATTTTAAACTATCATTACAATGCATGAAGTCATCAATCTACTTCTCCCCCTATATCATCAACAAAAAGAAGAAGTTGCATCATAGCTAGTATTAAGGATATGCAAGTTTTATAATTATACTAGAAAGATTTACAATATTTAAGAATAGATTTGCAACACAACATTCAATCATAACAAGTTTCAAGTTCAAGCATGACAAGTTTTGCTTGCTCCTTGAAATGTGCAAATTTGCACTTTTCTTTCTACAGATAAGCAAAATAGTAATTTTTCATTTACTTCTTGAGATATGCAAGTTACACTTTCTTTGCTTCCTCTTAGAAATATGCAATCACTATAAAAATACAAGTTAAATTTTCATTACAACATACAAGCATAGAAGCATAGTAAGTGTAAGATTGTAAATTTTTTAAGTTTTGCATTTTGCATCTTTTGAGATAGCAATTCTTTACTTCTCTTTAGATTGCAAGATTGCAATTGTTGATAGCGTTCATGATAGCAAGTCTTTTATTTAAGTGTGCACGCTAGCAATTCTTGCTCTCCTTTGTTTTTGTCAAAAAGAAAGGAAGAGTACAATTCTTTTCCCTTTACATGAATGCTTTGATCATGACAAAATAATAAATTTGCATTATGAATTTTCAACATATCAAGTCATGAATTCAAGGGAGTTATAAACAAATCATGATATGAGAGAAATTTATGGTAAGCAAGATAGCAATAATGATAAGCAAGCTAGCATACTTTACGATATGCAAGCTAGCTCCCTTTCAATTTTTCTCTTTTACAATTAAGTTTTGTCTTTATAAGTTCTAGCTAGCTATGTTTGCCATTTTCTCTTGTGATACACAAGCTAGCAAGTTAACTCCCCCTTTGTGATTATCGAAAAGAAGGGAGGTTTCAATGGCTAAAAATTTCAATCATTATACAAGCCATATAAAGAAATCATGTCGTGATATCATTTAAAATTATCTTATTCGTAAAAGAATCATATGAGTGCTAGTTATAGGTGCTCTACAAGCCAATCATATGAGTGATTGCACTTGTAACACGCTGTGTCAATCTCTTTGCTCATGATTATTAGCATTATATCACTTTATCTTGCATGTGTTGCATATATTGTGATGTCCTTGGATCTGTGCAATGAGAATCGGATCGAGATGAGATCACGATAATGAGACCGATTCACCTTTAAACACAGACCCTGAATTATCCTGGTCATAGGTTACTCGAGAAGGACATCGAGATAGCCGGATAGACTGGTATACTGTATACCCGTCTATATGATGAAGGTAGCTGGTCTCATAGCTACTCGTGTGGGGACACTAAGGGTACAGTGCAGGTGCTCATTGGGGAATGAGTTCATTGATTGATCCACTTACGAAATGCTGGATTGTTAATGATACCTCACGTTAGACAACGATTCAGTAGTCCTAGTAGTATATCTGGTCCTTAGACATGAGACACCAAGGATGTCCTGTATGAGTACTCCACTCTTTGATATCGGACTTATAGGTTTGAAAAGTTTCAGATCTAGTACAGCCGGTCATTGGGAGTGGTAGCCAACCTTACGAGGGCTATTGAGTGTCAATAGAGGATCATTCGCTCTCGGTATCATGAGAGAAATATCACATGTGTTCTTGCTCGAACAAATCCTTAGCCAAGGTTATTCGGATTGAGAGAGAAAGAGTTTTCTGGGAGAATTCGACAAGAACAAGACTCGAGGAGAGACCGTACGGGCCTGACAGCACCATGCCTGGTATAGGGTCTCTAGGATATTAGATGGATGAGAGATTATAGATACATGATAATTGAGGATAGATAGGTCCAAAGGATTGGATTCCCCTGTATCGTCTGGGAGCTGCGACGTATTGGCCTGGTACGTCCGCAGTCGATGAGTTGGGTGAATTATTATAGAGATAATAATTCACTATGTCAGAAGGAGTTATGACAAGTATGACTCACAGCTAGCTCAATATTGGGCCTAGAGGGTCATATACATATGGTAGGTGTTACGACGAGTAGAGGTTCGGATATGAGATATTCACTGAACCCCCTATCTTATTGAATATCCATTAAGCCCCTGAATTATTTGATCCTGGGATGAGATTCAATAATTGCCAATAAGAGATTATTGGGTAGAAACTCACCAATCCAAGAGGCTTGGGTGATTGGATGGAGATCCAATACCCAATAGGGCAAAAAGATCTATTAGGGTTTTCAGGGGGCTAGTATAAATAGGAGAGAACCAAAGCTCTATAGGCTAAGGGTTTCTTTTGGTAGCCACCTCCTATTCTCCTCTCCCTAGAGAGAGAAGTGCATCGTCTCAATCATTGTCATGTGGATACCGCTAGAGAGGAGGATACTTGACCTCCTTCATCCTCTCCTACAGATATGTAGGAATTCAGAGATATACGATCTCCCTAGGTATCTTCTTTTACACGTGTAGTTTTACGGTTTTATTTTTGACGCACTGATCTTCGCACGATGATGGAAACTTTCTACGGAAAATCTGGGGTTTTGTTTTTTGTTCTTCCGCTGCGCATATGATGTCGGTCCCCTGACGGATTTCCCAACAGTGGTATCAGAGCCACGTTGTTCGTGCGAAGATCAGATCTTAAACTGCGTGTATTGTGTTTTAGATCTACTTTTGACACCAAAATCGTTGGCGCAAAAGGGCAAGGAAGGGTAGCAACTGTTGCTGCCCTTGCTGCGCTCGTGCAGTGGCCGCAAGGCTGCTTGCAGCCTGCATAGGCAAACAACGCTGCCGATCATAAGCGGCTGCGTTGGCGACCACGGCCCACCGTAGGGCCGCGGTGTCGCGCTTCGCCAGACGCGTCGGCGCCACTGAAGGCCAGACTCGCGGCCAGCGCCGTAGAGGCGCCGGTGGCAGATGCTCCTCCCGCACAGTAACGGTGGTGTCGCCACCCTCCCCGCGTGCAAGGGACGCCACCCAGGTGGCGACGGCCGCAAGCATAGTAAGGGTGAGGGATTAGGGTTTTTAGGACAAAAGATAGGTTTGCCCCTCGAAATTTTAGAAATTTCACATGTCCCCTTTTGACAGAATTATCAAAATACCCCTCAAAATTTTAGAAATTCCAGATTCTATCCCCTTTGACAGAATTACCAAAATACCCTTTTGGCCAAATTACCAAAATACCCTTAGGAATTCAAAAATTCCCTTTATGTCTCTGATTTCAAAAAAATAAATATATTAATTAAATAGTTTAATTAACTATTATTTTCTTTATCTAGTAGTCCTATAAAATAACATATACATGTGATGTATGATGTGGATAGATGATCATGGACCTGTGATGTGATGTGTGCACATGTGATTATTATTATTGGGGCCTGCGAGCCTTTATTCTTTTCTCATTTATTGTCGGGCCTGCGTGCCTGTAATTATGTTGTAATTACATGAGGAGGCGCAGCGATAGCGTGACTCACGAGGCTGAAACGGATGATCTGATGCATAGAGATGTGTTGAGATATCGACGGATCAGACGAAGTGAGATGGACGATCACAGGGCATAGAGATGCGACGAAGTACACATAGATCTTGATATGAATGATTGGGCCCACTGGCTCGGGCCTGATCACATTAGAATGTGGTCCATGATCATTTGGTGTGATTGCTCATGTGGTGTGTGATTAGATATACACCTACTATATATATATATATATTTGCATGCGATGTAGATATATATATATATATATATATATATATATTAAATATATATGTGTGTGACACATTATATTAGGAGACCAAACCAAAATCCTCTCCATTAATAATATTAAGTTGGTAAACATGAGGCAATAAGATTGACCCACGTGGCCTTCCATCATTATAGTTAGGAACTGATTCCCGGTGTAGGTTGAGTTGGTCGAGTCCCTCGAGACTCACCTATATCACGTCTCGCTATCTTATCTACGGCATAGAGATGTCATAGGTGATCTGAGGACATGGTATGCTTGGTTGAGTCCCTCGAGAGTATATCACCGAATCAGACTCATCTAGTAACGATGGTGATGACTTAACCGAACATCATGGTTGGTCAAGTCCCTTGAGGTCATGGTGGTTCAGAGGCCAAATAGGACAGGAATCACAAGGAGTTGTGATTGGCAAGAGTTGCCTACCTTTACGGGCTTAACGTGATTGGTCGAGTCCCTCGAGGTTACGTTAAGACGCCGATTGGATCTTGATCCCCACTAAAGATCCGCCGGGGGTCTCCGATTCACATGCCGGAGGGTGTTGTGTATCTTGCAAAAAATTAGTGGGAATGCATTAAGATAGAAATCCTTATATTAATTGTTTAAATTTCTGCAAAGTCTACATGTTATTTATTTCTGCTACATCTTTTATTTCAGAAAAATATCGTTTTCAAGTCCTTTACATGGCATACTTGATGCCAACCACCTCACTAGTCGCAATATGAGAATCATTCTTACGGTGGAGAAAATCACGTATGTCCTTGATATAGTGATCCCTACGCCCGACGAAGGGGCAAGCAAGGATGAGATCGCTCGTTATGTGAAGTACTTAGATGATTCCACTCTTGCTCAGTGTTATATGTTGGCCTCTATGACTACTGAGTTACAGAGACAACATGAAAATATGGATGCTAATTCCATACTCTTGCATCTCCATAAACTGTTTAAGGAACAGGGAAGAACTCAGTGATATGAGATATCAAAGAGTTTTTTCCGTGCCAGGATGATTGAGGGGACACCGGTTCAGAACCATGTCCTTAAGATAATTGAGTAGATCGAGAAACTCACAGGTCTAGGAATAGTCCTAAAGGATAATCTGTGTGTGGATCTTGTGCTTCAGTCCCTATTAGATTCCTTTTCTCAGTTCATAATGAATTTTAATATGAACAAACTTGAGGTGACCCTCCCAGATCTCCTCAATATATTGAGAGAAGCAGAGAGCACCATCAAGAAAGAAAAGCCGGTTCCCTACACTAGTGAGACCAAAAAGAAAAGGAAGGCTGAGAAGACCCTTAAGAAGGGCAAGGGCAAGGGTAAAATGGGTAAGACAAAGGTTGCCAAGAAAGACCCAACAAAGGACAAAGGCTAGTGCTTCCACTGTGACAAAGATGGGCACTGGAAGAGGAACTACAAAGAGTACCTTACAAAGAGGGTGAAACAGAAGCTTATAGAAGCTTCTAGTACATTCATGATCAGTCTCCATTTGTCAGAATCTTATGACAACACATGGGTATTGGATACCGAGAGTGCTTATCATATCTGTAATTCGTTGTAGGTTCTGGCAGGACCTAGGAGATTGAATAGAGGCGAGATGGACCTTAAGATGGGCAATGGAGCAAAGATTGTTGTAGTGGCTATTGGCAAGGTCACTTTACATCTGTCTGGTGGAGCTATTATTGCATTAGATACATGCTATTATGTTCCTTCTATTATCAAAAATATTATTTCCATTTCATGTTTGACAGTTAATGGATATAAATTAGTTTTTGAAAACAATGGTTGTTCAATAATATTAGATGATGAGATCATCACAAAAGGAACAGTGCATAATGGTTTATTTATGCTAGATATAGCTCCACATATCATGAGTGTAAGTGAGTCTAAGAGGAAATGTGAAGTGGAGAACCAAATAGGAAAGTATATTAAAACCCTTCGATCAGATTGAGGAGGTGAGTACTTGAGTATAGAGTTCACCCAGTTCCTCAAAAACTATGGGATTTTATCCCAATGGACGCCTCTTTATACACCACAGCTTAATGGTGTATTAGAAAGGAAGAATCGCACACTGTTAGGTATAGTGCGTTCCATAATGTGTTTCACCAACCTACCCATCTCATTCTGGGGATATGCCCTAGAAACCGTAGCTTACCTTTTAAACAGAATTCCAACTAAGTTAGTGATGTCTTCTCCATATGAGATATGGAATGGGAAGAAGTCCGATCTTAAGATTGTTAAGATTTAGGGCTGCCCTGCCCCATGTTAAGAAACACAACCCTGACAAGTTGGAATCTAGGACGGAACGGTGCAAGTTCGTGGAATAGCCTAAGGAAACTTATGGGTATTATTTCTATCACCCTGAGGACCAAAAAGTCTTTGTAGCCAAGAGAACAGTGTTCCTTGAGAAGGAACACATTCTTGGTGGAGACAGTGGGAGCATGATAGAGTTGAGTGAGGTTGGAGAACCTAGTTCAAGCACCATTCCAGAATCTGTTCAGATACCTAACACACAAGTCTCACTTTACGTAGGTCCGATAGAGTATCTCATCCTCCTGAGAGATATGTGGGACATATCAGAAGAGAGGATGTTGAGGATATTGATCCTCAAACCTACTTGTAGGCTATTATAAGCATAGACTCTAAAAAATGGCAAGAAGTCATGAATTCAAAAATGGATTCCATGTACTCCAACAATGTTTGAAACTTAGTTAATGCACCTGAGGGTATTATACCCATTGGCTGCAAGTGGATCTTCAAAAAGAAGATTGGAGTAGATAGAAAGTTAGAGACCTATAGAACAAGGCTAGTGGCTAAAGGGTATCGTCAAAGGCAATGTGTTGACTATGACGAAACTTTCTCACCTGTAGCCATGCTAAAATCCATTTGAATTCTATTGGCTATTACAGCACACTATGATTATGAGGTAGTGGCCTCAAGGTTGAGGGCTACACAGACTCGAGCTTTCAATCCGATGTAGATGATAGCAATTCTAATTCAGGGTATGTGTTCACCCTGAATGGAGAAGCAGTATGCTGGAAGAGTTCTAAGCAAGACACTATTGCTGACTCGACCACAGAGGCGGAATACATTGCTATGGCAGAGGCAGCAAAGGAGGGAATCTAGATGAAGAAGTTCATCACAGATCTAGGAGTCGTCCCGAGCAACGAGGAGCTGATTCCTTTATATTGCGATAAATACAGGAAGATTACTCAAATAAGGGAACCCGGGTCTCATCAAAAGTGTTCTAAGGAGGTTCCAACTTATTAGAGAGATCGTGGCTCGAAGAGATATAGTAATGGAAAGAGTTCCATCCGAAGATAACATTGCAGATCCACTAACAAAGCCACTGACTCAGATTATTTTTGAGCGTCACAGAGGTCTGATAGGGATCAGACATGTTGGTGATTGGCTTTAGGTTAAGTGGGAGATTGCTAGTTGTAGGTGCCTACAAGCCAATCATATGAGTGATTGCACTTGTAACACGTCGCGTCAATCTCTTTGCTTATGATTATTGGCATTATATCACTTTATCTTGTATGTTACATATATTGTGATGTCCTTGGATCTATGCAATGGGAATCAGATCGTGATGAGATTACGATAATGAGATTGATTCACCTTTAAACACAAACCCTGAATTATCCTGATCATAGGTTACTCAAGAAGGACACCGAGATAATCGGATAGACTGGTGTGCTGTATACCCATCTATATGATGAAGGTAGCTGGTCTCATAGCTACTCGTGTGGGGACACTAAAGGTACAATGCAGGTGCTCATTGAGGAATGAGTTCATTGATTGATTTGCCTACGGAATGCTGGATGGTTAATGATACCTCATGTCAGACAATGATTCTGTAGTCCCAATAGTGTATCTAGTCCTTAGACTTAAGACACCAAGGATATCCTGTATGAGTACTCCACTCTTTGATACCGGACATATAGGTTTGAAAAGTTCCAGATCTAGTACAACCGGTCATTGGGAGTGGTAGCCAACCTTACGAGGGCTATTGAGTATCAATAGAGGATCATCCACTCTTGGTATCATGAGAGGAATATCCTATGTGTTCTTGCTCAAACAAATTCTTGGCCAAGGTTATTCGGATTGAGAGAGAAAGAGTTCTCCGAGAGAATCCGATAAGAGCAAGACTCGAGGAGAGACCGTATGGGCCTGACAGCACCATGCCCGGTATAGGGTCTCTAGGATATTAGATGGATGAGAGATTATAGATACATGGTAACTGAGGACAGATAGGTCCAAAGGATTGGATTTCCCTGTATCGTCTAGGGGCTGCGGCGTAGTGGCCTGGTATATCCGTAGTCGATGAGCTGGGTGAATTATTATAGAGATAATAATTCACTATGTCAGAAGGAGTTCTGACAAGTATGACTCACGGCCAGCTCGATATTGGGCCTAGAGGGTCATACACATATGGTAGGTGTTGCGACGAGTAGAGGTTCGGATATGAGATATTTGCTGAACCCCCTATCTTATTGGATATCCATTAAGCCCCTGAATTATTTGATCCTGAGATGAGATCCAATAATTGCTAATAAGAGATTATTGGGTAGAAATCCACTAATCCAAGAGGCTTGGGTGATTGGATGAAGATCCAATACCCAATAGGGCAAAAAGATCTATTAGGTTTTCAGGAGGCCTCTATAAATAGGAGGGAACCAAAGCTCTATAGGCTGAGGGTTTCTTTTGGTAGCCACATTCTGTTCTCCTCTCCCTAGAGAGAGATGTGCATCGTCTCAATCTCTACCATGTGGATATCGCTAGAGAGGAGGACGCTTGACCTCCTTCATCCTCTCCCACAAATTTATAGGAATTCAGGGATATACGATCTCCCTAGGTATCTTCTTTTATACGTACAGTTTTACGGATTTGTTTTTGATGCACCGATCTTCGCACGACGATAGAAACTTTCTATAGAAAATCTGGGGTTTTATTTTCTGTTCTTCCACTGCGAATGTGATATCGCTCCCCTGATGGATTTCCCAACAATGAGAACATGTTTCATGTATAAGAAATCTCAATTCACAAAAGTCAAGTTATGATTCCAAGAGATTAAGAGAAGAGTCAAGAATCATTCAAATTCAACTCAATAACTCCATACTCATTATTAAAATCATTTTCATAGATTCATATAAATAAATTCTTTATCATCAAAATCTCATTCATAATTCAAGAGATTCACAAAAATCATAAATGAATTTATCACTTGTCTTTTATGAAAAAAATTGAAAAACTTTTAGAGATATTAAAATTTCAAGAATCATGCATTTCCCCTTTTTATGATTAATTTTATTTAAGTATACCTTTGTCTTTTAATGTCAAATAGAGATAAGCATGAACGTTCAAGACGCAAAAGGCAAAGTCGCATAAAACAACTCATCAAGCATGGTTTCAAACATCCATTTTCAAGTTATGATAAAAATAGTAAGTTAAAGATTCAATCATCTCATGTTATAAATTCCAAAAGACATCTCAAGTTATCAACATCATATTAAAAAGATATTTCAAAATGATATATCGATAAGTGATTTATTTATATCATTTCATTCAAATTTATGATTCATTTGGAAGGTTCTCCTCTTTAGTAAATAAAAAAAAATTATAGGAGAACAAAATAAATTAAGGGAGATAGAATATGAATAAAGCATTGAACATGATTTATATTTAAAATGTATCTCACGTCGTAAATATGAATCAAGCATTTGTCAAATCCGAAATCATTCTTAAAATCACATTCAATAAATTCATACATGACAAGCATATATTTATTGAAAAATTGATAAGATAGAGGATTGCATTTTGTTTTTATAAATTTCTATTCATGAGATTTGCTTCTTATAAGCATGCCTTTACCTTTAATAAAATAAGTGTCAACATTCAAGACAGAAAGGTAAATTTCATCTTAAAAATTATTAAGTTGAAACACATTAAGCATGATAACAAACTTTTAATATTTTCATTTCATCATTATCAATGATGATTTCATAAGATATGTTCAATGAAAGCTATCATCGTATAAATTCAAAATACAAGTTTTGTCATTAAAGTCATCAAGATCAAATGCATCAAAATCTTTCATTCGAAAAATTTATTAAGAGCAACGGAGATGGTTTACATAAAAGCATGCTCTTGTCTTGTTCTACTAGATTCATGTATTATTGTATAGATCTGAAAAGTAAGTTTTAAGAGAAATCATTAAGACCAAACGCATGATACACTCATTTATTTTCAAAATATTCATTATGTTTATTTTTATGAGATTCACAAGATTGGTAAAATGAATTCATTAATCTCAATAGGATAGGAAATACATTTCCATTTCATACAATTGATTTCATGTGAACATATTCAAGTCTTTTATGAAAACATGTATCAACATTTAAAAATGAGATATAAGTTTCGTCATAAAACCGTCAAGACCAAACACATCAAAAATAAAACATCATGATAACATATTTTTAATTTTTTATCTATTTTATTTTATGTGGTTGATCTCATATAAGCATGTTGAAAGTGAAATCATCAATATGCTTGCTTTTATCTTTTAATCATATTTGGTGTGCAAGCATTATCTTAAAACATGCCATTAATTTTTTGTGTCAAAAATCATGCATCTTGTTTAAAACCAAAAGCAATATAAAATCATCAAGATTCATGAATTTATCATGATCATACGCTTTCCTTTTTATATGTTTTATTTGTTTAATATAAGTATATTCTAGTTTTTATAAGAAAGCCATTATCGTATGACTCCAAAACAAATTTTGTCAAGCCCCAAAAACACATTAATCTAAAATAGAAGATTTCAAGTCATAAGCATCATACAAACATCTATCATCAAAAGACTTTAAAGAAATCCATACATAGATATGTATCATGTCTAAAATTTAAAAATCGATATGGAAAGCGGAATTTATCTTTTTAGGTGTACATGCATTATGTCATCTTAATTTGTCATGAGAATAATTAGACCAAAAACTCGTTAATCCAAACCATAGAGTTTCAAATCAACATCACTTCAAAAACTCATGCATGGTATAAAATCATCAAGCATCATGTTTAGAGATGAAAAACAATATAAAACATCAAGATACACATGCATTGATTAATCCTATTAGGTGTGCACACATTATCACTAATCATGCAAGTATCATTTTAATTTTTACTTTTAAAAAATGCTAGAAAGAAAAGCATGATATAAATTTTAAAAATAATTTATTTATTTCCTACTATCTAAATTAAGCACTCATGAAAAGACATTATGTAATTTTAAAATAGTTCAAGGGAGTTTTGGTTAAATTGCTTACCTTGTAGTCGAAGCTTGTCAAAGCACAATATGCCATTTCACCTTTGGAAGTTCTTGATCCGTCCTTGGGTACCTTGTTAGAACCCTCCGCTTGGATTCTAAGCTTGGGGTTGATCTCTATAGGGGATCGGCCTCCTTGGAACTCTATAGGGGTTCCTTCCTCCAAGTTGCTGCACAAAGGCTGCTAAAAGATTGATCTATTCATTGATTAAAAGAGGATGAATACATGACTATTTATAGGGCTTCTAAGCCCCAACTCCTAATAGGACTCTTACTTAAGACTCCTACTTCTAACCAACTTCTAATTAGGACTCCTTCTCTAATAGGACTTCTACTTCTAATAGGACTCTCTTCCTAATAGGACTTCTACTTCTAATAGGACTCTCTTCCTAATAGGACTTCTACTTCTAATAGGACTCTTTTCCTAATAAAACTCTTACTTATAATAGGACTCCTTTCCTAATAGGACTTCTACTTCTAATATGACTCTTTTCCTAATAGAACTCCTACTTATAATAGGACTCCTTTCCTAAGAAGCAACCTAACCCTAACCTAGCCGGCCTCTTCACCTCTTTAATAGGGCTCTAAGGCTAGATAGGATTTACATGAATGCCCTTATCAATGAAACTAAATTTGACTCTCATAGCTAGAGTCCCAATGCACTTCTCCCTCTTCAAATCACCTTGTCCTCGAGGTCGACGCTCCATGACTTCCGGGATTTGATCTTCAAGTCGCCGTAGTTCTCCCAAGTGGCATCTGGTAGGTTTGCCCACTATATTAACACTTCAAGAGTAGGTCATCGCCGCCGAGTCACGATTCGCCGATCAATAATGGCACTTGGTTGGGTCTGAGCTCTCTTGGGTAGTTATATTTGGTAGATGGCTTTGGTCTGCCTCGTGTTGTCCCAACTCGAGCTTCAAACATGATACATGGAAGACTGGATGGATTCTGAGTCGGGTAAGTCCAATCTGTATGCTATTGCTCGATGCGCTCCAAGAAATATTTTAGGCTTTTATGGTGGTCTTGATGTGAAAGCGTCGCCTAATTAAGTACGGTCTCCATTTGGACATCGCATGCACAATCGCGAGCATCTCCTTGTCGTAAATAGTCATCTTGAGGTGGGAAGGAGATAACGCCTTACTAATATAAGCGAGGGGTCGGCCATCTTGCATTAGTACAACACCATTCCTCGCTCCGAGGCATCACTTCAATAATAAAAGTCTCATCAAGTCGGGTAATGCTAGTATTGGTGTTGTTATCATTGCGACTTTAAGTTCTTCAAAGCGATGGTGGCTTTGTCCGACCACCTGGAAAGCATCTTTTTCAGCAAGGAAGTAAGGGGTGCATGATCTTTCCATAGTCTTTCACGAACTTATGATAGTAACCTCGTTAAACCAAGAAAGCCGCGCAGTTGATTTTATGTTCCTGTGGTTGGCCAGCTCTGCATTGCTTCAATTTTGGAGGGGTCCACTGTCACCCATTCCTCTCGATATGATATGCCCAAGATATTCTATCTTTTGTTGAAGAAAGCAGAAATTCATAGTGACCGCTGTGTGTTCGAAAAGGCGCTTTGGTATGTCTTCTTCGCACACTCGTATTTGATAATACCCTGATCGAAGGTCCAACTTTGTGAAGACTCGTGCTCCTTTAATTCATCAAGCAATTCATCTACTACTGGAATAGGATACTTGTCCTTGACGGTTATGTCGTTGAGAGCTTGGTAATCAACGACATTTGCCATGTTCCGCCTTTCTTTCGCATTTACGAGGAGCACCGTGAAGAGTAGGGGCTGCAACTTGGCCGAATAACTCCTGTTTCAAGCATCTCTTTACAATCCTTTCTATTTCATCTTTTGGAGATGTGGATACCAATATGGTCGAGTATTTGCTGGAGGTTTCTCGAAGAATCGGATACGATGATCGTGGTCGGCGTTAGGAGGTAGGTCTGCGTGGTTCACAAATATATCTGAAAATTCAGCAAGCAAGGGAAGTAGGTTTGGATCTTCAAATTTGGTTGGCTCTTCCTTAGGTTGCTGCTCAAGTTGTACCAAAAGCCGCTGCATGCTTTGTGCAAAACTTTCTCCATTCGTTGTGTGCAAATTATCGTTACGCCGCCCCACGCTTCCCGACAAGATCACTGTTTCCCTTGCTGTAAAATTTCATAATTAGTTTCAAAAATTCTAGAAAACATCACCTAATGTCATCAACCATTCGATGCCAAGCACGGCCTCATAATCATCAAGAGAGAGGAGGAAAAATCTGCAATTATCTCTTGGTCCTCGCAGCAGTCAGATTTCACCGTGGGTACTTACGATCACACTTCAAAATTCGCCCATCCGCGACTTTAACATCGAACCTGCTGCAATTCTCAATAGGTAAGGCCATCCGACAGCAACCTTGCTGTTCATAAAATTATTAGTGCTCCCGGTGTCAATAAGAACGGTGATTGGTTGTTGCTTCGTAAATCCTCCCACTTTCATTGTTTGCGGGTTCGCATAACCGACAAGGGCATGCATCGTAATATCAATTGGCTGCTGTTCTTCATCCGTGACCTCTTCCTCATGCTTCTAGACCTCTCCTCCATGTCTTCAAGAGGTTCAATCAATAGGAGGTGGCCCTTTGCAGCGATGATCGCGGTTCCATGGCTCGTCGTAATGCCAACAAAGACCCTTTGCTGATCGGTCACGTAGTTCTTCTCTTGTCAATTTTGTGGGTAGCGAAGGATGGTTGGGAGCAGAAGGAGGTTTATATGTTGAGGTTCCAGGAGTGGTTCTCATCCTCCGAGCATCTTGGTTAAGTCGTTCTTCTTGTATCCGGCAAAAGAAATCGCAGCCATCACTGCACGGGTCGCCGCGCTTAACTTCCCCTTTATCTCTGGCTTGAGTCCTTCGATAAATGTTCCTAAAATTGACGGTTAGTCCAATCACGAGCAAGGTAAGATAGCTTCTCAAACCTGGTTTGGTACTCTTGAATCGTAGAGAGGTCTGCATCGAATCTTTGAGTTGTCGCCGATATTTTCGTACTCTGTGAGGTCCGAAACGGTTCAGCAAAGGCATTCTTAAATTGATTCCATGTCAGAGCCCCATGATTATATTCTAGCCAATTGTACCATTGAATAGCATCTCCTTCAAGGTGGATGACAGCAATCTCCACCATAGCATTATCCGACGCTCGGTAGTAGCTAAAGTAACGTTCAAGGCGAAATCCACCCCACGGGTCTCCTTCTTCCCATCGTGGGAAGTCCACCTCATGTATGGCTGTAGCATGTCCGAGGGCTGTCCCTCCTTCTCTGGGGTCCTTTCTAAATTCTCTCCTTGCTGTAGTTTGGTTGGACTCGATGGTTGTCCAATTCTGAATTCTGCAAACAAAGCGCAATTTGTCTTCCAAGCGCGATTCAAGCCGTGATTCAATCCGAGATTCTCATGCTTCAAATTTGGCATCAATTGGATCTTGGGAAGCCATAGCATATGTCTGTAGATCAGAGATGCCCTTGTCTTTTTTTTTTGTTGGACGGGTTAATGGCATGGGGTGGTGGAAGGTTCGGACAATGGATCGGTGATTGAAGGGTTCAGCTATAATGGTTTACTATTTTGGGCTGTGGTTTTTATGCTGTTAGGGTTATAAAACTAGGTTATGATGGCTGCATCTTGAGGCTAGCGGGATGCCCTAAAGATGTCTTAGTTTGTGGCAGCAAGGTGGCTAGGGTTTGGTAGGTTACGGAGAAGAAAAAAGGACAAAGGTGCAATACCAGATTTTTCACGAAAAATTCCAGCAGTAAAGATGTAATTTTTTCCAGAAATTTTCAAAAGAGATTCAAGTAAAACTCAAAGGGGATCTACTGATAAGGAAGAGGTAATACTGTAAAAAATTTCGTAGGAAGAAACGACAACAAGAGGTTTGGAAAAATTGAGAATCACGGAGAGGTATTATAGCAGATTTTTACATCTAAAGTGCAGCAGATTGGACGTAAAAGATAAGTGGTTTTTATTGAGAATTTTTGACAAAACCAAAGGGAAAACCACTATTAGGAAGTGTCAAAGCCGTCGTAAAAATTTCATAGAGATTTGTTAGAAAACGCAGTAGCAAGATCAAAAGACAAGATTGCTATGCGGCTGAAATTCTGCAAAGGCGACTTTTTACAGAGATGAAAACTTTACGACTAAAAGTTTTATGCAGCAATTATAGGAACGAATTTTTTTGGAGTTTTTGAATAAGGATAACTAAATTGCAGCAGCAGTAGGGTAGATAACCAGAACCTGTTGTAATTCACGGGAAGATCCAAGGATGATCTACGGTGGTGGAGATGACGGCAGAATTCAGCGATGATCTTCTAAGCAATTATGGGAATTGCTTTGCGCGGTTGTGGAGGGCTGGTGGATGGCTGTGGAAGGGCAGCGAGACGCCAAGAACGCTGCTCTGATACCAAGTGTTAGAACCCTCTGCGGATTCTAAGCTTGGGGTTGATCTCTATAGGGGATCGGCCTCCTTGGAACTCTATAGGGGTTCTTTCCTCCAAGTTGCTACTCAAAGGCTGCTAAAAGATTGATCTATTCATTGCTTAAAAGAGGATGAATACATGGCTATTTATAGGGCTTCTAAGCCCCAACTCCTAATAGGACTCTTACTTAAGACTCTTACTTCTAACCAACTTCTAATTAGGACTCCTTCTCTAATAGGACTTCTACTTCTAATAGGACTCTCTTCCTAATAGGACTTCTACTTCTAATAGGACTCTCTTCCTAATAGGACTTCTACTTCTAATAGGACTCTTTTCCTAATAAAACTCTTACTTATAATAGGACTCCTTTCCTAATAAGACTTCTACTTCTAATAGGACTCTTTTCCTAATAGAACTCCTACTTATAATAGGACTCCTTTCCTAAGAAGCAACCTAACCCTAACCTAGCCGGCCTCTTCACATCTTTAATAGGGGTCGGCTAGATAGGATTTACATGAATGCCCTTATCAATGAAACTAAATTTGGACTCTCATAGCTAGAGTCCTAACATACCTTCCTCTTCTTTGGCCTCTTCCTCCAGTTAAGTTTATTTTTGATTTTTGATTTTTGTTTAATAAACTTATTAAAATTCATTAAAAGTTCAAAGTTTTCAACATTGTCCTCATCACTTGAGTCATCACTCAAGTGGTATTCTCTTATACGAAGTATCAAATCCTTTTCATTCTTTGAAAGGTGATTCTCATGTTCATCAAGTTTAAGAGTCATTTCATAGGTCATTAAAGACCCGATTAGTTCTTCAAGTGAATAAATATTCAAGTCTTTAGACTCTTGAATAGTCATTATTTTTGGATCCTAACTCTTTGGAAGGGATCTTAAAATCTTGTTAATGAGATCAAAACTCAAAAAAAATTTATCATGACTTTTCAAACTATTGACAATATCCGTAAAACGGGTGTACATGTCGGCGATAGTCTCGCTTGGTTTCATTCGAAAAAGTTTAAAATCGTGCATCAAAATATTAACTTTTGAGTCTTTGACTCTACTCGTTCCTTTATGTGTGACTTCAAGTGTATGCCAAATATCGAAAGTCATTTAACATGTAGAAATCTAATTAAACTTAGTTTTATCGAGAGCGCAAAATAAGGCATTCATAGTCTTTGCATTTAATGAAAAAGATTTTCTCTCCAAATCTAACCATTCGTTCATCGGTTTAGAGGAAAGTTGGAAGCTATTTTCAATGATATTCCATAAGTTTAAATCTAGAGAAATCAAGAAAACTTTCATTTGAGTTTTCCAATATGTGTAGTCCGTTCCATTAAAGAACGGTGGACAAACAATCGAAAAACTCGCTTAAAAGCTGTGAAGAGTCATTTCTCATGGGTGTGAATCCGAAAGAGAAATAACATGGCTCTGATACCAATTGTTGGGATCTATAGCAGCACTAAGAGGATGGAGGGGGAGGGGGTGAATTAGTGCAGCGGTTAATAATGAAAATATTCTATGATTTAAACAAGTTCGTACATTGAAAACTTCATATGACAAAATTACATTTCGATAAAAATCGATTTTGATTTAACTTGCAAGGATTTAGAGATAAAAAAATGGAGCAGCAAATGAAGATGATTTCCTAAAATATAAATTATAAGAAAGTAAATGCAAACTGAATTTATAGTGGTTCGATCATACGACCTACATATGTTGAATCTCGGATTTTGATGATAAAACTAATTGATTGTATTTTATAATCTAACTATATTTTGAGTTACGTAGGTCTACTATCGATTAGGATTAGATAGTTGATGCTAGAGGAATTGACGTTGTGCCGGATGATCACATCAGGATATTGGATGTCAAGCCGGAGGTTCGGTCGATAATCTGCAGAAGACTTCGTACGTCGGGCATCGGGCCAAGAAGAGCATGTTGCGCCATGGATAATGGGGCTGCAGAGGTCAACCGATGATTGAGCAATAAAATGCAAGAGAAGATGATACACTGAAGAATCGGACGAAGCGTCGACCAATGACGTGCCGGGCAATTGAATGTCAATTTGCGTTGTAATAATTATCTAGATCAAAGTAGAGTTTTGTTTGTGTGTGTGCAAGATTAACTACGATAATGATGAAGATGTAAAGTGAAACAAAGTGCTGGAAGATAGGTGTTATAGATCATTGGGAGTTCGAGAGTTAGACGGAAGTTCGAAGATTCAATAGGAGTGCTATCGGAACTGGCCGAGAACGAGTAGGGAGCTTGCCGAAGGATTTTCGAAAGTTCACTAGAAGGTTTATCGAAAGTTCACGGAGCTTGTCAAGAAAGATCATAGCTAACCAAAGAAGCTCATTGGAACTCGCCAAGATCATCGTGAAGTCCAGGAGCTTACCGAGAGTCCGTAGAATGGTTTTTGAGGGTTCATCGGAAGATCGCCAGAAGTTCACCGGAAGCTCGTCGGAAGAAGTCTTGACTTATCGGACTTTGTAATAGCTTAAGAAATGTCTTTAATTTTATAGTTAGTATATTAATTTGGATTAGGATTAGGTGTTAATCCTATAACCCAAGTAGGGGCCAACTGGGCCTTGTTTCGGATTGATTTGGGTTGAGTTTTAGGCCCAAACCAGTGTGCTGAAAATGCTGAGTGGCGGCACTGCCCAGTGACCGAGAGCCCGGGCGGTGGCACCGTCCAAAGACTGAGAGCCCAGGCGGTGGCACCGCCTAGTATACTGTCAGTGTTTGACACTGACAGGCAGTGGCACCGCCAGCACCGGGAAAAATGAAAGTGATTCAAATTTGGGGTTCAAATTTGAATTCTCTTGAGGCCTATATATACCCCTTGTTAAATCTCAGATTTTGATGATGAAACTAATTGATTGTGATTTGTGGTCTAATTATGTTTTGAGTTACGCAGGTCTACTATCGATTAGGATTGGACAATTGATGCTAGAGGAATTGACATTGCGCTGGGTGATCATGTCTGGATATTAGATGTCGAGCCGGAGGTTCGGTCGACAATCGGTGGAAGGCTTCGTACGTTGGGCATCGAGCCTAGAAGAGCATGTTGCGCCAAGGATATCGGGGTTGCGGAGGTCAACCGCCGATTAGGTAACGGACCGCAAAAGAGGACGATGTGCCGAAGGATCGGACAAAGCACCGACCAATGACGTGCTGGGCAACTGAATGTCAATTCATGTTGTAATAACTATCTAGATCGAAATAGAGTGTTTGCTTGTTTATGTGCAAGATTAACTACGATGACGATAAAGGCGTAAAGTAAACAAAGTGTCGGAAGTCAAGTATGATGGATCGTTGGGAGTTCGAGAGTTCGACAGGAGTCTGAAGATTCATTGGGAGTGTTGCCGGAACCAACCGAGAACGAGTAGGGAGCTTGCCGAAGGGTTTTCGAAAGTTCACCAGAAGGTTTGTCAGAAGTTCACGGAGCTTGCCAAGAATGATTGGAGCTTGCCAATGAAGCTCATTGGAACTTGTCAAGATCATCATGAAGTCCAGGAGCTTGCCGGGAGTCCGCTGAATAGTTTCCGAGAGTTTGTCGAAAGACCGTCGGAAGTTCATCGGAAGCACGCCGGAAGAAGTCTTGACTTATTGGACTTTGTAATAGCTTAGGAAATGTCTTTAATTTTGTAGTTAGCATGTTAATTTGGGTTAAGATTAGGGAGTCACACACATAAGGTGGATGTTGCGATGAGTAAAGGTGTGGATATGAGATATCTATGAAGCCCATAGTTTAGATCTTGTGAATAAGATCCAATTAGGTAATTTGATGAGATCCAATTAAATGATTAGACAAGAACCAATTAGATGAGATCAAATTGGATCCTATGGATAAGATCCAATGAGATCCAACTGGATAGAGATCCAGTGTGAACAGGATCTGTTAAGGATAAGCTTCCTCCACCTCTATAAATAGGAGGAACTTCCTGGTTTATAGGCTGAGAGCTCTTGGTAGTCATCCTCCTATTCTCCTCAGTCTCCTCTCCTCCTTGGCTCTAGCAGCCTTGTGGTGCACATAGAGAGAGATCCCACGGTGATCTGAGGAGCGTTGTTGCTGTGTCTGCTATGTGGATTACTACTAGAGAGGAGTACACTAGTGCTCCTTCATCCTCTACATCAGATCTGAAATTTTCGGGGAAATACAATCTCCCCAAGTAATGCCTCTAACATGATACATGTGGATTTTTTGGATTTATGATTTTTGCACACCAATCATCGCATGATGGCCAAGTACGTAACTATGGAAAATTTGATCTTGTTTTTGTTTTTCGCTGTGCATGAGATGCTGAATCTCCCGATTTCGCAGTATTGAATCCCTGCAGATCGGTAGGACTGGATGAAGGAGTTCAAGTGTCCTTCTCTCTAGCAATAATCCACATGGCAGGGACTACAATGATGCTTCTCTCTTAGGGAGAGGAGAATAGAAGGTGGCTACTCAGAAAAACCCTAGCCTATGGGCCTTTGGTTCCCTCCTATTTATAGAGGTCTCCTATCAACTTAACCCTAATGGATCTTGCCCTATTGGGTATTGGATCTCTATCCAATTACCCAAGTCTCTTAGATTAGTGGGTCTCTACCTAATAATCTCTTATTAGCTCTTATTGGATCTCATCTTAGGACCCAATAATTCAGGGACTTAATGGATATCGAATAAGTTAGGGGCTCCGACGGATATCTCATATTTGAACCTCTACTCGTCGTGACACCTACCATCCTCTAGGTCCAATATTGAGTTGGCCGTGAGTTATACTTATCAGAACTCCTTCTGACTTAGTGAACTATTATCTCTATAATAATTCACCCGACTCATCGATTATGGACGTACTAGTCCACTACATCGTAGTCCCCAGACGATACAAGGGAATCCAATCCTTTGGATCTATCTGTTCTCAATTACCATATATCTATAGTCCCTCATCCATCTAATATCCCAAAGACCCTATACTGAGCATATTGTTATCAAGCTCATATTGTCTCTCCTCGAGTCTCGCTCTAATCGAATTCTCCCGAAGAACTCTTTCTCTCTCAATCAAAATAACCTTGGCTAAGGATTTGTTTGAGCAAGAATATATGAGATATTTCTCTCATGATTCTGAGAGCGGATGATCCTCTATTGACACTCAATAGCCCTTGTAAGGTTGGCTACCACTCCCAATATCGGTTGTACTAGATTTGGAACTTTTAAACCTATAAGTCTGGTATCAAAGAGTGGAGAATTCATATAGGACATCCTTGGTGTCTCAAGTCTAAGGACTAGATACACTACTAGGACTATGGAATCGCTATCTGACGTGAGGTATCAATAACCATCCAACATTCCATAAGCGGATCAATTAGTGAACTCATTCTCCAATGAGCACCTGTATTGTATCCTTAGTATCTCCACACGAGTAGCTCTTAGACCAACCACCTCCATTATATGGATAGGTATACAGTACACCAGCTTATCTGGTTATCTCAACGTCCCTCTCGAGTAACCTATGATCGGGATTATTTAGGGTCTATGTTTAAAGGTAAATTAGTCTCATTATCGTGATCTCATCATGATCTGATTCCCATTGCACAGATTCAAGGATATCACAATATACATCCAGATAATGTGAGAAAATACCAATAAGCATAAGCAGATAGATTGACGTAGCATATTACAAGTGTCATCACTCATGTGATTGGCTTATAGGGCACCTATAACTAGCATAATTGGATGGAGATCCAATACCCAATAGAGCAGGATCCATTAGAGTTTAGAAGGGGCCTTTATAAATAGAAAGGAATCAAAGGTCCATAGGTTGGGGTTTTCTTGATAGCCACCTTATATTATCCTCTCTCTGAGAGGAGCATTATCATAATCCCTACCATGTGGATCATCGCTAGAGAGGAGGACGCTTAACCTCCTTCATCCACCCCACGAATCTGCAAGAAACTCAGGGATATACGATCTTCCTAGGTACTATCTTTTTACATATGTAGTTTTTGGATCTATAGATTTGCTTTTACATAGCAATCTTCGCATGATGACGAAACTTTTTTTATGGAAATCTAGGATATTTTGTTTTCTGTTCTTCCGCTGCACATGTGATGTCACCCCTGGATTTTCCTATATAAACATGCATAAGATACCCTATATCTCAGCGATAGGATATATCATGTATGCTATGCTATGTAGTAGGCCTGATATAGCGCACGCTTGTCATGTGTAGTTATCAAGCAGATCCAAGCTTGGAGCACTAGAAAGCATTAAAGTATATCCTTAGGTACTTGAGAAGGACTAAGGATCTTTTCCCAATATATGGAGGAAATAGTCTCAGGGTTGAGAGCTATATGGACTCGAGTTTCTAGTCTAATGTCGAAGATAACAAGTCTAATTTAGGATATATATATTCACCATAAATGGAGTAGTATGCTAAAAGAGATCCAAGCAAGACACTACTATTGAGTCAACCATAGAGGCAACGTATATTGCTACGGTAGAGGTAGCAAATGAGAGAATCTAGATGAAAAAATTCATCATAGATCTCGAAGTCATGTCGGGCAACGAAGAGTCGATTCCCTTATATTGTGACAACAATGGGGTGATTGCTCAAGCGAAGGAACCCAGGTCTTATCAAAAGTCTAAGCACGTTCTAAGGAGATTCCACTTGATCAGAGATATCATGGCCCAATGAGATGTAGAAATGGAACGAGTTCCATCCGAAGATAACATCATTGATCCACTAACGAAGCTGTTGTCTTATATTATCTTTGAGCATTACAGGAGTCTGATGGGGATCAGATATATAGGTAATTGACTTTAGGTCAAGTGAGAGATTACTAGTCATAGGTGCCCTGTAGGCCAATCACGTAAGTGATGGCACATGCGACATGATAGGCAATCTTTTTGCTTATTATTTATTTGACATATTTCTCACTTTATATTGCTTGTTTCTTATATTATGATGTTCATGGATCTATGTAATGAGAATCGGATCGTGATGAGATCATGGTAATGAGGCTGATTCGCCTTTAAACACAGACCCTAAATAATTTCAATTGTAGGTTACTCGAGAGAGACATCAAAATAATTGGATAGATTAGTATATTGTATACCTATCCATATGATAGAGGCATATGGTCTCATAGCTGCTCGTGTGGGGACACTAAAGTTATAATGTAAGTGCTCATTGGAGAATGAATTCACTAATTGATCCACTCACAGAATTCTGGATAATTGATAATACCTCATTATTAGATAGTAATTTCGTTATCTCAGTTGTGCATCTAATCCTTAGACTTGAGATACCAAGGATACTCTATATGAGTACTTCACTCTTTGATACTAGACTTATAAGTTTGTAAGTTTTAGATCTAGCACAACCGATCGTCGAGAGTAACAGCTAACTTTATGAAGACAATTGAGTATCGATAAAAGATCATCCACTCTCGATATCATGAGAGAAATATCTCATGTATTCTTGCTCATACAAATCCCTGGCCAGATTCATTCAGATTGAGAGAGAAAGAGTTCTTTAGGAGAATCCGATTAAAGTAAGACTTAAGTAGAAACCATATGGGACTGATAATATCATGCTTAGTATATAGTCTTTAAGATATTAAATAGATGAGGGAATATAGATACATGGTAACTAAGGATTTGATTCCCTTGTATCATTTTGGGACTACGATGTAGTGGCCTAGTATGTCCGTAGTTGATGAGTCGAGTGAATTATTATAGAGATAATACTTTACTAAGTTAGAAGGAGTTCTGATAAGTATGACTCATGGCCAGCTTGATATTGGACCAAGAGGGTTGCATACATATGGTAGGTGTTGCAACAAGTAAATATTCAAATATGAGATATCCGTTGGAGCCCTTATCTAATTGGATATCCAATAAGCCCTTGAATTATTTGATCCTATGGATAAAATTCAATAAAAGCCTATGAGAAATTATCGGGTAGAGATCCACTAATCTAAGAGGCTTAGATAATTAGATAGAGATCCAGTACCTAATAGGGTAAGATCCATTAGAGTTAAGTTGACAAGGAGCCTCTATAAATAGGAGGAAACCAAAGTGTCACGGACTTAGCTGGTTTTGCCTAAGTCGTGCGGTACCATTGCGCGTCACTCTCCAAAGCCTCCTATAATCCTTTAGGACTTGTAAAAGAGAAGACGGGATAGAGAAAGCGCTTCACACAGGATCCACAAGCCACCCTTTCAGCAAACACTTTAGAGTCAATGTAAATTATAACCATATACATCACAAGCTCAGAACAGTTGCACAACAAAGGTATAAAATTAGTCTACTATAGATCGAAATGTAGTATAGGTGTCCACTTGACGCAAACTTTATGTACAAGCCAATAATGGCTACCAAACTCACTCAAATGGGGCATTTAGCCTTTGGCAAGCCTTTTACAAGCTTTATAAGCTAGAACAAACCGAAAAGGACATGGACACACATAAGTATTACACCAAACAAGTCATTTACAATTTGTCTGTGACATTCTCCCCCACTTATTCCTTCGACATCCTCGTCGAAGCCTTCGTTGACGCTACAACTCCTTGCCTTTGCTAGATCTTCAATCTTCTGCTCCTGCTGCGATGCGGCCCTTGGCTCCCAATTGTTCTCTGCTTGTTGTTGCTGAGTCATCGAACTTTAATCTGTCATGCTGCTTCAACTCGCCAATGACTCGACTCGTGTGGGGTTGCAAAGTTGTCTTTGATCCTTCTTGATTCTTATGGATTCATCTGATGAAGGAAAAACCATCTTTGATATGCATCAGTCTTCAAATTCTTCTTATCTCTTAAACTAGATAGATGCTTATTGGAGCTTTAATGAGCATCGCCTCGCAACCTTTGAAGTTTTCAGGTCCTTCCTCCATAAAATTTTTCCATCGAATCTTCTTCCACCTAGTTGTCTCGTCCAAGTAGGTTGGCATCACTTCCACTTTCGATTAGCATTCAGTTGGAAAATGAAGTAGACAATCTACTCTCAGTAGCACTAATCACCATTGGTGAGGACTTGACAATTGTTGTCTTCCATTAGTCTCTTCGAAGGGTCTTCAAATCTGTGCAGAGCCCCTCTGTTGGATAACTAAGAGAGCTGGGTACTCGATTTTGCCCATTCTCTTGAGAATTGAGAAGGCAAAGGTTACTTGACTTCGCCCGCCTCCTTGAGGTTATACTTCGTGCGTTGAGCTGGTTACTAGACTTCGCTTGCTCTTAGCTCATACTTCCGAAGCACTTGAAGTATTTGCAATCCTTGCGCTGAGTCAGCTATTGTGATTCACCTTCTCAATGTCATTGAACTTCTAAAATGCAAGAAGTTATCACTCCAACTTGGAGCAAGTCTTTGATAGATTTGGTCACCTCTGGGATTATACCGTCTTCTCCATCATTCCTATCGCCTACTCTTCTGAGTAACAAAGGTACAACACCACGTATTACCTGCTTCGTTCCTTAGTCCTGCACTCTTGCATCGACCCGAAGCCCTTCACTTATGACAATCTCGATGAGAAGTCCATTGACACCGATCTTATGAAGTTCTCTGGCCTCTGCCCTTCAGACTTATCATAGTACATGGAGTTTGCCAATGCATTCTCCTCCTCCACGGCCTATATCACGACCAACCACTCTCTCTCTCTCTATGAGAGCAAGAGATCGATGACTCCCCAAAAGTCCCGCCTCTGCGGTACCATGGCACTATAATGCCCATGGCACTACTATTCATTGTCTTGCATCTGTGTCCCTTCTTCATGATCGGTAGATCCACCTTTGCGGCACTACGGCACTCCTCTAAGTCCACCTTCATTCTAACCGATGCTTGGTTTTGGGTAGCTAAGTCCCTCTAGACTCGTCATTGCTTCCTCGCCCTTTTTTGACCACTTGCTTCAGCACCTCTGTGTTCTCTGAGCAGTTCCTCTTAGTCGATTGAAAGACAGATTGCAACTCTTATGTATGGCCTCCACCATCATGTTGCAGGGCTTGCACCACTTCTATACTCCTTAGCTTCATTGGTTGTAACATTCGCTTACTCGGCCTTGTCCTCTGACTTACCAGGCTCCCTTAAGCGAATGTGAACTCTGAAGTAGTCCAACTCTTCAGCCACTCTGATCATACCTCTGTATGATCTAGTCCCCCATGAGACTCACTAGTACTTGCATATGAACTTCTTCCTCGATAGTGCACAGCCCCCATAAGCTGATTCCCAAGGCTTCCATTTAATGTAACATTCGATGCACGCACGAAAGACCCGCCTCTACGGTACTATGACATTCACTGCTTGAATCCATAGCTCTTCTTACTGTCGTGTTGTTCATTGAAGTCGAGCTTCCAGTCGCACTCTCGATCATACCTCTATATGACCTAATCCCCCTATGGGACTCACTATGTGTGTCGCCTTGCCACGAACCATTCCACCATGATCCGCTGCATCATGTCACCTCCTGGTGATATCCTCTTGCATTTTGATCCATGTGGTATGAACTCGAACTATGATATCTCCATGTGTGGACTCTGCCAACACATCACAGGGCCTTTGCCACCTTCGATTATGTTCGCTCCTTTAGTAATCGACCCGTTCACCCGCTCTCGGGCTACACTCGGGACGAAGCCTAGCTCTAGGATAGTCATTGCCTAGCAGCTCCTCCGAAGTCCCCGACTTCACTGAATTGGCGTGCCATTATCGGATCTGGACTATGCCCCTACCAAAGACACAATCTCTGCTTTTGCACACCGCTTTTCTCCTAGCAACTTTCGAATAGCAACTTTGTGGCATATTCTTCAAGAGTACCTACCTCTGCATTCTCTTGCCCCATGCCAAGGCCTTCTAATAGCAACTTTGCCTCTACAAATTGCATCTCCTTAGTTTCTATGTCAAATGCTTCACCGAGATCAAGTGTATGTGCCTCGAATCTCCCTTTGTCTTTGGCACCATGCAAGATGAGTCTGCTCCATCAGAATAAAGAACCCATAGAATGACATGGTCCTACTCTTGTCTCTATAAGAGTCCATGCCCTTGACCTCTGTCTAAGGAAAGCTCCAAGCTTCCGCTCCATGTTCTATCTTCTATGCCAACTCTCTTCATGCGGCTTGGGTACACCACCAAGTTACCCCCAAGTTGCTCCACTTCTCGATTTACATTATGTTAATGATAGTCCTCATGCTCACCATTCCACAGGTCGCTCTGTGAGTCGATCTCCTATCGACTCAAGTGTGCCTTCATTTTGTATTGCCTTGAGTCGCTCCCCACTTGATCTCGCTATCGTCCACCAATGTATTGCCACTTGTAAGATCATATAACAACTCCTCGTCGCTTGCTCGATCCATCGAGCTTTATCTTGAGGTACTTCTCAATCGGTGTAGTTTATTGCACATGATTCTCCCTTTGGAGAATCGGGACTTATTCCTCCTGGATATACGCCGTTGGAGCAACTTCTCTCTTCGTTTCCTTCATTCGGAAGGTTTGGATACCACCATCCCCTTAGTGTTGAATCTCGGATTTTGATGATGAAACTAATTGAGTGTGTTTTGTTGTTTAAGCGTGTGTTGAGTTACGCTTGAGTCTACTATCGATCGAGATTAGGCAGTTGATCTTGGAGTAATTGGCGTTGCACCGGAAGTAATCACATCAGGATATTGGATGTCGAGCCAGAGGTTGATCGATCTATCGGCAGAAGGCTTCGTACGCCGGGCATCGGGCCAAGAAGTGCGGAGTTGCGCCATGGATATCGGGTTGCAGAGGTCAATGCCGATTGGGCAATAAGCGCTAGAAGGCGATGTCGAAGGATCGGATGAGCGCCGACCAATGATGTGCCGAGCAAGCGAATGTCAATTCGCGTTGTAATAAGTTTGTCTAGATCAAAGTAGAGTGTTTGGTGTTTATTTGTGCAGGAGTAACTCGAAAAGGATGAAGATGTAAAGCGAAACCAGGGCGAAGTCAAGTGCAATGGATCATTGGGAGTTCGAGTGTTCGATGGAAGTCGAAGATTCGTTGGAGTCTTTTGGAAGCGGCCGAGAATGAGTAGGAGCTTGCGAAGGGTTTTCAAAAGTTCGCCGGGAGGTTCGTCGGAAGTTCATGGAGCTTACCAAGAAAGATCGGAGCTTGCTAAAGAAGCTCGGAGAAACTTCGCCAAAATCATCGTGGAGTCAGAGAGCTTGGGAGTCAGCGAGGAGGTTTCAGGAATCGTCGGAAGACAGTCGGAGAAGTTTGTCGAAGCTCGTCGGAAGAAGACTTGACTTGCGGACTTTGTAATAGCTTAGGAATATCTTTAATTTCGTAGTTAGCACATCAATTTGGGTTAGGATTAGGGGTTAATCCTTTAAGCAAGTATGAGCCATTGGGCCTTGTTAAGGAACAGTTTGGGCAAGTTTCGGCCCAAACCAAATGTAGATTTATCTTTGGCGGTGGAGCCCAGCGACTAATGTGCCCAGCGGCATGTGTGCATGCATCTTTGGGCTAGTCGCATCATCTTCGGGCGTAACACCGCTTTGGTGGCAACCATCTTGCGGCGTGAGCATGCTCTACATGCTACTGGCAGTAGCATGCGGCAAGATGCATGCATGCATGCTACGTGCATCTTTTATGTGGTACTATAACCCGATGCTTGTATCGATCTTAGTAGCTCAGACTTGTAACTAAGCGGTATGCTAATGGTGCTACCGCCAGTACCTGAAAATGAGGCGGTAGCACGCTAGTCGAGGCGTGTAGCACCGCTTGGTGTGTCATCTACGGGTAGTGACACCAAAATTCAAAAGATTCAAATTTTGGCTCTAAGTTTAGGCTCCAAATTTGAATCACTTTGAGGCTTATAAATATCCCTTCTTTCTCAATTTGAAAAGTAAACCCTTTTGAGAAGTTAGAATCTTAGTTTTAAGTCTTGAAAAGTCTTATTCTTGCTAAGTGTTCACCTCATTCTTCTTGTGAAATCTTATAAAAGTGTGAACCACTTGTAAAGGGTTGTAAGAGAGGTATTTGATCCTTCCCCTTCAAAGGATTTGGTAGTGGAAGAAGGGAGCCTCATCGGAGAAGGCTTCGGAAGTGGATGTAGGTCACTTTGACCGAACCACTATACATCGCTGCATCTTGATTGTGTGAGTGTTTAAATTTCTGTTTTATCTCTTTACTTTGCTGCAAGCCTTTACTTTACGTACTCCACTTCCTTTTTATCTTCGTACGCACGTATGATTTAAAGTTAATGCAATCTTTCGGGTTCAAAGCGAAGCGTTGCTTTCATCATACTGAAGTTTCAGAAGCTTGTTTTAAATCATTGAAAAATCTATCGTTTTATCCATTGCACTAATTCACCCCCTCTTAGTGCCACTCGATCCTAACAATTGGTATCAGAGCCACGTTCTTTCTCTTTCGGATTTACACACAGTGAGAAATGGCTCTAAATGGTTTTCAAGAGGTTTTGATTTTCATCCACCGTTCTTTACTGTTCGGACTACATATTGAAAACTCAAATGAGAGTTTTCATGCTTTCAATGGATTTGGATTTGTGGAACATCATCGAAAATGGTTTTCAACCTTCCTCTAAACCACGAGCGAATGGTGGTTTTGGAGAAAATATCATTTTCTTTAAGCGCCAAAGGCTATGAATGCCTTATTTTGCGCTTTGAACAGAACGAGTTCAATCGGATTTCTATGTGCGAAAGCGGCTTTTGACATTTGGCGAACTCTTGAAATCATGAGGAACTAGTAGAGTTAAAGACTCAAAGTAAATCTCTTGTTGCATGATTTTGAGCTCTTCCAAATGACACCAGCGAATCTATCGGCGACATGTACACCGCTTCACGGAGTCAATAGCTTGAAAAGTCTTGGTAAAATTTTTCAGATTTTGAACTCACTAACAAGATCTTAAGATCCCTTTCAAAATGGTGGGATCCTAAAATAACGACGATTCAAGAATCAAAGGATTTAAATAATTATTCTATTGATGAACTCATTGGGTCTTTAAAGACCTATGAAATGGAACATGATGAATATGATGAACATGATGAACACATGAACCACCTTCTAAAGAACAAGAAGGTTTTGAACTCGAACTATGAAATACCACTTGAGTAATGACTCAAGTGATGAGGATAATGAAGACGTGAACACATAACAATGAATGTTAACAAGTTCATTAAACAAAAATTAAAAATACAAATGAACTTGAATGGAGAAAGAGGCTAAAGAAGAAGAAGAAGGCTGCAAGAAGAATCAAGGAAAGAAGAAGCAAACTACGCTTTAATGGGCTTCGACAATGAGGTAAGTAACTTAACTTCCTTGAATTATTTTGAAATTACTTGATGATTTCCATGAATGCTTAACTTAGTTAGTAGGAATTTTTTATGCTTTTCTTGTGTTTTAGAAATTAAAAAAAAATTCGAAATTATACTATGCTTTTCTTTATAGTATTTTTGAAAAGTAAAAATATGAATGACGATTGTAAGATTTGTGATAATGCTTAGGATTAAACCATGCATGAGTATCTTGATGGTTTTACATTGTCTCTAAACATAATGCTTGATGATTTTATATCATGCATGAGTTGTTAAAGTGATGTTGATCTAAAAACTTCTATCTTGGATTAATGGGTCTTAACCTTTTTTTTAATGATGAAATTTTTAAATGATACATGTCTTCATGAAATCAATTATAAAGACCTAACCCATAAATTTTTCAAATGAAAGAAATGTGATTTTATGTTGCCTTGTATTACATTTGGACTTGATGATTTTCATGACGAAAAGTATTTTTCAGATTTTTAAAAAATAATGTATGAGTTTAGCAAAAATTTGAGCATTGATCATCTTATTATAACAAATGAAAGAAAGATGGGAAATGATTTTAATGATGAATTCATTTCTAAATATGATGATGCTCTCATGTTTAAATATGATGTATGACATTGATCATTCTTATAAAAGATCAAATCACGTAAATTGAAACTCTTAAAAATAAGAAAATGCACTATCATAATGTATCATTTTATGTATTTGGTCTTGATGGTTTTATGACTAAGCTTGTGTTTTATTTTGATACATGTTTTCATAAAAATTTTGAATATGCTCACATCAAATTGCTTAAAATGAAAATGTATTTTTCTCATTCTATTGAGGTGAATGAATTCATGTTATGAGTCTTGTGAATCTTATAAAAATAAACATGATAAATATTTTAAAAAATGTGCCTCATGTTTTCGGTCTTAATGATTTCTCTTGAAAATGCTCTTTGGACCTATATGAAAAACATGAGTATACTCATATGCGTCAAATCACTTGAAATGGAACACATAAAAAAAACCATTGAACTATCATGATGCTTTACGTGTAAGCTTTTGATCTTAATGGGCTAAATGACAACTTGTATTTCAAATTTATACAATGATGGCTTCCGTATAAATATTTGAACATACATTGTGAAATCATCATTGAAATAAAAATATTAGAAGTTTGTTATCATGCTTAGTGACCTTGTGATATCATATCTTGATGACAAACTCATGTTTCGGTTTTAAAATTTGATACTCATCTTTTGAAACATGAGTACAACTTACATGAAACAAATAACTTAAAATGAAACACATTATCATGATATATTGAAACTCATGTCTTGAAATAAGTTACATTTTGTCTTGATAATGCCTTATGAGATTTTTGCCTTACATCTTGAACTTTCATGCTTATCTTGGTATATAAAGACAAAGGCATATTTAGATGAAAAGAATTTCTTGAAAAGAGAATTTTCCAAATGAAATATAACTTATCTCTTGTTTCACGAAACTATGGTTTTGAATTACTTTTATGTGATCATCATCTTGATAATTTGAGTTTTTATCTCTATACTCTCTTATGTATCTCCCATGTTATATGAAGAAAAATATAAATTATTTTCTCTTAACTTATTAATACTCAATTTGAGAAAATATGTTTTGATGATTGAAATATTGTATGTGCAATTTAAACTTTTCTCTCATGTTTCAATACCACTTTGTATGCTTCATGACATGATAATTGAAATATTGATGTAGACTTTTAATATATCACTTATCATGATTAATGCATATAGCTAGTATTTTAAATCTCTAAAATGATTTTGATTATGAGTTTGAGTTGCCAAATTGAGCTTGAATGATTTTCTTTTATGATTCTTGATAGGAATTATGACTTGTTAGACATATTTAATGCTTGAATCAAGTTTTAAAAGATTTCATTTAGCTATAAAGAAATTTTATTGAAATCATGATCTTGACAACTATGACTTAAAAACTCTTTATAAATCAAGATCTTTTACCATGCTCCTTTCGTCTTATCAAAAGAAGAAAATTCTTTAAATGAAATGTAACTTGTCTTTTGATTTCTCGAATTTAATATTTGAATTTTTATGAATTCGCAGTGATTCTTATGAAATATGATCTTGATAAAAATTCTTATGTATGAATCAAGATCTTGTGTTTGATCTCCCAAGACTTCCACTTATTATTTCTAAAAAGGAGATTTGTCAAAATGATTCATGAACCTTTTTGATTTATGACTTTTGGATTCATGACTCAAGATTGAAAGAAACATTATATGCTAAAATTGATTTTTTATTGTTTCAATACTTCCTCAAATGCCTTATGTGATGATTGAAAATTTGATGAAAAGTTGTGCCATATTTGAATCATTGATTTATTCTTTTATCATCTTAAAATGAATGGAAAATATGTTAGCACTTGTAATCATGATTTGATCGTTAATATTGATATATGCTTTCATATATCATGATTCTTGGTTGTATGATATTTATTTTGAATTAAAATTGATAAATATAAATCTAGATCTTGCTAAAATAAAAAAGTTATGAATCATGGATGATATCTTTTGGTTTGATTCTTGTTGGTTACATATTGATATCCTTCATGACATGATTTCTTATGTTTCAATATCATCTGGTATGCATCATGTGATGATTGATATATTGATTGATGCAATTTTCTCATTGGTTCCTCCCTTCTTTTTAATATTGATAAAGGGGAGAAAAATTATTAACTTGTGTATTAAAAGAAAAAATTTTGCTAGCTTAAACATTAGAGGCAAAAAATCTTGCTCAACTTCACTTTTTCAACAAAATTGCTTGTATCTTTGTTATAAATTATTGTTGAATCTCATGCAAGATTATTTGTAGTATTAATCCTCCTTTTCTTTTTGATATTGATAAAGAGGAAGGCTTTACAAATGAATGCAAAAGTCTAGCATGTTGCAAGCTTGCTCTTTTCAAAAGAGAAGAAAAATTATAAAATTGCATGCATATCATAAAAGAAGTCAGAAAATGCACAATTTACTTGTACTTCCTCAAAGGAACATAGAAAAACTTGCCATCAGACACTATCTTGCTTATCATGATAAACATCGATACCAAGTATGTTTGCTTAATATTTGCATATCCTGGCAAAACTAGTTAATTTATTTTCCTTTGTTCATGCATAGGAGGAGAAGTACTTGACTTCATGCATTGATTGAATATTTTATATTTCATGATGGTTTATTGATTCGAAGTCATTTCTCATGGGTGTGAATCCGAAGAGAAATAACATGGCTCTGATACAATTATTGGGATCTATAAGCAGCACTAAGAGGATGGAGGGGAGGGGGTGAATTAGTGCAGCGGTTAATAATGAAAATATTCTATGATTTAAACAAGTTCGTACATTGAAAACTTCATATGACAAAATTACATTTCGATAAAAATCGATTTTGATTTAACTTGCAAGGATTTAGAGATAAAAAAATGGAGCAGCAAATGAAGATGATTTCTAAAATGTAAATTATAAGAAAGTAAATGCAAACTGAATTTATAGTGGTTCGATCATCACGACCTACATATGTTGAATCTTGGATTTTGATGATAAAACTAATTGATTGTATTTTATAATCTAACTATATTTTGAGTTACGTGGAGTCTACTATCGATTAGGATTAGATAGTTGATGCTAGAGGAATTGACATTGTCTTGGGATGATCACATCGAGGATATTGGATGTCGGCGGAGGTTGATCGATAATCTGCGAGAAGACTTAAATGCGTCGGGCATCGGGCCAAGAAGAGCATGTTGCGCCATGGATAATGGGGCTGCGGAGGTCAGCAGATGATTGAGCAATAAAATACAAGAGAAGATGATACCTTTGAAGAATCGGATGAGCGTCGACCAATGACGTCTTGAAGCAATTGAATGTCAATTTGCGTTGTAATAATTATCTAGATCAAAGTAGAGTTTTGTTTGTGTGTGTGCAAGATTAACTACGATAATGATGAAGATGTAAAGTGAAACAAAGTGCTTTGGAAGATAGGTGTTATAGATCATTGGGAGTTCGAGAGTTAGGCGGAAGTTCGAAGATTCAATAGGAGTGCTATCGGGCTGGCGAAGCAGTAGGGAGCTTAGAAGGATTTTGAAAGTTCACTAGAAGGTTTATCGAAAGTTCACGCAGGCTTGTCAAGAAAGATCATAGCTAACCAAAGAAGCTCGTTGGAACTCACCAAGATCATCGTGAAGTCAGGAGCTTACCGAGAAGTCAAAGTAGAATGGTTTTGAGGTTCATCGGAAGATCGCTGAAGTTTGGAAGCTCGTCGGAAGAAGTCTTGACTTATCGGACTTTGTAATAGCTTAAGAAATGTCTTTAATTTTATAGTTAGTATATTAATTTGGGTTAGGATTAGGTGTTAATCCTATAACCCAAGTAGAGGAACCAAGCGGGCCTTGTTTGGATTGATTTGGGTTGAGTTTTAGGCCCAAACCGGTGTCTTGAAAATCTTGAGTGGCGGCCTTGCCCTTGATGGCCAAAGCAGGCGGTGGCACCGTCCAGGCCCGAGAGCAGCGGTGGCACCGCCTAGTATCTTGTCGATGTTTGACCAGCAAAGCGATGCTTACCGCTGAGGAAAAATGAAAGTGATTCAAATTTGGGGTTCAAATTTGAATTCTCTTGAAGCCTATATATACCCCTTGTTAAATCTTAGATTTTGATGATGAAACTAATTGATTGTGATTTGTGGTCTAATTATGTTTTGAATTCACGCAGGTCTACTATCGATTAGGATTGGACAATTGATGCTAGAGGAATTGACGTTGCGTCGGGTGATCATGTCTGGATATTAGATGTCGAGCCGGAGGTTCGGTCGACAATCGGTGGAAGGCTTCGTACGTTGGGCATCGAGCCTAGAAGAGCATGTTGCGCCAAGGATATCGGGGTTGCGGAGGTCAACCCGATTAGGTAACGGACCGCAAAGAGGGCGATGTGCGAAGGATCGGACAAAGCACCGACCAATGGCGTCTTGAGCAATGAATGTCAATTCATGTTGTAATAACTATCTAGATCGAAATAGAGTGTTTGCTTGTTTATGTGCAAGATTAACTCGATACGATAAAGGCGTAAAGTAAACAAAGTGTCGGAAGTCAAGTATGATGGATCGTTGGGAGTTGAGAGTTCGGCGAGTCGAAGATTCATTGGGAGTGTTCTTGGAACCAGCGAAGCAGTAGGGAGCTTGCAGAAGGGTTTTGAAAGTTCACGGAAGGTTTGTCGAGAAGTTCACGGAGCTTGCCAAGAATGATTGGAGCTTGCCAATGAAGCTCATTGGAACTTGTCAAGATCATCATGAAGTCGAGAGCTTGCCTTAGGAGTCCGCTGAATAGTTTCCGAGAGTTTGTCAAAAAGGCCGTCGGAAGTTCATCGGAAGCACGTCGGAAGAAGTCTTGACTTATTGGACTTTGTAATAGCTTAGGAAATGTCTTTAATTTTGTAGTTAGCATGTTAATTTGGGTTAAGATTAGGAGTCACACACATAAGGTGGATGTTGCGATGAGTAAAGGTGTGGATATGAGATATCTATGAAGCCCATAGTTTAGATCTTGTGAATAAGATCCAATTAGGTAATTTGATGAGATCCAATTAAATGATTAGACAAGAACCAATTAGATGAGATCAAATTGGATCCTATGGATAAGATCCAATGAGATCCAACTGGATAGAGATCCAGTGTGAACAGGATCTGTTAAGGATAAGCTTCCTCCACCTCTATAAATAGGAGGAACTTCCTGGTTTATAGGCTGAGAGCTCTTGGTAGTCATCCTCCTATTCTCCTCAGTCTCCTCTCCTCCTTGGCTCTAGCAGCCTTGTGGTGCACATAGAGAGAGATCCCACGGTGATCTGAGGAGCGTTGTTGCTGTGTCTGCTATGTGGATTACTACTAGAGAGGAGTACACTAGTGCTCCTTCATCCTCTACATCAGATCTGAAATTTTCGGGGAAATACAATCTCCCCAAGTAATGCCTCTAACATGATACATGTGGATTTTTTGGATTTATGATTTTTGCACACCAATCATCGCATGATGGCCAAATCACGTAACTATGGAAAATTTGATCTTGTTTTTGTTTTTATTTGTGCATGAGATCTTTGAATCTCCGATTGCAGATATTGAATCCCTGCAGATCGGTAGGACTGGATGAAGGAGTTCAAGTGTCCTTCTCTCTAGCAATAATCCACATGGCAGGGACTACAATGATGCTTCTCTCTTAGGGAGAGGAGAATAGAAGGTGGCTACTCAGAAAAACCCTAGCCTATGGGCCTTTGGTTCCCTCCTATTTATAGAGGTCTCCTATCAACTTAACCTAATGGATCTTGCCTATTGGGTATTGGATCTCTATCCAATTACCCAAGTCTCTTAGATTAGTGGGTCTCTACCTAATAATCTCTTATTAGCTCTTATTGGATCTCATCTTAGGACCCAATAATTCAGGGACTTAATGGATATCGAATAAGTTAGGGGCTCAACGGATATCTCATATTTGAACCTCTACTCGTCGTGACACCTACCATCCTCTAGGTCCAATATTGAGTTGGCCGTGAGTTATACTTATCAGAACTCCTTCTGACTTAGTGAACTATTATCTCTATAATAATTCACCCGACTCATCGATTATGGACGTACTAGTCCACTACATCGTAGTCCCAGACGATACAAGGGAATCAATCCTTTGGATCTATCATTCTCAATTACCATATATCTATAGTCCCTCATCCATCTAATATCCCAAAGACCCTATACTGAGCATATTGTTATCAAGCTCATATTGTCTCTCCTCGAGTCTCGCTCTAATCGAATTCTCCCGAAGAACTCTTTCTCTCTCAATCAAAATAACCTTGGCTAAGGATTTGTTTGAGCAAGAATATATGAGATATTTCTCTCATGATTACGAGAGCGGATGATCCTCTATTGACACTCAATAGCCCTTGTAAGGTTGGCTACCACTCCCAATATCGGTTGTACTAGATTTGGAACTTTTAAACCTATAAGTGCGGTATCAAAGAGTGGAGAATTCATATAGGACATCCTTGGTGTCTCAAGTCTAAGGACTAGATACACTACTAGGACTATGGAATCGCTATCGGCGTGAGGTATCAATAACCATCCAACATTCCATAAGCGGATCAATTAGTGAACTCATTCTCCAATGAGCACTGTATTGTATCCTTAGTATCTCCACACGAGTAGCTCTTAGACCAACCACCTCCATTATATGGATAGGTATACTGATACACCGGCTTATACGGTTATCTCAACGTCCCTCTCGAGTAACCTATGATCGGGATTATTTAGGATCTATGTTTAAAGGTAAATTAGTCTCATTATCGTGATCTCATCATGATCTGATTCCCATTGCACAGATTCAAGGATATCACAATATACATCCAGATAATGTGAGAAAATACCAATAAGCATAAGCAGATAGATTGACGTAGCATATTACAAGTGTCATCACTCATGTGATTGGCTTATAGGGCACCTATAACTAGCATAATTGGATGGAGATCCAATACCCAATAGAGCAGGATCCATTAGAGTTTAGAAGGGGCCTTTATAAATAGAAAGGAATCAAAGGTCCATAGGTTGGGGTTTTCTTGATAGCCACCTTATATTATCCTCTCTCTGAGAGGAGCATTATCATAATCCCTACCATGTGGATCATCGCTAGAGAGGAGGACGCTTAACCTCCTTCATCCACCCCACGAATCTGCAAGAAACTCAGGGATATCTGATCTTCCTAGGTACTATCTTTTTACATATGTAGTTTTTGGATCTATAGATTTGCTTTTACATAGCAATCTTCGCATGATGACGAAACTTTTTTTATGGAAATCTAGGATATTTTGTTTTCTGTTCTTCCGCTGCACATGTGATGTCACCCCTGGATTTTCCTATATAAACATGCATATGATACCCTATATCTCAGCGATAGGATATATCATGTATGCTATGCTATGTAGTAGGCACGATATAGCTTGCACGCTTGTCATGAGTAGTTATCAAGCGAGATCAAGCTTGGAGCACTAGAAAGCATTAAAGTATATCCTTAGGTACTTGAGAAGGACTAAGGATCTTTTACCAATATATGGAGGAAATAGTCTCAGGGTTGAGAGCTATATGGACTCGAGTTTCTAGTCTAATGTCGAAGATAACAAGTCTAATTTAGGATATATATATTCACCATAAATGGAGTAGTATGCTAAAAGAGATCCAAGCAAGACACTACTGTTGAGTCAACCATAGAGGCAATGTATATTGCTACGGTAGAGGTAGCAAATGAGAGAATCTGGATGAAAAAATTCATCATAGATCTCGAAGTCATGTCGGGTAACGAAGAGTCGATTCCCTTATATTGCGACAACAATGAGGTGATTGCTCAAGCGAAGGAACCCAGGTCTTATCAAAAGTCTAAGCACGTTCTAAGGAGATTCCACTTGATTAGAGATATCATGGCCCAATGAGATGTAGAAATGGAGCGAGTTCCATCCAAGATAACATCATTGATCCACTAACTTGAAAATTTGTTGTCTTATATTATCTTTGAGCATTACAGGAGTCTGATGGGGATCAGATATATAGGTAATTGACTTTAGGTCAAGTGAGAGATTACTAGTCATAGGTGCCCTGTAGGCCAATCACATAAGTGATGGCACATGTGACATGATAGGTAATCTTTTTGCTTATTATTTATTTGACATATTTCTCACTTTATATTGCTTGTTGCTTATATTATGATGTTCATGGATCTATGTAATGAGAATCGGATCGTGATGAGATCATGGTAATGAGGCTGATTCGCCTTTAAACACAGACCCTAAATAATTTCAATTGTAGGTTACTCGAGAGAGACATCAAAATAATTGGATATATTAGTATATTGTATACCTATCCATATGATAGAGGCATATGGTCTCATAGCTGCTCGTCGTGTGGGGACACTAAAGTTATAATGTAAGTGCTCATTGGAGAATGAATTCACTAATTGATCCACTCACGAATTCGGATAATTGATAATACCTCATTATTAGATAGTAATTTCGTTATCTCGTTGTGCATCTAATCCTTAGACTTGAGATACCAAGGATACTCTATATGAGTACTTCACTCTTTGATACTAGACTTATAAGTTTGTAAGTTTTAGATCTAGCACAACCGATCGTCGAGAGTAACAGCTAACTTTATGAAGACAATTGAGTATCGATAAAAGATCATCCACTCTCGATATCATGAGAGAAATATCTCATGTATTCTTGCTCATACAAATCCCTGGCCAGATTCATTCAGATTGAGAGAGAAAGAGTTCTTTAGGAGAATCCGATTAAAGTAAGACTTAAGTAGAAACCATATGGGACTGATAATATCATGCTTAGTATATAGTCTTTAAGATATTAAATAGATGAGGGAATATAGATACATGGTAACTAAGGATTTGATTCCCTTGTATCATTTTGGGACTACGATGTAGTGGCCTAGTATGTCCGTAGTTGATGAGTCGAGTGAATTATTATAGAGATAATACTTTACTAAGTTAGAAGGAGTTCTGATAAGTATGACTCATGGCCAGCTTGATATTGGACCAAGAGGGTTGCATACATATGGTAGGTGTTGCAACAAGTAAATATTCAAATATGAGATATCCGTTGGAGCCCTTATCTAATTGGATATCCAATAAGCCCTTGAATTATTTGATCCTATGGATAAAATTCAATAAAAGCCTATGAGAAATTATCGGGTAGAGATCCACTAATCTAAGAGGCTTAGATAATTAGATGGAGATCCAGTACCTAATAGGGTAAGATCCATTAGAGTTAAGTTGACAAGGAGCCTCTATAAATAGGAGGAACCAAAGTGTCACGGACTTAGTGGTTTTGCCTAAGTCGTGCGGTACCATTGCGCGTCACTCTCCAAAGCCTCCTATAATCCTTTAGGACTTGTAAAAGAGAAGACGGGATAGAGAAAGCGCTTCACACAGGATCCACAAGCCACCCTTTCAGCAAACACTTTAGAGTCAATGTAAATTATAACCATATACATCACAAGCTCAGAACAGTTGCACAACAAAGGTATAAAATTAGTCTACTACAGATCGAAATGTAGTATATAGGTGTCCACTTGACGCAAACTTTATGTACAAGCCAATAATGGCTACCAAACTCACTCAAATGGGGCATTTAGCCTTTGGCAAGCCTTTTACAAGCTTTATAAGCTAGAACAAACCGAAAAGGACATGGACACACATAAGTATTACACCAAACAAGTCATTTACAATTTGTCTGTGACATTCTCCCCCACTTATTCCTTCGATATCCTCGTCGAAGCCTTCGTTGACGCTACAACTCCTTGCCTTTGCTAGATCTTCAATCTTCTGCTCCTGCTGCGATGCGGCCCTTGGCTCCCAATTGTTCTCTGCTTGTTGTTGCTGAGTCATCGAACTTTAATCTGTCATGCTGCTTCAACTCGCCAATGACTCTGACTCTGGTGTGGGGTTGACAAAGTTGTGCTGATCCTTGCTGATTCTTATGGATTCATCTGATGAAGGAAAAACCATCTTTGATATGCATCAGTCTTCAAATTCTTCTTATCTCTTAAACTAGATAGATGCTTATTGGAGCTTTAATGAGCATCGCCTCGCAACCTTTGAAGTTTTCAGGTCCTTCCTCCATAAAATTTTTCCATCGAATCTTCTTCCACCTAGTTGTCTCGTCCAAGTAGGTTGGCATCACTTCCACTTTCGATTAGCATTCAGTTGGAAAATGAAGCAGACAATCTACTCTCAGTAGCACTAATCACCATTGGTGAGGACTTGACAATTGTTGTTTTCCATTAGTCTCTTCGAAGGGTCTTCAAATCTGTGCAGAGCTCCTCTGTTGGATAACTAAGAGAGCTGGGTACTCGATTTTGTCCATTCTCTTGAGAATTGAGAAGGCAAAGGTTACTTGACTTCGCCCGCCTCCTTGAGGTTATACTTCGTGCGTTGAGCTGGTTACTAGACTTCGCTTGCTCTTAGCTCATACTTCCGAAGCACTTGAAGTATTTGCAATCCTTGTTGAGTCGCTATTGTGATTCACCTTCTCAATGTCATTGAACTTCTAAAATGCAAGAAGTTATCACTCCAACTTGGAGCAAGTCTTTGATAGATTTGGTCACCTTTGGGATTGTACCGTCTTCTCCATCATTCCTATCGCCTACTCTTCTGAGTAACAAAGGTACAACACCACGTATTGCCTGCTTCGTTCCTTAGTCCTGCACTCTTGCATCGACCCGAAGCCCTTCACTTACGACAATCTCGATGAGAAGTCCATTGACACCGATCTTATGAAGTTCTCTAGCCTCTGCCCTTCAGACTTATCATAGTACATGGAGTTTGCCAATGCATTCTCCTCCTCCATGGCCTATATCACGACCAACCACTCTCTCTCTATGAGAGCAAGAGATCGATGACTCCCCAGAAGTCCCGCCTCTGCGGTACCATGGCACTATAATGCCCATGGCACTACTATTCGTTGTCTTGCATCTGTGTCCCTTCTTCATGATCGGTAGATCCGCCTTTGCGGCACTACGGCACTCCTCTAAGTCCACCTTCATTCTAACCGATGCTTGGTTTTGGGTAGCTAAGTCCCTCTAGACTCGTCATTGCTTCCTCGCCCTTTTTTGACCACCTGCTTCAGCACCTCTGTGTTCTCTGAGCAGTTCCTCTTAGTCGATTGAAAGACAGATTGCAACTCTTATGTATGGCATCCGCCATCATGTTGCAGGGCTTGCACCACTTCTATACTCCTTAGCTTCATTGGTTGTAACATTCGCTTACTCGACCTTGTCCTCTGACTTACCAGGCTCCCTTAAGCGAATGTGAACTCAAGTAGTCCAACTCTTCTTCACCCACTCGATCATACCTCTGTATGATCTAGTCCCCATGAGACTCACTAGTACTTGCATATGAACTTCTTCCTCGATAGTGCACAGCCCCCATAAGCTGATTCCCAAGGCTTCCATTTAATGTAACATTCGATGCACGCACGAAAGACCCGCCTCTACGGTACTATGACATTCACTGCTTGAATCCATAGCTCTTCTTACTGTCGTGTTGTTCATTGAAGTCGAGCTTCCAGCCGCACTCTCGATCATACCTCTATATGACCTAATCCCCCTATGGGACTCACTGTGTGTGTCGCCTTGCCACGAACCATTCCACCATGATCCGCTGCATCATGTCACCTCCTGGTGATATCTTCTTGCATTTTGATCCATGTGGTATGAACTCGAACTATGATATCTCCATGTGTGGACTCTGCCAACACATCACAGGGCCTTTGCCACCTTCGATTATGTTCGCTCCTTTAGTAATCGACCTTCGTTCACCCGCTCTCGGGCTACACTCGGACGAAGCCTAGCTCTAGGATAGTCCGTTGCCTAGCAGCTCCTCTGAAGTCCCCTGACTTCACTGAAATTGGCGTGCCATTATCTGGATCCTGGACCTATGCCCCTACCAGCACAATCTCTGCTGCACACCGCTTTTCTCCTAGCAACTCGAATAGCAACACTGTGGCATATTCTTCAAGAGTACCTACCTCTGCATTCTCTTGCCCCATGCCAAGGCCTTCTAATAGCAACTTTGCCTCTACAAGCTGCATCTCCTTAGTTTCTATGTCAAATGCTTCACCGAGATCAAGTGTATGTGCCTCGAATCTCCCTTTGTCTTTGGCACCATGTAAGATGAGTCTGCTCCATCAGAATAAAGAACCCATAGAATGACATGGTCCTACTCTTGTCTCTATAAGAGTCCATGCCCTTGACCTCTGTCTAAGGAAAGCTCCAAGCTTCCGCTCCATGTTCTATCTTCTATGCCAACTCTCTTCATGCGGCTTGGGTACACCACCAAGTTACCCCCAAGTTGCTCCACTTCTCGATTTACATTACGTTAATGATAGTCCTCATGCTCACCATTCCACGGGTCAGCTCTCTGTTGAGTCTGATCTCCCTATCAGCTCCAAGTGTGCCTTCATTTTGTATTACCTTGGGTCGCTCCCCCACTTGATCTCGCTATGCGTCCACCAATGTATTGCCACTTGTAAGATCATGTAACAACTCCTCGTCGCTTGCTCGATCCATCGAGCTTTATCTTGAGGTACTTCTCAATCGGTGTAGTTTATTGCACATGATTCTCCCTTTGGAGAATCGGGACTTATTCCTCCTGGATATCTGCCCCGTTGGAGCAACTTCTCTCTTCGTTTCCTTCATTCTGGAAGGTTTGGATACCACCAGCCCCTTAGTGTTGAATCTCGGATTTTGATGATGAAACTAATTGAGTGTGTTTTGTTGTTTAACTGTGTGTTGAGTTACGCAGGTCTACTATCGATCAGGATTAGACAGTTGATGCTGGAGTAATTGACGTTGCACCGGAAGTAATCACATCAGGATATTGGATGTCGAGCCAGAGGTTCAGTCGACTATCGGCAGAAGGCTTCGTACGTCGGGCATCGGGCCAAGAAGTGCGGAGTTGCGCCATGGATATCAGGGTTGCAGAGGTCAACTGCCGATTGGGCAATAAGCCGCTAGAGAGGGCGATGTGCCGAAGGATCGGATGAAGCGCCGACCAATGATGTGCCGGGCAACTGAATGTCAATTCGCGTTGTAATAACTGTCTAGATCAAAGTAGAGTGTTTGGTGTTTATTTGTGCAGGAGTAACTACGAAAGGGATGAAGACGTAAAGCGAAACCAAGGGCCGAAGTCAAGTGCAATGGATCATTGGGAGTTCGAGTGTTCGATGGAAGTCTGAAGATTCGTTGGGAGTCTTTTGGGCGGCCGAGAATGAGTAGGGAGCTTGCCGAAGGGTTTTCGAAAGTTCGCCGGGAGGTTCGTCGGAAGTTCACGGAGCTTACCAAGAAAGATCGGAGCTTGCTAAAGAAGCTCGGAGAAACTCGCCAAAATCATCGTGGAGTCCGAGAGCTTGCCGGGAGTCCGCAGGATGGTTTCCGAGGAATCGTCGGAAGACCGTCGGAAGTTTGTCGGAAGCTCGTCAGAAGAAGACTTGACTTGCGGACTTTGTAATAGCTTAGGAATGTCTTTAATTTCGTAGTTAGCACATCAATTTGGGTTAGGATTAGGGGTTAATCCTTTAACCCAAGTATGAGCCCATTGGGCCTTGTTCGGAACCGGTTTGGGCCAAGTTTTCGGCCCAAACCAAATGTAGATTTATGCTGGGCGGTGGAGCCCAGCAGCCAATGTGCCCAGCAGCATGTGTGCATGCATGCTGGGCTACGTGCATGCATGCTGGGCGGTAACACCGCCAAGCAAGCGTGGCGCACGCATGCATGCATGCTACGCGCATACATGTCGGGCAGTAGCATGCATGAAGACTGCAGAAGACGCATGCATGCATGCTACGTGCATCTTCTTTGTAGAGTTCGGTACTAACACCGGCATCGTAGTCCGCATCTTCTGGCATCGTAATTCAGCAAGTAGCACTGGTGCTACCGCCTAGCGCCTGGAAAATGAGGCGGTAGCACCGCTTGACTGAGGCGGTAGCACCGCTTGGGTGTGTCAGTCTACCAGGACTGACAGCACCAAAAAAATTCAAAAGATTCAAATTTTTGGCTCCAAGTTTAGGCTCCAAATTTGAATCACTTTGAGGCTTATAAATACCCCTTCTTTCTCAGCTGAAAAGTAAACCCTTATGAGAAGTTAGAATCTTAGTTTTAAGTCTTGAAAAGTCTTATTCTTGCTAAGTGTTCACCTCATTCTTCTTGTGAAATCTTGTAAAAGTGTGAACCACTTGTAAAGGGTTGTAAGAGGGGTATTTGATCCTTCCCCTTCAAAGGATTTGGTAGTGGAAGAAGGGAGCCTCATCGGAGAAGGCTTCGGAAGTGGATGTAGGTCACTTTGATCGAACCACTATACATCGCTGCATCTTGATTGTGTGAGTGTTTAAATTTCTGTTTTATCTCTTTACTTTGCTGCAAGCCTTTACTTTACGTACTCCACTTCCTTTTTATCTTCGTACGCACGTATGATTTAAAGTTAAAAAACAATCTTTCCGGGTTCAAATGAAACGTTGCTTTCATCATACGAAGTTTCCGAAGCTTGTTTTAAATCGCTGAAAAATCTATTGTTTTATCCGTTGCACTAATTCACCCCCCCCCCCTCTTAGTGCTACTCGATCCCTAACAATTGGTATCAGAGCCACGTTCTTTCTCTTTCGGATTTACACCTGTGAGAAATGGCTCTAAATGGTTTTCAAGAGAGCTTTTCGATTTTTCATCCACCGTTCTTTAACGGTTCGGACTACACATATTGAAAAACTCAAATGAGAGTTTTCATGCTTTCAATGGATTTGGATTTGTGGAACATCATCGAAAATGGTTTTCAACCTTCCTCTAAACCGACGAACGAATGGTCGGTTTTGGAGAAAATATCATTTTCTTTAAACGCAAAGGCTATGAATGCCTTATTTTGCGCTTTGAACAAGAACGAGTTCAATCGGATTTCTATGTGCGAAACGGCTTTTGACATTTGGCGAACTCTTGAAATCACGCATGAGGGAACTAGTAGAGTTAAAGACTCGAAAGTAAATCTCTTGTTGCATGATTTTGAGCTCTTCCAAATGACACTAAGCTTAATCTATCGACGACATGTACACCGCTTCACGGATGTCGTCAATAGCTTGAAAAGTCTTGGTAAAATTTTTTCAGATTTTGAACTCACTAACAAGATCTTAAGATCCCTTTCAAAATGGTGGGATCCTAAAATAACGACGATTCAAGAATCAAAGGATTTAAATAATTATTCTATTGATGAACTCATTGGGTCTTTAAAGACCTATGAAATGGAACATGATGAATATGATGAACATGATGAACACATGAACCACCTTCTAAAGAACAAGAAGGTTTTTGAACTCCGAACTATGAAATACCACTTGAGTAATGACTCAAGTGATGAGGACAATGAAGACATTGAACACATAACAATGAATGTTAACAAGTTCATTAAACAAAAATTAAAAAATACAAATGAACTTGAATGGAGAAAGAGGCTAAAGAAGAAGAAGAAGGCTTGCAAAGAAGAATCAAGGAAAGAAGAAGCAAACTACGCTTTAATGGGCTTCGACAATGAGGTAAGTAACTTAACTTCCTTGAATTATTTTGAAATTACTTGATGATTTCCATGAATGCTTAACTTAGTTAGTAAGAATTTTTTTATGCTTTTCTTGTGTTTTTAGAAATTAAAAAAAATTCGAAATTATACTATGCTTTTCTTTATAGTATTTTTGAAAAGTAAAAATATGAATGACGATTGTAAGATTTGTGATAATGCTTAGGATTAAACCATACATGAGTATCTTGATGGTTTACATTGTCTCTAAACATAATGCTTGATGATTTTATATCATGCATGAGTTGTTAAAGTGATGTTGATCTAAAAACTTCTATCTTGGATTAATGGGTCTTAACCTTTTTTTTAATGATGAAATTTTTAAATGATACATGTCTTCATGAAATCAATTATAAAGACCTAACCCATAAATTTTTCAAATGAAAGAAATGTGATTTTTATGTTGCCTTGTATTACATTTGGACTTGATGATTTTCATGACGAAAAGTATTTTTCAGATTTTTAAAAAATAATGTATGAGTTTAGCAAAAATTTGAGCATTGATCATCTTATTATAACAAATGAAAGAAAGATGGGAAATGATTTTAATGATGAATTCATTTCTAAATATGATGATGCTCTCATGTTTAAATATGATGTATGACATTGATCATTCTTATAAAAGATCAAATCACGTAAATTGAAACTCTTAAAAATAAGAAAATGCACTATCATAATGTATCATTTTTATGTATTTGGTCTTGATGGTTTTATGACTAAGCTTGTGTTTTATTTTGATACATGTTTTCATAAAAATTTTGAATATGCTCACATCAAATTGCTTAAAATGAAAATGTATTTTTTCTCATTCTATTGAGGTGAATGAATTCATGTTATGAGTCTTGTGAATCTTATAAAAATAAACATGATAAATATTTTAAAAAATGTGCCTCATGTTTTCGGTCTTAATGATTTCTCTTGAAAAATGCTCTTTGGACCTATATGAAAAACATGAGTATACTCATATGAACGTCAAATCACTTGAAATGGAACACATAAAAAAAAGAGAAATTGAACTATCATGATGCTTTACGTGTAATGCTTTTGATCTTAATGGGCTAAATGACAACTTGTATTTCAAATTTATACAATGATGGCTTCCGTATAAATATTTGAACATACATTATGAAATCATCATTGAAATGAAAATATTAGAAGTTTGTTATCATGCTTAGTGACCTTGTGATATCATATCTTGATGACAAACTTATGTTTCGGTTTTAAAATTTGATACTCATCTTTTGAAACATGAGTATACTTACATGAAACAAATAACTTAAAATAAAACACATTATCATGATATATTGAAACTCATGTCTTGAAATAATGTGTTACATTTTTGTCTTGATAATGCCTTATGAGATTTTGCCTTTACATCTTGAACTTTCATGCTTATCTTGGTATATAAAGACAAAGGCATATTTAGATGAAAAGAATTTCTTGAAAAGAGAATTTTCCAAATGAAATATAACTTATCTCTTGTTTCACGAAACTATGGTTTTGAATTACTTTTATGTGATCATCATCTTGATAATTTGAGTTTTTATCTCTATACTCTCTTATGTATCTCCCATGTTATATGAAGAAAAATATAAATTATTTTCTCTTAACTTATTAATACTCAATTTGAGAAAATATGTTTTGATGATTGAAATATTGTATGTGCAATTTAAACTTTTCTCTCATGTTTCAATACCACTTTGTATGCTTCATGACATGATAATTGAAATATTGATGTAGACTTTTAATATATCACTTGTCATGATTAATGCATATAGCTAGTATTTTAAATCTCTAAAATGATTTTGATTATGAGTTTCGAGTTGACAAATTGAGCTTGAATGATTTTTCTTTTAACGATTCTTGAATCTTTTGGAATTATGACTTGTTAAGACATATTTAATGCTTGAATCAAGTTTTAAAAGATTTCATTTAGCTATAAAGAAATTTTATTGAAATCATGATCTTGACAACTATGACTTGAAACTCTTTATAAATCAAGATCTTTTACCATGCTCCTTCCGTCTTATCAAAAGAAAATTCTTTAAATGAAATGTAACTTGTCTTTTGATTTCTCGGAATTTAATACTTGAATTTTTATGAATTCGTGTCGTGATTCTTATGAAATATGATCTTGGTAAAAAATTCTTATGTATGAATCAAGATCTTGTGTTTGATCTCCTAAGACTTCCACTTATTATTTCCTAAAAAGGAGATTTGTCAAAATGATTCATGAACCTTTTGATTTATGACTTTTGGATTCATGACTCAAGATTGAAGATTGAAACATTATATGCTAAAATTGATTTTTTTTATTATTTCAATACTTCCTCAAATGCCTTATGTGATGATTGAAAATTTGATGAAAAAGAATTATGCTTAATATTTGAATCATTGATTTATTCTTTTATCATGGCTTAAAAATGAATGAAAAGAAAATATGTTAGCACTTGTAATCATGATTTGATCGTTAATATTGATATGCTTTCATATATCATGATTCTTGGTTGTATGACATTTATTTTGAATTAAAAATTGATAAATATGAATCTAGATCTTGCTAAAATAAAAAGTTATGAATCATGGATGATATCTTTTGGTTTTGATTCTTGTTGAATTTACATATTGATATCCTTCATGACATGATTTCTTATGTTTCAATATCATCTCGTATGCATCATGTGATGATTGATATATTGATTGATGCAATTTTCTCATTGGTTCCTCCCTTCTTTTTAATATTGATAAAGGGGGAGAAAAATTGTTAACTTGTGTATTAAAAGAAAAAATTTTGCTAGCTTAAACATTGAGAAGCAAAAAGTTGCTATCTCAAGAGAGGCAAAAATCTTGCTCAACTTCACTTTTTTCAACAAAATTGCTTGTATCTTTGTTATAAATTATTGTTGAATCTCATGCAAGATTATTTGTAGTATTAATCCTCCTTTTCTTTTTGATATTGATAAAGGGGGAGAAGGCTTTTACAAATGAATGCAAAAGTCCTAGCATGCAAAGAAAGCAAAACTTGCAAGCTTGCTCTTTACAAAAGAGAAGAAAGAAATTATAAAATTGCATGCATATCGTAAAAGAAGTCAAGAAAATGCACAATTTACTTGTACTTCTCAAAGGAACATAGAAAAACTTGCCATCATCACGACAAGCACTATCTTGCTTATCATGATAAACATGCGATACCTAAATATTGTATGATATGATTAATAGCTAGTATGTTTGTAATATTTGCATATCCTTGAAAACTAGCTATAATGTTATTTCTCCTTTTTGTTGATGACATAGGAGGAGAAGTAGATTGATGACTTCATGCATTGATTGAATATTTTATATTTGCATGATGGTTTGTTATTTTCTCACTACATAAATGATACATGTTACTTGGATTTGGGATAATCCAAGGATTCTATCAATGGCATATTGATAGGGAGAGTTTGTGTTAAACTCCGGGGAGTTATAGATAACTCTATCAGTCATCAATTAGTTGTCATCATCAAAAAGGGGGAGATTGTTGAATCTCGGATTTTGATGATGAAACTAATTGAGTGTGTTTTGTTGTTTAACTGTGTGTTGAGTTACGCAGGTCTATTATCGATCAGGATTAGACAGTTGATGCTGGAGTAATTGACATTGCACCGGAAGTAATCACATCAGGATATTGGATGTCGAGCTAGAGGTTCAGTCGACTATCGGCAGGAGGCTTCGTACGTCGGGCATCGGGCCAAGAAGTGCGGAGTTGCGCCATGGATATCAGGGTTGCAGAGGTCAACTGCCGATTGGGCAATAAGCCGCTAGAGAGGGCGATGTCGAAGGATCGGATGAAGCGCCGACCAATGATGTCCGCAATCTGAATGTCAATTCGCGTTGTAATAACTGTCTAGATCAAAGTAGAGTGTTTGGTGTTTATTTGTGCAGGAGTAACTACGAAAGGGATGAAGACGTAAAGCGAAACCAAGGGCCGAAGTCAAGTGCAATGGATCATTGGGAGTTCGAGTGTTCGATGGAAGTCTGAAGATTCGTTGGGAGTGCTGCCGGAACTGGCCGAGAATGAGTAGGGAGCTTGCCGAAGGGTTTTCGAAAGTTCGCCGGGAGGTTCGTTGGAAGTTCACGGAGCTTATCAAGAAAGATCGGAGCTTGATAAAGAAGCTCGGAGAAACTCGCCAAAATCATCGTGGAGTCCGAGAGCTTGCCGGGAGTCCGCAGGATGGTTTCCGAGGGATCGTCGGAAGACCGTCGGAAGTTTGCCGGAAGCTCGTCAGAAGAAGACTTGACTTGCAGACTTTGTAATAGCTTAGGAATGTCTTTAATTTCGTAGTTAGCACATCAATTTGGGTTAGGATTAGGGGTTAATCCTTTAACCCAAGTATGAGCCCATTGGGCCTTGTTCGGAACCGGTTTGGGCCAAGTTTTCGGCCCAAACCAAATGTAGATTTATGTTGGGCGGTGGAGCCCAAAGCAGCCAATGTGCCAAAGAAGCATGTGTGCATGCATGCATGCATGCATGTTGGGCTACGTGCATGCATCTTTGGCAGTAGCACCGCCAAAGAAGACCAAAGAAGACTGCGCAAAGATGCATGCATGCATGCTACGTGCATGCTCATCGTAGCTCGGCATCAGAGTTCGTCAGATCGTAGCCAGCGCAGAGTAGCACCGCTGGTGGGGTGGTAGCACTGGTGCTATCGCCCAGCGCTGGAAAACCAAGCGGTAGCACCGCCTGGCTGAGGCAGTAGCACCGCCTGGGTGTGTCAGTCTGCCAGGACTGACAACACCGAAAAAATTCAAAAGATTCAAATTTTTGACTCTAAGTTTAGGCTCCAAATTTGAATCACTTTGAGGCTTATAAATACCCATTCTTTCTCAACTAAAAAATAAACCCTTTTGAGAAGTTAGAATCTTAGTTTTAAGTCTTGAAAAGTCTTATTCTTGCTAAGTATTCACCTCATTCTTCTTGTGAAATCTTGTAAGAGTGTGAACCACTTGTAAAGGGTTGTAAGAGGGGTATTTGATCCTTCCCCTTCAAAGGATTTGGTAGTGGAAGAAGGGAGCCTCATCGGAGAAGGCTTCGGAAGTGGATGTAGGTCACTTTGATCGAACCACTATACATCACTGCGTCTTGATTGTGTGAGTGTTTAAATTTCTGTTTTATCTCTATACTTTGCTGCAAGCCTTTACTTTATGTACTCCACTTCCTTTTCATCTTCGTACGCACGCATGCTTTAAAGTTAAAACGTAATCTTTCCGAGTTCAAACGAAACGTTGCTTTTATCATACGAAGTTTCCGAAGCTTGTTTTAAATCGCTGAAAAATCTATCGTTTTATCCACTGCACTAATTCACCCCTCTTAGTGCCGCTCGATCCCTAACACTTGGACCACTCCGCCTTTGCTGAACAAATCGTGGACTATTCTATCTCCGTAAATGCACCTGCCAGATTGTGACTCTTCGCCAATACAGCTCCTACTGCACCCCTCTGGGTCTAGCAACATGCTGAATCTACTGCACATTTTAGCCTCTTACGAAAGTATCCTGCACATGCCGAAGAGAAAGTTTTAATGCTCTATGGTGTTGATCTTCAGCCACCTTGGGATGGCCACGGACAGTCCATCGTCTGCATGCAAGCCCTTGCATGAGTATCAAATTTTTTGAGTTTGTAACTCCCCTCACCTCTGTGAGCTTTGCACAACTCTTTCAATCATTGAACAACCCCCTCCACCCTGCACGGTCTCACGTTTGCCAAGCACCCCACTTGCCTCGAGCACTATCAAGTTTGGGTCCTAATGTTGAGCCACAGCTCGAACTCAGCCATCCCAACCTTTATATGCTACGCAATTCTTCTCAACTTGTTTGTCCTCGTGGTGCCTCTTTGCGCGAAGGGTTGGCCATTCTTCTAAATGTCATTCTCGAATGCTCACTCCTTTGAGCAACTCCTTCCCTTACAATTCCATGTCTATTTCCCAAACGGTCGTGCATGTTGGCTGCCCTTAACGCAGCCCCGCTAGGGCCCCCACGTTTGCATGCTAAGTGTTTCTGAGTGGGCTTGTCCCGCTCTGATACCAACTGTCATGGACTTAGCTAGTTTTGCCTAAGCCGTGTGGCACCACTATGTGTCAGTCCACAAAGGTTAGCCTCCCCGAAGTCTCCTACAATCCCTTAGAACTTGCAAAAGAGAAGATGGGACAAAGAAAACGCTTCACACAATCCACAAGCCACCCTTTCAGCAAATACTTTAGAGCCAATGCAAATTCCAACCATATACATCATAAGCTCAGAACGATTGCACAACAAAGGTATAAAATTGGTCCACTACAGATCGAAATATAGTATAAGTGTCCACCTGACGCAAACTTTATGTACAAGCCAACAATGGCTACCAAACTCACTCAAATGGGGCATTTAGCTTTTGGTAAGCCCTTTACAAACTTTACAAGCAAGAACAAACCGAAAAGGACATAGACACACATAAGCATTACACCAAACAAGTCATTTATAATTTGTCCATAACAAAAGGGTTATAGGCTAAGCCCCTTTTAGCTACCACCTTCTATTCTTCTCTCCCTCTCTTCTCCTCAACCAGCAACCCCTATTTGGGACATGTGGATAGCAAGAAGGGTCGTGCAGTGATTTGATGAGTGTCTTTGTAACCCCTACCATGTGGATCACCACTAGAGAGAAGGACAGTTGACCTCCTTCGTCCTCTCCCATGGATCTATAGGATTTCAGGGATATATGATCTCCCTAGATGACACATCTTTCTTATATGCATATTTTTTCGATTTTGTAAGTTTTTGCGCATCAATTTTTCGTATGATAATAAGAACCTTATTTTTTGTAAAAATATAATATTTTTTATTTTCTATTCTTCTATTACATATGTGATATCATCTTAGATTTTTTAATATTTAATTGGTCTAATAGAAGATGGAAAAGGAGTTTGACATTGTTCTCATCATAAGTTTTAGGGGTGACTTTTTGAGAATAGAGAAATACAAAAAGGAAGATATTTTCCAAAGCAATCATATTATATATATATATATATATATATATATATATATATATATATGTAACTTCTCTTAGCCATACTAATTAATCTCAAGTTTGATTATAAATAATAATTAAAATTTTTAATATGCAATAATATTTCTCAATAGCAAGCAATAAAAGTAGTTGTAATAGTTATGATAATAAACTATTACATTTCATCACTATTCACCAAAAATTATTTTTAAATCTTGAACTCCTATAATTTTCGTAATTTTGGATGGAAATTACCGACCTCAATAAAATAAGTAATAAATTGAGATAGCGACCCGGTCCATCCGACACCAAACCTCTACTCCCCAATTCCTACTGCTAGGAACCAAAGCGTCGTTAAATCCTCATCGCAAGAATCCATTTCGGAGAGGTTTTGACGAGGGTTCTTGGTTATGATTGCTTTTAGATTCCGCGATTGAATGGTGGGCACAGGTAGAGGGTAGAGATCTGTTCTGGTTGTAAAAAGTTTGATCTTTTCTATACTTAATGTGAATCTTAAAAGTGTTGGGTAAATTATCAGCTTGTCCACTGACATGGACACTTTAGAAAACCTAATTGGAGGGTTTCTCCAGAAAATTTTTGTCATCCAGTCGACATTTTCTTCAATAGCTTCTGTTTCTGCCATCGCTATTGGAGAAATCTCAACTCTGTGAGAAGATCATATCTCGCTTTAGGGTTGTCGTAGCGTCAGCTTTTTCTAGATCACCACAACTGCTTCGATGTTCTTGCTTACAACCCCTGGCAGTGGCCACCAATAAGAACATGCAACTAGAGTGTTTGGGATTGACCTGATTCATTCTTCACAGTTCAAAATGTTTTCTTTTCGTGTCAAAGCATTTATTTAAATGTCGTATGACAGCCTTGATATTGGTTAGGCATGGTGTTACATAATTATATCGTTGCCATAAACAATGCTTTGTGTATCCTTATCATGGTTAATAAAAATCAAATATTTTCTTTTATTAGTATATGTGTGTCTTATCTTGAAAATTTTGTTTGCTCATCAAGACAGTTGAGCTTAAGTGGCTAAAATTGCAAAATGCTTTCGCAGTCACGATGGGTGGGGGAATGGATAATGTGTAGCAGATTCTTGATCTGGTTGTATCTATGAATGCAACTTTGGGGACATGTCGTGAAAGATTTATTATTCTCATATGTCACACAACAACATTCACAAGTGTGGTTTCCTCCCCACTGGGAAGTCGTTTCCAGAAGTCAACCGTTGCTTGACGATTATCTTGGTTAATCCTGTAAATTCCTCAAAAACTAGCTATCCCTCTCTAGACTTGTATCATCAGAACTCCTACACTGGTTCGTTGAGCTTTTTAGGATTAGTGAGCCTTAGTGATGAGCATGGAAAAAGGACACAAGAAAAGAATTAGTTCCATGACTGCTAAATCTATACTGACTTTTTAAGTTGAAGAATACGATTTCTTGTAGGTCTATATAGCTGTTAAGTAACACAGTGCATTTTCTAGAAAATGTTTTGTTTCTTGTGTATTTGCTCAAATTTTCTCTGTAAAACACAGCCCAATCGATGCAGAGTGATTGTAGGAGCTATTTTTCTTGGAACAAAGTGAGTATTGGAGCACTCAAGCATTCATGTTAGCTCATGTCGGTCCAGAAGAGGTTTTCTTACCCTATATTGACTGCTTTTCCATTTCTGATTACTTATCTTTCCTTGAACTGTATGACTAAGATCTGATATCCGCAGTTTACACTTGATGTTGACATGAAAAGTCTGGCCGGTTTGAGTTCAAAACATCTTTCCAACTAATTGTGTTTTCTGCTCAAATAAGAATTTTCATGAATTCTATGATTTGATTTGTCGTAGGGATTCTTTGCATGCTACTGTGGCAGACAGGTTCTTGCTGAAATTTTAATTCTGCTTGGACAATTAGGTTAACTAGCAAATTGGCTGTTTTGATCTGACGGCTAATGTTTGTATAATTGCCAGATTACAACTATGTATCATGAAATCTGAAGTAACAGATTACACATTTATGAAGTAAGACAAAACTGGACTTTGTGTCATTCAGTCACTGAAGACTTTGGAAGTATACAGATTTTACTCTTGTTTCTCAATCTCCATGACTACATCTTAATGCAGTAATATACTTCTTTGGAACTTAAACGTAGATACAAGGAAAATCTGAGGGAAACCTCAATGGTTACAAAAGTCTCCACGCAACTGATTTATTGAATGGATAATGGTAAACATCCGCTGCCTTTGCTGCTGAAGGGGCAAAAAAGAAGTCTGCAACTATAACTTTCTTCGTCTAGGCCACGTGCGTCATATCCAGGATTCTAGAGTGTAGTTGTACTTGAATGAGTTTACTCCACTGATGTGTTCCAGGATATCAGTGGAGTCAAAGATATCTTCTTCTTTAATGACTATCTGCAATTAAAAGCAGCAATAGTTGTTTATCAGGGTGAGAGATGAGCATCATGTCAAATGATAATGCATCTCACTTTAAAATCTGAAACGTGCTGTATATGAAAACACACGCTGTCTGTAAAGTAAACTTAGGTACCGAACTTCTTTTTCTCGATCTTGTCACATTTGGTTTACTTGCAGCAGTGGCTAATTTTGGATGAGGGCTAACTTAATCCTAAGTTGTTTACTCGTTGCAAGGTCATTAATCCCAAGTATTGATGATCTTGCGGTGTATCTAGCTTGTCCATTGTCTAAAGGAGTTTTAACTGTATCGGCTGTGGTGCTCTGTACAAGGTAATATCTATTGAGGTTGGAGGACTTGAAAAGTGTAATGCATTTTAAAAAGAACGTAAGATGAATGTAGATCTCACTTCTTCCTCATCGTCGAATTCATGGTTGCTGGATCTCAGTCGTGCCACCTCTCCAAGTTCATCGTTCTTTGCGAACCTTCCCCGGACTCGAGGTCGGCTGTCTGCTAAAGTTTTTCTACAGGCATACTGCAAGCACCTTTCGTCAGTTTGAATCGTGATCACAAATTAAACATTAGAAGGTAATCACGTCTGTTGCATGAAACAGTTGCTGCTTACCTTGATCTTCTTGCTGAAGTTTCTTTCGTTCCTCTTCTTCATGTACCTGTGAATCTTCTCCTTCCTCTCTTCCACTGACAAGCGGCCGACCTTGTAGGTGGATTCGTCCAAGGGTGACATGTCGGATGCCGGCAGCGGCAACGCATTGCCGCTGCAGCCAACCATTAGATGCTGGTTGCCTCCGCCAATTACCTTTATGAGAGAAAGAAGACAGTTTGTATCTTCAGTGATTGAACAAGATCCGAAATGAACATGAAGCAACTTCTGACGTTGCTACTATTAGACATGATCGCTGCGTTGTGTATGATCTTGTTTCGCAAAAACCTGCGAGTCGCCGGAGCCGTACAAGCTAGGCAAAGCGTCCTGCCCGAACGAGCACAGGCCTCCGCTTTCTGCCACGTCGTTCAGGCCCGCAAGCCCCGCGTCCGGTCCCACCGCCGCAATCCCGAAGAGCCCCTGCGTCTCGCCTCTGCCACCGCCATACAGCGCCCCCATGCCAACGCCTTCGAGAAACCCGCACGGTGGCGCCTCCAGCCCCGCCAGCTCCGGCTGTTGCTGCATCGCCACCGCCGCTGCGTAGCGCTGCTCCTCGTACGCCGTCTGCGGGTGCTGCTGCCGGCTTGGTGGCCCCCCAGCCGCCGGCACCGGGACCACTGTGCCGCGGTCGAGCGAGTACCCAGCGGGAATGGCCTCCGTCAGCAGGATGTGGTCGAACGGGTCCCCGACGTACGGCGGCGTGGGCGGGACCGCGAAGAGTGCCGGGGGGGGAGGAGGAGGAGGAGGAGGGGGTTAGATGACGAGGACGAGGAGCGACATTGGGCGAGGTCGGGTTCGGGGTCGGGGGGCAGTGGAGGTGCGTCAAGTAGGGCGTAGAGGGAGGGAAAGGGGGAGAATGGGGCGTCGTCGCCGGGGTAGCAGCAGAGCGACGTATTGGCCGCCGAGGCGGTTCTGGCTGCGGATGAGGATGAGGATGAGGATGAGGAGACGTCCTCGTAGGGAGGGAGGAGGGATTGGTTCTGGTGGTGATCGGAGCGCCCGAAAAGCTCGCCGGTGGCTCCGCCGGCGTCGTCGTCGCAGAAGTCGAACAGCTGCGCAGCGATGGGGCTCGAGATGCCCTCCTGCGTTCAAATAACGAACTACTTATAACCAGCCACAAAACGCGAATGCGCAAATAAAAATAAATTAATAAAACAAAAAACAATGAAGTTCTTCTTATCATAAATACCACAACGAAAAAGATCCGATACATACTCCTAACTTTCAAACTGGCCATTAGGAAACAGTACTTTTTATTAATTTGTGAGAACATTGCTAAGGAACTTTTGGCACCAAGAAGCTTCGCGTGAGGGCACGCTTCTGGTCACCGTCTCAAAAAGCTTACATCATGCTTTCTGTACAGTTGTTGCTTTCGAAGAACACATCGTATTGTGGGATTTGAGTGTGTTCCTAGCATCATAGAAACTCTCTCTCTCTCTCTCTCTCTCTCTCTCTCTCTCTCTCGCGTCGCGTGTGATCTCCATTTTGGTTTGGGCAAAGGAGAAGTCAACGGACAGTTGACCACTGCCGGTGGCTATGTGGTGGTGCCCAAGGAGAGAGAGAGAGGAGAGCGTTCGGTCCTGGCGAGATGATAACGTGTTCTTCACACTACATAATGATGACAAGTCCGCCTATCGACTTACTCCTCCGTGGCCACCGCCGTGGCCACTTCAGAGAGAGAAGACAGGCCTGCCGTCGGCCACTAACGTTGCGTTTCACGTGGTCATATGCATGTGAATGTATCATGTATGCATGTAATCACTTCTATAGGAAGGTTTACAAGTATATGTTTGTGTATTCGAAATTTCGTGCTACGATATCACGATACTACGCGTGTTATACAAACCTGCAGTAAAGACGAGAAAGTTGATCTGAGGCATTTGGAGTGTAATAAGGACTTCGAAGATAAAATGTCAGACAAAACACCTTTGGCTTACTACATGCAACGAAGCCAAAGTGCAAGATTCTCCAACATCAAAATAGTTAAGGTCTTGTCCAAATGATATAGGTCGGGGCGCTTTAGCGTCCTGCAAGGAACTTGGATTCTAATGGGCATCATGTGAGGACGGCAAAGTTTAGAAGAGACCGGCAGATAAGTATATGTGCTTGACCACCAGTATCTCTCTCTCTCTCTCTCTCTCTCTCTCTCTCTCTCTCTCTCTCTCTCTCATACAACTAATTTGAGCCTTTCAATAATCCTCCTGTAGATAACGTTTTCGAAATTGAGATACATACAAAGCAGAGAGGGAGGTCATGCTTGAACATGAGTTCTATATACGAAGCGCTCAGGTAGATAATTTGAGAGGTCTAGGAATACAAGAAAAACGACATTTTGGTGAAAAAAGTCTATCTTGAAGGCAAAATATCACGAGTAAAGCAGCAGTGGAAGGCGAAGTGTGAGATCTGAAGAGATTTGATGAAACTCCATCATTGTTGAAGGAGCTTCTTCCAGCAACAACTAGAAAACACAGATTAAAGACGCAGCTTTTCTAATGATGTGTTCAGTTTTCCTTTATGAAATCATGATAACTTCCTAAGAAAAATACCATCTAAAGTACAGTCAACGAAAAATTTAGAGAGATAAAAGATGATTATTCTGACGACTAGAAAAACTGAAAGGAGAAGATCAGAAGGCTTACGATGAAGAACTCCACCGAAGACGGTTCGATCATGTCCTGCAACATGCCTCTTTCACCACCTCTTGATCTATAGAGCAAAAGGAAATGATAAAATGGTGAAGAAGAAAACCTAAAATCACTGAAAGAAGTATATATTTGTCCTCTCTCTTCTAGCTTTTTAGCTCCTACGCAGAACCTAACATCGTCATGTCCTTCTAGCTAGAGAAGTTAGACAATGTGTATATATATATATATATATATATATATATATATATATATAGAGAGAGAGAGAGAGAGAGAGAGAGAGAGAGAGAGAGAGAGAGAGAGAGAGAGGGGGGAAGGGAGGGGGTGTTTGAGAGAAATCAGGAAGGTTGTTGGCTTATTATAATGACAAGCTAAAAAAGGGACGAGGATAAAAGATCAAAAGAATACTGGAGGGAGAAGCTACAGGGAGCGACGACAAACAACGGTCCGTCTCCTGTCCGAGGTGACGGCGTCATAGATTAGGCTCCGAGGTTGACGGAGGACCGGGAGAGCGCAAATCTCCGTTTGCCGCGTCAGCATTCTTGAGACCCGAAGTCAATCTCCGTTTTTTTTCCTGTTTTTGGTTCTGCAAATGGTACCCCCAAACAATGAAAATTTAGGTCAGCATCCCAAAAAACACCAAATTTGACCTATTTAGTTGACGACAAATGAACAGTTTCTAGATGATGAACTGGATAATTATTATATAATCCTATATATTAATTGATTTACATGCAATTTTAATCTAGTCAAACCATATTTCTAGTTCTATGGTATGTTTGATACTGTTTACTAATTGGGAGCACCTATTATGGTCGATTTTTGTCTTCTTTGTTGCATTAATAATAGCTAATCTCAATTCAAATCTGAATAAAGGAAACAGTCTTTTCGCATGCGAGAGAGAAAAAGGGCATATGTTTGACCCCCTTCTTAGATCCTACAGCCTCGTGATTTAATCATAATTTTATATTAGATGAAGCCAAAACTGAGAGGTCTAGATAAATGGTAAATATTCATATCTCTTTTAACAAATTTGCTCTAATTGTATTACTGACATAATGATTTGTGGAGGAACAGTTATAGCAGTCAATGATGTTAGACTTGGAATTCAGAATAACATTGGTTGCAATCCATATGTTGGAATCAGAGGTGAAAACAAGTGGTTTTGTTGCTGAAGAAAACAACAAAGATTGATCAGATATTTTGCAGTGGGAAACCTCAGCATTGAATTAATAAGCCAGGAAATAATACAGTAATCCAAAACAAGAATTGCAGCTTTACACGACGGAGCTGTTCAAGTTGTTTACTCAGCACCCAAGTAAGAAGGCCACAGTAAGCACAAACCCAAGCACTGCAACTTCAGATGCTGGAAAAGCCATGAGGCTGTTTGAGTTTGTCTGCAGCAAAGCTTGAGCAGAACACCACAAGAAACACAAGTGTTCAGAATAAAATCTAGTGTGCTTTTGCTTGTCTCAGAGCCAAATAGTCCTCCAAAGCAGCAGATATGTGCAGCTCTCACTCTCTCACAGCTGAGGATGTTCTCACACCAGTATATATGGAACTAATTCCCATCAGTCCCTTGAAAGGCCTTTCCACTGTCTCAAAGCTTTCTTTAAGGCCACAGCCAGTGAGTGACCTGAGAATCCATATCCCATTAAGACTAATTCCCTGTTGGCTAGGAGGGGTGACCGGCCCTCCAAAGCAGACGAAAGAAGAAAAGAGAAGAGAAAGCAAATGAGAGGATCAACACAGATATCTTCTGCAGTGGTTGCTGCCACCCCTTTAGTACTCCACTGGAATCTCATGCCCTTCCTTCTCACAACACAAACATCCATGGGCATGTGCTTGCAGCACCTCCACTTGCATGGTTTGCTGCTGAGCTCTGGGACATGGTTGTTCCCTTGTAAATGCTGGGTTCCTTCACCAATTAGGCCATGCCAAGCTCACCATCATTAACCTGCAGCCACCCAAGCATATTGTCAGGCCTCCTTAGGAATTGAATTCCAGACATATTCCTGTTGCTCCGAAAAGACGCGAGATCCCTGGGGGAATTAATTAATTACTTGGCCTTCATCGGCTTCTTTGTGGTTTACCATGTAGTGCGAGGGGCTGCGGTTCAGCATGGGAGCATGGGAGATATGCCAAGCACAGGATATTTCGTAATCTAATTTAGGAGTAGTATGACTGACAGAGATGTTCTCCATTGTACCAAAATTGAATAAAAAGGGGAAAAGAATGACGGTGTAAAAAATAATAATCAAATAGATGGGATTTTGATACTGATGTTGGCATCAATATTTATTTTGGATCAATGAGGACTCGATATTTAACCAATCAATCCGATTGATCATATTTGTATGAAAAAATATTCTTGATATAGAAAATATTCTATTAGTCAATCAGTTCTTATTTGTGGCTTTGGATTTGAAACACTTTGCAAAGTTTTTATCTTTGACATGAACATCATACTAAACATGTCCGATACTAGTGTTATAAGAGATGCTTGAATCATAAAAAGCATGTTAGATTTCGAAATTCATTTTAGAAAATTCCAAGAGCATGACAGATTTATCTGAAGCTGATGAGATCAAATTGATGATCAATTTAGTGTCCAGCTGACTTAATTATGGAAAACTAATTTAGCTATATTTTTTAATTCGAAATATTTTTTAAAATTGTTGCCTTCCGCATAAGTATATCTTTGACAATAGTCTTACAGGTGATCTCAAGTTATCAGAAATCAATTTAAAAAATTAGCTCGAAAACATGTGCATCTCAAAATTATTTTGCAAACGCCGATTCTCAAAGTAAAGTGCGATAGATGTCAAATAACGAAACAGATGATGATCAATTTAGCATCAATCTTTATGAAAATGCTAATTTAGCTAGTTCATAGTAACGTTCACACTTACCTCATTGGAGCCGATAAAAATTATTTAATCACTGATCTGATTTGACTCAGCCTATTCAAAATCCTGTCAGGTAAATGCCGATAATTTGGTTCGCTGATATGACGGATCGGATCGAGATTTGGATCGATCTTATGTACGCCTTTTTTATCCTACCTCAGTTTGAATCGAGTATTGGACAGTGCAATTAAATCAGGAGTTTGTCTTTTTCCTATCTGCGATAATGGAATCAAACACGATTGGGAAAAATTCTAAAAAATTGGATCTCCATCAACATTATTTCGCAAGACATAAACGAGATTTTTCCCTTTTCTAATTTTTCTTCTTTATTTCATTTTTGTTTAGAAACCCACCTCCATTTTGATGCATCGACGTACGCTTCAACGGCTAGGATGCGTCTTCTCGCCGAGTCCGAATCGCGTCCGTCAGCTTGACGGCTCGGATTGCTCCGCGCTGCGTATAAAAGAAAGAGCTGAACCTAATTTCTAGGGTCCTCGGTTCGCCCTTCCCTCGTTTCCCTTTTGTTGATCTCGCGGCCGCCAACCCTGAAGAAGGGCCGATAGAGGAGAACACGGACGCGCGATGGTGAGCAGTCGTCTTGAATCCCTGTCGAGTCCCCCACCCTGATTCCGTTTCGCTTCCTCTGATTTCTCTTGGAAGACACTCGCATCGATCCTTAACTCTGATTGACTGTCTTCTCATGGCGGCAGGGTAAGGGAACGGGGAGCTTCGGGAAGCGGAGGAACAAGACCCACACTCTGTGCGTGAGGTGTGGGCGGAGGAGCTTCCACCTCCAGAAGAGCCGGTGCGGCTCCTGCGGCTACCCTGCCGCTCGGATCCGCAAGTGTACGAAGTGACCTCCGTGTCATCTTTTACATTTTTCATTTTCCATTTAGATTCTTGCTTTATATATATACATATATATATATATATGTGTGTGTGTATATATATGTATATATATATATATACACACACACGTATGCGATGAGCCTGGAATACGAAGGGTTTGGCTAACCGTCGGTTGAAGGCCATTTTTGGCACTCGGTGCTCGTGTTCTATTTACACTGTTCATCTGTTGTCCCTCAAGATTTGATTTGTTGATGTCAATGACGGCCATTGGTCCTACGTCTTGTAGCTCACTCAATCTGACCAGAGTAGTCGCCGTAGAATCCTCGACCTTATGTCTCTAGAAGCAATGGCTACTAAGTTGGTTTAAGGTTCCTGCAAATCAAGTGCCGGAGTGTACCTGGTGAGGTCCCTGAATGCTAGGGTGTGGAAGCTTTGTATTAAATGTGGGGGAGAGAGAGTTCGCCCGCGAGAGAATATTCTCCAGCAGAATTGATTTGGAGGATATTTTCAATTAGGGTTTGACACTGATGTGGCAAATGCCGTTGGGTTATTTTGGTCAGACTTGCTGAGTAAGATCATGTGTCGAATTTGATAGGTGGAGAGTATTTAATATATCAGGATTTTTACTGTGTATTTTTTTAGGTATTTAGATCCTTTAGTACTTTTTAAATTTCTTTCTTTGCATGATGAATGATGGTGTCTGATAGAAAGCTCACGAAACTTGTGCTACTATTTGCACCTTGAGATCTTTTATTTTTGGGATTGATGCTTTCTTAAATTTTAAGCCAGTTTCTTGGCTTAAGAATAGTTTCCTCTATATATTAAAAGAGCCTTTTCTTTGTGAAGATGGAATGTTAGGGTAGGATAGTGAGCGGTTTGGTCTTCTTTTTCATGATTACTATGTAAATGAGTATGATGTTTAAACTGGGTTTGTTATTGGTGGCTTCTAAATTGTTCTTAGTTATGTATTGCTTTAGTTAAATAGATTTTTCTAAGTTTATGTTGGGTTCAAGTTCTCTATGCTTGTTTTTGATGGGTAAGGGAAAATGTTTGAAGTCTTGGCATAATTCTATAATATTTTGTTGCTGTTATTTACTGTCAGTTGATGGGTTCTATGTGTAATAGGCACTATGGGTGCATTTGGGAAGATATTTAAAATGTGTATTGAGGATCCAATGTACATTTCAAATTTAAATTGGTGTTTGATATATATTTTTTTAAATCACATATAGTTTGGATGTTACATTAGAAATGCTTAAATGCTAATGCTACCTCCAGGTAGCATCAACATTTCAGCATTTGTGAGATGCTAGCTTAATTTTTAAATTCCCAAAGCATTCTTATAACTTTATCTAAAATTTCAAGATTATCAAAATGATTTAGTGATAAATCAACATGATTTATATTTTCTAAAAGGTGAAATTTTATTTTTTTAAAGATTATTTTATATTTATTTATATTATTATATATTTTTATTTATTATATATTTTAAAATCACATTTGGATGTTGCATTGGAAATGTTCAAATGCTGATGCTATCTTAGGGTAGCATTAGCATTTCAGCATTTGTGAGATGCTAATTTAGTTTTTTAAATTTAAAAAATATCCTTATGACTTTATATAAAATTTCAAGATTATCAAAATGATTTAGTGATAAACCAACATGATTTATATTTTTTATAAGATGAACTTTTATTTATTTATTTTTAAAGATTATTGTATATTTAATTATATTTTTTTATTTATTATATATTTGGGCCATATGAAATTTTTATAAGATTACATACTTTTATTTATTTATTTAAATGAGAATTTGTATTCATTTTTTGAATAAAAATTTAAACTATTAGAAGGGTAAATTTATCACAAAATATTTAATGGATTTTTGAAATACAATTATACCAAACGATACTTATGCCAATACACATTTAAAACATAGTTTTATTCTATCGTTTATCAAATACTCAAAGTATTCCACAACTGCATGCTCATTCAAACCTCTTTCTCCAACTGTACATTAAAAATGCAAATGCATTCCCAAACACTGTCTGTATCTGTTTACCTTCTTTCTTGTGGACTTTGTTTGCTGAATGCATGGACATGGATCCTCCGTATCAAATGATAGTTACCTTCTTATGTTTGATCTCATTTTCTGAGTTTTTTGGTATCAATTGTCTGTTCTTATCATTCATCTTTTTTATGCTGAAAATAACTTTTTGCAACAGATAACTGGAGTGTGAAAGCAATAAGGAGAAAGACAACAGGTACAGGAAGGATGAGATATCTTCGTCATGTGCCTCGTAGGTTCAAGAGTAACTTCAGAGAAGGTATTTTATTTATTGATTTTCATTCTACTCGATTGGTTGCTTGATTAGTATCAACCAGTGTTTAAGTTTTGGCCTAATTGCTTCCTGGCCATGCTGGAAAGGCAGGTGCCAGTTTTACATTCTGTGCCATGTGGATTGCTGTTGAATCTGGTGTGCCCCTAGAAATGAAATGAAAAGAACATAAAAAACAAGTGGGGACTTGAAAGTAAACATGATGATTACATTTTGTAATCATAGCCAGCCTGAAGTAGTTGGAAAATCAATGTTGTTAATTATAGCTGTCATTGCAACTGAAGTGACAGAATAAATCTGCTATTGAAGATGGAATTGTAGTATGTTCATTTGGATGTAATATGATAGACTAGATTTACAAGATAACTGCCAAACTGGTCTTCCTGATTTTTAATTCTACCACACTTGTTAACAGTTATTATGATTGGATCTGTTTTTCCAGGGACCCAAGCAACTTCAAGGAAGAAGGCTGCATCTACTGAAGTTTAAAACGATAGTGACAATGTCTTTGGTGTTGGATCATCATGAAGTCTTGTTTATCAGCTACTTTTTGTTATTCTTCTCTTTGAACATTATTGTTGAAGAGAAAGCTTATGCAATTTTTAACATGCTTGCTTGTAAGACAATATTTTAGTAATTGCAATTTTGAATGAGACATCCATCTATTGATCTTCTGCTTTGCAATGTTTTAGACTGTGGCGTTACGTCCAATCAATTCATATTCTGTCAGTTCTTTCAATAGCCTTTTATCGTAAGATCCAGTTTCATTGTCTATGGTCTCATTCTTGTCTGCTGTCTTGATGTTGTGTCTGCTATCATAAGATCCAGTTTCATTGTCTATGGTCTCATTCTTGTCTGCTGTCTTGATGTTGTGTCTATTTTGTTGTGATTACTTAACCATTTTATTTAGATAGAGCGTAAGTGAAGGTTTCCGCTGGGAACTTTGCAGGCGGAACACCTTGATTGATAAGCCGATGTTGCAATTGAGGTGGCCGGTATGGCAATTTGTAATAGGTTTTGAATTAAGTGTAATTTATCTAATAGTGTTTCATAATTTTTTTTACCTTATAATTGTTTTGATATAGGGTTTTTTTCATAAACATCAAAATTTTACTCATAGATTCTTTAAATCGGTCATATTCATTCACCCAAGCCAATTGAGTCTTTTTCTCCAACCTTCGTTTTGAGTCATTTTCTCATTTTCTCCTTTTTGCATTGTCATATGCCCTCCTTTCTCTCTCCGTTTTGTCATTAGCGTCTGTATTTCCTTTTTCTTTCTCCACCTCTTCCTTTTCCCTACTCTCCTTTCACCTTTTCATTTTTTTTCTCCTCTTCTTTAGTCTCTTACATCAACCTTATATTTTCTATGATAATTTATAATAAAATATATCAATTTTGATACATAAGACTTTAAAGGCATAATTAGACAATAATAAGATGAATCCTTGTTATAATTATGTTCTAGTAGAGTTTTAAAAAATTGAGATGACTTGGTTAAAGTTGATTTTGTTACTTTAAAAATAAATTAAATTATATTCATTCGTAAAATATATTAAATTAATAATTAATAATTAAAAAATTTTATTAAAATCTTTGTTAGAACCTATTATAGTAGAATTGTTAAAATTTAAGAATGCTGAGTGGAAGTTCACCTGTTATACTAAAAAGTAAATTAAAATATATTTATTCATACAACTTCATAAAAACATGTTAAATTAGAAAATTAATTATCTTAGATTTATCAAAAAATAGAAAAAATATGTAATTTTTATTGGAATGATGTTACAGTACAATTATGAAAATTTCAAATGGATTTTTGAAGTTAATCCTATTATACTAAAAAATAAATTAAGATATGCTCGCTTGTCGAATATATCTAAAAATATATAAATTTTGATAGAATAAGGTCATAAATTTACTATAAAATAGAAAAAAATAACATAATCCTTGTTATAGTCATGTTTTATTAGGTTTGTAAGAGTCAGATGGTTTGGTAACGGTTGACCTATTACATTCGAAAATGAACTAAATTATACTTATTTATATAATTTATCTAAAAATATCAAACTTAATGATTAGTTATTTAAAATTATGTTAAAATTTTTTTAAAGATACCGTTAGAATCATAAAGACATTATAAGGGTGGGGTATCTGAATTAATGTTTTCTAAATAAAAAATCGATTTGAAAATTCGTTCGATGAAATTAATATCGAAAATATGTTTAACTTAGAATATGAGTAAGTGTAGTAAGTAATTAAATTAGTGAGCAATAGCAATGAAGAGTATAAAAAGAAATGCATATCAGGTTTATAGTGGTTCAGTCATCGCGACCTACATCCACTCTGTTAGGGATCAAGTGGCACGAAGAGGTACGAAAAGAATAACGTTTCATTTGAAACCATTTCGATTACGTTTTAACTTAAAGCATATGTAAGAAAGAGATAATGAAGTAGAGCATCAAAGTAAAGATGGTTTGCAGTAATGTAAATGACAATAAGATAAACGCAAACCGATTTATAGTGGTTCGGTCATATGACCTACGTCCACTCCCGATTATTCTTCACTTGAGGCCATTGGCTTTTCCACTAGCTATCCTCCTTCCAATGGGCGAGGATGAACTCTCTTACAGCACCTCTCTTTTTGACGGGCTCAGGAGATAACCCTTACAAGGCCTCTCACCCCTCTCTTAGACTAGAAAATACTTAAAATTTAGAAGGAAGATTTTGACACACTTTCAATAGAGTTTTCTCTCTTTTTATCTCAGTTCTAAATACCCTTTCATCCATGAATGAGAGAGGTATTTATAGGCCTCAAAAGGGCTCCAGAATCACTTTCGTTCTTTCCGGTGTTGGCGATGCCACCGCCTGTTAGTTGTCAGACTGACAGTGTATTGAGCGGTTCCACCGCCCAGGGCAGTGGTGCCACCGCCTAGCTCTCAGCTCTTGGGCGGTGCCATTGCCCAACCCTTCCAACTCACTGGTTTAGGCCTAAAACTCAGTCCAAATTGGTCCAAAACAAAGCTCAATTGGCCCCTACTTGGGTTATAGGATTAATATCTAATCCTAACCCAAATTAACGTGCTAACTACAAAATTAAAGATATTTTCGAAGTTATTACAAAGTCCGACAAGTCAAGACTTCTTCCAGCGAGCTTCCGGCGATCTTCCGACGAACCCTCGAAAACCATTATGTGGACTCCCGGCAAGCTCCTGGACTTCACGATGATCTTGGCGAGTTCCACCGAGCTTCTTTGGCAAGCTCCGATCTTTCTTAGCTAGCTTTGTGAACTTCAGACGAACCTTCCGGCAAACTTCTAAAAACCCTTCGGCAAGCTCCCTACTCGTTCTCGGCTAGATCCGGCAGTACTCCCAACGAATCTTTGGACTTCTGTCGAACTCTTGAACTCCCAACGATCCATCATACTTGTCTTTCGATACTTTGTTTTGCTTTACGTCTTCATCGTTATCGTAGTTAATCCTGTACATACACAAACAAAAACTCTACTTCGATCTAGACAGTTATTACAATACGAATTGATATTCAGTTGCCTGGCACGTCATTGGTCGACACTTCGTCTGATTCTTCGACGCATCATCCTCTCTTGCGTTTTGTTGCCCAATCGGCAATTGACCTCCGCAACCCCGATATCCTTGGTGCAACTTCGCTCTTCTTGGCCCGATGCCTGACGTTCGAAGTCTTCTGCCAATTGTCGATCGTACCTCCGGCTCGACATCCAATATCTTGACGTGATCGCCCGGCGCAACATCAATTCCTCCAACGTCAACCGTCTAATCCTGATCGATAGTAGACCTGCGTAACTCAAAATATAGTTAGATCACAAAATATAATCAATTAGTTTCATCATCAAAATCTGAGATTCAATAATCTCTCCCTTTTTGATAATAATAACTAATTGATGACTAACAGAGTTAACCATAACTCCCCGGAGTTTAACCAAACTCCCCCTATTAATATGCTATTGATAGAAACCTTGGATTATCCCATATCCAAGAAACATTCATCACAAGTTATGAGAATAATCAAACCATCATACAAATATATAAAATATTCAATTCATTGCACGAAGTCATCAATCTACATCTCCCCCTATGTCATCAACAAAAAAGAGAAGTTGCATCATAGCTAGTTTTCAAGGATATGCAAATTTTACAATTATACTAGCTATCAATCACATTATACAACATTTAAGTATAGCTTTGCAATACAACATCCAATAATACCATTCAATCATAGCAAGTTTCAAGATATGTAAGATGACAAGATTTTTAAAGATGTCCAAGCATAGCAATTCAACACTTGCTTCTTGTGCAAATTTGCACTTTATTTTTCTTGAAATTGCAAGGTAATAATTTTTTAATATTCAAGTTCTTTTTCTCTTTTGTAGGCTAGCAACATAGCAAGTTTGTACTTTGATTTCTTTGTGATATGCCAAGCTATCGATTTGGTCTCCCCTTTATCATTGTCAAAAGAAAGGGAGAATGTAATATTACAATTTATCAAATTTTCAAATCATAACAAATGAGATAAAAGTGAATATTGACATACATATTTCAATCATCAAAATTCAAGTCATGAATATTAATTCAACAAGCTAGCTCCCCCTTTGTCAATATCGAAAGAAAGAAGGACTCAATGGCTAAAAATTTCAATCATTATACAAGCCATATAAAGAAATCATGTCATGATATCAAGAAAAATCAAGAAGGACATGATTCAATTGATAAAATTTTTAATAAAGCGAAATCATTATACAACCAAGGATCATGATAAAAGAAATATCAATATCAAAGATCAAGTCATGATTCATTTGGTAGTAAAAAGAACAACTTGATTTGTGCATAATAGATCTAAATCCATCATGAATCATAAAAAAATTTGAGTGTCAAATATTGATATATCAATAACATGTCTTAGATTGTTTTCCATCCAAGCATAAGACATTTCATCAAGATCATGATATAGATAAAAATTTTCTTAAAAGGATCAAAAGAATTTGAGTTGTAAATCGGAGAGATCATGAAGTATAAATATTTTCTTTAGCAAAGAATCATTTGAGTACTTGATTATTGCATAAGAGATCTCATTGCATCATGATTTATAAATTCTTTCTCTACAACATAAATCATAGGATGTATAATAGCAATAATATCAATCATGATTCATTTATCAGCAAATAGCAAGGAAAATAATTTATTTCATGCATAAGAAATTTTATCAAGAAATCAAAAGAAGGTTCATGATTCGCTTGAAACAAATGATTTCATTCAAATTAATTTGTCAACTTGACAATCCATCATGAAAATTTTATTCATAGGATATTCACATAGATGGATTATTTAACACATTGTTGAATCTCAGATTTTGATGATGAAGTCAATTGGTGAATTATTTATTCTAATCCATATTATTGAGATAAGTATGCAGGATTAACTATGATAGGATGAAAACATAAAGCAATTTACCGAGGTCAAGTTTATCGGGAGTTCGAGAGTTCACCGGAAGTCCGAAGGATCGTTGGAAGTGTTGCCGGAACCAATCGAGATAGAATCAAGGACTTGCCGAAGGTTTTGGAAGTTCATCGGAAAGATCGTCGGAGGTTTGTGGAGATCACTGAGAAGGTTCGAAAACTTGCTAAAGACTCATTAAACTCGCCACAAAATCCGAGAGCCTGATGGGAGTCCGTCGGAAGAAATCCGAAGGAGTGTCGGAAGTCCATCAGAATTTCGTCGGAAAGCTCGCCAAAAGTAGACTTGAAGAATGTCAGTTTAAATCACTTAGAATTATGTTTCAATTTCATAGTTAACTCATAATTAGGATAAGGATTAAGAAATAATCATGTTTAAACCTAGTAGGAGCCAATCGGGCTCTTATTGGGGTGATTTGGGCCTAAAATAGGGCCCAATCAGCTTTGCCGAATAGACCAGGTCGTGGAACCGTTCAGAGGCCAAGAGCCTAGGTGGTGGCACCGCCCAGCACCCGAGAGATTGGGCGGTAGCACCGCTACCTTGGGTGATGGAACCGCCTAGTATATTGTCAGTTTGACACTAACAAGCGGTGGCATCGCCACTGAAAGGTGGTGGCACGTCAGTGGTGGTGCCACCGTCAGCACCGGGAAACCCAAAAAGAATTCAAATTTGGAGCTCAAATTTAAATCCTCTTTGAGTCTATAAATACCCCTCCTTTCTCAGCAGAAAGGGCATCCATTTGGAGAGTTAGAATTGAGCAAAGCTTTGATAAAGCCTTGTTTTGATAGCTAGTGTTCACCTCCCTCTTTCTCTTTGAAAAATCTGTAAGAGTGTGAACCACTTGTAAAAGGGTTATAAGAGATGTATTTGGTCCTTCCCCTTTAACAAGATTTGCTAGTGGAAGTTGGGAGTCTCTTTGGAGAAGGCTTCAAAAGTGGATGTAAGTCACTTGATCGAACTACTCTACATCGTGGTGTTCTTGAATGTGTGAGTGTTTAAATTTCTGAATCGTTTCTCTACTTAGCTATAAATCATTCGTATTTCATCTCCTTTACTCAAGCTACTTCAACTAACTCATCTTTCGTTGAATCGAAATCTCCATACGAACTAGCTATTTACGAAATCGGTTTCAAACTTATGAGTTTTAATCCGCTGCACTAATTCACCAATCCTAACAATTGTATCGAGCAAGGTTCACTCTCATATTTGGTTTAAAACCGAAGAGAGAATGCAAGAAGGGGCCTATGTTTAATGGGTCGGATTACACGTATTGGAAGACTCGTATGAGAATCTTTCTTATTTCCATGGATTTTGAGCTTTGGAGCATCGTCGAAAATGGTTTTAAAAAATCTTCTCTTCCGATGAGCGAATGGAATGAATCGGAGAAGAAGACTTTTGCTTTAAACGCAAATGTTATGAATGCCTTATTTTGCGCTCTCGACAAAAATGAATTTAATCACATTTCGATTTGTGAATCGGCTTTTGATATTTGGCATACTCTTAAGATCACTCATGAAGGCATTAGCCAAGTAAAAGAGTCCAAAATTAACATTCTTGTGCATTTCTATGAACTTTTTCGAATAAAGCCAAGTGAGTCTATCAGAGACATGTACACTCGCTTCACGGATATCATCAATGGACTTAAAACACTCGATAAAGGTTTTTTTAATTTTGAACTTGTAACTAAAATTTTTAGATCCCTTTCAGAGAGTTGATATCCAAAAGTTACGGCCATTCAAAAGGCCAAGGATCTTAAAACTTTTCCTCTTGAAGAACTTATTAAGTCTCTAATGACCTACGAAATGACGTGTCATGCTCATGAAGAGCTCAAGAACCCCCTTCCAAAGAATAGAAAGGATATGATACTAAAAATACAAGAAAACCACTTGAAAGGAACATCAAGTGATGAGGACAGTGACAATGACATTGCACTTTTATCTTGAAAAATTTAAAAATTTATAAGAAAGAATAAATTTAAAAATAACACTAAAAATAAACTTGAACATAAAAAGGACTAAGTCATTTGCTACGAATGCAAGAAGCTGGGGCACTTCAAAAATGAATGCCCCCAATCCAAGAAGAAGCAACTAAAGAAGAAGAAAGCATTAAAGGCTACATAGGATGATTTAAGTGACTCCGAGGACGAAGAAGCAAGCAATAAAGAGAAGGCCAACTTCGCGCTAATGACCTTAGGTGAAGAGGTTAGTGAGTTATTTAATGAAGAGTTATCTTTCGATGAACTTTCTATCACTTTTCATGAATTATTTGATGAATGTAGAACTATTAGTAAGAAGTTCATTTTATTAAAGAAAGAGTATGCTTTATTACAAAATAAGTTTGATAGTCTTCAAACCCCTTCTTTATCCCTATGCTCTAAGTGTGAATACTTAGAAGCAATAAAAAATGAGAACTTGCCACTTAAAGAGACCCTAAACAAGTTTAAGGTCGGTAGTAAAGGCTTGGACATGATTCTTGCAAACAAGGGTCACGTCAGAAATAGAAGTGGAATTGGATTTGTGAGTAGATCTCATCGAAATCCCACCACCTTCATTAAAGGACCCACATTGCATGTATCACCCTATTTGAAATATAATTTTTGTGGTAAAACTGGATATGTTGTTTACAAATATCTATTTAAGAAAATTAGTCCACATAAATTGATATGGGTTTCTAAAGGAACCATAAATTATTTAATATTAAATTATAAAATTAGTAGATCAATTTGTGGGGCACCCAAAATCAAATGGATACGTAAAAACCATCCTCTTTTGTAGACAAACTCACAAGCTAGGAGCAAGAGATGGTATCTTGATAGTGGATGCTCAAGGCATATGACCGGAGATTCATCTTATTTCTCTATGCTCACTAGCAAAGAAGAAGGGTATGTCACCTTCGGAGATAATAACAAGGGCAAAATCATTGGCAAGGGAACCATAGGTAACAAATCAAGTTTTTCGATTGATGATGTATTGCTAGTTGATGGACTAAAACATAATCTTTTAAGCATTAGTCAATTATGTGATAAAGGTTATGTTGTTAGATTTGAATCTAATGTTTATATTATTAAAAAACTAAATAATAACATATCCATGATTACTTTAAAATAAAATAATGTCTACACCATTAATATTAATGAACTAAGTAATGAAATGTGTTTTTCGGTTTTGAACGATGACGCTTGGCTTTGGCATAGGAGATTAGGTCATGCAAGCATGAAACTAATATCTAAGATTTCATCTAGAGAGTTAGTACAAGGGATTCCCAATATGAAGTTTGTCAAGGACAAAGTGTGTGATGTGTGTCAACTAGGAAAATAAATAAAAACTAGTTTCAAACCAAAAAATCAAATTAGCACCAGTAGACCATTGCAATTGATCCATTTGGACTTATTTGGACCAATTGACATAACAAGCTTAGGAGGTAGCAAATATACCTTCGTAATTGTGGATGATTATAGTAGATACACTTGAACTTATTTCTTAGCTCATAAAAATAATTATTTTAAATATTTTTCTAAAATTTGTAAACTTACTCAAAACGTAAAAGGTTTCATGATTTCATCAATTCGGAGTGATCATGGTGGTGAATTTTAAAACCGTGACTTCCAAAATTTTTGTAAAATAAATGGATATAACCATAACTTCTCCACTCCGAGGAATCCTCAACAAAATGGAGTAGTGGAAAGAAAAAATAAAAATTTATAAGAAATGACAAGAATCATGTTAAATGAATATAATTTACTTAAATATTTTTTGGCCGAAGCCGTGAACACAACTTGCTATGTCATGAATAGAGTTCTAGTAAGACCATCTTTATCTAAGACTCCGTATGAATTATGAAATAATAAAAAATCTAATGTTTCTTACTTTAAAGTTTTCGGTTGCAAATGCTTTATCTTGAATGAAAAGGATGCCATAGAAAAATTCGATGCTAAATCCGATGAAGGAATCTTTCTTGGTTACTCTTCTATTTCTATAGTTTTTCAGATTTTTAACAAAAGAACCTTAGTTATAGAAGAGTCTGTTCATGTAGTTTTTAATAAATTTTCTAAATTTAAGAAAAATGATTTTAATGATGATCTTGGTTTTGATGATTTGAATTTGAATGAACCCTCTCCTCAAAATGGTAACTTGAATGCATCTTCTTCCCAAATTTTCTTACCCAAGAAATGGAAGTATGTAGATGCTCATCCCAAGGAGTTAATTATAGGAGACACATCGAAAGGGGTTCAAACTTGTTCTTTTAAAAATTTTTGTGCCCATACCGCTTTTTTTTCTCAAATTGAACCTAAGTGCATTGACGATGCCTTGAAAGATGATTCTTGGGTTATTGCAATGCAAGAAGAATTGAATCAATTTGAAAGGAATGAGGTATTGGAAGCTTGTTCCTAGACCTAGTGACCATTTAGTTATTGGTACTAAATGGGTCTTTAAAAATAAGTAAGATGAAAGCGGTATCGTGGTTAGAAATAAGGCTAGACTAGTGGTCAAAGGTTTCAACTAAGAAGAAGGTATTGATTACGAAGAGACCTTCACTCCTGTGGCAAGATTAGAAGCCATTAGGATGCTCCTTGCCTATACTAGTAGTAATAATTTTAAATTATTTCAAATGGATGTCAAAAGTCCCTTCTTAAATGGTTTTATTTCCGAAGAAGTGTATGTTGAATAACCTCCCGGATTTGAAAATTCTCTTCTTCCTAAACATGTGTTTAAATTAACTAAGGCTCTCTATGGACTAAAACAAGCTCTTAGAGCTTGGTATAAAAGGCTTAGTTCCTTTCTTATTTCAAATAATTTTACAAAAGGCAAGGTTGATACTATATTATTTATCAAATATTTTAAAAATAATTTTCTTATTGTTCAAATTTATGTTGACGATATTATTTTTGGTTCTTCGGATGATTCACTATTGTGAATCATTTGCTAAGTGTATGAGTTATGAATTTGAAATGAGCCTAATGGGAGAATTAACCTTCTTTCTAGGATTACAAATTAAACAACTTAGTAATGGCATATTTCTTAATCAATCTAAATATACATTAGAATTGTTAAAAAGATTTAACATGGATGGTTCAAAAGCTATAAATACTCCTATGAGTACTTCCACTAAATTAGATTTGGATGAAAGTGGAGAAAATTTTGATCAAAAGATATATAGGGGAATGATAGGTAGCTTACTCTATCTTACCGTGACTAGACCGGATATCATGTTTAGCGTAGGGCTTTGTGCGAGATTCCAAGCTAATCCTAAGTTATCTCACCTTAAAGCTGTTAAAAGAATCCTTAGGTATCTTAAAGGAACTCCTAATCTAGGATTATGGTATCCAAAATCTAATAACTTTGATTTAAAAACCAATGCGGATGCAGATTTTGGTGGATGTAGAATAGATAGAAAGAGCACATCTAGAACATACCAATTTTTAGGACATGCACTTATTTCTTGGACTTCCAAGAAATAAAATTCGGTTGCATTATCTACGGTGGAAGCCGAATACATAGTTGCAAGTTCATATTGTGCACAAGTTGTTTGGATGAAAAATACATTAGAAGACTATGAAATTTATTTAAAGAACATTCTCATAAAATGTGATAATACAAGCATTATTTGTCTAACCAAAAATCCAATTCAACACTCAAGAACTAAGCATATTGACATTAGGCATCACTTTATACGAGATCATGTCAATAATAATAATGTCATTTTAGAATTTATTAATATAAAATACCAATTAGCGGACATCTTCATAAAACCCCTAAATGAAGAACAATTTGACTTCATTAGAAGAGAATTAGGCATTCTAAATTATTCTAATACATGATGTTGTATGTTTCTTTTCCGAAATTTTTCAACTTCAATTTTGATTGTGTCATCTTAATATCACCTCTTCATTTTTAAATGATATCTTTACAATATCATCTTGACATTTTGATCTTCCTATTGATGAATTTTTAAGTTATGTCATGACTTTTGATAAAATGATTAAATTTTCAGTTTTGATAGTTTCACATTGATATTATATTTTTGCATTTTGATAACATCTTTATATCATGGAGCTCTCATTTTTATCTTTCAATCATAATCTTGATGAAAGCTATCATGATGTTGTTTTTCTCCTTTAAATAGTGGATACTAATGATGTAGTAAAAACTGATTTTATACCCTCCTTTAAGTATGACTAAAAATATTTCATGACTTGAATTTTATATGAAGCTTAACATATGCATAAATTAATATTATAATTTATGTAAAATTAAGTTCTTAAATGTTCATTTTTGATTTTTATTCTTGTGCTAATCAGTATGATTCAAGGTTTTATGATTTCCTCCTCATGAATCCCTACAAGAATACCACCTCTAAGTTTTTCCTTCAAATTTTTGATGTTGATATATTTCATTCGTTGAAGTTTTATGAGTTTTGATATCTCATTCTTATGGAGTTTACCTTAAAATATGAAATCGTTGATGAATGACTTTAATGATCTATCCTTTCACAATTCTATGAATTCTCAATCGAAAAATTGAGTCTTATATTCTTCATGTATGAATTCTTCATGAGTATTTTGACACTCTAATGTTTTCTTTCGGATCTCATGAATATGAATAAAAATGATCTAAATATTTTTCAGATTTTTCCGTCATATTTTGCATTATGTTCAATTCATTTATCATATGCTTGAAAATTGACCACTCATTTTTTTTGTATGGTATGATACTTTGTGATGGCTACTTCATCTCCTTTTTATTGATGACAAAGGGGGAGAAAAATATGAAATTGATGACAAATGACTTATATGTAGCAATATGTTAGAATGAAAAATAACTTATATATATTGTATCTCATCGCAATAACTTACATGGTTCATATTGCAAATTACTTTTGCTATGCTTTGAAATCAACAGTTAATTGCTATAAAGCATTACAATGTATCTCAATATATCTCAAATGCTTAAATTTTTTAAGCTATTATTTCATTTGATATTATACCTTGATTTTGTGCACCTCATTGATATCATTTGAACCTTGTGTTATTTCAATTTGTGATTAGTTTCTCTTGTCGAAATGATGAATGTCTATCATTCGACTAGAAAATGCATATCATACCATGACATTGTAAAAAATACGAAGTTTCATATTTATGGATGAAAAATTATGTTTATTAAGCTTGACGATAAATGAAACTTATCAGTTTCGGATTGAAGTCAAAAGATTGGATTCAAGTATTTTTACCTTCTCATGATATGACATATAGATAGGGGGAGTTAAGATTAACTTCATCATCAATTGATTGTCATCATCAAAAATGGGGAGATTGTTGAATCTCGGATTTTGATTATGAAGTTAATTGGTAAATTATTTATTCTAATCCATATTATCGAGATAAGTATGCAAGATTAACTATGATAGGATGAAAACATAAAGCGATTTACTAAGGTCAAGTTCATTGGGAGTTCGAGAGTTCATTGGAAGTCTGAAGGATCGTCGGAAGTGTTACCGGAACCAACCGAGATAGAATCAGGGACTTGCCGAAGGTTTCGGAAGTTCGTCAGAAAGATCGTCGGAGGTTCGCGGAGATCACTGAGAAGGTTCGGAAGCTTGCCAAAGACTCGTTGAACTCACCACAAAATTCGGGAGCCTGCTGGGAGTCTGTCGGAAGAAATCCGAAGGAGTGTTGAAAGTCCATCGGAATATCCATACCTTTACTCATCGCAACATCCACCTTGTGTGTGACCCTCTAGGCCCGATAACGAGCTGGCTATGAGTCGCTCCCGTCAGAACTTCTTTTGACTTAGAACACCTTCTGATATAGTGAATTATTATCTCCATAATAATTCACTCGACTCATCGACTATGGACATACTAGGCCACTACGCCATAGTCCCTAGACGGTACAGGGGGATCTAATCCATCAGACCTATTTGTCCTCAGTTACTATGTATATATAGTCTCTCATCCATCTAATATCCTAAAGACTGTATATTGGGCATGGTAAAGTCAGGCCCATACGGAATCCTATTTGAGTCTTGCTCTAATTAGATTCTCCTAGAGAACTCCTCTCTCAATCCGAATGACTTTGGTCAGGGATTTTGCTTAAGCGAGCACACATGGGATATATCTCTTATGATACTAAGAGTAGATGATCCTCTATTGACACGCAATTACCTTCGTAAGGTTGGCTACCATTCCTGAGAACCGGCTATACCAGATCTGAAGCTCTCCAAACCTATAAGTCTGGCATCAAAGAATGAAGTACTCAAACAAGGCATCTTTGGTGCCTCAAGTCTAAGAACCAAACACACTACTAGGACTATAGAATTGCTGTCTGACATTAGGTATTATTAACCATACAACATTCTATAAGTGGATCAATCAGTGAACTCATTCTCCAATAAGCACCTGCATTGTACCTCTAGTATTCCCACATAAGCGACTACGAGATCAATCGCCTCTATTATATAGATGAGTATACAGTGCACTAGTCTATCTGGTTATCTTGATGTCCTCATTGAGTAACCTATGACCAGGATGATTTAGGATTTGCGTTTAAAGGTATATCGGTCTCATTATCGTGATCTCATCACGATCTGATTCCTATTAAATAGATCCATAGACATCACAATATTCATCCAGATAATGTGAGAAAATGCCAATAATAATATGCGAAGAGATCAACATAATATGTGACAAGTGTCATCACTCACATAATTGGCTTGTAGGGCACCTACAACCAACAATATCCCACTTGACCTAAAGCCAATCACCTATGTGCCTGATCTCCATCAGACCTCGGTGACGCTAAAATATTATCTGAGTCAATGGCTTTGTCAGTGGATCTGCAATGTTATCTTCGGATGGAACTCTTTCCACTACTACATCTCCTCGGGCCATGATCTCTCTGATCAAGTGGAACCTCCTCAGAAGACTTCTGACGAGACCCGAGTTCCCTTGCTTAATCGATCGCCCTGTTATTGTCATCCTATATGGGAATCAATTTCATGCTGCTTAATATGATTCCCAAATCGATGATGAACTTTTCATCTAGACTCCCTCCTTTGTTACCTTTATCACAGTAGTGTATTCTACCTCTATGGTCGAGTTAGCAGCAGTATCTTGCTTGGAACTTTTCTAGCATACTGCTCCTCCATTCAGGGTGAAGACATATGCTGAATTCGACTTGCTATCATCAACATTGAACTGGAAGCTCAGGTCCATGTAGCCCTCAACTCTGAGGCTACTGCCCACATATACCAGTAAAAGATCATTAATCCTTCTCAAGTACTTAAGGATACACTTTACTATTTTTCAATGCTCCAAGCTTGGATTTGCTTGATACCTGCTCGTGACACTCAAAGCATGCACTATGTAAGGCCTGATACATAGCATAGCATATATGATAGACCCTATTGTTGAGGAATATGGTATTCTATCCATGTGTGCCCTTTCTTCAGGAGTCTTTAGGGATATACTCTTAGAAAGTGATATTTCATGTCTCATAGGTATGAGACCTTTTTTGGAATTTTTTATGTCAAACCTTTTGACAATGGAGTTTATGTATCTGGACTGGACCAAGCCAAGCATCCTCTTGGATCTATCTCTATAAATCTAAATCCCCGAAATATAAGATGCTTCCCCTCAGTCCTTCATGGAGAAGTGTCTAGATAGCTAAGTTTTTACTATGGAGAGCATTTCTATATCATTCTCAATGATAAAGATGTCATCCATATATAACACCAAGAAGGTGATAGCGCTCCCACTTACCTTTCTATATACACAAGGCTCATCTTCATTCTTAAAGAAGTCATAAAATCTGATCGCCTCATCAAATCTTATGTTCCAACTTCGAGAAGCTTGCTTTAGTCAATAAATGGACTTAAGCAATTTGCATACCTTATCTGGACTGTGCTTGGACATGAACCCCTCAGGCTATATCATATACACTTCCTCTTCGAGGTTGTTATTGAGGAATGTAGTTTTCATGTCCATTTGCCAGATCCATTGTCATAATGTGCTAAAACAACCAATAGAATTCAGATAGATTTCAGCATAGTTACGGGTGTAAAGGTTGCATCATAGTCAATACCTTGCCTCTAATGATACCTCTTAGCCACTAGCCTTGCCTTATAGGTCTCTATCTTTCTATGTATCCCAATCTTCTTCTTGAAGATCCATTTGCAGCCAATGGGTACAATATCCTCAGGTGCATCAACAAGGTTCCAAACCTTGTTGAAGCACATGGATTCCATCTCAGAATTCATGGCTTCTTGCCACTTCCCAGAGTCTATGCTCATAATAGTCTCCTCGTAGGTTTGAGGATCAATGTCTTGAATATCCTCTCCACTAATATGTCCCACATATCTTTCAGGAGGGTGTGCCACTCTACTAGTCCTATGCAAAATTAAAACTTGTGTGTTAGGTACCTGAACAGACTTGATCTTTAGAATGGTGCCTGAGCTAGGTTCTCCAACCTCTCTCAATTCTATCATGCTCCCACTGTCTTCACCAAGAATGTTTTCCTTCTCAAGAAACACTACTCTTTTGGCAACAAAGACCTTTTGATCCTTAGAGTGATAGAAATAATAACCATAAGTTTCCTTGGGGTATCCCATGAACTTGTACTGTTCTGTCCTAGATTCCAACTTATCGGGGTAGTGTCTTTTAACGTGGGCAGCCCCAAATCTTAACAACCTTAAGATCGGGCTTCTTCTCTCTCCATATCTCATACGGTGTAGACATTACCAATCTAGATGAAACTCTATTTAGAAGGTAAATTACAGTTTGTTGGGAATATCCCTAAAATGAGATGGGTAAGTCAGCGAAACTCATCATGGACCGCACCATATCTAATAGTGTATGATTCCTCCTTTCTGATACACCATTAAGCTGTGGTATATAAGGAGATGTCCATTAGGATAGACTCCCATGGTCCTTGAGGAACTAGGTGAATTCTGTTCTCAAGTATTCTCCTCCTCGATTTGATCGAAGAGTTTTAATACTCTTTCCAATCTGGTTCTCTACTTCATTCTTATACTCCCTGAATTTCTTGAAGGCTTCAGACTTATACTTCATCAAGTACACATGTCCATATCTAGAGCAATCATCAATAAAAGTAATGAAGTAGGAATAACCACCTATGGCATGAGTTGACATAGGAACACATACATCACTATGTATGAGTTCTAGTAACTCAATGGCTCTCTCTCCAATTCTACTAAATTGAGAGTTGGTCATTTTTCCATGAAGGCAAGGCTCGCAAGTTGTATATGACTCATAGTCAAATGGATTTAAGTATCTATTTTTTAATAATTTTTGAATTCTTCTCTCATGGATATGACCTAGCCTACAATGCCACAAATATGCATTGTTCACCTCTTCTCGTTTCCTCTTGGCCATGCTTACATTCATGATGTATGAAGTAGTATTTAGCATAAACAAACCATTATGCAATATCCCTCTAGTGATGATCTTATCATTCTCATTGATTGAATAATAATTATTCTCAAAAAGCACTTTATAACCATTTAATGTTAAACATGAAATAGAAATAACATTTTTGATAATAGAGGGAATAAAATAACATGCATCTAATGCAATAATAGCTTCATCAGACATATGTAGAGTGACCTCGCTGACAACAACAATAATAATTCTTGCTCCATTGCCCATCTTGAGGTTCATCTTGCATTTTGCCAATCTCCTATGCCTTATCGGAACTTACAATGAATTGCAGATATGATAAGCACTATCGATATCCAATACCCATGTATTATCACAAGAATCTAACATATGGAGACTGATCATGAAAGTACCTGAAGCTTTTCTAAGCTTTTGTTTCACTTTTTCTATAAGATACGCCTTATTGTTCCTCTTCAATGCCCATCTTGACCACAGTGGAAGCATTGGCCTTTGTCCTTTGTTGGGTCAATTTTGGCAACCTTTGCCTTACCCCATTTGCCCTTACTCTTACCCTTCTCAAGGGTCTTCTTAGTTTTCCTTTTTCTTTTAGTCTCACCAACATAGGGAACTAATTTCTCTTTCTTGATTATGCTCTTTGCCCCTCAACATATTGGGGAACTCAAGGAGAGATACCTCAAGTTTATTCACATTGAAATTCATGATGAATTGAGAAAAGGAATCTGGTAAGGACTAAAGTATAAGATCAACACACAAGTTATCATCTATGACCATTCCTAGACTTGTGAGTTTTTTAATCCACTATATCATCTTCAGGACATGGTTCTGAACTTGTGTCCCCTCAGTCATCCGAGCATAGAAGAGACTCTTGGATATCTCATATCGCTGAGTTCTTTCCTGTTCCTTAAACAGTTTGTGGAGGTGCAGGAGTATGGAATGAGCATCCATGTTTTCATTTTTTCTTTGTAACTCAGGAGTCATAGAGGCTAACATGTAACATTGGACGAGAGTGGAATCATCTATATACTTCGCATATGGGGCAAACTCTTCCTGAGGTGCTTCTGCCTCAGGTTGGTTCATGATCATATCTAGGACATATGTGATTTTCTCCGCTGTAAGAATTATTCTTAGATTATGGAGTCAATCCGTATAATTTGGACTAGTGAGGCGGTTGGCATCAAGTATGCCTCATAAAGGGTTTGATGACGACATGTTTCTGATAAACAAGAGATATAACATAAGTGAATAATACATAGATTTCATAAAAATAAATAATCAAGATATGGACTTATATCTTGACATGCTCCCACTAATTTTTCTAGCGAGTCACATGATACCCTCATGCACATGAAACTGAAGTCTCCGGCAGACTTCTAGTGGGGATCGAGATCTAATCGGCATCTTAGTGCAATCTCGAGGGACTCGACCAATCACACTAAGCCCAAAAGGTAGACAACTCTTGCCAATCATAACTCCTTGTGATTCCCATCATATTTGGCCTCCGAACCAATATGGCCTCAAGGTACTCGACCAACTATGATGTCTAGTTAAGTCATCACCATCGTTACAAGATGAGTCTGATTCAATGATATGCCCTCGAGGGACTCGACCAAGCATACTATATCCTCAGGTCACCAATGACATCTCTATGTTGAGGACAAGATAGCGAGACGTGAAATAGGTGAGCCATGAGGGACTTGACCAACTCAGCCTACGTCGGGAATCGGTTCCTGCCCCTAACGATGGAAGGCCACATGGGTCAATCTTATTGCCTCATACTTACTGGCTAAAAATTATCATAGGAGGGGTTTTAGGTTCGGTCTCGTGATATGACGTGTCACATACATACATATTTAATATATTTACATCACATGCAAATATATATATATATATATATATATACTTATCTAGTAGATATATAGCATTCACATGCATAAGCATACCAGATGATCATGGACTTCAACCTAATATGATTAGGCCTGAGCCAGTAGGCCTAATCACTTATATCAGGATCTATGTGTATATCAGTGCATCTCTATGCACGGTGATCATCCATCTCGTCATCGTCGGATCTATCGGTACCTCGACGCATCTCCATGCATTGCGATCATTTGAATCGGCCTTAAGGGTCTTGCTACCACCTCCAGGCTTCCACCGCGCCTCTAGGATAATTATAAAATAATTACAAACATACAGGCCCGACAATCAATAAAAAATGAAGACTCGCAGGCCCCAATAATCACATACATATCACAAAGTCCATGATCATCTTTTCACATCACATCACATGTATATATCATATAGGATTACTATATAAATAATAATAGTAACTTAAACCTTTTAAATAACTAAAATTCTGAAATCAGGGACATGTAGGAAATATTTCAGAAATTCTGAAAGGTATTTTGGCCATTCTGTCATAAGGGATAAAATTAGAATTTCTAAAATTTCTAGAGGCAAAACTATCTTTTGGTCAAAAAAACCCTAATTTCCATTTCCTCTGCTTTCTACAGTGCTGTGGCTACGGCCGCTGCCATATTGTCGGTGGCGACCATACGTGCGGGGTGCCACGGACGGGTGGGCAAAGGAGAACGATGCTCGTGCCTGCGGGTGACTCGCCCGCGGGTGGCATCGCCACTGCTTGCGGGCATAGCGCCCATAGGCGCTGCCCCGCGGACGCCCCTGTGGCGCTGCTCTTGCGAGGCAGAGCCTACAGGTGGTACTGTTCCCCTTTTTTGTGGGTGAGCCATCACGAGCACAACATTGATTCCTCTTGCTTTAATTGTCTAATCCTGATTGATATTAGACTTGTGTGACTCAAAACATAGTTAAATAATCAAAACATACTCAATTAGTTTCGTCATCAAAATTCAAGATTCAACATAACTATGCTAACTCAATTAGGGGCCCATTGGGCCTTAATCAAGGATGATTTGGGCCTATTGGAAGGCCCATTTAATGACCTATAGTTGGGTAAAGTAGTGGCTACTGGGAAATTAGGAGATTCGACATCTCATGTGCAGCGAAAATTAAAAATAATATCGGATTTCCCATTGTTACGTACTTGACCGTCGTGCGACGATTGGTGCGTAAAATTCGTAAATCCAAAAAATCCACATCTTTCATGTCAGAAGCATTACCTAGGGAGATCGTATATCCCTAAAAATTCTAAATCCAATGAAGAGGATAAAAATTCTAGCATACTCCTCTCTAGTGGTAATCCACATAACAGATGCAGCAACGACGCTCCTCAGATCACCACGGGATCTCTCTCCACATTCACCACGGGTTCACCACAAGGCTATCAGTGCCAAGGAGGAGGTGAGGAGACTAAGGAGAATAGGAGGATGACTACCAAGAGCTCTCAACCTATGAACCAAGAGGTTCCTCCTATTTATAGAGGTGGAGGAAGTTTATCTTTAATAGATCCTGTTCACACAAAATCTCGATCCAATTGGATCTCATTGGATCTTATCCATAGGATCCAATTTGATCTCATCCAATTAGATCTTATCCAATCATTTAATTGGATCTCATCCAATTACCCAATTGGATCTCATCCACAAGATTTAAACTAGGGGCTTCGTAGATATCTCATATCTGCACCTCTACTCATCGCAATATCCACCTTATGTGTGTGACCCTCTAGGCCCGATACCGAGCTGGCCGTGAGTCGCTCCCATCAGAACTCCTTCTGACTCAGAACACCTTATGATATAGTGAATTATTATCTCCATAATAATTTACTCGACTGATCGACTATGGATATACTAGGCCACTATGCCATAGTCCCTAGACGGTAAGGGGGATCTAATCCATCGGACTTGTCTGTCCTCAGTTATCATGTATCTATAGTTCCTCATCCATCTAATATCCCAAAGACCATATATTGGGCATGGTAAAGTCAGGCCCATACGAAATCCTATTCGAGTCTCGCTCTAATCAGATTCTCTCGGAGAACTCCTTCTCTCTCAGTCCGAACAACCCTGGCTAGGGATTTTGCTTGAGCGACCACACGTGGGATATATCTCTCACGATACCAAGAGTGGATGATCCTCTATTGATACGTAATTGCCTTCGTAAGGTTGGCTACCATTCCCGAGAACATAACTATACCAGATCTGGAGCTCTCTAAACCTATAAGTTCGGTGTCAAAGAATGGAGTGCTCAAACAAGGCATTTTTGGTGCCTCAAGTCTAAGGACCAGACACACTACTGGAACTACAGAATTGCTACATGATATTAAGTATCATTAACCATATAACATTTTGTAAGCAGATCAATCAGTGAACTCATTCTCCAATGAGCACCTACACTGTATCTCTAATGTCCCCACATAAGTGACTATAAGACCAATCGCCTCCATTATATAGATGAGTATACAATGCACTGTCTATCCGGTTATCTCGATGTCCTCATCGGGTAACCTATGGCCAGGATGATTTAGGATCTATGTTTAAAGGTATATCGGTCTCATTATCATGATCTCATCATGATCCGATTCTCATTGCACAGATCCATGAACATCACAATATTCATCCAGATAATCTGAGAAAATACAAATAAAAATATGTGAAGAAATCGATGCAACATGTCACAAGTGCCATCACTCACGTGATTGGCTTATAGGGCACCTACAATCAATAGTGGCACCACTAGATCAGGTGATGGAACTGCTTATAAGCTTGAATGTACGAAGTGTATGCTTTTCGGAAGACCCTATGGTGGTATCACTAGTGTCAAATGGTAGTACTACCTAGACTAGCGTTGATACTGCCCAAACTAGTGGTAGTACTACTAGTTCATGATCTTCTGGGGTGTCAGGCGGTAGTACTGCCTACACTAGGCGATGATGCCCCTAGTGCTCAGTTTTATAGGTGATGATACCTCCCAACACTAGTAGTAGTATCGCTAGTACCCCAAAAACCTAAGGAAGAGATTTTTTGACTCTATTTTTTAAGCCATTTGGGGCATATAAATACCTCACTGTTTCTTATTTAAGAGAGCAAGAATTGAGAATAAAAAAGTTAGAAAAACTTATGATTGAAAGTGTTGTAAAGCTCTCTTGTAAATGTGTTGAGTGCTCTCCTCCTCAAAGTCTAAAGTCCACTCTAAGGGAGTTGTGAGAAACTGCTATAAAAGATAATTGTAAAGGTTCTCTCCTAAACCTATGAAAAGGAGATAGAGTTATAACAAATATGGTTAATCTTCACCTATTGAAAGAAGATTGTTAGTGAAAGCCGATGGCCTTAACGAAAGAAGAATCAGGAGTGGGTGTAGGTCATGATGGCCGAACCACTATAAATTCGGTATGCATTTTTTTTATTCTCTTCATTGCTATTGCTTTTGTTAGGTCTCAGATTTTGATGATGAAACTAATTGATTATGTTTTATTATCTAACTATGTTTTAAGTGATGTAGGTCTACTTAATCAGGATTAGACAATTGACGCAAGAGGAATTGATGTTACACTAGAGGAAATCACGTTAGGATATTGGACATCGAGCCGAAGGATTGGTCGACAATCAGTAGAAGGCTTCGGACATCGGCATTGGGCCAAGAAGAGTGGTGTTATGCTAAGGATATCAGAGTTGCGTGGGCAACAGGCCATAAGAGAGGACGATGTGCTGAAGAACCAGACGAAGCGTCGACCAATGACGTGCCAGGCAATAGAATATCAATTCACGTTGTAAAAACTGACTAGATCGAAGTAGAGTTAAGTTTTATATGTGCAAGATTAACTATAATAATGATAAAGACATAAAATGAAACAAAGTGCTAGAGTCAAGTACGATGGAATCATTGGGAGTTCGAGAGTTCGTGAGTTCGACAGAAGTCCAAAGATTCATCGGGAGCATTGTTGGAGCTCATCGAGAAAGATCGGAGCTTACTGAAGAAGCTCGCTGAAACTTACCAAGATCAATCGTGAAGTCCAAGAGCTTGTCGGGAGTCCATAGAATGGTGTCTAAGAGTTCATCGGAAGACTGTTAGGAGTTCGCTGGAAGCTCGCTGGAAAAAGTCTTGACTTTCTGGACTTTGTATTAGCTTAGAAAATATCTTTAATTTCATAGTTAGTACATAATTAGGGTTAGGATTAAGTGTTAATCCTTTAAGCCCTATATTGGACTGGTTTGGGCCGGGTTTCAGGCCCAACCAGACATGTTGGACCTTGTCTAGTAGTGGCACCACTAGACTGGGGCGGTGGCACCGCCTATGTCCAGCTTCCTAGGTAGTTTGGGGTATGGTACCACCCAGACTGGGCGATGGCACTGTTGGTGGGTGGTGATATGAGACACTGGACGTGTTAGTGTCAAAGCGGTGGTACCGCTTAGTATCAGAGTCAGACTAGCGATGGTACCACCAGTGACAGATGGTGATACCGCTAGTACCCCGAAAAACCAGGATGGAAAGTCTTTTGGCTCCAAGTTTAAATTAAATTGGAGCCTATAAAAACCCCTCTCACCCCTAGTTAGAATATACAAGCATAGAGATTTTAAAAGCAAGGAAACGTTGTAAAAATCCTTCTAAACATCCCTCCTCTAGTTCTCATATGTATTCCACCGAAAGAGACGAGTGATGTGCTTGTAAGGGTTATCTCCTAAGCTTGTCAAAAGGAGAGGTACTGTAAGGGAGTTCGTCTTCGCCCGTTGGAAGGAAGACAACTAGTCGAAAAGCCGATGGCCTCAAGTGAAGAGGAATCACTATAAATCAGTTTGCATTTATATTCTTGTAATTTACTTTACTGCAAACCATCTTTAGTTCATTGCTCTACTTGCTTATTATATTTCTTTATCTCGAAACACTCTTAAGTTAATTACATCTTAATCGAAATCAGTTTTAGTTGAAAAAAAGTTTTCAACGTATGAAGTTTCCAAAAGCATTTTCAAATTACCAAAAATTTATCATTATTAACTGCTACACTAATTCACCCTATCTCATAGTGTCACTCTAGATCCCAACAATTGATATTAGAGCCTCGTTGTTTCTCTTTCGGATTCACACCCACGAGAAATGGCTCTTTACGACTTTCAAGAGGGTTTTTCGACTATTCGTCCTCCGTTCTTTAACAGATCGGACTACACATATTGGAAAACTCAAATAAAAGATTTTTTTATTTTTCTAGATTAAACTTATGGAATATCATTGAAAACAGCTTTCAACTTTTCTCTAAACCGACGAACGAATGGTCGGAGAGAGATTTTTTTTCATTAAATACAAAGGCTATGAACGCCTTATTTTACACTCTAGATAAAATTTAGTTTAATTAAATTTCTATGTGTGAAATGACTTTCGATATTTGGCATATACTTGAAGTTACACACGAAGGAACGAGTAGAGTCAAAGACTCAAAAGTTAATATTTTGATGCACGATTTTGAGCTTTTTGAATGAAACCAAGCGAGACTATCGACGATATGTACACCCATTTCACGGATGTCGTCAATAGTTTGAAAAGTCTTGGTAAATCTTTTTCGAGTTTTGATCTCAATAATAGGATCTTATGATCCCTTCCAAAGAGTTGGGATCCAAAAATAACGGCTATTCAAGAGTCTAAAGACTTGAACATTTATTTACTTGAAGAACTAATCGGGTCTTTAATAACCTATGAAATGACTCTTGAACTTGATGAATATGAGAACCACCTTCCAAAGAATAGGAAGGATTTGACACTTCAAATAAGATAATGTCATTTGAGTGATGACTCAAGTGATAAGGACAATGTTGAGAAATTTAAACTTTTAACACTAAAATTTAAAAAGTTCATTAAACAAAAATTAAAGAATACAAATGAAAAGAACACCAACTCTTACTATGAATGCAAGAAACAGGAATGCTCTAAAGATGAGTACACAAAAATGAAGAAGAGGAAAGTGTGCAAAAAGGATGAAGACACAAACTATGCTTTAATGGTTTTCGACTACAAGGTAAGCAACTCATCCAAAGCCCCTTTGCTTTATGAAATTACTTGAAAATTTTTTTGAGTGCTTAATTTAGATAGTAGGAAATAAAAATTATTTAAAATTTTTTTTTATGCTTTAAAAAAATTTATTAAAAATTTATTCTTGAAAATTATATTGTTTCATGCATGTTATGATTCAAAATTATGAATGATGTATGCAACATTATGGATGATAATTACATGATGTGTGATAATACAATTCCATGCATATACTTTCTGTATCAATTTTTGATTTTAAACATGATACATATCTATGTATGAATTTCTTGAAAGTCTTTTGATGATAGATGTTTGTATCATACTTATGATTTAAAATTTTCTATTTTAGATTAATGTGTTTTTTGCTTTGATGAAATTTGTTTTGGATTTATATAATGAGGGCTTTCTTATAAAAACTAGAATATACTTATATGAAACAAATAAAAACACATAAAAAGAAAGCGTATGATCATGATAAATTCATGAATCTTGATGATTTTATATTGCTTTTGGTTTCAAACAAGATGTATGATTTTTGACATAATAAATTAATGATATGTTTTAAGATAATGCTTGCACAGCAAACATAATTAAAAGATAGAAGCATGCATATTGATGATTTTGCTTTCAACATGATGCATGGTTTTTACATGAAAATTTGAATATGCTTATATGAGATCAATCATATGAAATAAAACACAAAAATTGAGAATATGTTATCATGATGTTTTTGATGTGTTTGGTCTTGATAGTTTTATGATGAAACTTATGTCTCGTTTTTAAATGTTGATACATGTTTTCATAAAAAACTTGAACATGCTCATATGAAATCAATTGCATGAAATGAAAATACATTTTCTATCCTGTTGAAATTAATGAACACATTTCATGAATCATGTGAATCTCTTGAATCGATTTTTGAAAGTGCCACTCTAGATCCTAACAAGGTTAGGATCTTTATGACAAAATTTATTTTTTCCATCTTGAATGTTGACATTTCTTTTTTAAGGCAAAGGCATGCTTACAAGAAGCAAATCACATGAATAGAAATTTATAAAAACAAAATACAATCCTCTATCTTATCAATTTTTCAATAAATCTATGTTTGTCATGTATGAATTTATTGAATATGATTTTGAGGATGATTTTGGATTTGACAAATATTTGATTCATATTTGTGACATAAGATACATTTTAAATATGAATCATGTTTAATGCTTCAATCATGTTTGATCTCCCTTAATCCATTTTGTTCTTCTATAATTCCTTTTTATTTACTAAATAGGAGAACCTTCCAATTCGAATGAAATGATACAAATGGATCACTTATCGATATAACTTTTTGAAATATTTTTTTAATGTGATGTTGATAACTTGAGATGACTTTTGGAATTCATGACATAAGATGATTGAATCTTTGACTTACTCTTTTTATCATGGCTTGAAAATGGATGTTTAAATTAATGCTTGATGAGTTGTTTTATGAGATTTTGCCTTTACATCTTGAACTTTTATGCTTATCTCTATTTGATATTAAAAGACAAAAGCATGCTTAAATGAAATTAATTTACTTTATGATAAATCACAAATCATGACTTGATCTATGATATTGATATATTTTTATCATGATCCTTGGTTGTATAATTCTTTTGCTCTATTTGTCAAATAAATCATGTCCTTCTTGAATTTTTTTGATATCATAATATGATTTCTTTATATGGCTTGAAATTTTTAGCCATTGAGTCCTCCACTTCATTTTGACAATAACTAAGGGGGAGCTAGCTTGTTGAATTCATATTCATGACTTGAATTTTGATGATAGAAACATTTACGTCAATATTTGTTTCTAAAATCTCAATTGTCATTTTGATGAAAAAGGAAATCAATTACAACATTGCATCCTCCCTTTTGAGAATGATAAAGGGTGAGAAAAATTGCTAGCTTAAAGCAAAATTACTAGCTTGGAGAAAACTTGCTAGCTTGTGTATCACAAGAAAAAGTAGCAAAAGTAGCTAGCTAAAACTTGCAAAAATTTCTACCTTGTAATTTCACGAAAAGTTAAGAATTGCTATCTCAAATGATGCAAATATTGCTATCTTGCCTATCTCAAGAAGAGAAAATACAAAACTTAGAAAATTTGCATTTCTACGCTTACCATGCTTCTATGCTTATATTTTGTAATAAAAATTTAGCATGTATGATTATACAAAATTTTTAGCTTATTGCAAACAAGAAGTTGATGGCTTACAAAGGCAAAACTTAGAAACGTGCTAGCTTGAAGTATTACAAAAAGAAGCAAAGTGCTATATCTTTTAAATTATCATGAGAAACTTACCATGATTAAATGTTGAATGTTGATGAAAATCTAGCTAGTATGATTGTAAAGCTTGCATATCTTTTAAACTAGCTATAATGTTATTTCTCTTTTTTGTTGATGACAAAGAGGGAGAAGTAGATTGATGAGTTCATGCAATGTATGTTGATTGAATATTTTACATATTTACATGATGTATTTAGTGACATAAGATGTGATGAATGTTGCTTGGATTTGGGATAATCTAAGTGTACTATCAATGACATATTGATAAAGGGAGTTTGGTTAAACTTTGAGGAGTTAAGGTTAACTCCATCAGTCAACAATTAGTTGTCATCATCAAAAAGGGAGAGACTGTTAGGTCACAGATTTTGATGATGAAACTAATTGATTGTATTTTATTGTCTAACTGCATTTTGAGTAACATAGGTCTACTCAATCAGGATTAGACAGTTAACGCAGGAGGAATTGATGTTGCGTCGGAGGAAATCACGTTAGAATATTGGACATCGAGCCGGAGGACTGATCAACAATTAGTAGAAGACTTCAGACATCGAGCATCGGGCCAAGAAGAGTATTGTTGCACCAAGGATATCAGGGTTGCGAAGGTTAACCACCGATTGGGCAATAGGCCGCAAGAAAGGATGATGTGCTGAAGAACCAAACGTAGCGCCGACCAATGACATACCGAGCAATAGAATATCAATTCGCATTATAATAACTAACTAGGTCGAAGTAGAGTTAAGTTTTATATGTGTAGGATTAATACGATAATGATAAAGACATAAAGTGAAACAAAGTGTCGAAGTCAAGTACGATGGAATCGTTGGGAGTTCGACCGAAGTCTGAAGATTCGTCGAGAGCGATGTTGGAGCTCGCCAAGAAAGATCGGAGCTTACTGAAGAAGCTCGTCGAAACTCACCAAGATTAATCATGAAGTCCACGAGCTTGCCGGGAGTCTGCAGAATGGTATCCGAGGGTTCGTCGGAAGACCATCGGGAGTTTGCCGAAAGCTCGTCAGAAAAATTCTTGACTTTTTAGATTTTGTATTAGCTTAGGAAATGTCTTTAATTTTATAATTAATATATAATTAGGGTTAGGATTAAGTATTAATCCTTTAAGCCCTGTATTGGATAGGTTTGGATCAAGTTTAAGGCTCAACCAAAAGTATTGAACCTTGTCTGGCGGTGGCACCGCCAGACTGGGGCGGTAGCACCGCTTAGGTCCAGCTTCCCAGGTAGTCTCAGGTGATGGTACCGCCCTAGGGTAGAGTGCCTGGACGGTGGCACTGTTGGTTGGGCGATAGTACCACATAATATACTGACCATGTCAATGTGTCAAGCAGTAGTACCGCCCAGTGTCAGAGTCAGACTGGCGGTGATATTGCTAGTACCCCAAAAAACCAGGATAAAAAGTTTTTTGGCTCCAAGTTTGAATCAAATTAAAGCCTATAAAAACCCCTCCATCTCTAGTTAGAACATACAAGCACAGAGATTTTAAAAGTAAGAAAACACTATAAAAATCTTTCTAAACATCCCTCCTCTAGTTCTCATTTGTTTTCCACCGAAAGAGATGAGTGAAGTACTTGCAAGGGTTATCTCTTGAACCCGTCAAAAGGAGAGGTATTGTAAAAGAGTTCGTCTTCGCCCATTGGAAGGAACACAACTAGTGGAAAAGCCGGTGGCCTCTAGTGAAGAGGAATCGGGAGTGGATATATGTCATATGACCGAACCACTATAAATCGGTTTGCATTTATATTCTTATAATTTACTTTACTGTAAACCATCTTCACTTTGCTGCTCTACTTACTTACTGCCTTTCTTTATCTTGAAATGCTTTTAAGTTAATTACATCTTAATCGAAATCAGTTTTAGTCGAAATAAAGTTTTCAATGTATAAAGTTTCCGAAAGTATTTTCAAATCGTCGAAACTTTATCGTTATTAACCGCTGCACTAATTCACCCCCCTCTTAGTGCCGCTCTAGATCCCAATAGCTTTTTGATTTAATTGCTTATTACATATTCTAAGTCAAGCATATTTTTCATAATGGTTTCATTAAATAAAATTTTAAATTATAATTTTATAGCATTGAAGATTGGCTCATGAACATCTTTACAAAAGTCTTGGTGAATTTTTTTTTTCTCAAAGACAATGTCAAATTATAACTATTTTAAATTAAAAGAGTATGATAAGATTAACTCAAAAGATTAGAATCATATATAACAAAAGATAAGGATTTATATTAAGATAAATAGATGAGTTATGTTAGTGCATGAATGAGGATGAGGAGGTTTGTTAGGCTATAAGTAGATGAGTTGGGTTATTAGACTATATGGGTGATTTTTTTTACTTAAAAAATTATATTTTATCCTTTTTGACAACTATAAATATATGCTCTTGGACTTATCTAAGGTAATACAAATTTAAAATACGCCTCGTTCCTTCTATTTCTATCTCTCTTTTCTTCCTGAAGTTCTGCATGAAGTCAATGGGTATGAGAAAGTAGATGAGAAAGAGAGTCATAAGGTTAAGTGGTGATGGATGTGGAAGAGAGGAAGAAGATGGAGAAGGAGAGAGAGATGGAGGCAGAGGAAAAGAAGAAGAAGAAGATAAAGGTGAAGAAGGGGAAAGAGGCAAAGGAGGAGAAGAAGGCAAATGAAGACGAGGACGAAAGCTAGATTAGAGACTTAGAATTTTTTGTTATGATAGGTTTAACAAGAATAAACAAAATGAATTCTGCATTGGTCCTAATGTATTTAGTATAATGAGGGAATGTATTTCTGTCCAAATAAGAAAAAAAAGGTGTTCTTAGGTAAAAATGATTACGAAGGATGTCATTTGATAAAAAAATTAGTAGTATTTTTTTGGTAAATTACTATAGATATTTCAATGTGTGTTTTGGATGACCAAATTCTACAATTGAAGCTTAATCAATGAGTGTTTCAAGTCTGTCTTGCTCAAAGTTCGTTTTGTACCTTCTTATTTGATTTTGGCATTTATGCTTCTGAAAATAGGGTGTCCTTTTTTCCTACATATAACAAGTATGATTTATGATAATTATCATGCGGATATCATACGTATTTAAAGCGTACCACCTAAAAATGGTGTGGTCTTTTATCATACATATCACAAGTAAATTTTATGGTAATTATCACAGTGCTACGTGGATGTCACACTATGATGAATTGATATGCATAATTTAAAGGATACCCAAAAACTCACAAGGTAGAGATGCATATCTGCGACTTTTGGGAGGTAGATTCGACATTTCAAAACTTCGCAAGGTCATCAGACACTGAAAGCAAACAAGACGTTTCCTTCACGATTTGGCTCGAAGCATTTATGAAGGTGAGAAGCTGACGAAAGGCAGACAACTAAGCTTATCATAGAATCATGGGTTGTGATTCGGATGATAAAGATGATTCAGATGGAAGTCCGTCGGAGGAGTAAGCCCCCATAAGATAATTAAAGCACAGGATGAGAGTCAACAAGCTTTGCAGGACTCACGTCCTTTGGAGTTTGCAAAAGAGCCAAAACACGCAGTAATGTTTCTTACCTAATTATCATGTTTAGAATTTAATCACGTATCAAGAATAATTGAGTGGTCCTCTCCTGCCATCGTCATCAGTAATCTTACAGATGAGGCTCCTATGCTGCACTCAGTCAACATTCTGCATTAGCTACCGTCGATTTGGAGTAAAGATTTAATTATCACCTACTAGTTGGGTCGGCATTAAGCTTTACCTATAGCATTGGAAGTCATGCAACGTCCACATATCACTTGGGTGTGCGTAGCAGTCACACTCAAATTAAACTCTATGGCACGACTCCTGCGTGTCTTCGTTTCACTATTTTTGGTTTGATGCAAAGAACCTTCTCAGCGTAAGTAGATGCAACCAAAATCAACATACATCATCTTGAACAAGACAGTTGGCTAATTGACAGATGCATTGCGATCCTTTGTCGACCTGCACATGCCAATGAATGCATGGTGGGCATGGAATTTCCTGTGAGCTCATGTCATAATAGAATTATACACGTCTCTTGCTAACGCAACGACGTGGCTGACCCTGTGCCTCCTCTTAGCGTGGATCGGGTCGTGAGTTGAGTCGGAACCAGTAGTGGCGGAGTGGCTACAGTCAGCGTCGGAAAGACCGCGGCGCTGGTAGACTTGACGTGTCTGTCGGGATGTCGTTTTCCCTCGCCATCCCTTCCCACTCATCGACTTTGCAGGTTTCTACTATTTAGGACGGTTCATGTGGCAGCAGCACCGATCGCCATACAATCCAGTCGAGATACGGCATTTCCTCTGTCACTTCAGTTCAAGTTTCTCTCGCTGCAATCCTTCTGTAAACAGATAGCATGTCTTCTCCGACAGCAGCCATGGCCGGTAGTTGCTTCGCGGCTGCCAAGGCCTTCTTGCGATCGTACCCTGAGGTCCTCCTCTCTATCTTCTGCTTCGTCTTCTTCTGCTACTTCCGCCGGGTCTTTAGGAGGTCGAGCGTCCCGGTGAACTGGCCGCTCGCCGGGATGCTCCCAGGGCTTCTGCTCAACCTCGACCACCTCCATGATTGGTGCACCGACATCCTTAGGGTGGTCGGGTGCAGCTTTTTCTTCCGCGGCCCGTGGTTCTTGGGCATGGACTACCTGTTCACGTGCGACCCCGCCAATCTGCAACACGTCTTCAGTGCGAACTTCTCGAATTACCCCAAGGGCGGGGAGTTTTCGGAGATCTTCGATATTCTCGGCGATGGCATCTTCAACTCCGACGGCGAGTCGTGGAAAAAGCAGAGGATGAAGGCCCACGGCCTCATAAACGGCCGCAGGTTCCGGTCCTTCGTCGCCAGTTCTATTCGAAACAAGGTGGAGAGAGGACTGATCCCTCTCGTGGACGATGTCGCGCGCCGAGGGGCGGTGGTGGACTTGCAAGATGTGTTCATGAGGTTGACCTTCGACGCCACTTCCTACTTGGTTTTCGGCGTCGATCCATGTTGCCTCACCATCGGGTTGCCAACAGTCCCGTTCGCGAGGGCCATGGACGACGCCATGGGCGCCTTGTTGCTCCGGCATACAGTGCCGCCGGCCTGGTGGAAGTTGGCGAGATGGCTGAGGATCGGGGACGAGAAGAAGTTGGCGATGGCATGGAAGGTAATAGACCGTTATATAGCGGAAAGTATCGCAGAGAAGAAGAAACTAAGAAGCCTCAGGAATAAAAAAGACGTTGGAGGCGAAGCAAAAGCCGATCTACTATCGTCTTACATCAACGACGACGACGATGAAGAGCAGCAAGACAGCCATCGACAAGGATCGACCGAGTTCGACAAGTTCGTCGGTGACACGGCCATGAACTTTATGCTCGCCGGGAGGGACACAACTGCTGCAGCCCTTACATGGTTCTTCTGGCTTCTCTGCAAAAATCCCGTGGTGGAGTCCAAGATCCTCGAGGAATTTAGTTCGACACCCCTGCGAAAACAGAGATCGAGTTCCAATGATCTGACCATATTCGACACAGAGGAGCTAAGCAAGTTGGTCTATCTGCATGCAGCCCTCTGCGAGTCGCTCAGGCTGTTCCCTCCTGTTCCCTTCGAGCACAAGGCAGCTCTGCGACACGAAATCCTCCCGAGTGGACACAGAGTTGAAGCAGGCACAAAGATCTTGGTCTCCCTATACTCGATGGGAAGGATGGAAGGGATATGGGGAAAGGACTGCTTGGAGTTCCGGCCCGAGAGATGGATCTCGGAGAAGGGGCGGGTGCGGCACGAGCCATCTTACAAGTTCATGTCGTTCAATTCGGGCCCCAGGACCTGCCTGGGGAAGGAAGTGGCCTTCACTCAGATGAAGGCAGTGGTGGCTGCCATGGTCTACAACTTCCAAGTTCAAGTGCTTCCAGGTCATGTGGTCGAGCCAAAGCTTTCCATCATCCTTCACCTGAAAAATGGCCTGAGGGTGAGGATCAAGAGGAGAGCTGGCGATGATCAACAACAGTAATGTTTGTTCTATGGAACTCAGTAAGTGCTTGCATCTTTGATTTTAGCTTGTTAATCAAGTGTGCCTGCTTGTACTGTTATCCTGTTAAAGTAAAGCTAAATAAAATGCAATTTGCAGGCCATAAATTTAAGGCATCAAATAATATACGTCCACTCACTGTATATCTACTTTCTATTTTAATTGATGGAAGCATGTGGTGTATCCACTCCCACGTTTTCGTCAGAATGTGACATATCATACGAATAAGCCACTCGAACATATTCTGTGGTTTCAATTAGTGGTGTAAGGAATCATCTCTCTGGAGTTGAATGAGGTGTAGTTTACAAGCCCTTTGCAATCATTATTTTATTTTTGTGTGGGGTGTCCTTTTAAGGACTTGTCACTCGCATTATTCTGCGCATCAATCAATGAGGTCTACATCAAGATGAGAGGGCGTGTGACCTCATGTCCACGTATTTCCCGGTTGGTTGCCTACACCGGGCCATACAAGTACAGGAAACAGCATGCGTTCCGAAAGTGACATGCGTTTCAAATACAATATCACGATAATGATGGATAACTTATAATATATATATATATATATATATATATATATATATATATATATATATATATATATATATATATGACGAATCTCAATTATTGACCCAAATTTTTAAATCGAAATTATCAATGTTACATCCATCAAATTTTCAAAATGATGTATTCTTTAATCCCCTATAAGATGATTCTGATATTATTTATTTCGATCCAATCCATAAAGGATTAGAGTGCATGTTTTAATTAAATAATTAAGGGATGTATCTTTCGTTAATTTGGGTTATAAATTTTAGTGATTCATGCTCAATAAGGTAATGGGCAGGCAATATCAAAATTATCTAATATTTCATATGGAGAGCGCTAAAGGAGTGATGATGTCAAAAGACAGCATAACATGACATCATCATTGAGCTGAATTTTATGTTAGTGTTTAATTTTGGATTATATTAAATTTTTATGAAAATATCGAGTATTTAAATGAAAAAATTAATGCCTAAATTTATGTGAGAAAATATTCAATTTGTTGTATAAAAACTAATGAGACTAATGTTTTAAATAGAGTTAAAGTTCAATTTTGGTTATCAATCACTTAAATCCTTATGATTTATTTGTATCTTAAATAATTCTTATATTTTAGAAAATTAGTTTATAAAACCCTCACTTCATGTCTAAGTTAATAGATATTATAATCTATTTATATGATATGTTATCTTATAATAAATTATTAATATAATAAAATATATAATTTAAGTTTTAAAAATGGTTAAGGTCCATTTTAGCTCTTGTGGTTTTGATCATTGATCACTTAAACTCTTATAGTTTATTCATATCTAAAATAATCCTATATTTTAATATATATATATATATAAGTCCCTTCTATCAAGTCTGAGTTAATAGACATAAAGTCTACTTACATAGCATATTGACTTATAATAAATTATTAATATAATTACTAGTCATATGTGCCCTCCAAGCCAATCACATGAGTGATGTCACGTATGACTTGATATGTACTCTTTTTGCTTATTATTATTTGGCACTTTATCATTTTATCTTGCGTGTTGTATATATTGTGATGTTCATGGATCTATGTAATGGGAGTCGGATCGTTATGAGATCACGATAATGAGACCGATTCACCTTTAAATACAGATCCTAAATAATCCTGGTCATAAGTTACTCGAGAAGAACAATGAGATAATCGGACAGACTGGTGTGTTATATATCCATCCATATGATAGATGTGACTAGTCTCATAACTACTCATGTGGGGACGCTAAGGATATAGTATAGGTACTCATTGGAGAGTGAGTTCATTGATTGACCTGCCCACAAAATGCTGGATGATTGATGATACCTTATTATCAAACAACGATTCTGTAGTCCTAGTAGTGTATCTGGTTCTTAGACTTAAGACACCAAGAATTTCTTATATAAGTACTCCATTTTTTAATATCAGACTTATAGATTTGGAAGCTCCAAATCTAGTACAACGGAGAGTGGTAGCCAACCTTACGAGTATTATTGAGTGTCAATAGAGGATTATTCGCTCTCAGTATCATGAGAGGAATATCTCATATGTTCTTGCTCAAACAAATCCTTAGCCAAAGTCGTTTGGATTGAGAAAGAAATAGTTCTTTGGGAGAATCCGATTAGAGCAAGACTCGAGGAGAGACCGTATAAGCCTAACAGCACCATGCCCAATATATGGTCTTTGGGATATTAGATGAATGGGGAACTATAGGTATATGGTAACTGAGGATAAATAGGTCCAAAGGATTGGATTACCCTATATTATTTGGGGATTGCAACATAGTGGCCTAGTATATCCGCAATCGATGAGTCGGATGAATTATTATGGAGATAATAATTCACTGAGTCAGAAGGAGTTCTATTAAGTATGACTCATGGCTAGCTCGATATTGGGCCTAGAGGATCACACACATATGGTAGATATTATGACAAGTAGAGATTCGGATATGAGATATCCGCCAGAGCCCCTATCTTACTGGATATCCGTTAAGCTCATGTATTATTGGATCCTATAGATGAGATCCAATAAAAGCTAATAAGAGATTATTAGGTAGAGACCCACTAATCTAAGATGGTTGGATAATTGGATGAAGATCTAATACCCAATAAGCAAAGATCTATTAGGGTTAAGTTGGCAAGGGATCTCTATAAATAGGAGGGTGTTATGATCAAAAGCGGCACTAGGGGGGGCAAGTGAATTAGTACAATAGATAAAAATTGATAATTTAAACCAATTCCAAAAAAATATTATGGGTTGAGAAGTTTTGTCCGATAAAAATGATTTCAGCAAAGAAGATTGATTTGAGTGAATACGTAAGAGAGTAAAGAAGGAGAGAATGAACGAGTACAGTAAAGTAAAGAATTGAATATAACAATTAAAACTTATACACCAAGAGAAGAACGTAGTGATTTATAGTAGTTTAGTCAATTTGACTTATGTCTACTCTCGAAACCTCCTCCAATGAGGTAACTGACTTCCACTATCAATCCTTCTTGAAGGGGAAGGATCAAACACCCCTTTTACATAATTTTACAAGTGGCTTATACCCTTTTATAGAATTTTTACAAATAGGAATTCGAGAGGTGAACTCTCTAACTTTTCAAGACTATTTCGCTATAGTTTTGACTCAGTTCTTATCATTTCTCAATATATTTTATCATATTAGAAGTAAGAGATATTTATAGGCTCAATTGGCTTTAGAATTGGAGCCAAAAGAGGTCCCATCCTGGATTTTCGGGTGCTAGCAGTACCACCGCTTGACACTAGCGGTACCACCACTAGTTGACCTTGACATTGGGCGGTACCAGCACCCAGTTTGATGGTACTACCACCTGACAGGATCTCAGGCTCTATGGAGGGGCAGTACCACCACTGACCTGGGTGTTGAATCTCAGATTTTGATGATGAAACTAATTGATTGTGGTTTATTGTTTAACTACATTTTGAGTTACGCAGGTCTACTATCGATCAGGATTAGACAATTGACGCTAGAGGAATTGACGTTACGCCGGGTGATCATGTCTGGATATTGGATGTCGAGCCGGAGGTTCGATCGACAATCGGCTGAAGGCTTCGTACGTCGGGCATCGAGCCAAGATGCATGTTGCGCCAAGGATATCGGGGTTGCGGAGGTCATCCGCCGATTGGACAATGGACCGCAAAAGAGGATGATGTGCTGAAGGTTCGGACGAAGCGCCGACCAATGACGTGCCAGGCAACTGAATGTCAATTCGTGTTGTAATAACTGTCTAGATCGAAGTAGAGTGTTTGTTTGTTTGTGTGTAGAATTAACTACGATGACGATGAAGACGTAAAGCGAAACAAAGTGCCGGAAGATAAGTGAGATAGATCATTGAGAGTTCGAGAGTTTGATGGAAGTCCGAAGATTCGTTGGGAGTAGTTGTCGGAACCGACCGAGAACGAGTAGGGAGCTTGCCGAAGGGTTTTCGAAAGTTCACTGGAAGGTTCATCGGAAGTTCGCGGAGCTTGCCAAGAAAGATCGGAGCTTGCCAATGAAGCTCGTTGGAACTCGACAAGATCATCGTGAAGTCCGAGAGCTTGTCGGGAGTTCACAGAATGGTTTCCGAGGGTTCGTTGGAAGACCGTCGAAAGTTCGCCGAAAGCTCACCGAAAGAAGTCTTATATTATAGACTTTAAAATAGCTTAAAAAATATCTTTAAAATTTTTAGTTAGCACATAATTTGGTTTAGGATTAGGTGTTAATCCTATAAACCAAATTTGAGCCAATTTGGACTTCGTTTGGACCGGTTTCGGCCGAGTTTTCAACCGAAACCACTGTGCTGAAAATGACCTGGGCGGTAGTACCGCCTAGCTTGGGGTGGTAGTACCGCCCAGCTATAGTAATAGTGGCGGTAGTATCGGCATCATGTCAATCTGTTAATCGATGGCGATGGCGTGTACATCGCCTCGATAGGCGAGCACCGCCTATGACAAAGTAGCACCACCAAGACAGGAACTCAATTTGATTTCAAATTTGGAGCCCAAATTTGAATCTATTTTGGATCTATAAATACCCCCCCTTTCTCAGTTGAAAGAAAACCCTTTTGAGAGTTAGAAATTGAGGAAAAGGCTTAGGAAAGTCTAGTTTTCAATAGCTTATGTTCACCTCCTTCTTTCTCTTTGAAAAATTTGTAAGAGTGTGAACTTCTTGTAAAAGGGTTGTAAGAGGGGTATTTGGTCATTCCCCTTCAAAAGGATTTGCTAGTGGAAGTTGGGAGCCTCATCGGAGAAGGCTTCGGAAGTGAATGTAGTCGGATGACCGAACCACTATAAATCGGTTTGCATTTACTTTTTCATAACTTACTTTGCTGCAAATCATTTTCATTTGCTATCTTATTTACTCAACTTCATCTTCATCTTCTTATGTATGCTTTAAAGTTAAAAGGCAATCTTTTCGGGTTCAAACGAAACGCTGTATTCATTCGTACGAAGTTTCTGAACGTGTGTTAATCACTGAAAAATCTATCATTCTTTACTGCTGCACTAATTCACCCCCCTTTTAGTGCCACTCGATCCCTAACAATTGGTATCAAAGCCACGTTTTTTTCTCTTTCGGATTTACACCCGTGAGAAATGGCTCTAAATGGTTTTCAAGAGGGCTTTTCGGTTTTTCGTCCACTATTCTTTAACGGTTCGGACTACACTTATTGGAAAACTCGAATGAGAGTTTTCATGCTTTCAATGAATTTGGATTTGTGGAACATCATCGAAAATGGCTTTCAACTTCCCTCTAAACCGACGAACAAATGGTCGGACTTAGAGAAGAAATCATTTTCTTTAAACGCAAAAGCTATGAATGCCTTATTTTGCGCTTTGGACAAGAACGAGTTCAATCAGATTTCTATGTGCGAAACGGATTTTGACATTTGGCGAACTCTTGAACTCACGCATGAGGGAACTAGTAGAGTTAAAGACTTGAAAGTAAACCTCTTATTGCATGATTTTGAGCTCTTCCAAATGACACCAAGCAAATCTATCGATGACATGTACACCCGATTCATGGATGTCGTCAATAGTTTAAGAAGTCTTAGTAAATCTTTTTCAAGTTTTGATTTAGTAAACAAGATTTTAAGATCCCTTCCAAAAGAGTGGGATCCAAAAGTAACGGCAATACAAGAAGCTAAAAATTTACATGACTTATCTCTTGAAGAACTCATTGGGTCTTTAATGACCTATGAAATGGCTTTCTTGGAACACAATGAACTCGATAAACACATGGAGCACATTCCAAAGAACAAGAAGGATTTGACACTTCGGACTATGAAATGCCACTTGAGTGATGACTCAAGTGATGAGGACATTGAAGATGACATTGAACTTTTAAAGAATCTTAATAAGTTCATTAAATAAAAATCTAAAATGAACAATGAACTTGAACGGAGGAAGAGGCCAAAGATGAAGAAGAAGCGCAAAGAAGAATCAAATGACATTGAGCATGAGCCCATGTTCGTTCCTATTTACTGCACTAAAATAATGACGAATTGGGCTTTAACGGGCTTCGACTATAAGGTAAGTAACTTAACTCCCTTGAATTATTTTGAATTTACATAATGCTTTCCATGAATGCTTAACTTAGTTAGTAGGAATTTTTTTCATGCTTTTCTTGTATTTTTGAAAATTTAAATTGTTTTAAAATTATACTATGCTTTTCTTTCTAGTATTTTTGAAAAGTAAAAATTATAAATGATACTTGCATGATTTGTGATATTGCCTAGGATTAATCCATGGATGTGCATCTTGATGTTTTATATTTCATTTCTAAACATGATGTTTGATCTTTAAATTTTTGTATCATGCTTAATGAGGAATTGAAATGATGAAGATTAAAATCCTACATTTTGGAATAATGTATATTCGGACTTGATGGTTTTCATGACGAAATTATTTTTCACATTTTCATAAAATGATGCATGATTTTAGCAAAAAATTGAGCATTGATCATCTTATTATTACAAATGAAAGAAAGAATTAAAATGATTTTGATGATGCATTATGAAAACATGCTTAATGATTGTATCATACTTGATGACTTGAAATCTCATATTTTGAAATAATATATTCATAATGAATCCATGAATCTTGATGATTTTCATATCACTTTTTTGGCTTTAAACTTGATACATATCTTTCATGCAAAAAGATTTTGGGCATGCTTATGTGAAATCTTACTTGATAAATGAAAATGCTCCATACGTATGATCATGATAAATTCATGAATCTTGATGATTTTACATTGCTTTTGATTTCAAACAAGATGCATGATTTTTGACACAAAAAATTAATAGCATATTTCAAGATAATGCTTGCACACCAAATAGAATTAAAAGATAGAAGCAAGCATATTGATGATTTCATTTTTACATGAAAATTTGAACATGCATATATATAAGATCAACCACATAAAATAAAATACAAAAGTTAAAAATATTTTAGTCATGATGTTTTATTTTTGATGTGTTTGGTCTTAACGGTCTTTATGACGAAACTTACGTCTTGCTTTGAAAAGTTGATACATGCTCACATGTAATCAATTTATGTTGCTCTTATTAAAATTTTCGAATAAAAGATTTTGATGCATTTGATCTTAATGGGTTTAATGACAAACTTGTATTTTGAATTTATACAATGATGGGTTCCATATAAATGTTTGAACATACATTATGAAATCATCATTGAAATGAAAATATTAAAAGTTTGTTATCATGCTTAGTGACTTTGTGATATCATATCTTGATGACAAACTTATGTTTTGGTCTTAAATTTGATACTCATCTTTTGAAATATGAGCACACTTATTTGAAACAAAGTGAAACACATTATCATGAAAAATTGAATATCATATCTTGACATAATGTGTTATATTGTTTTCTTGACAATTTTTATAATGAAGTTTGTCTTTCGGTTTTGAATATTTTGATTTTGCATATAAAGGTAAAAGACATACTTATATGATGAAACATAAAGAAATTATATTTACTATCTTATCGAGATTAATGATTTCATAATATCTTAAGAATCTCATAAATTATAAAAGTGATTTTGATGAATTGATTATGAGTTGATAAATTGGATTTGAATGAGCTTAAACTACATTGTGGTCTTGATAACTTGAGTCTTTCAAGATCTCTTACTTTATACTATGATTCTCCCATGTTATTAAAGAGAAATCCAAATGAATCATAAGTTATTTTCTCTTGACTTATTGATACTTAACTTGAGAAAATGTGTTTTGAATGTCGAAACATTACATGTGTAATTTGAACATTTCTCTCATGTTTCAATACCACTTTGTATGCTTCATGACTTGATGATGGAAATATTGATGTAGACTTTTGATGTATCACTTGTCATGATTAATGCATATAGTTAGCATTTTAAATCTCTAAAATGATTTTGATTATGAGTTTCGAGTTGACAAAATGAGTTCGAATGATTTTATGACTCCTCTCTTGATCTCTTGAAATCATGACCTCGAATTCTTGACTTGAGATATTTTTGAGAATCAAAATATTCTCCTCTATGACTGCTTCTTTTTATCATTTACTAAAGAGGAAAACAATTCAAGTTTATGTCATTTGTGAATCTCACAAACTATGTTAATGATTTTGATGATTCGAACTTGAATGAGCTTTATCATAATCCAAGTCTTGATATTTTGATATTTGATACTTGAAATTCTTATGCATGAATCAAGTTACTCTTTGTGCTATATCTTTCAAAATGAATCATGAGCCTTGATGTCATATATTTCATGATATAGAAATGACAAGATTTCTTTGCCTTGTGTGGTAAATTAAACATTTGACATAAATAAAATTTGCTTTATGATGAGAAGGATAAATCTATCAAAAAGAATTCATTCAAGAATAACGAACAATTCATTCATTCTATTAAAAATTCATGCCATAGAAATAAATTCGTAAAATAGAAAAGATAGCTTATTGAAGCAAAAGTTCATAAGAATTTCTACTTTTCATCAAGAGCTCATGACATAAAGAAAAATTCATTCAAAAATTGTTAACATTCATATTTCCACCAAGTAAAATTTGTGAGATCATTTAAGCAGAAAAATTTATAAAAACTCATGGTAAGAGTCATGAAAGTCTATTCAAGAAGAATTGAGATATCAAGAGATAATTTATTCGAATGATCGAAAATTCATATTGTGATAAAAGCTAACTCGGCATTTCCATGAAAAACAATCAATCAAATGATAGAACACAAGAGGAATTCTATGTAGATTTGATCTTTGAGGGAGATCAACCCTTGGAATGCTATAGGGGTTCCACCCTCCAAGTAGTCAGCCTAGTGGCTACGACTGTAGATGAATATTCTTTTCTTATTCCAAAGAGGTGGAGGCTACATGCTTATATAGGACTCCAACTCAAGACCCATTCTTTATTGTTAGGACTCTTACTCAAGACTCTTACTTTTTGTTAGGGATCGAAAGCGGCACTAAGGAGGCGGGGGGGGTGGGGTGAATTAGTGCGGCCAGAGATAAATCGATAAACTTCGGTGATTTTAAACAAGTTTCAGAAACTTCGTATGAAAAGAATAACGCTTTGATTAAAACCATTTTGATAGCGTTGAAAGCGTACGTAAAAAGATGAGGGCAGTGAACTTAGTAAAGTAAAGGTTTGCAGAAAGATAAATGCATGAATATAAATGCAAACCGTTTTTACAGTGGTTTGGTCATCCGATCTATATCCACTCCTGATTCCTCTTCGCTTGAGGCCACCGACTTTCCACTAGCTATCCTCCTTCCAACAGGCGAGGATGAACTCCCTTATAGCTCTCTCCTTTTGATGAGCTTAGGAGGTAACTCTTACAAGGCCTCTCACCCCTCTCTTGGACTAGAACACACTCAAAGCTTAGAGGGAAGATTTTGACACTATTTCAAGAGAGTTTTTCCTTTTTCTTTCTCAATTTTAGACCCCTTTTTAACCATGAATGAGAGGGATATTTATAGGTCTCAGAGGATTTAAATTTGGAGCCCAAATTTAAATCACTTTCATTTTTCCCGGTGTTGGCGGTGCCATCGCCTGTCAGTGTCAGACACTGATAGTGTACTAGGTGGTGCCACCGCTTGTCAGTATCAGACACTGACAGTGTACTAGGCGGTGCCACCGCTTGGGCTTGCTGCCTAGCGACGGTACCACTGCCCAGCCTGGCCATTTTCAACTCACTGGTTGGGCCTTAAACGCAGCCCAAACTAATCCAAAACAAGGCCCAATTGGCCCCTACTTGGGTTACAAAATTAACACCTAATCCTAACCTAAATAACATACTAACTATGAAATTAAAGATATTTCCTAAGCTATTACAAACTCCAACAAGTCAATACTTCTTTCGGCGAGCTTCTAACGAACTTCCGGCGGTCTTCTGACGAATCCTCGTAAACCATTCTACGGACTCCCGACAAGCTCTTGGACTTCACGATGATCTTAGTGAGTTCCAACGAGCTTCTTTAACAAGCTTCGATCTATCTTGGCTAGCTTCGCAAACTTCCGATGAACTTCCGAAAACCCTTCGGCAAGCTCCCTACTCATTCTCGACTAGTTTCGGCAGTACTCCCAATGAATCTTCAGACTTTCATCGAACTCTTGAACTCCCAACGATCCATCACACTTATCTTTCAGCACTTTATTTCACTTTACGTCTTTATCGTTATCGTAGTTAATCTTGCACACACACAAACAAAAACTCTATTTCGATCTAGACAATTATTACAACGCGAATTGACATTCTATTGCCTGGTACATCATTGGTCGGTGCTTCGTTAGATTCTTCGACGCATCATCCTCTCTTGCATTTCATTGCCCAATCGGCGGTTGACCTCCGCAACCCTGATATCCTTGGTGCAACATGCTCTTCTTGGCCCGATGCCCGACGTACGAAGCCTTCTGTCGATTGTTGATCGAACCTCCGACTCGACATCCAATATCCTGATGTGATCACCCGACACAACGTTAATTCATCCAGCGTCAACTGTCTAATCTTGATCGATAGTAGACCTATGTAACTCAAAATGCAGTTAGACCATAAAATATAATCAATTAGTTTCATCATCAAAATATGAGATTCAACAATCTCCCCCTTTTTGATGATGACAACTAATTGATGACTAATAGAGTTAACCATAACTCCTTGGAGTTTAACCAAACTCCCCCTATCAATATACCATTGATAGAACCTTGGATTATCCCAAATCCAAGCAACATTCATCACAAATTATGAGAATCGACAAAATCATCATGCAAATATATAAAATATTTAATTTAATACATAAAGTCATCAATCTACTTCTCTCCCTATGTCATCAACAAAAAGGAGAAGTAACATTTAGCTAGTTTTCAAGGATATAAAAATTTTACAATCATACTAGCTATTAATCAATATTCAACATTCAATCATGGCAAGGTTTTAAGGATGATAATTCAACACTTGCTTCTTGAGATATGCACACTTACACTTCGTTTCTCGCAATAGACAAAATAGCACTTTGCTCTCTCTTAGAAATATGCAATCACTATAAAATGTAAGTTAAATTTTCGTTACAACAGTTTTGCACTTGTTGCTTTTTTTGATAAGCAAGATCTTTCTTCTCTTTTTGAGGAGTGTAAGCTTACAAGTTTTGCTTCCATACTAGCAAAGCTAGCAATTCCTTCTCCCCCTTTGTCATTGTCAAATAGAAGAGAGGAAGCAATGATATAAAAATTTCTTTAAATCCTTTTTCAAATACATTTGCATCAAAATATATATTAGTTATCACATGATACATACATGGCTAAGAAATCAGGTTTGTAGAAGGATCAAGATCAAGAGATATCATTCATGTTAAATTTTTTGCAAGATCAAGATCATGATTTAAAATGAATTTTAAACATATTTTCTTTACATTCATTTTCAAGCCATAATCAAAAGAGATCAATCATTTAGCAAATTTCTTTTACATCAATTTTCAATCATCAAAGCATATTTTCTCATGTTGAGTATCGAAAAGTCAAGAGAAAACAATTTGCATTTTTCTTCATATAACATGGGAGAATCATAAGAGAGTATAGAGTAAGAGATAAAAACTAAAGTTATCAAGATCATGATCTCATAAAAGTAATTTAAAAATATAGTTCTGAGAAACAAGAGACAAGTCATATTTCATTTGAAAAATTCTCTTTTGATAAATGAAATAATCATGGTATGCGATCTTGATTTATAAAAGTTTCAAGTTCTAATTATCAAGATCAAGATTTCAATAAATATTTTCTTTAGCAAAGAATCACATAAGCACTTCATTATTGCATAAGAAATCTCATTGCATCATGATTTATAAATTCTTTCTCTACACATGAATCATAGGAGATATAATAGCAATGATATTGTTCATGATTCATTTGATAGCAAATAGCAAGGAAAACAATTTATTTCATGCATAAGAAATTTTATCAAGAAATCAAAAGAAGGTTCATGATTCTCTTGAAACAAATGATCTCATTCAAATCAATTTGTCAACTCGACAATCCATCATTAAAATTTTATTCATAGGATATTCATAAAATATACTAAATGAATTCATCACTTGTCTTTCATGAATAATCAAAAATTTCAAGAATCATACATTTTCCCTTTTTATTGATTAATTTCATTCAAATATGCTTTTCTCGTTTAATATCAAATAGAGATAAGCATGAAAGTTTAAGACGTAAAGGGAAATTTTATAACACAACTCATCAAGTATGATTCTAACTATTCATTTTTACGACACGATAAAAAGAGTAAATCAAGGAATCAATCATATCATATCATGAATTTCAAAAGGTATTTTAAGTTATCATAAATTCATAAAAATTCAAATATATAGTTCTGAAAAAAAAATTCAAGATCATGACTATGATAAAGCTTATTCAAGTTTGAATCATCAAGATCATTTTCATGATGCAAAACATAATATGCATGGATTCATCATTTGTCTTCAATTGAAAAATTGAAAAACTCTAGAGATAGAAAGATTTCAAGAAACATACATTTTCATTTTATAATTCATTTCATATGAGCATGCTTTTGTCTTTTATTGTAAGATAAAATAGAAATATCAACATTCAACAACGAAAGACAACCTTCATCACAAAATTCATCAAGACAAAAATATAACATATTATTTCAAAACATAAGATTCAATTTATCATAATGTGTTTTATTTTATAATCAAGCCTTTTCTTTTAACAAAAATAAGTATTAACATTCAAGAGTAAAAAAGCAAATTTCATCATAAAGATCATTAAGAGCAAAAAATATAGCACATTACACATAAGGCATCTTCCAACTAAAAATGAATTCAACATGATAATGTGTTTCATTTTAAGTTGTTTGTTTCATATAAGTGAGCTCATATTTTAAAGGATGAGTATCATATTTAGAACTAAAACACGAGTATTGTCATCAAGATATAACACCTTCAAATCCTTATGTATGATTTCATGAAAATAAATTTTTATATTTTTATTTCATCATTATCAATGATGATTTTATAAGATATGATTTAATATTTATATGAAAGCCATCATCGTATAAATTTGAAATACAAGTTTTATCATTAAAGCCATTAAGATCAAATGCATCACACATAAAATATCATGATAGTGCATTTTCTTAATTTTTTTTGTGTTTCAATTTAAGTGATTTGATCCTTTATATGAGTATGCTCATGTTTTTCATATAGATTCGAAAAGCAAGTTTCAAGAGAAATCGTCGAGACCCATTAATCCAAGGTAGAGGTTTTCAAATCATAAACATGATATAAACATCTATTATTAAAATACTTTAATGAAATCCATACATAGATATGTATGATGTTTGAAATTAAAAATCGATACAGAAAAGCATATATGGAATTCATCTTTTTAGGTGTTCATGCATTATCACACATCATACAATCATTATTTATATTTTTTTTAACAACTAAATTAAGCACTCATGAAAAGTTCAAGTAATTTCATAATAAGGTAAAAATAACTTGGGTGAGTTTCTTACCTCATTGTCAAAAACTGTCAAAGCGTAGTTTGCATCTTCATCCTTTTTGTGCACTTTTCTCTTCTTTATTTTTGTGTGCTCATCTTTGTAGTATTCCGGTTTCTTGTATTCATAGCAAGAGTTGGTGTTCTTTAACTCATGTTTAATGAACTTTTTAAATTTTAGAGTCAAAAGTTCAATGTTCTCAACATTGTCCTCATCACTTGAGTCATCACTCAAGTGACATTTTATAGTCTGAAGTGCCAAATCCTTCATGTTCTTTGGAAGGTGGTTCATATATTTATCATGTTCAATATGTTCCAAGAAACTCATTTTATATATCATTAAAGATCTAATGAGTTCTTCAATAGAATAATCATTTAAATATTTAGTTTCTTGTATCATCGTTATTTTAGGATCCCACCTTTTTGAAAGAGATCTTAAGATCTTGTTAGTAAGTTCAAAATTCGAAAAATATTTACCAAGAGCTTTTAGACTATTGACAATATCCGTGAAATAGGTCTACATGTCGCTGATAGTCTCGCTTGGTTTCATTTGGAAAAGCTCAAAATCATACAATAAGAGGTTTACTTTCTAGTCTTTGACTCTACTAGTTCCCTTGTGCATGATTTCAAGTGTTCGCCAAATGTCAAATGCCGTTTTGCACATAGAAATCCGATTAAACTCGTTCTTGTCCAAAGCGCAAAATAAGACATTCATAGCCTTTGCATTTAAAGAAAAAGATTTTTTCTCTAAGTCCGACCATTCGTTCATTGGTTTAGAGGGAAGTTGAAAATGGTTTTCAACAATGTTCCACAAATCTAAATCCATTAAAAGCAAAAAAACTCTCATTTGAGTTTTCCAATAGGTATAGTCCGACCCGTTAAACAATGGAGGACGAACAATCAAAAAACCCTCTTGAAAGCCATGAAGAGCCATTTCTCATGGGTGTGAATCCGAATGAGAAATAACGTGACTCTGATACCAATTGTTAGGGATCGAGTGGCACTAAGAGGGGGGGGGGGAGCGGGGTGAATTAGTGCAGCGGATAAATACGATAAACTTCGACGATTTTAAACAAGTTTCGAAAACTTCGTATGAAAAGAATAACACTTTGATTAACATCATTTCGATTACGTTGAAAGCGTACGTAAGAAGATGAGGGCAGTGAACTTAGCAAAGTAAATGTTTATAGAAAGATAAATGCATGAACATAAATACAAACTATTTTTATAGTGGTTCGGTCATCCGACCTACATCCACTCCCGATTCCTCTTTACTTGAGGCCACTAGATTTCCACTAGCTATCCTCCTTCCAACGGGTGAGGATGAACTCCCTTACAGCTCATTCCTTTTGACAGGCTTAGGAGGTAACCCTTATAAGGCCTCTCACCCTTCTCTTGGACTAAAACACACTCAAAGCTTAGAGGGAAGATTTTGACACTATTTCAAGAGAGTTTTCCCTTTTTCTTTCTTAGTTCTAGACCCCTTTCCATCCATGAATGAGAGGAGTATTTATAAGCCTCAAGAGGATTTAAATTTGGAGCCCAAATTTGAATTACTTTCATTTTTTCCGGTGTTGGCGGTGCCACCGCCTGTTAGTGGCAGTGCCATCGCCTGTCAGTGTCAAACACTGATAGTGTATTGGGCGGTGCCATTGCCTGGGCTTGTTGCCCAGCGACGGTACCACCGCCCAGCCCGGCCATTTCCAGCTCACTGGTTGGGCCTTAAACTCGGCCCAAACCAATCCAAAACAAGGCCCAATTGGCCCCTACTTGGGTTATAGGATTAACATATAATCCTAACTCAAATAATATGCTAACTACAAAATTAAAGACATTTCCTAAGCTATTACAAAGTCTGACAAGTCAAGACTTCTTTTGGCGAGCTTCCGATGAACATCTAACGGTCTTCCAACAAATCCTTGGAAACCATTCTACGGACTCCCGGCAAGCTCTTGGACTTCACGATGATCTTGGCGAGTTCCAACTGTTAGGATCAAAAGGCACTAAGAGGGGGGGGTGAATTAGTGCAGCGGATTAAACTCGTATTCTTGAAACCGATTTCTCAAAGAAACACAAGTTCGTGGAAGAATTCGATTCGACGAAAGAGAACTTGAAAGTAATTGCTTGTGAAAAGGAACTAACTAAGAACTTGCAGCCAAGAAATGAAGTGATTTCAGAAATGTAAACACTCACACATTTGAGGAGACAATGATGTATAGTGGTTCGGTCAAATGACCTACATCCACTCTTGAAGCCTTTGCGATGAGGCTCCGCTCTTCCACTAGCAAGTCCTTTGAAGGGAAGGATCAAACACCCCTTTTACAACCCTTTACAAGATGTTCACACTTGTACAAGATCTCTCAAGAAGAAGAAAGGTGAACACTTAGCAAAGAATACAACACTTTTCAAAAACTCTTCAAAAGCTCAAGACTCAAACTTTTTGCTCAAAAGGGTTCCCTTTCATTTGAAAAGGAAGGGGTATTTATAAGCCTCAAAGTGATTCAAATTTGGAGCCCAAACATGGAGCCAAAAATTTGAATCCTTTGAGTTTTTTCTTGATCAACTCTTGGCGGATCGACACCCAGGCGGTTCTACCGCCCGGCCCGGCGGTGCTACCGCTGGCTTTCACGCACCAGCGGTGCTACGCCCGACCGGCGGTGCTACCGCACTCTGATTGGGGCGGTACTACCGCCCGAGCGGCGTGCTACCGCTTTCACTACCGCCTTCAGTAAATGTACTACGCTTGAGCGGCGATTCTCGTAGCATGCACGCTTGGTCTTCTTTGGCGGTGCTCGCTTGACCATTCTTCTTTGGCGAACTACCGCCCTTGACCATTCTTTGGCGGTGCTACCGCCCGACCATCGCTTGGTGAATCTACCGCTGACCGGCCTTTGGCGGTGCTCGCTTGACCATTCTTCTTTGGCGTGAGCTACCGCCCGACCCTCTTCTTTGGCGGTGCTACCGCCCGACCAATCTCTGGCTTGGTGAAGCTACCGCCCTGACATTTCTTTGGTTCTTGCGGTTAACTGGCGATGCTACGCCGACATGCATCAACGCATGCATGCATGCACAAGCGACATGCATCTTCTTTGGCGGTGCAATGACAAAGCATGCATGCAAGCGTGCATGCATGCACAAAGATGCATGCATCTTCTTTGGCGGTGCAACCGCCAAAGCATGCATACACGTAGTAGTTGATTGGGTTTGGGCCAAAATTTTGGCCCAAACTCATCTAATCAAGGCCCAATGGGCCCCCACTTTGGGTTATCTAATCCTAACCCAAAATACGTGCTAACTCACGAATTTTAAAGAGCGTTTCCTAAGCTATTACAAAGTCCACATGACAACTTCTTCGGCGAGCTTCCGGTCAACTTAAAGCAGTCTTCCGGCGAACCTTCGGAAACCATTCCGCGGACTCACGGCAAGCTCTCGGACTTCACGATGATCTTGGCGAGTTCCCCGAGCTTCTTTGGCAAACACGATCTTTCTTGGCAAGCTCGCGAACTTCAAAGCGAACCTCGTGAACTTCCGAAAACCCTTCGGCAAGCTTCCTACTCGTTCTCGGCCGTTCCGGCAGCGCTCCCAACGAATCTTCGGACTTCCTTTGAACACTCGAACTCCCAGCGATTCATCACACTTGTCTTGACCCTTTGTTTCGCTTTACGTCTTCATCCCTATCGTAGTCAATCTGCTTTCGATAGTAGACTGCATAACTCAAAGCGCAGTTAGACCACAAATCACACTCAATTAGTTTCATCATCAAAATCCGAGATTCAACAATCTCCCCTTTTTGATGATGACAACTAATTGATGGTAACGAGTTAACCATAACTCCCGGAGTTTAACACAAACTCCCCTATCAATATGCAATTGATAGAACCCTTGGATTATCCCAAATCCAAGTAACATGTATCATTCATGTAGTGAAATAAGAACAAACCATCATGCAAATATAAAATATTCAATCAATGCATGAAGTCATCAATCTACTTCTCCCCTATGTCATCAACAAAAGGAGAAGTATCATTATAACTAGTTTAAAAGATATGCAGATTTTTACAACAAACTAGCTTGCACTTTGCAAGATATGCAGATTTTTACAACAAACTAGCTTGCACTTTGCAAGATATGCAGATTTTACAACATCATACAACATTTTGCAATACAACATTGAGTTATACCATTCAATCATAGGAAGTTTCAAAGATGGGCAATGATGGTAATTTTCACTTGCTTGTTGAGATGTGCAAGTTGCACTTTCTTTGCTTCCTTTGCATGTTCTAGCTAGCAAAATTTTCTTTGCAATACATAAGCTAGCAATAATTCTTCTCCCCTTTGTTTTGTCAAAAAGTGGAGTACTAATAGCCAATGCTTTGATCATGACAAGATAACAAATTTACAATATAAATTTTTAGCATATTAAGTCATGAATTCAAAGTCAAAAATCAAGATATGAGATAAAAGATGATAAGCAAGCAATCAATAATGATAAGCAAGCTAACATGCTGCGACACATAAGTTAGCTTCCTTTCAATTCTTCTCTTTTGTAACTAAGTTTCACCTTTGCAAGCTATCAACTTTTGTTTGCAATGAGCTAGCAATTATGTATGATCACTTTAAACATATATGCTAACTTTTCATACAAATATAAAGGCATGTAACATTTCAAAATTTTGAAGTTTTGCATTTTGCTTCTTTTGATAAAATGAAAAGAGCATGGTAAAAGATCTTGATTTATAAAGAGTTTCAAGTCATAGTTGTCAAGATCATAATTCCACTAAAGTATTTTCATTAGCAAAGAATCACATGAGCACTTGATTGTTGCATAAATAATTTTATTGCATCATGATTTATAAAATTTTACAACATGAATCATAGGAGGTAAAATAGCAATAATATCAATCATGATTCATTGGATAGCAAATTGCAAAGAGAACAATTTGTTTCATGCATCTTGATTCACACAAGTCAAGTTATGATTCCAAGAGATTAAGAGATGAATCAAGAATCTTTAATAAGTCTTATTCAAATTCATAAAAGATATCAAGAAGAGCAACATTTCTTGTACATTGATATTCAAACCATGACAAGTGATATATCAAACATTTGCATTTATATTTCAATCATCAAGTCATGTGTATTGAAACATAGGAGAAATGTTCAAATTACACATGTAATGTTTCAACATTCAAAACACATTTTCTCAAGTTGAGTATCAACAAGTGAAGAGAAAATAACTTATGATTCATTTGGATTTTTCTTCAACAACATGGGAGAATCATGGTATGAAGTGAGAGATCTTGAAAGACTCAAGTTATCAAGATCACAATGTAGTTTAAGTTCATTCAAATCAAATTATTAACTTGTAACTCATAATCGAATCATCAAAATCAATTTGAGATTCACAAAATATCATGAAATCATTAATCTCGATAAGATAGGAAAAATATTTTCTTTTTAAGTTGTTTGTTTCATACAAGTGTGCTCATGTTTCTAAAATGAGTATCAATTTTAAGACCAAAACATGAGTTTGTCATCAAGATATGATATCACAAGGTCATTAAGCATGATAACAAACTTTTAATATTTTCATTTCAATGATGATTTCATAATGTATGTTCAAATATTTATACGGAAGCCATCATTGTATAAATTCAAAATACAAATTTGTCATTAAACCCATTAAGATCAAATGCATCAAAATCTTTCATTCAAAAATTTAATAAGAGCAATATAAATTGATTACATGTGAGCATGTATCAACTTTTCAAAGCAACAAGCAAGTTTAGTCATAAAAACCATTAAGACTAAACACATCAAAAATAAAATATTATGATAGTGTATTTTCTTATTTGTAAGAGTTTCAATTTACGTGATTTGATCTTTCATAAGAATGATCAATGTCATGCATTATATTTAAACATGAGAGCATCATCATATTTAGAAATGAATTTATCATTGAAATCATTTCACTTCTTTCTTTCATTTGTTATAATAAGATGATCAATGGTCAAACTTTTGCTAAAATCATACATTATTTTAAAAATCTGAAAAATACTTTTCGTCATGAAAATCATCAAGTCCAAATGTAATACAAGGCAACATAAAAGTCACATTTCTTTCATTTTGAAAATTTGTGGGTTGGGTCTTTATAATTGATTTCATGAAGACATGTATCAATAAAAATTTCATCATAAAAGGGTTAAAATCCATTAAGCCAAAATGGAAGTTTTCAGCGATAATCAAGATACATATGTATGGATTAATCCTAAGCATTATCACAAATCTTGCATCATTCATGTTTTACTTTTCAAAACTACTATAAAGAAGAGCATAGTATAATTTGAATTTTTTTTTGAATTTCTACAAACACAAGAAAAACATAAAAAAATTCCTACTAACTAAGATAAGCATTCATGGAAATCATCATGTAATTTCAAAATAATTCAAGGAAGTTAAGTTACTTACCTCATTTGTCGAAGCCCATGAAAGCGTAGTTTGCTTCTTCTTTCTTTGATTCTTCTTTCCAAGCCTTCTTCTTCTTGGCCTCTTTCTTCGTTCAAGTTCATTTGTATTTTTAATTTTTGTTTAATGAACTTGTTAACATTCATTGTTATGTGTTCAATGTCCTCATTGTCCTCTTCACTTGAGTCATTACTCAAGTGGCATTTCATAGTTCGGAGTTCAAAAACCTTCTTGTTCTTTAGAAGGTTGTTCATGTGCTCATCAAGTTCTTCATATTCATCATGTTCCATTTCATAGGTCTTTAAAGACCCAATGAGTTCATCAATAGAATAATTATTTAGATCCTTTGATTCTTGAATCGCCGTTATTTTAGGATCCCACCATTTTGAAAGGGATCTTAAGATCTTGTTAGTGAGTTCAAAATTGAAAAACTTTTACCAAGACTTTTCAAGCTATTGATGACATCCGTGAAGCGGTGTACATGTCATCGATAGATTCGCTTGGTGTCATTTGGAAGAGCTCAAAATCATGCAACAAGAGGTTTACTTTCGAGTCTTTAACTCTACTAGTTCCCTCATGCGTGATTTCAAGAGTTCGCCAAATGTCAAAAGCCGTTTCGCACATAGAAATCCGATTGAACTCGTTCTTGTTCAAAGCGCAAAATAAGGCATTCATAGCCTTTGCGTTTAAAGAAAAGCGACCTTTTCTCCAAAACCGACCATTCGTTCGCGGTTTAGAGGAAGGTTGAAAACCATTTTCGATGATGTTCCACAAATCCAAATCCATTGAAAGCATGAAAACTCTCATTCGAGTTTTCCAATATGTGTAGTCCGTCAGTAAAGAACGGTGGACGAAAAACGAAAAGCCCTCTTGAAAACCATTTAGAGCCATTTCTCACGGGTGTAAATCCGAAAGAGAAAGAGCGTGGCTCACGATACCAGTGTTAGGATCAAAAGGCACTAAGAGGGGGTGAATTAGTGCAGCGGATTAAACTCGTATTCTTGAAACGATTTCTCAAAGAAACACAAGTTCGTGGAAGAATTCGATTCGACGAAAGAGAACTTGAAAGTAATTGCTTGTGAAAAGGAACTAACTAAGAACTTGCAGCCAAGAAATGAAGTGATTTCAGAAATGTAAACACTCACACATTTGAGGAGACAATGATGTATAGTGGTTCGGTCAAATGACCTACATCCACTCTTGAAGCCTTTGCGATGAGGCTCCGCTCTTCCACTAGCAAGTCCTTTGAAGGGAAGGATCAAACACCCCTTTTACAACCCTTTACAAGATGTTCACACTTGTACAAGATCTCTCAAGAAGAAGAAAGGTGAACACTTAGCAAAGAATACAACACTTTTCAAAAACTCTTCAAAAGCTCAAGACTCAAACTTTTTGCTCAAAAGGGTTCCCTTCGGCTGAAAAGGAAGGGGTATTTATAAGCCTCAAAGTGATTCAAATTTGGAGCCCAAACATGGAGCCAAAAATTTGAATCCTTTGAGTTTTTAAATCTTGATCAACTCTTGGCGGCCCGACACCCAGTGTTCTCCGCCCGACCCGGCGGTGCTACCGCCTGGCTTTCACTGCACCAGCGGTGCTACGCTTGACCAGCGGTGCTACCGCTTTGGCTACGATATTGGGGCGGTACTACCGCCGCGAGCGGAGTGCTACCGCTCTGGCCGCCTTGAGCGGCGGTACTACCTACCTGAGCAGCGATTCTTGTAGCATGCACGCTCGGTCTTCTTTGGCGGTGCTCGCTTGACCATTCTTCTTTGGCGAACTACCGCCCTTGACCGGGCTTTGGCGATGCTACGCCGACCAGCTCTGGCTTTGGTGAACTACGCTTGACCCAATTTCTTTGGCGGTGCTACCGCCCTTGACCATTCTTCTTTGGCGGAGAACTACCGCCCAGCCACCGGGCTTCTTGGCGGTGCTACCGCTTGACCTAATCTTCTTTGGTCGGAGCTACCGCTTGACCATTCTTGCTTTGGTTCTTGCTGGTTCTGTTGGCGATGCTCGCCCTTGACATGCATGCACGCGTGCATGCATGCACACAGCAAGACATGCATCTTCTTTGGCGGTGCAACGACCCAAAGCATGCATGCAACGCATGCATGCATGCACACGGAAGATGCATGCATCTTCTTTGGCGGTGCAACCGCCAACCGATGCATACATACACGTAGCTTGATTGGGTTTGGGCCAAAATTTTGGCCCAAACTCATCTAATCAAGGCCCAATGGGCCCCCACTTTGGGTTATCTAATCCTAACCCAAAATACGTGCTAACTACGAATTTTAAAGCGTTTCCTAAGCTATTACAAAGTCCACATGACAACTTCTTCCGGCGAGCTTAGGTCAACTTAAGCGGTCTTCCGGCGAACCCGGAAACCATTCGCGGACTCACGGCAAGCTCTCGGACTTCACGATGATCTTGGCGAGTTCCCAGAGCTTCTTTGGCAAGCCACGATCTTTCTTGGCAAGCTCGCGAACTTCCGACGAACCTCGGCGAACTTCCGAAAACCCTTCGGCAAGCTTCCTACTCGTTCTCGGCCGGTTAAACAAGCGCTCCCAACGAATCTTGGACTTCCTTTGAACACTCGAACTCCCAGCGATTCATCACACTTGTCTTCGACCCTTTGTTTCGCTTCGTCTTCATCCCTATCGTAGTCAATCCTGCTCGATAGTAGACCTGCATAACTCAAAACGCAGTTAGACCACAAATCACACTCAATTAGTTTCATCATCAAAATCCGAGATTCAACACCAACGAGCTTCTTTGGCAAGCTCCGATCTTTCTTGGCAGGCTCCACGAACTTCTGACGAACCTTTCGACAAACTTTCGAAAACCCTTCAGCAAACTCCCTACTCATTCTCAGCTAGTTCTGGCAGCACTCCCAACGAATCTTTGGACTTTCATCGAACTCTCAAACTCCCAACGATCCATCACACTTATCTTCCAGCACTTTGTTTCGCTTTACGTCATCATCGTTATCGTAGTTAATCTTGCACACACACAAACAAAAACTCTACTTCGATCTAGACAATTATTACAATGTGAATTGACATTCTGTTGCCCGACACGTCATTGGTTGACACTTTATTCGATTCTTTGGCGCATCGTCCTCTCTTGCGTTTCATTACCCAATCGGTAGTTTGTTAGGATCAGACAAGCACTAAGAGGGGGGGGTGAATTAGTGCAGCAGATTAAAATCGTAAGCTTGAAACCAATTTCAGTAAAAGGCTAGTTCGTATGAAAACTTTGATATGATGAAAGATGACTTGGTTGAAGTTGCTTGAGTAAAGGTAATGAAAAACCGAATGGTTTGCAGCCAAGTAAAGAGTTGAAATAGAAATTTAAACACTCACACATTCAAGACGCTGCGATGTATAGTGGTTTGGTCAAAGTGACCTACATCCACTTCCGAAGCCTTCTCCGATGAGGCTTTCAACTTCCACTAGCAAATCCTTTTGAAGGGGAAGGACCAAACACCCCTCTTACAACCCTTTTACAAGAAGTTCATACTCTTACAGATTTTTTAAAGAGAAAGAAGGAGGTGAACACAAGCTATTAAAAATAAGACTTTTGCAAGACTTTAGCTCAATTTCTAACTCTCAAAAGGGTGCCTTTTCAGTTGAGAAAGGGGGGGCATTTATAGATCCAAAGTGGATTCAAATTTGGGCTCCAAATTTGAAATCAAATTGGAGTTCTCGGTCTTTGGCGGTGCTACTCACTTTGTTAGGGGTGGTGGTACTGCTTTGTTAGTCGTCAGCCCGATAGTGCCTGAGCGGTGCTCTTTGCTTGTGCCAGGTGGTACTACCACCTCTGCGCACTATAGCTAGGCGGTACTATCGCCCAGCACTCGGCTGCTAGGCGGTTTCACCGCCTGGCACAGTCGGTTCTATCGCCTGGCCCATTTAGCAATGCTGAATGGGCCTTATTCAAGGCCCAGTAAGAGCCCGGTTGGCCCCTACCAGATTTGAGCAGGATTAATTCGAAATCCTTGCCCTAAGTACGTGCCAACTATGAAATTAAAACATAATTAATAGTGATTTAAATCGATATTCTTTAAGTCTTATTCCGGTGAGCTTTACGATGAGACTTCGATGGTCTTCCGATACTTCCATCGGATTTCTTCCGGCGGATTCCTAGCATGCTCCCGGCTTATATGGCGTGCTCAATGAGTCTTCGACAAACTTTTAAACCTTCTTGGCAATCTCTGTGAACCTTCGACGATCTTTGCCGCGGACTTCCGAAAACTTCGGTAAGTCCCTGATTCGATCTCGGTTGGTTCCGGCAACACTTCTAATGATCCTTCGGACTTTCAATGAACTCTTGAACACCCGACGGACTTGACCTCGGCAAATTGCTTTATGTTTCTAACCCATCGTAGTTAATCCTGCACACTTATCTTTGACAATATAGATTAGAACAAATATTTTACCAATTGATTTCATCATCAAAATCCGAGATTCAACAATCTCCCCCTTTTTGATGATGATAATCAATTGATGATGGAGTTACTCTGAACTCCCCCTATCTATATGCCATATCATTTAAGCCAAATCTGATAGATTTCATTTAACATAAAGCTTAATAAACAAGCTTTGGCATAAATACAAAAAAAACATTGTATTTTAAACAATGTCAAGGTATTTACACCTATAATAACCAGAAATATTAATTCAAGCATGATAAGGATCAAGTGATATCCAAAAGAGTGTTTCAATATCAAGACATGATATTAAATGAAAAGTGGCTTATCTCAAAAATAAGAATTCTTAAGTATTTACGATGTGATACAATTGATTCATATTTCACTTTAAGCATTTTATTCCAACATAGCAACAATTACTCCATCATAGCAATTTACATTTTTCTCCCCCTTTGTCATCAACAAAAATAATGGAGGTGGAGAAACCATTCATTACTTCGTAGAAGAAAAGAAAAAACATCATTTAGCAAGCCATGAGAGGGAGAATACAAAAGTCGATCAATTATTGAGCCATGGAGAGAACATGAAACCATTCGAGGAAGGTATCAAGTCATAAAATAATATGAAAGTATCATCCAAAAATTACGATTGAACCGAAAAAAAAGTTCATTCAAAAGCTGAGTAGATGAAGTGAAAGTAGCATCACACAACATCATCCATTGTAGTCATAAGCATAACAGGACAAGTGTTTAAAAAGAAAACAACAGCTATTCCGAAGGGGGAACGCCAAAATGCCTATACAAGTGATCTATTTTGCGGTTCATTTGTTGCACTTCCTTCAAAATTTTAGCTTATTGTGATGTGATTTAATTTAAGGCAAGCATGATCGGATCTTCAGTAGATGGAGCAGGAGCTGGCTCAGATGGTGCTGGATCAACGGGACTAGGCGGAGGAGATTCATTTCCCCTAAAAATTGGTATTTTAGGTTGCTCTACCGGTGGGGGAACTATATCAACCCTTCTAGGTTGCCTAATTCATATGCCATCTCTAAAGGTGCATCTAAGTCGCTTCAGGAGACTTCTATTAATTGTGTTATATCTATCAACCTGCATTATCTCCTCATCGAGTGACACACAAATGTTATGGCAAAAATGAATCTAGTGATCAACCCGTCATATGACAATATTGAGTCTCTAGAGAAAATTTCTATCATGTGTTGTCTAATCAAATAACCAAAGCAGTTATTTTGTCTAGTTATAATCCAATACATCGTACTTAGTTCTAACATACTCATTTCATCAGGGTGAAACTGCTTCGGTAGTAGAATGCTTATCATGATGTGATGAAGTAATTTTGAATTAAAAGGTAATAAGTACTCACAGCTTTTAGGAATGATACCTAGGTTAGGATTAGCAAAGATCATCTCTAAGGCTTCGGAGTGAGTTGCTCCGATTGTATCCATATCCCATTGCCCTCTAAAATAACATCATCTATTCTTTTCTTCAATTCCAAGTAGCTCACATATGGTACGATCAGAAATCTGAATTGTGGTTCCTAACATATAGGTAGTCAAAACATCATCTTCAATAATCATGTTAGTATAAAACAGCTTAACCAACCTAGGGTAGATTGGTTTATTAATTTGCAAGATAGGTAGAGCATTTAGATTAGCAAACCATCTAATAGATTCTAGGTTTCCTAGTTCACCTAGATCAACATGTTTACCCTTATGTATGGCTTTACAATCAAAATTTGGGTATCTTAAGGCTACCTCATTAGATCTAAAAAGGGTTGGGTCAAATGAATATCCTTCCAACCTTTTTCCTTTGCCTCTTGTTGATTTCTTAGGAGCCATATCTATTCATGATGAAGAAACAAAAGGAAATAATAAGGAAAAGACAAGCAAATGTGAGTAGAAGAGAAAATTTTAGCTATTACCTTGTTTGTGTTTCCTAAAGAGGTGAGGAGCTTGGATCAAGAAAATGCCTTTGATTGCCCTTTAGGAGGAGGAAGAATGGAGAGGAGAGAGCTTAGAGGAGCTTAGGAGGAAGAAGGATGAAAGGGAGGAGGTTTTCGGTGGGTTCTACCGCCGACCCTAACACCCCCTTTAATATGGGGGTGTTCGGGCAGTACTACCGCCAACCAGGCGGTGCTATCGCCTGGGAGCCGAGTACCCAGGCGGTACTACCATCGGTTCTAGCGGTGCTACCGTTGGCCCCATAAATTTTTTTTAAATAAAAAAACATATTTTCTAGTGTTGAAATGAGATGAGATGTAATCATAGATCACTCCTTGAGATATAGAATTTAAAATGAGGGAGGTAAATCCGCAAGAGTCGAGTTTTCGTAAAAATCACGAAAGCCAAAAGAAAATCTATATATAATGCTGTTCATACACAAGGACAATTTAACATGCCTATTTCCCTCCTAATGAAGTCAAATTATTCTTTATTTAAAGGTTTCGTAAAGATGTCCACTAATTATTGTTTTGTATCGATAAATTCAAGAGTGACATCGTTATTGTTAACATGATCTTGTATAAAGTGATATCTTATGTCTATATGCTTAGTTCTAGAGTGTTGAATAGGATTTTTGGTTAAACAAATAACACTTGTATTATCATATTTTATGGGAATGTTATTTAAATGAATTCCATAGTCTTCTAGTATATTTTTCATCCAAATGACTTGAGCACAACATACACTTGCGGCTATGTATTCGGCTTCTGCCGTAGATAGTGCAATTGAATTTTGTTTCTTGGAAGTCCAAGAAACAAGTGCATGTCCTAAAAATTGACATATTCCGGATGTGCTCTTTCTATCTATTCTACATCCACCAAAATCCGCATCTGTATAGGCTTTCAAATCAAAGTTATCAGATTTTGGATACCATAATCCTAGATTAGGAGTACCTTTAAGATATCTAAGAATTCTTTTAACAACTTTAAGGTGAGACACTTTAGGATTAACTTGAAATCTCATATAAAGTCCTACTCTAAATATGATATCTGGTCTAACTACAGTAAGATAGAGCAAGATACCTATCATCCCCCTATATGTCTTTTGATCAAAATTTTCTCCACCTTCATCCAAGTCTAAATTGGTGGAAGTACTCAATGAAGTGTGGATGGCTTTTGAACTATCCATATTAAATCATTTTAATAATTCTAATGTATATTTGGATTGATTAAGGAATATGCCATTACTAAGTTGTTTAATTTGTAACCTAAGAAAGAAGGTTAATTCTTCCATTAGACTCATCTCAAATTCATGACTCATACACTTGGCAAAAGATTCACATAGTGATTCATCCGAAGAACCAAAAATAATGTCATCAACATAAATTTGAACAATAAGAAAATTATTTTTAAAATGTTTGATAAACAATATAGTATCAACCTTGCCTTTTGTAAAATTATTAGAAATAAGAAAGGAGCTAAGCCTTTCATACCAAGCTCTAGGAGCTTGTTTTAGTCTATAGAGAGCCTTAGTTAATTTAAACACATGATTAGGAAGAAGAAAATTTTTGAATCTAGGTGGTTGTTCAATATATACTTCTTCGGAAATAAAGCCATTTAAAAAAGCATGTTTGACATCTATTTGAAATAGTTTAAAATCATTACTACTAGCAAAGGCAAGGAGCATCCTGATGACTTCTAATCTTGCCATAGGAGCGAAGGTCTCTTTATAATCAATACTTTCTTCTTGGTTGAAACCTTTGGCCACTAATCTAGCCTTGTTTCTAACCATAATATCGTATTCATCTTGCTTGTTTCTAAAGACCCATTTAGTACCAATAACTAAATGGTCATTAGGTTTAGGAACAAGCTTCTATACCTCATTCCTCTCAAATTGATTTAACTCATCTTGCATTGCGATGACCCAAGAATCATCTTTCAAGGCATCATCAATGCATTTTGGTTCAACTTGAGAAAGAAAAGCAGCATGTGCACAAAAATTCTTAAATAAAGAATGAGTTTGAACCCCTTTAAATGTATCTCCTATAATTAACTCCTTGGGATGGGTATCTACATACTTCTATTCCATGGGTAAGGAAATTTGGGAAGAAGATGCATCCAAGTTGTCATTTTGAAGAGAGGGTTCATTCAAATTCAAATCATTAAAACCAAGATCATCATCAAAATCTTTTTTCTTTGATTCAAAAAATTCATTAAAAACCACATGAATAGATTCTTCTATAATTAAAGTTCTTTTGTTGAAAACTAGAAAAGCTTTAGAAATAGAAGAGTAACCAAGAAAGATACCTTCAACGGATTTAGCATCGAATTTTCCTAAGGCATCCTTTTCATTTAAAATAAAGCATTTGCAACCGAAAACTTTAAAGTAAGAAACATTGGGTTTTTTTATTATTCCATAATTCATATGGAGTCTTAGATAGGGATGGTCTAACAAGAACTCTATTCATAACATAGCAAGCCGTGTTCATGGCTTCGGCCCAAAAATATTTTGATAAATTATATTCATTTAATATGGTTCTAGCCATTTCTTATAAATTTCTATTTTTCCTTTCCAATATTCCATTTTATTGAGGATTTCTTGGAGTAGAGAAGTTATGGTTATATCCGTTTATTTCATAAAAATTTTGGAAATCATGGTTTTGAAATTCACCTCTATGATCACTTCGAATTGATAAAATCATGAAATCTTTTTCATTTTGAGTGAGTTTACAAAATTTTGAAAAACATTTGAAACAATCACTTTTGTGAGTTAAGAAGCATGTCCAAGTGTATCTACTATAGTCATCCATAATTACGAAGGCATATTTGCTACCTCCTAAGCTTGTTATATCAATTGGTCCAAATAAGTCCAAATGGATCAATTGCAATAGTCTAGTGGTGCTAATTTGATTTTTTGGTTTGAAGCTAGTTTTTATTTGTTTTCCTAGTTGACACGCATCACATACTTTGTCCTTGACAAACTTCATATTGGGAATTCCTCGTACTAACTCTCTAGATGAAATCTTAGATATTAGTTTCATGCTTGCATGGCCTAATCTTCTATGCCAAAGCCAAGTATCATCATTCAAAACTGAAAAACATATTTCATTACTTAATTCTTCAATATTGATGGTGTAGACATTATTTTATTTTAAAGCAATCATGGATATGTCATTGTTTGGTTTTTCAATGATGCAAACATTAGATTCAAATCTGACAACATAACCTTTATCGTATAATTGACTAATGTTTAAAAGATTATGTTTTAAACCATCAACTAGCAGCACATTATCAATTGAAAAACTTGATTTGTTACTTATGGTTCCCTTGCCAATGATTTTACCCTTATTATTATCTCCGAAGGTGACATACCCTTCTTCTTTGCTAGTGAGCATAGAGAAATGAGATGGATCTCCGGTTATGTGCCTTGAGCATCCACTATCAAGATACCATTTCTTGCTCCTAGCTTGTGAGTTTGTCTACAAAAGAGGATGGTTTTTTGGTACCCATTTGATTTTGGGTGCCTTATAAATTGATCTACTTAATTTGTAATTCAGCATTGAATTGTTTATGGTTCCTTTAGGAACCCATATCAATTTTTGTGGACTAATTTTCTTGAATGGACATTTGTAAACAACATGTCCAGTTTTACCACAAAAATTATATTTCAAATGGGTGATACATGCAATGTGGGTCCTTTAACAAAGGTGGTGGGATTTTGATGAGATCCACTCACAAATCCAACTCCACATCTATTTCTGACGTGACCCTTGTTAGCATGGATCATGTCCAAGCCCTTGCTATCGACCTTAACCTTGTTTAGGGTCTCTTTGAGTAGCAAGTTCTCCCTTTTTATTACTTCTAAGTGTTCACACTTAGAGCATGGGGGTAGAGAAGGAGTTTGGAGACTATTGAACTTATTTTGTAATAAAGTATGCTCTTTCTTAAGCAAATTGAACTTCTTACTAATAGTTCTACATTCATCAAATAACTCATGAAAAGCGATAGAAAGCTCATCGAATGATAATTCTTCATTAAATAACTCACTAACCTCTTCTCCAAGGGCCATTAGCGTGAAGTTAGCCTCCTCTTTGTTGCTTGCTTCTTCAATCTCGGAGTCACTTGAATCATCCCATGTAGCCTTCAATGCTTTCTTCTTCTTGGGTTACTTCTTCTTAGCTTGGGGGCATTCATATTTGAAGTGCCCTGGCTTCTTGCACTCATAGCAAATAACTTGGTCCTTTTTATGTTCAAGTTTATTTTTTGTATCATTTTTAAATTTGTTCTTTCTTATGAACTTTTTGAATTTTCGAGTTAAAAGTACAATGTCATTGTCACTGTCCCCATCACTTGATGTTCCTTTCAAGTGGTTTTCTTGTGTTCTTAGTGCCATATCCTTCCTGTTCTTTGGAAGGGGGTTCTCGAGCTCTTCATGAGCATGACATGTCATTTCGTAGGTCATTAGAGACCTAATAAGTTCTTCAAGAGGAAAAGTCTTAAGGTCCTTGGCCTCTTGAATGACCGTAACTTTTGGATCCCAACTCTTTGGAAGGGATCTTAAAATCTTAGTTACAAGTTTAAAGTTGGAAAAGCCTTTACCAAATGCCTTAAGTCCATTGATGACATCCGTAAAGTGGGTGTACATGTCTCTAATGGACTCACTTGGTTTCATTCAGAAAAGTTCATAAGAATGCACAAGAATATTGATTTTGGACTCTTTCACTCAGCTAGTGCCTTCATGAGTGATCTCAAGAGTACGCCAAATATCAAAAGCCGATTCACAAATCGATACGCGATTAAATTCGTTTTTGTCTAGTGCACAAAACAAGGCATTCATAGCCTTTGTGTTTAAAGCAAAAACCTTCTTCTCCGATTCATTCCAATCGCTCATCGGAAGAGAAGATTTTTGAAAACCATTCTCAACGATATTCCAAAGCTCAAAATCCATAGAAATAAGAAAGATCCTCATACGAGTCTTTCAATACGTATAATCCGACCCATTAAACATAGGCGAACGTGTAATGGAATGACCCTCTTGCATACCGGAATAGGTCGTCTCTCTTGGGTTTTAAACTAAATATGAGAGTGAACCCGCTCTGACACCAATTGTTAGGATCAGACAAGCACTAAGAGGGGAGGGGTGAATTAGTGCAGCGGATTAAAATCGTAAGCTTGAAATCGATTTCGGTAAAAGGCTAGTTCGTATGAAAACTTTGATCCGATGAAAGATGACTTGGTTGAAGTTGCTTGAGTAAAGGTAATGAAAAACTGAATGGTTTGCAGCCAAGTAAAGTGATGAAATAGAAATTTAAATACTCACACATTCAAGATGCTACGATGTATAGTGGTTCGTTCAAAGTGACCTACATCCACTTCCGAAGCCTTCTCTGATGAGGCTTTCAACTTCCACTAGCAAATCCATTTGAAGGGGAAGGACCAAACACTCCTCTTACAACCCTTTTATAAGAAGTTCACACTCTTATAGATTTTCCAAGGGGAAAGAAGGAGGTGAACACAAGCTATTGAAAATAAGATTTTTGCAAGACTTTAGCTCAATTTCTAACTCTCAAAAGGGTGCCTTTTCAGCTGAGAAAGGGGGGGGGTATTTATAGATCCAAAGTGGATTTAAATTTAAGCTCCAAATTTGAAATCAAATTAGAGTTCCGGTCTTTGGTGGTGCTACACTTTGTTAGAAGGCGGTGCTACCGCTTTGTCAATCGTCAGATCGACAAAGCAGACTGGCAAGCGATGCTCGCTGTGCCGGCGGTACTACCATCTCTGCGCACTGCAGCTTGGTGGTACTACCACCCCAGGCTGGGTGGTACTACCGCCCAGCACTCGGCTACCAGGCGGTTCCACCGCCTGGCACAGGCGGTTCTACCGCTTGGCCCATTCAACAATGCTGAATGGGCCTTGTTCAAGGCCCAGTAAAAGCTCGATTGGCCCCTACCAGATTTGAGCAGGATTAATTCAAAATCCTTGCCCTAAGTACATTGCAACTACGAAATTAAAACATAATTAATAGTGATTTAAACCGATATTCTTCAAGTCTTATTCCGGTGAGCTTTACGATGAGATTTCGACGGTCTTCCGATACTTCCCTCGAATTTCTTCCGGCGGATTCCCAGCATGCTCCCGGCTTGTATGGCGTGCTCAACGAGTCTTCGACAAACTTCTGAACCTTCTCGGCAATCTCCGTGAACCTTCGACGATCTTTGCCGCGGACTTCCGAAAACTTCGGTAAGTCCCTGATTCGATCTCAGTTGGTTCCAGCAACACTTTCGATGATCCTTCGGACTTCCGATGAACTCTTGAACACTTGACGGATTTGACCTCAGCAAATTGCTTTATGTTTCTAACCCATCGTAATTAATCCTACATATTTATCTTTGAAAATATAGATTAGAACAAATATTTCACCAATTGATTTCATTATCAAAATTCAAGATTCAACACGGTTGACCTCTGCAACCCCAATATCCTTGGTGCAACACACTCTTCTTGGCCCGATACCCGACGTACGAAGCCTTCTGCCGATTGTCGACCGAACCTCCGGCTCGATATCTAATATCCTGACGTGATCACCCGGTGCAATGTCAATTCCTATATACTTTTTTTAACATATAGATTAGAACAATAATTTATCAATTGATTTCACAATCAAAATCCAAAATTCAACTGTTGAATCTCAGATTTGGATGATGAAGTCAATTGGTAAGTTATTTTGATCTAATCTATATGTTGAGAAAAGTGTGTAGGATTAACCACGATAGCGATGAAGACATAAAACAAAATGAAGTGAGAGTCTAGTATGATTGAATCGTTGGGAGTTTAAGACTTCACTTGAAGTCTAAAGATTCATCAGGAATGCTATCGAAATTGGCCGAAAATGAGTCGGAAGCTTGACGAAGGGTTCATCAGAAGTTCACTAGAATGACTCGTCGAAAGTTCATAGAGCTCATCGAGAAAGATCAGAGCTTATCAAAGAAGCTTGTCGAAACTTGCCAAGATCATTGTGAAGTCCAGGAGCATGCTGGGAGTCCATCGGAAGAAGTTCGAGTGTTTGTCGGAAGTCCACCGAAAGTTTACCGGAAGCTTGTCGGAAGAAGCCTTGATTTGTCAGATTTTATTTTCTTTAGAAAATATCTTTAATATTCATAGTTAGTATATAATTAGGGTTACGATTAGGAGATAATCCCATTAACCATGGAAGGGGCCAACTAGGCCCGTAAGTGGACTGGATTGGGCCAAACTCAAGGCTCATATAGGTTGCTGGGCCCTGTTTGGCGGTGGCACTGCTAGACTGGGGTAGTGGAATCGCCCAAGGACCAGTTTCCCAAGAGCCTAGATGGTGGAACCGCCCAAGTCAAACGATGGTACCATCGATAATTAATAACTGCCAAACAATGATATTGCCTATCAGGCGATGGTACCGCCCCACCATAGAACCTGAGACTCTACTCTGGTAGTAGTACTGCCAGACTGGGTGGTAGTACCGCACAGTGTTAGAGTCAACTGGCGATGGTACTGCTAGTACCCAAAAATCCTAGATGGGACCTTTTTTAGCTCCATTTTTTAAGCCAATTGAGGCTATAAATATCCCTTACTTCTCAGTTGGCGAAGTACATTGAGAAGTGATAAGAACTGAACTGAAACTATAGTGAAATAACTTTCAAAATTCTAGAGTTCACCTCCACCTTGCTCTAAGTATGAAAAGTTTGTAAAAGGAGAGTGAGCCACTGCAAAGTTCTATAAAAAGGGATAATTAATCTTTTCCCTTTAAGAAAGATTGATAGTACAAGCCAATAACCTCATCGGAGGAGGTATTCGGAGTGGATGTAGGTCAATCGATCGAACCACTATAAAATTGCTATGTTCTTCTCTTGGTGCATAAATTTTATTTGCTGCATTCAATTCTTTATTTCACTACAATCATTCAATCTCTCTTTCTCTACTCTCTTACGTATTCACTCGAATCAATCTCTTTATCGAAATCATTTTCATCGGATGAAATTTTCTCAATGCATAAAGTTTTTCAAAATCGCTTCAAATCGTCAATTTTTATTCACTGCACTAATTCACCTCTCCCCCCCTCTTAGTGTCATTCTTGATCTTAACAGTTAGTATCAAAGCAAGGTCACTCTCATTTTGGTTTAAAACTTAAGAGAGATGACGTTTGCCGGCATGCAAGAGGGTTACTCAATCACACGTCCACCTATGTTCAATGGGTTGGATTGCACCGATTCGAAAACTTGCATGATAATTTTTCTTATTTTTATGTATTTTGAATTATGGAACATGGTTTAAAAGAGCTTTCAAAAGTCTTCTCTATTAGGATCTGAGTGGCACTAAGAGGGGGCGGAGGTGAATTAGTGTAGCAGATTAAAACTCATAAACTTGAACCGATTTCGGAGATAGTTGATTCATATGGAAATTTTGATCTGATAAAAAAAAGATTTAGCTAAAATAGTTCAAGTGAATGCAATTGAGAGTAGGGAGAAGAAAATCAAGCGATTTGCAGCTAAGTAAAGATAAGATGCAGAATATTTAAAAACTTACAACCAAAGTACGCAGCGATGTATAGTGGTTCGGTCGAAAGCCCTACGTCTACTTCCAAAGCCTCCTCTGATGAGGCTCCCAACTTCCACTATCAAATCTCTTGAAGGGGAAGGAATAAATATCCCTTTTACAAATATTTACAAGTGGTTCACACTCTTACAGATTTTTCAGAAAGAAAGAGGGAAGTGAACACTTAAGCTATTGAAACAAGACTTTGCTATAGCTTTGACTTAGTTTTTAACTTCTCAAAAAGTGCTTTACCAACTAAGGAAAGAGGGGTATTTATAGACTCAATTGGTTTTGAAAAATGGAGCTAAAAAGAGTCACATCTTGGATTTTTGGGTACTAGTGGTACCACCGCTTGGCACTAGTGGTACCATCGCTTGTTCACCTTACTTTGTCAGTGTACTAGGCGGTACCATCACCCAGACTGGTAGTACCACCACCTGATAGAGTCCTCGGGCTTTGTGAACTAGCGATACCATCGCTTGTCAAGCAGTACCACCGTTGGCAGGTAATAACTGCCAGCGATACCACCGCTAACATGGGGTGATACCAACGCTGACATGGGGCGGTACCACTGCCTAAACCATCTTGGAAGTTATTCCCGGGGTGGTGCCACCGCCCTAGTCTAGTGGTGCCACCGCTAGACCTGGTCCAGAACTTCTGAATGGGCCCTGAATTTGGCCCAATTCAATTTAGACAAGGCCTAGTTGGCCCTTACTAGGGTTAAATAGGATTATTACCTAATCCTTATCCTAATTACATACTAACTATGAAATTTAGATATAATTCTAAGCAAAGAATAAACTAGTAGCTTCGAGTTTTCTTCCGACGAGCCTTCAACGAACTTCCGACGGACTTCCGACGCACCCTCGGATTTCTTCCGATGGACTCCCAACAGGCTCTCGAACTCATGGCAAGTTCGACGAATCTTTGGTACGTTTCTGAACCTTCTCAATGAACTCTGTGAACCTCCAATGATCTTTTCGGTGAACTTCCGAAACCTTCGACAAGTCCTCGATTCTTTCTCGGTTGATTCCGGTAATACTTCTGACGATCCTTCGGACTTTCGATGGACTCTCGAACTCCCAACAACTTGACTCTAGTAATTTGCTTTATGTCTTCATGCTATCATTGTTAATCCTGTACACTTATCTTAATAATATGGATTAGATCAAATAACTTATCAATTGACTTTATCATCAAAATCCGAGATTCAACAATCTCCCCCTTTTTGATGATGATAATCAAATGATGACGGAGTTAATCTTAACTATGCCTATCTATATGCCATATTATGAGAGAGAAAATACTTGAATTCAATTTCCTTGAATTCAAGCCAAAACCGATAAGTTCCATCCGTTAAACTTATCGTCATGCTTCATAAGCATGATCTTTCATCCAAAAATATGAAACTTCATATTTTACACAATGTCAAGGCATGACGCCTATTTTTAAGTCGAATGATAGACATTTATCATTTCAACAAGAGGTACCATTTCTAGTTTGAAATACAACATGGATCAAATGATATTGATACAAATGCAAGGCATGATATCATTAAATGATACATCATCAAATGATAACTTTTCATATCAATAAAAGATACCAAATTTTAAACATGATATGATATAATTAAAAAACTTTCATTTGCGATTCATGTGATACATTGTGATACACTTTGTGATGCTTTTAGAGACATCAACCAATTTTCAATTATAAAGCATGACAAAAGCGATCATATTGCAATTTAAAGCATATAAGATATTTTTTCATTCCACCATATTGTAATACACAACTTATAAGTCATTACGATACGATGCATATAAGTCATTTGTTAATTTATTTGTCATATTCTTCTCGATGCATGCAAGATATTTTATCAAGTCATTTGCACATGTTATCAATTTATTTGTACATTCTTCTCCCCCTTTGTCATCAACAAAAAGGAGGTGAAGTGACCATCATAAGGTATCATATCACATGAAAAATAAAAATGTAAGAGTAGTCATTTATCAAGCATATCAAACACATATGATACTTGAGGCTAATATTTGATTAAAAATTATAATGCAAAATATGTCACCGTTGACCGATAAATCCAAAAATGTTTTGATCATCATTTTAATTCATGTTCATGTAATCCGAAAAATGATCGATCATCATTTATCAAGCTATGAAAGATTCACACATGAAAGAGGATGAAAGGCTTAAGATTACAATTTAAAAATCCAAGAATAAAATTATAAAGTGGAAGGATAGATCATTAAAGCCATTCATCAAACATGTCATATTAATTGTAAGGTAAAATCTGTGAGAAAGAGATGTTAAAATTCATAAAGCTTTAACTTGGCATTTACAAATTCATAAAGTAAAACATATCAACATCAGAAATTTAATAGAAAGATTCAACTTAGCATTCTCATAGACAACATGAGGTGAAAGATATTAAGTCTTAAAACCTCGAATTAGCACAAGAATAAAAATTTGAAATAAACATTAAGAGCTTAATTTTTAAGCAAAATTCATGACATTAGTTTATGTATATGTTAAGCTTCAAGTGAAATACAAGTTATGAAATTTCTTTAGTCATGCTTAAAGGAGGTGGAGGGAATATAAAATCAATTTTACTATATCATCAAGAATAAAAATATTATGATCGAAAATGATAGCTTTATTAAAATATTATGATTGAAAGATGAAAATGAGAGCTCCATTCAAAATATGATATCAAAGAGATGTCATCAAAAATCCAAAAATAATAATATCAAGGTGAGACTATCAAAACCGAAGTTAAAAATTTTCAAAAAAAGAATATATAACATCTTCATGCATTAAGATAATTTAACATAACTAATTCTCTTCTAATGAAGTCAAATTATCCTTTATTTAGGGGTTTTATAAAGATATCCGCTAATTGATGTTTTGTATCAATAAATTCTAGAGTGACATTATTATTATTAATATGATCTCGTATAAAGTGATGCCTAATATCAATATGCTTACTTCTAGAGTGTTGAATTTGATTTTTGGTTTGACAAATAACACTTGTGTTATCACATTTTATGGGAATATTCTTTAAATGAATTTCACAGTCTTCTAACGTATTTTTCATCTAAACAACTTATGCACAACATGCACTTGCAGCTATTTATTCGGCTTTTGCCGTAGATAGTGCAACCGAATGTTGTTTCTTGGAAGTCTAAGAGACAAGTGCATGTCCTAAAAATTGGCATATTATGGATGTACTTTTTTTATCTATTCTACATCCACCAAAATTCGTATCCACATAGGCTTTTAAATCAAAGTCATCAGATTTTGGATACTATAATCCTAGGTTAGGAGTTCCTTTAAGATATCTTAGGATTCTTTTAACGGCTTTAAGGTGAGATAATTTAGGATTAGCTTGAAATCTTGCTCATAGACCTACACTAAACATGATATCCGATCTAGTTGCGGTGAGATAAAGTAAGCTACCTATTATTCCCCTATATATTTTTTGATCAAAATTTTCTCCACTTTCATCCAAATCTAACTTAGTGGAAGTGCTCATAGGAGTGCTTATAGCTTTTGAACTATCAATGTTAAATCATTTTAACAATTCTAATGTATACTTTATTTGATTAAGAAATATACCATTACTAAGTTGTTTAATTTGTAATCCTAAAAAGAAGGTTAATTCATCTATTAAAATCATTTCAAATTCATAACTCATACACTTGGAAAATGATTCACATAGTGATTCATTCGAAGAACCAAAAATAATATCATCAACATAGATTTGAACAATAAGAAAATTATTTTTAAAATATTTAAAAAATAATATAGTATCAACCTTGCCTTTAGTAAAGTTATTTGAAATAAGAAAGGAACTAAGTCTCTCATACCAAGCTCTAGGGGCTTGTTTTAGTTTATAGAGAGCCTTGGTTAATTTAAATACATGATTACGAAGAAGAGAGTTTTCAAATCCGGGTGATTGTTCAACATATACTTCTTTGAAAATAAAGTCATTTAAGAAAGCACTTTTGACATTCATTTGAAAAAGCTTAAAGTTATTACTACTAGCATAGGCAAGGAGTATCCTAATGGCTTCTAATCTTGCCATAGGAGTGAAGGTTTTTTCGTAATCGATACCTTCTTCTTAGTTGAAACCTTTGGCCACTAATTTAGCCTTGTTTCTAACTACGATACCACATTCATCTTGCTTATTTCTAAAGACCCATTTAGTATCAATAACTAAATGGTCACTAGGTCTAGGAACAAGTTTTCATACCTCATTCCTCTCAAATTGATTCAATTCTTCTTATATTACTATAACTCAAGAATCATCTTTCAAGGCATCGTCAATGCACTTAGGTTCAATTTAAGAAAGAAAAGTGGCATGGGCATAAAATTTTTTAAAAGAGGAATGAGTTTGAATCCCTTTTGATGTCTCCTATAATTAGCTCCTTAGGATGGGCATCTACATACTTCCATTCCTTAGGTAAGGAAAATTCGAAAGAAGATACATCCAAGTTGCTATTTTATGAAGAGGGTTCATTCAAATTTAAACCATTAAAACCAAGATCATCATCAAAATTATTTTTCTTAAATCTGAAAATTCATTAAAAACTAAATGAACAAACTCTTCTATAACTAACGTTCTTTTTTTTAAAAATACGAAAAGCTTTAGAAACAAAAGAGTAACCAAGAAAGATGCCTTCATCGGATTTAGCATCGAATTTTTCTAAGGCATTCTTTTCATTCAAGATAAAGCATTTGCAATCGAAAACTTTAAACTAAGAAACATTAGGTTTTTTGTTATTCCACAATTCATATGGAGTCTTGGATAGAGATGGTCTTACTAGAACCCTATTGATGAGATAGCAAGCCATATTAGCGACTTCGGCCCAAAAATATTTGGGTAAGCTATATTCATTTAACAAGGTTCTTGTCATTTCTTATAAATTTCTATTCTTTCTTTCTACTACTTCATTTTGTTGAGGATTCTTCAGAGTAGAGAAGTTGTGGTTATATCCATTAGATTCACAAAAAATTTGGAAGTCATGGTTTTGGAATTCTCCACCATAATCACTCTGAATCGATGAAATCATAAAACCCTTTTCATTTTGAGCAAATTTGCAAAATTTAGAGAAGCATTTAAAGCAATCACTTTTGTGAGCTAAGAAATAGGTCCAAGTGTATCTACTATAGTCATCTACAATTACAAAGGCATATTTGCTACCTCCTAGGCTCGTTGTGTCAATTGGTCTAAACAAGTCTATATGAATCAATTGCATTGGTCTAGAGGTGCTGATTTAATTTTTTGGTTTGAAACTACTTTTTATTTGCTTTCCTAGTTAACAACCATCACACACTTTGTCTTTGACAAACTTGATGTTAGGAATTCCTCGTACTAGTTCTCTAGATAAAATTTTAGATATTAGTTGCATACTTGCATGGCCTAATCTCCTATGCCAAAGCTAAGCATCATCATTCAGAACAGAAAAATATATTTCATTACTAAGTTCATCAATGTTAATGTTGTAGATATTATTTTGTTTTATAGCAATCATGGATATGTTATTGTTTGGTTTTTCAATGATGCAGACATTAGATTCAAATCTCACGATGTAACCTTTATCACATAATTGACTAGTGCTCAAAAGATTATGTTTTAATCCATCAACTAACAACAAATCATCAATTGAAAAACTTGATTTGTTACCTATGGTTCCCTTGCCAATGATTTTACCCTTACTGTTGTCTCCGAAGGTGACATACCCTTCTTCTTTGCTAGTGAGCATAGAGAATTGAGATGGATCTCCGGTCATGTGCCTTGAGCATCCACTATCAAGATACCATCTCTTGCTCCTAGCTTATGATGGTGAATGTGTCTCTTCTCCTGAAGCCATTAGCGTGAAGTTGGCATTGTCTTTGTTGCTTGCTTCTTCATTCTTAGAGTCACTTGATTCGTCCCATGTTGCCTTTAAAGCTTTCTTCCTTTTCGGTTGCTTCTTCATATCTTGGGGGCATTCATTTTTGAAGTGCCTCGGCTTTTTACATTCATAACATGTGACTTGGTCCTTTTTTGGTTCAAGTTTGTTTTTAGTATCATTTTTAAATTTATTCCTTCTTTTGAATTTTTTAAATTTTTGAGTCAAGAGTCCAATGTCATCATCACTGTCCTAATCACTTGATGTTCCTTTCAAGTGGTCTTCTTGTGTTCTTAATGCCATATCCTTCCTGTTCTTTGGAAGGTGGTTCTCGAGCTCTTCATAAGCATGACATCATTTCGTAGGTCATTAAAGACCCAATGAGTTCTTCGAGAGGAAAAGTTTTAAGGTCTTTGGCCTCTTGAATGACCGTAACTTTTGGATCTCAATTCTTTGGAAGAGATCTTAAAATTTTGGTTACAAGTTCGAAATTAAAAAAACCTTTACCAAGTGCTTTGAGTCCATTGATGACATCCGTGAAGTGGGTGTATATGTCTCCGATGACTCACTAGGTTTCATTCGAAAAAGTTCGTAAGAATGCATAAGAATTTTGATTTTGGACTCTTTCATTCAACTAGTGCCTTCATGAGTGATCTCAAGAGTACGCCAAATATCAAAAGCCGATTCACAAATCGAAACACGATTAAACTTATTTTTATCAAGTGCACAAAATAAGGCATTCATAGCATTTGTATTTAAAGTAAAAACCTTCTTCTCTAATTCATTTCATTTGCTCATCAGAAGAGAAGATTTTTGAAATCCATTTTCAATGATATTCTAAAGTTTGAAGTCTATGGAAATAAGAAAGATTCTCATACGAGTCTTCTAATACATGTAATCCGACCCATTGAACATGGGTGGATGTGTAATTGAATGACCCTCTTGCATATCAAAATAAGCCATCTCTCTTAGGTTTTAAACCAGATGAGAGTGACCAAGTTCTGATACCAATTATTAGGATCTGACCAGTACTAAGAGAGGGGAGGGGGTGAATTAGTGTAGTGGATTAAAACTCATAAACTTGAACCGATTTTGGAGATAGTTGATTCGTATGGAAATTTCGATCCATCGAGAAAAAGATTTAGCTAAAATAGTTCAAGTGAATACAATTGAAGAAGAAGAAGAAGGTGAACACTTAGCAAGAGAAAAGGCTTTTCAAGACTATTCAAAGACTTAAACTCAAGATTCTAACTCTCAAAAGGGTGCCCTTTCAGCTGAGAAAGGGGAGGGGGGTATTTATAGATCGAAAATGGTTTCAAATTTGGGTTCCAAATTTGAAATAAATTGAGTTCAGTCTTTGGCGGTGCTACGCTTTGTCGAGGCAAGCATGCTCTGCGTCGATCGTGATCGACGAGGTATGGTGCTACGCTTGGAGCAAGCGGTACTACCGCTTGGAGCAAGCGGTACTACCGCTTGGAGCAAGCGGTACTACCGCCATTGTTCATGCACCGGGTGGTACTATCGCCCAGTTGGCGAGTAGCACCGCCAAAGACACATGGCTGCCGGTGCTACTGTCTCGCCCGGCGAAAGCTTTTTGAATGGGCCTTGTTCAAGGCCCAAAAGGCCTAGTAAGGGCCCGGTTGGCCCCTACCAATTTAGAGCAGGATTAATTCGAAATCCTTGCCCTAAGTACGTGCCAACTACAAAATTAAAACATAATTAACAGTGATTTAAACTGACATTCTTCAAGTCTTATTCCGGCGAGCTTTACGATGAGACTTCGGTGGTCCTCCGATATTTCCCTCGGATTTCTTCCGGCGAATTCTCAGCATGCTCCCGGCTTGTATGGCACACTCAACGAGTCTTCGACAAGCTTCCGAACCTTCTCGGCAAAGTTCCACAAACCTTCAACGATCTTTGCGACGAACTTCCAAAAACTTCGGCAAGTCCCTGATTCGATCTTGGTTGGTTCCGGCAACACTTCCGACGATCCTTCGGACTTCCGATGAACTCTTGAACACCCGACGGACTTGACCTCGGCAAATCACTTTATATTTTTGACCCATCGTAGTTAATCCTGCACACTTATCTTTGACAATATGGATTAGAACAAATATTTCACCAATTGATTTTATCATCAAAATCTGAGATTCAACAATGGTATCTTGATAGTGGATGCTCAAGGCATATGACCGAAGATCCATCTCAATTCTCTATGCTTATTAGCAAAGAAGAAGGGTATGTCACTTTCGGAGATAACAACAAGGGTAAAATCATTGGCAAGGGAACCATAGGTAACAAATCAAGTTTTTCAATTGATGATGTATTACTAGTTGATGGATTAAAATATAATCTTTTAAGCATTAGTCAATTATGCGATAAAGGTTATATTGTTAGATTTGAATCTAATGCTTGCATCATTGAAAAATCAAACAACAACAAATCCATGATTACGTTAAAACAAAATAATGTCAACACCATTAACATTAAAGAACTTAGTAATGAAATATGCTTTTCCATTTTAAATGATGATGCTTAGCTTTGTCATAGGAGATTAGGATATGCAAGCATGAAACTAATATCTAAATTTTCGTCTAGAGAACTAGTACGAGAAATTCCTAATATCAAGTTTGTCAAGGACAAAGTTTGTGATGCATGTCAACTAAGAATACAAATAAAAACTAGCTTCAAATCAAAGAATCAAATAAGCATCTCTAAACTATTACAATTGATCCATATGGATTTATTTAGACCAATCGACACAACAAGTCTAGGAGGTAGCAAATATGCGTTTGTCATTGTAGATGACTATAGTAGATACACTTGGACTTATTTTTTGGCTCACAAAAGTGATTGCTTTAAATGTTTTTCAAAATTTTGTAAACTTACTCAAAATGAAAAGGGTTTCATGATTTCATCGAATCGGAGTGATCATGGTGGAGAATTCCAAAACCATGACTTCTAAAATTTTTGTGAATCTAATGAGTATAACCACAACTTCTCTACTCTAAGGAATCCTCAACAAAATGGAGTAGTAGAAAGAAAGAACATAAATTTACAAGAAATGGCAAGAACCATGTTAAATGAACATAGTTTACCCAAATACTTTTGGGCCGAAGCCGTTAATACGACTTGCTATGTCATGAATAGGGTTCTAGTAAGACCATCTCTATCCAAAACCCCTTATGAATTATGGAATAATAAAAAATCAAATATTTTTTATTTTAAAGTTTTCAGTTGTAAATGTTTTATCATGAATGAAAAGGATGCCTTAGGAAAATTCGATGCTAAATCCGATAAAGGCATCTTTCTTGGTTACTCTTCCATTTCTAAACCTTTTCATGTTTTTAACAAAAGAACGTTAGTTATAGAAAAGTCTGTTCATATAGTTTTTAATGAAGTTTTTGAACTTAAGAAAAATGATTTTGATGATGATCTTGGTTTTGATGGTTTGAATTTAAATGAACCGTCTCCTCAAAATAGCAACTTGGATGCATCTTCTTCCCAAATTTTCTATCTCATGGAATGGAAGCATGTAGATGCCCATCCAAAGGAGTTAATTATAGGATACACATCGAAAGGAGTTCAAACTCATTCTTCCTTTCAAAATTTTTATTCCCATGCCACTTTTCTTTCACAAATTGAACCTAAGTGTATTGACGATGCCTTGAAAGATGATTCTTGGGTTATCGCTATGCAAGAATAATTGAATCAATTTAAGAGAAATGAGGTATGGAATCTTGTTCCTAGACCTAGTGATGATTTAGTTATTGATACTAAATGGGTCTTTATAAACAAGCAAGATGAATGTGGTATTATAGTTAGAAATAATGCTAGATTAGTGGCCAAAGGTTTCAACTAAGAAGAAGGTATTGATTACGAAGAAACCTTCACTCCTGTGGCAAGATTAGAAGCCATTAGGATGCTCCTTGCCTATACTAGTAGTAATAACTTAGGTTTGATTTATTACCTATATTTCCTTTGCCAATATTTTTTCCTTTGTTATTGTCTCTGAAGGTGGCATATCCTTCATCTTCACTAGTGAGTTTAAAGAAATGTGTTAGATCTCCAGTCATGTGCCTTGAGCATCCACTATCAAGATACCATCTCGTACTCCTAGCTTTTGATCATAGACATATTTACAAGAAAGGGGGGTTTGCTTTAGGTACCCATTTAACTTTGGGTCCCTCATGAATAGATCTACCTATTTTGACTACTGGCATTTATTGAATCTCATATTTTAATGATGAAACTAATTGATTATGTTTTTGATCTAATTATATTTTGAGTCATACAAGTCTACTTTCGATCAGCATTAGATAATTAAAGCAGAAAGAATCAATGTTGCGTCAGAGGAAAACATATCAAAAGATTGAACGTCGAGCGGAGGATCGATCGACGTATGGCAGAAGGCTTCGGACAAAGGATTCAAGCATCGAGCCAAGAAGAGCAGATTTATGCCAAGAATATCGGAGTTACAAAGGGCAACTGTCGATTGGGCAATAGGCCACAAGAGAGGACGATGCGCCTAAGAATCGGAGGAAGCACTGATGGACCAATGACATACCGGGCAACAAATTTGATTTACTTTATAATAATTATCTAGATCATAGTAGGATTAGAGTATAATTGGGTTGGAAATGGGCAAACTTAGTTAGGGGCCACTTGGACTCGTACTTAGACTGGTTTGGGCCAGACTCAAGGCCCAAACAGTGTTGTTGAACCCTATCTAGTGGTGGCACCGTTAGATTGGGGCGGTTCTACTACCCAAGGTTCAGTCCCCTAAGTGGTCTAGGTGGTGGTACCACCCAAGTCCAATAGCCGAGGCTTTGCCCGAGTAGTGGTACCGCCCAATGTCAAACAGTCTGGGTGATGGTACTGCCAAACTAGGGTGGTGGTACCGTCTAGTGTCAGTGTACTGGGCAGTGGTACCACCCAGCACAGGCGGTGGTACCGCCAGCACCTTAAAAACTGGGGTGATTCAAATTTTAGCTCCAAGTTTGAATCACCTTGAGAGCTATAAATACCCCTCTCATCCTTGGTTAGACTACACACAAACTAAGAAAGAAAAGAGGAAACACTCTAGTATAATCTTATCAAATTCCTCCCTCTAAGCGGGGCGTAAGGGTTTTCTCCTAAACCTGTACAAAGGAGAATTGAGTTGAAAGGGCAATTAGTCTTCGCCCGATTGAAAGAAGACTAATAGTGAAAGCTGGTGGCCTCGACGAATGAGGAATTGGGAGTGGACGCAGGTCAGATGACCGAACCACTATGAAATGGTTTGCATTTCTGTTATGCTCTTAATTTACATCGCAAATCACTTTACTTGCTGCTCTACCTTCTCATCACCTACAAATGTTTTAACTTATATCTTTTCTGGTATGATTTCACCAATATGGCTTTCATCATACAAAATGATTCTTTTCATCGAACGAGTTTTTTGAAATCGCTAATTTTACATAACCTTTCTCGTTGTACTAATTCAACACTCCCCCTCTTAGTGCCAAACTGATCCTAACAGTTGGTATTAGAGTACGGTATTTCTCATTTAGATTTACACCCAAGAGAAATGATTCTTTTCGGATTTCAAGATGGCTTTTCTATCGTTCATCCTCCCATGTTCAATGGGATAAACTACACTTATTGAAAAACTCGAATAAGAGTATTTTTTACTTTCTTTGGATTTAGATTTATGGAACATCATTGAAAATGGATTTCAAAGACCCTCTAAACCTAGGAATGAATGGAATGAATTTGAGAAAAAAATATTTTCATTAAATGCAAAGGTTATGAATGCCTTATTTTGTGCCTTAGATAAAAATGAGTTTAATCAGATTTTTATTTGTGAAACGGCTTTCGATATTTGGCACACTCTTGAGGTCATATACGAAGACACTAATAGAGTCAAAGACTTGAAGATAAATCTTTTAATGCATGATTTTAAACTTTTTCGAATGGCACTAAGCGATTAGTGACATGTACACTCATTTCACGGATGTCATTAATAGTTTGAAAAGTCTTGGTAAATATTTTTCAAGTTTTGAACTTGTAAATAAAATTTTAAGATCCCTTCTAAAAAGGCAGGATCCGAAAGCAACGACGATACAAGAAACAAAAGATTTAAATAATTTTCCTATTGAGAATTCATTAGTTCATTGATGACATATGAAATGAGCTTTTTGGAACATGATAAATATTTAAACCACCTTCCAAAGAACATAAAGGATTTGAGACTTTGAACTATTGAAGACCACTCGAGCGAAAGCTCAAGTGATGATGACCTTGAACACGTAACTATAAAATTTAAAAAGTTCATTAAATAAGAATTGAAAAACTCAAATGAACTTAAAAAGAACATCAACTCTTGCTATAAATGCAAGAAGCCGGAGTGCTCCAAAGACAAGCATACAAAAGTGAAGAAGAAGAAAGCACGCAAAGAAGAATCGAGCACATCCGAAGATGAAGACGCGGATTGTGCTTTTATGGCTTTCAAGGTAAGTATCTCACCCAAAATATTTTTACATCATTATGAAATCACTTGATGTTTTTTCATGAGTTGATTAATTTAGTTTGTAGCAAATAAAAATTATTTTATAAAAATATATCATACTTTTCTTTCTAATGCTTTTGAAAATTAAAATGATACTTGCATGATTTGTGATAATGCTTATACGCCTAATAGGATTAATCCATGTATGTGTATCTTGATGACTTTGTATTGCTTTTTTGGTTTTAAAAATGATGCATGTCTTTTATACAAAAACTTAAACATACTAATATGAGATTACTCACATAAGATGAAACACATAAAAAAAAAGAGGGAAATATATTATCATAATGAATCAAATCTTTTGTTTGAAGATACTTTATATGTTTGGTCTTAATTGTTTGTATGATGAAATTATTTTTTTAAAATAACATGTTATATTTTTAGTCTTGATAGTTTTTATAACAAAATTTGCCTTTTGGTTTTGAATGTTGATGCTTGTTTTCATTAAAGGCAAAGGCATGTTTATTTGAAGATGTTTTATGTTTGATGTATTTGGTCTTGATGGTTTTTATGAAGAAACTTGTTTTTCAAATTTATGAAATGATGCATGTTTTTGCCAAAAATTTTAGCATGACTATTGATTTCTCACACTAAGCTAAAATCATGTAAGAAGGAAAATATCTTATTATAACTAACAACAATGAAAGAAAGAATATTAGAATTAAAATGATTTTCATGATGCTTTATAAAATCATGCTTGATAATTTTGATGATTCAATGAAAATGTTTCTATCATGCTTGATTTTATGATTTGAAATCTTGTATTTTGGATTAATGTGTCTTAATGATTTTTATGATGAAATTTGTGAATTGATCTTAAACATTGATGCATATTTCTATGTAATTTGGCATAAAAAGACAAAAGCATGCTTATACGAAATGAATCACTTAAAAAGAAAATGCATTTCCTATCTTATTGAGATTAATAAATTCATTTATGATATTTTATGAATCTCGTAAATTATGAAAGAGATTTTGATGATGTATTAATTGTTAGGGATCGAGCGACACTAAGAGGGGGGTGAATTAGTGTAGCGATAAAGAACGATAGATTTTTCAATGATTAAAACAAGTTCGGAAACTTCATACGAATGAATGCAACGTTTCGTTTGAACCCGGAAAGATTATGTTTTAACTTTAAAGCATATGTAAGAAGACGAAGATGAAGTTGAGTAAATAAGGCAGCAAATGAAGATGGTTTGCAGCAAAGTAAGTTGCGAGAAAGTAAATGCAAACCGATTTATAGTGGTTCGGTCATCCGATATACATCCACTTCCGAAGCCTTCTCCGATGAGGCTTCCAACTTCCACTAATAAATCCTTTTGAAGGGGAAGGACCAAACACCCCTCTTACAACCCTTTTACAAGAAGTTCACACTCTTACAGATTTTTCAAAGTGAAAGAAGGAGGTGAACACAAGCTATTGAAAACTAGACTTTCCCAAGCCTTTTGCTCAATTTTCTAACTCTCTAAGAGTTGCCCTTTCAGCTGAGAAAGGGAGGGTATTTATAGATCCAAAGTGGATTCAAATTTGGGCTCTAAATTTAAAATCAATTTCGATTTCCCGGTGCTAGCGGTGCTATCGCCTGTTAGAGGCGGTGCCACCGCCTGTCAATCGTCAGACTGACAATGCACAGGCGGTATCACCGCCCAAGGCAGGCGGTGCTACCGCCTATGCCTTCAGGCACTGGGCAGTACTACCTCCCTAGGCTAGGCGGTACCACCGCCAAAGACACTCGACACTGGCTTTGGCGGTACTACCACGCCAGTCATTTCAACATGATAGTTTCAATTAGAAAACTCGATCGAAACCGATCCAAATGAAGTCCGAATTGGCCCAAATTTAGTTTATAGGATTAACACCTAATACTAAACTAAATTATATACTAACTATGAATTTTAAAGATATTTTTTAAGCTATTACAAAGTCTACAAGACAATACTTCTTTCAGCGAGCTTTCAGCGAACTTCTGGCGAATCCTCGGAAACCATTCTGCGGACTCCCGGCAAGCTCCCGGACTTCACGATGATCTTGGTGAGTTCCAACGAGCTTTATTTGCAAGCTCCGATCTTTCTTGGCATGCTCTGTAAACTTTCGATAAACTTTTCGGCGAACTTCCGAAAACCCTTCCGCAAGCTCTCTACTCGTTCTTGGCCGGTTCCGGCAATACTCCCAACGAATCTTCGGATTTCTGTCGAACTCTTGAACAACCAATGATCCATCACACTTGTCTTTCGGCACTTTGTTTTGCTTTACGTCTTTATTGTCATCATAGTTAATCCTGCACACAAACAAATAAACACTCTACTTCGATCTAGACAGTTATTACAAGGCGAATTGACATTCAGTTGCCCGGCACGTCATTGGTCGGCGCTTTGTCCGATCCTTCGGCACATCGTCCTCTTTTGTGGTCCATTGCGTAATCGGTGGTTGACCTCCGCAACCCCGATATCCTTAGCGCAACACGCTCTTCTTGGCCTGATGCCCGACGTACGAAGCCTACTGCCGATTGTCGACCGAACCTCTGGCTCAACATCCAATATCCTGACGTGATCACCTCCGACACAACGTCAATTTCTCCAGCATCAACTGTCTAATCCTAATCGATAGTAGACCTGCGTAACTCAAAATGTAGTTAAATAATAAACCATAATCAATTAGTTTCATTATCAAAATCTGAGATTCAACAATCTCCCCCTTTTTTATGATAACAACTAATTGATGACTAACAGAGTTAAACATAACTCCTCGGAGTTTAACCAAACTCCCCGGAGTTTAACCAAACTCCCCCTATCAATATGCTATTGATTGAAACCTTGGATTATCCTAAATCCAAGCAACATTCATCATAATGTTAAGAGAAAATAATAAAACCATCATGCAAATATATAAAATATTCAATTCAATACATGAAATCATCAATCTACTTCTCCCCCTATGTCATCAACAAAAAGGAGAAGTAACAACATAGCTAGTTTTCAAGGTTATACAAATATTACAATTATACTAGCTATCAATCGTATCATACAACATTTAAGCATAGATTTGCAATACATCATTCAATCATACCAAGATTTAAGTTCAAGCATGACAAGTTTTATTTGCTTCTTGTGCAATGTTGCACTTTGCTTTTCTTAAATTTGCAAGATAGCAATTTTTGATATTTCAAGATAGTAAGTTCTTTTCTTCTTTTGTATGCAAGCAAGATAGCAAATTTCTTCCTCTTGAATGAGCTAGCAAATTTTTCATGCAAGCTAGCAATAAACTTTCTCCCCCTTTATCAATGTCAAAAAGAAAGGGAGGATCAAATATGATGATATAAACTTTTCACATGAGTTTGCATAAAAAAAAATCAATCTTCAAATCATGATACAAATATATCAATATAATGGATCAAGTCATTATTACAAGTGCTAACATATTTTCTTTTCATTCATTTTTAAGCCATGATGAATAAATCAATGATTCAATCATTATGCACATTTCTTTTTCATCAAATTTTCAATCATCAACATTCAAGTCATGAATATTAATTCAACAAGCTAGCTCCCCCTTTGTCACTGTCAAATAGAAGTGGAGGACTCAATTGCTAAAAAATTTTAAGCTATATAAAGAAATCATGTCATGATATCAAGAAATATTTAAGAAGGACATGATTCATTTGACAAATCCTTTTAATAGTGTAAAAGAATTATACAATCAAGGATCATGATAAAAATATATCAAAATCATAGATCAAGTCATGATTCATGATTCATCATAAAGAAAATTAATTTATATCAAATATTCAATTTGCCACATAAGGTAAAGAAATCATGTCACTTCTAGGATATAATATCAAGGCTCAAGAAGAACATGATTCATTTGAGAATTGATAGCACAAAGGGCAACTTGATTTATGCATAGGAATTCTCATTAAGATCATATTTCATGAGAAATTTCAAGTATCAAATATCAATATATCAAGACTTGAATTGTTTTCCTCTTTAGTAAATGAAAAAGGAAGCAATCATAGAGGAAAGTATTTCAATTTGTAAAAAAAAATATATCTCAAGTCAAGAATTTAAGAGAGAGTTCATGATTCACTTGAAAATATCTCATTCAAAATAATTTGACAAACTTGAAACCCATAATCAAATCAAAATCATTTTTGAGATTCAAAATTCTAGCAATTTGTATTAATCATGACAAGTGATACACAAAAGTCTACATCAATATTTCAATCATCAAGTCATGAAGCATACAAAGTGGTATTGAAGCATGAGAGAAAATTTCAAATTACACATGTAATGTTTCAACATTCAAAACACATTTTCTCAAGTTGAGTATTAAGTCAAGAGAAACTAACTTATGATTCATTTGAATTTCTCTTCAATGACATGGGAGAATCATAGTATAAAGTAAGAGGTCTTGAAAAACTCAAGTTATCAAGATCATGATACAGATAAGACTCATTCTAGTTCAAATCATCAACTCTGAACTCATAAACAAATCATCAAAATCACTTTCATAATTTATGAGATTCATAAGATATTGTAAAATCATTAATCTCAATAATATAGTAAATACAATTTCTTTATGTTTCATCATATGAGTATGTCTTTTGCCTTTATATGCCAAATCAAAATATTTAAAACCGAAAGATAAACTTCATTATAAAAATTATCAAGACAACAATATAACATATTATGAGATTCAATTTATCATGATAATGTGTTTTATTTTGTTTCAAACAAGTGTGCTCATGTTTCAAAAGATGAGTATCAAATTTAAGACCAAAACATGAGTTTGTCATCAAGATATGATATCACAAAGTCATTAAGCATGATAACAAACTTTTAATATTTTTATTTTAATGATGATTTCATAATGCATGTTCAAACATTTATATGGAACCCATCATTGTATAAATTCAAAATACAAGTTTGTCATTAAATCCATTAAGATCAAATGCATCAAAATCTTTCATTTGAAAATTTTAATAAGAGCAACATAAATTGATTACATGTGAGCATGTACCAACTTTTCAAAGCAAGACGTAAGTTTCATCATAAAGACCGTTAAGACCAAACACATCAAAAATAAAATATCATGATTAAAATATTTTTAACTTTCGTGTTTTATTTTATGTGGTTGATCTTATATATATATGCATGTTCAAATTTTCATGTAAAAACAAAATCATAAATATGCTTGCTTTTATCTTTTAATCATATTTGGTGTGCAAGCATTATCTTGAAATATGCTATTAATTTTTTGTATAAAAAATCATGCATCTTGTTTGAAATCAAAAGCAATATAAAATCATCAAGATTCATGAATTTATCATGATCATATGAATGGAGCATTTTTATTATCAAGCAAAATTTCACATAAGCATGCCCAAAAACTTTTTGCATGAAAGATATGTATCAAATTTAAAGCCAAAAAGTGATATGAAAATCATCAAGATTCATGGATTCATTATGAATATATTATTTCAAAATATGAGATTTCAAGTCATCAAATATGATACAATCATTAAGCATGTTTTCATGATACATCATCAAAGTCATTTTAATTCTTTCTTTCATTTGTTATAACAAGATGATCAATGCTCAAACTTTTGCTAAAATCATACATCATTTTAAAAATCTAAAAAATAATTTTCGTCATGAAAACCATTAAGTCCAAATATAACACAAGGCAACATCAAAACCACATTTCCTTTATTTTGAAAATTTGTGGGTTAGGTCTTTTAGTTTTGCAAATGATTTCATAAAGACATGCATCATATAAAAACTTCATCATAAGAAGGATTAAGACACATTAATCCAAGATGGATGTTTTTAAATCAACATTACTTCAAATCCTCATTGCATGAAAACCAAAGTACACAATCATGGATTAACCCTATTAAACATAATCATGCTAATTAACTTTTGTATTAAACCATGCATCAACAAACGATATGGAAATTATAAACTAAGCAATCATCATTCATAATCATTCAAAGTTTTGAATCATAACATGCATGAAACTTTAACAATATAGTTTTTCATGATCATTTTTATAATTTTTCAAAAATGCTAAAAGGAAAAGCATAGCATAATTTTTTAAAACAATTTGTTTTAATTTTCAAAAAAAATCCTACTAACTAAGTTATTCATGAAAAGCATCATGTAATTTCAAAATAAGGTAAAAATAACTTGGGTGAGTTTCTTACCTCATTGATTTCATGAAGACATGTATCAATAAAAATTTTATCATAAAAAGGGTTAAAACCCATTAAGCCAAGATACAAGTTTTCAAATTATAATCAAGATACATACATCTATCATCAAAAGATTTTCAAGAAATTCATACATAGATATGTATCATGTTTAAGATTGAAAACCGATATGGAAAGTATACATGAAATTTCATCATCTCAAAATGTCATCTTAATTTGTCATGAAAATAATTAGACCAAAAATACATTAATCCACAACATAGAGTCAAATCAATATTACTTCAAAAACTAATCCATGTTACAAAATCATTAAGCATCATGTTTAGAAACGAAAAGCAATATAAAACATCAAGATACACATGCATGGATTAATCCTAAGCATTATTACAAATCATGCATCATTCATATTTTTAATTTTCAAAAAATTACTAGAAAGGAAAAAGCATAAAAAAAATCCTACCAACTATTTCAAGCAACTCATGAAAAGGATCATGTAATTTCAAGTAAGGTAAAAATAACTTGGGTGAGTTTCTTACCTCATTGTCGAAAACCGTCAAAGCCCATTTTGCCTCTTCTTTACTTGATTCTTCTTTACAAGCCTTCTTCTTATTCTTTGGCCTCTTTCTCCATTCAAATTTATTTATATTTTTTAATTTTTGCTTAATGAACTTATTAACACTCATTGTTATGTGTTCAATGTCTTCATTGTCCTTATCACTTGAGTCATCACTTAAATGGCATTCATTTGTCCGATGTTCCAAATCCTTCTTGTTCTATAGAAGATGGTTCATATGTTCATCATGTTCCAAATATTCCAAGAAACTCATTTCATAGGTCATTAATGACCCGATTAGTTCTTCCAATGAAAAATCATTTAAATCTTTAGTCTCTTGTATTGTGGTTACTTTGGATCTCACCTTTTTAGAAGGGATCTTAAAATCTTGCTTACGAGTTCAAAATTTAAAAAACATTTATCAAGAGCTTTTAGACTATTGATGACATCTGAGAACTAGGAGAACATGTCATCGATAGTCTCACTTGGTGCCATTCAGAAAATCTCAAAATCGTGCATCAAAATATTAACTTTCGAGTCTTTGACTGTACTCGTTCCTTCATACGTGATTTCAAGAGTTCGCCAAATGTTAGAAGCCATTTCACACGTAGAAATCTGGTTGAACTCATTTTTATCTAAAGCACAAAATAAGGCATTCATAGCCTTTGCATTTAAAGAAAATGATCTTTTCTCCAAATCCGACCATTCGTTCGTCGGTTTAGAGGGAAGTTGAAATTCATTTTCAACGATGTTCCATAAGTTTAAATTGAGAGAAATCAAGAAAACTCTCATTCGAGTTTTCCAATATGTGTAGTCCGAACCATTAAAGAACGGTGGATGAAAAACCGAAAAGCCCTCTTGAAAACCATTTAGAGCTATTTCTCACGGGTGTAAATCCAAAAGAGAAAGAACGTAGCTCTGATACTAATTGTTAGGGATCGAGTGACACTAAGAGAGGGGGGGTGAATTAGTGCAGCAGTAAAGAACGATAGATTTTTCAGCAATTAAAACAAGTTCGGAAACTTCGTACGAATGAATGCAATGTTTCGTTTGAACCCGAAAAGATTGCATTTTAACTTTAAAACATACGTAAGAAGATGAAGATGAAGTTGAGTAAATAAGGCAGCAAATGAAGATGGTTTGCAGCAAAGTAAATTGCAAGAAAGTAAATGCAAACTGATTTATAGTAGTTCGGTCATCCGACCTACATCCACTTCTGAAGCCTTCTCTTATGAGGCTCCCAACTTCCACTAGCAAATCCTTTTGAAGGGGAAGAACCAAACACCCCTCTTACAACCCTTTTACAAGAAGTTCACACTCTTACAGATTTTTTAAAGAGAAAGAAGGAGGTGAACATAAGCTATTGAAAACTAGACTTTCCCAAGCCTTTTGCTCAATTTTCTAACTCTCTAAGGGTTACTCTTTCAGTTGAGAAAGGGGGGGTATTTATAGATCCAAAGTGGATTCAAATTTGGGCTCCAAATTTGAAATCAATTTGGATTTCCCGGTGCTGGCGGTGCTACCGCCTGTCAGAGGTGATGCCACCGCCTGTCAGTCGTCAGACCGACAGTGCATAGGCGGTACCACCGCCCAAGGCAGGCGGTGCTACTGCCTGTGCCTTCAGGCACTGGGCAGTACTACCAACCCAGGCTGGGCGGTACCACCGCCCAGCACTCGACTGCTGGGCAGTACTACCGCCAGTCATTTCAAAGCCAAGATAGTTTGGCCGAAAACTCAATCGAATCCAATCCAAATAAAGTCCGAATTGACCCAAATTTGGTTTATAGGATTAACACCTAATCCTAAACTAAATTATATGCTAACTATGAATTTTAAAAATATTTTTAAGCTATTACAAAGTCCACAAGACAAGACTTCTTTCAGCGAGCTTTTGGTGAACTTCCGGCGAATCCTCGGAAACCATTCTGCGGACTCCCGGCAAGCTCCCGGACTTCACGATAATCTTAGTGAGTTCCAACGAGCTTCATTGGCAAGCTCCGATCTTTCTTGGCAAGCTCCGTGAACTTCTGACAAACCTTCCGACGAACTTCCGAAAACCCTTCCGCAAGCTCTCTACTCGTTCTCGGCCGGTTCCGGCAATACTCCCAATGAATCTTCAGACTTCTGTCGAACTCTCAAACAACCAATGATGCATCATACTTGTCTTCCGGCACTTTGATTTGCTTTACGTCTTTATCGTCATCGTAGTTAATCCTACACATAAACAAACAAACACTCTACTTCGATCTAGATAGTTATTACAACGCGAATTGACATTCAGTTGCCCGACACATCATTGGTCGGCGCTTCGTCTGATCCTTTGATATATCATCCTCTTTTGCGGTCCGTTGCCCAATCAGTGGTTGACCTCCGCAACCCCGATATCCTTGGCGCAACACGCTCTTCTTGGCCCGATGCCCGACGTACGAAGCCTTCTGCCGATTGTCGATCGAACCTCCGGCTCAACATCCAATATTCTAACGTGATCACCTCTGGCACAACGTCAATTCCTCCAGCATCAACTATCAAATCCTGATTGATAGTAGACCTGCGTAACTTAAAATGTAGTTAAACAATAAACCATAATCAATTAGTTTCATCATCAAAATCTGAGATTCAACATTAATGAATTGATTTATAATATTTTATGAATCTCAAAAGTAATTTTGATGAAGAGCTTGAAGTTAACGAATTGAATTTGAATTTTTTTTATTATTCATGACTCTTCTCTTGATCTCTCGGAATCATGACTTATTGAGAATTTTTATGCATGAATCATGTTCTCATATGATTCTTTTAGGAATGAGATGATATATTCAAATGAATCATGACTTGATCTTTGATATTGATATGTTTTTTTTATATCATGATTCGTTTATATTGGTTGTATGCCCTTTATCATGAATTGAAAATTGATGCTAAAGAAAATATTTACAAATCATGATCTTGATTTCTCGGACTTAAAACTTGAGATTTTCCTTATATAAATCAAGATTTCTCACAAGCATTCTTGTATAATTCTTTCACTTTATTAAAAAGATTTATCAAATGAATCATGTTCTTCTTGATTTTTCTTGATATCATATCCTTCATGACAAAGAATTGACATGATTTCCTTGGCTTGTATGCATCATCTGATGATTGAAATATTGATTGATACAATTTTAATTAATGTGAAAAGTTGTTGTAAAAATAAGAAACTATATCATTGTATTATTTCCTCCCCTTCTTCTTGACAATAACAAAGGGGGAGAAAGATTTTGCTAACTTACATACTTCGAAAAAGAAGTAAAAAATTACTTGCTAATATATTGCAAAATTGCTAGCATCTAAGTGTTAGCTTGAATGTTAAATTAGTTTTCATTACTTGATTTTGATGATTGAATCATGGATATAAATTTTTGATACCCCATTGATGACTCTTGATAAATATTTATCTTTGTTGATTATCATGATTTCAAAATTCATGTAAAGGGAAAAGAATTATAACATTGTACTCTTTCCTTCTTTTTGACAAAAATAAAGGGGGAGATAGTTTGCTAGCTTGCTAAGGGAAAACTTATTTGCACTTCTCAAAAGAAAAGAAACAAAAGGTGCTAGCTTGAAATATCGTAAAGAGAAGAAAAGAGTTACTATCCAAGTGAAGCAAAAGTGCAAACTTACACATCTCAAGAAGTAAGTGATAAATTGTTATACTTACACATCCTTCAAAACTTGCCATGCTTCTATACTTGTATGTTGTGATGTAAATCTAACTTGAATGTTGTAAAATTTGCATATCTTCAAACTCTTGCTAAATGTCACTTCTCCTTTTTGTTGATGACAAAGAGGGAGAAGTATATTGATGATTTCATGCATTGTAATGATGTATTAAATATTTTGACATATTGCATGATTTTTTTATGACATGTTACTTGGATTTTTTTTAAATCCAAAGATTCTATCAATATGGCATATTAATATGGGGAGTTTGTTTAAACTCCAGGAGTTAAGGTTAACTCCATCATCAATTAGTTGTCATCATCAGAAAGGGGAAGATTGTTAAATCTTGAATTTTGATGATGAAACTAATTGATTATATTTTTGTTCTAACTGTGTTTTGAGTCACGCAAGTCTACTTGTGATTAGGATTAAACAATTGAAGTAGGAAGAATCAATATTGTGCTAAAGGAAAATATGTTAGAAGATTAGACGTCGACCGGAGGATCGATCGACGTATTACGAGAAGGCTTCGGACAAAGGATTCAGACATCAAGCCAAGAAGAGTTGATTTATGCCAAGAATATCAGAGTTACAGAAGGCAATTGTCGATTGGGCAACAGGCCACAAGAGAGGATGATGCGTCAAAGAATCAAACGAAGCATCGATAGACCAATGACGTGTTAGGCAACAAATTTGATTCACTTTTAATAATTATCTATATCGGAGTAGGATTAGAGTATAATTGGGCTGGAAATGGGCCAACTCAATTATGGGCCACTTGGGCCCATACCCATACTAGTTTGGGCCAGACTCAAGGACCAAAAGCATTGTTGAACCCTGTCTAGCAATGGTACTATCAGACTGGAGCGGTAGAATCGCCCAGGGTTTAGTCCCCCAAGTGGTCTGGGCGATGGTACAGCTTAGGTCCAATAGCCAAAGCTTTGCCAGGGCGATGGTACCACCCAGTTTTAGATAGTCTAGGTCTTGGTACCGCCAGACTAGGGTGGTGGTACCACTTAGTGTTAGTGTATTGGGCGGTGGTACCACCCAGCACAGGCGTTGGTACCGCCAACACCTTGAAAATCGAGGTAATTCAAATTTTGGCTCTAATTTTGAATCACCTTGAGGGTTGTAAATAACCCTCTCATCCTTGGTTAGACTACACATAAACTGAGAGAGAAAAGAGAAAAAACTCTAGTGTAATCTTGTCAAATTCCTACCTCTAAATCTTAAGTGTTGATCTAGTCTAAGAGAGGAGTGTATGTGGGGGTGTAAGGGTTTTCTCCTAAACCCATGAAAAGGATAAGTGAGTTGTAAGGGTAGTTAGTCTTCACTCAATTGAAAGAAAACTGATAGTGAAAGCCGATGGCCTCGACGAAGGAGGAATTGGGAGTGGACATAGGTCGGATGACCGAACCACTATAAATCGATTTGCATTTCTATTACGCTCTTTATTTACATTGCAAACCACTTTACTTGCTGCTCTATTTCCTCATCACCTACAAATGTTTTAAGTTAAAGCTTTTTCAATACGATTTCATCAATACGGCTTTCATCATACGAAACGATTCTTTTCATCAAATGAGTTTTCTGAAATCGCTAATTTTATGTAATCTTTACCACTGCACTAATTCACCCCTCCTCTCTTTCTCTCTCTTAGTGTCAAACTGATCGTAATAGTATTAAGTTATTTATGGTTCCTTTAGAAACCTATACTAATTTATGTGAGCTATATTTTTTAAATGAACATTTATAGGCATAATAACCATATCTACCACAAAAATTATATTTAATTTTAGAGAAAACATGCAATGTGGATCCTTTAACAAATATAGTTGACTTTTGTTGAGTGTTACTACTCATAAAGCCGATTTCTTCTTTTCTATGTACATAACCTTTATTAGTAAGGATCATGTTTAATGAATTATTTCTAATTTTAAATTTTTATAATATTTGTTGTAATATCATATTTTCCTTTTTGACTAAATCTAACTCTTCATATTTAGTACAAGAGATTAATATAAAATTATCATGCTTATTTTTTAATTTTTTAAATTTACTAAAGAGAGAAGTATAATCCTTTTTAGCAATTTATATTTCTTGCTAACTAATTTAAATTTATCATATAAATCATGAAAAATATTAAGTAATTCATCATAAGATAAAAGGGTTTCAGTTGAGTCACATACCTCATCGTTGAGAGCCATCAAAGCATAGTTCGCCACCTCATCTTCATTGGTTTGCTCTTCATCCCAAGTTGCCTTGAGTGATTTCTTCTTTTTTTGTGCTAGTATATTCTTCTTTAGTTGTAGATATTCATTTTTGAAGTGCCCTAACTTCTTGCATTCATAGTAGATGTTTATGTTCTTTTTAAGTTTGTTTTTGTTCTTGGTGACTTGCTTTACCAAATTTATTTTATTCCTTTTTATGAATTTTTTAAATTTGCTTATAAGGATTGCCAAGTCATCATCATCACTTGAGTTTTCGCTTGAGTGATATTCTTTGGTTCTAAGTATTATATCCTTCTTGTTTTTTAGAAGGTTATTCTCATGTTCATCATGTGCCTTGCAAGTCATTTCATAAGTTATTAATGACCCGATAAGTTCTTCAAGATGAAAGTTATTTAAGTTCTTTGCTTCTTGAATAGCAGTTACTTTCTAATCCCAACTTTTTAGAAAAGATCTTAGAATTTTGTTAACAAATTCAAGATTAGTAAAACCTTTACTAAAATCTTTCAAACCAATAACAACATCCGTAAAACAGGGGTACATGTCATCAATAGCTTCACTTAGCTTCATTCAAAATAATTCAAAACTATACGATAAGAGATTAATCTTAGATTCTTTAACTCTACTTATTACTTCATGTGTAACTTAAGTGTGTGTCAAATATCATATGCAGTTTCATATATAGAAATATGATTAAACTCATTTTTATCTAAAGTATAAAATAAAGCATTCATAGCTTTAATATTTAAAGAAAACGATTTGTTCTCTAGATCATTTCATTCATTCATTGGTCTAAAGGATTTTTAAAAATTATATTTGATAATATTCCATAAATCAAAGTCTATAGAAATCAAAAAAATCCTTATACGTGTTTTCCAATATATGTAGTCCATCCCATTGAACATAGGAGGATGAGTGATAGAGTGACCCTCTTGATTACCGAAAAAGTCATTTAATCTCTCTTGGTTGTTAAACTAATTGAGAAAAACTTAACTCTGATACCAACTATTAGGTCTATAAAAGCACTAATAGGGGGGTAAATTAGTGCTTTCGAGAAATTATGATTTAAAAATTCATTCAACGAAACTGATATCAAAAATATGCTTAACTTAGAATATGTAATAAGCATAAAGTAAATGAAAAGTATAAAGTAAATGCATACCCAATTTATAGTGGTTCGATCATCATAACTTATGTCCACTCCCGATTCCTCTTCCGTTAAGGCCATCAACTTTCACTGACAATCTTCTTTCAGTGAACAAAGATCAACCACTCTTGTTATAACTCTTTTCTCCTTTTTACGAAGTTATAAAAAAACCTTTACAACTCTTTTTATATGTAGTTCTCACATCTCCCTTAGTATGACCTAGAGTATTGAGGGGGAAGGACTCAACTCTTTTAATAGAAACTACACACTTGAATCATAAGTTTTTCGAGCTCTTTTCTTTCTCTATTCTTGCTATCTCAAGCAAGAAAGAGTGGGGTATTTATAGGCCCTAAATGGTTTCAAAAATGGAGCCAAAAGGTCTTATCCCCATGTTTCAAGGTACTAGCAGTACTACCATAAGTGTTGGGTGATACCATCACTTACAACACTAAGCACTAGCGGTACCACCACCTAGCCTAAGTAGTATTATCACCTAACACCCTAGAAGATCATGTACTTATGGTACTACCACTAGTCTGGGTGGTACCATTGTCAGTCTAAGCGGTACTACCGCTTGACACTAGTGGTACAATCGTCGAGTCTTCCAAAAAATATGCAGTTTGTACGTTCCAACTCAAAGGCAGTTCCACCGCCTAGTCTGGTGGTACCACCACCTGACCTAATTGTAGGTCATTGAATGAGCCTTCCAATATACCAAAATTAGCCTTGATTCAGGCCCAGTGAGCCTCTAATTAAGTTAGCATAGTTATACCTAAAACTAACTCAATTAAGACCTAAACTACGACCATCAAGAGATAAATGATTACAAAACATGAATCTTATCTTATCCGGCATGTCATTGGTTCATCCGAACTCCCAACACATCGTGCGTTCCTTCGACATATTGTCCGATCCATCATCATGTTGTCTCTCATAACATCCGATCTTATCGTAATGTTTGATTCTTCCGGCCCAATGCTTGATCTCTGACTCTGGCCTAATGTTTGATTATTCTACTTCAATCAATTTGCTTTTCCATAATCGAAGTTAATCCTGCATCATTTTTCTCAAACATAGATTAGACCATAAACTCATCAATTGATTTCATCATCAAAATTCGGGATTCAACAATTAGTTCATAAACTCATCAATTGATTTCATTATTAAAATCTAGGATTCAACAATCACTCCTTTTTTTATTATGATAATCAATTGATGATAGAGTTTTAACTAAACTCCCCCTATCTATATATCATATTGAAATATGTACCAAAAGATTAATCTTAGATTCTTTCACTCTACTTGTGCCTTCATGAGTGACTTCAAATATGTGTCAAATATCATATGCAGTTTCATATGTAGAAACAAGATTAAACTCATTTTTATCTAAAGCACAAAATAAAGCTTTCATAGCTTTAGCATTTAAAGAAAAAATTTTCTTATCAAAATCATTCCATTCATTTATCGGTTTAGAGGGTTTTTGAAAATTAAACTCAACAACATTCCATATATCAAAATTTATAGAAAGTAAAAAAATTTACATTTATGTTTTCTAATACGTTTAGTCTGTACCATTAAATATAAGTGGACAAGTGATAAAGTGACCCTCTTGATTGTCAAAAAAAGTAATTTAATCTCTCTTGGGTGTTAAACCAACTGAGATAACCAGGCTCTAATATCAATTCTTAGGATCATAAGGGCACTAAGAGGGGGGATGAATTAGTGCCTTCGAAATCAAGTTTCGATTTGAAATTTTTTATCGATAAAACCCATATCGAAAATGCGTTTAACTTGGAAAGTGACTGAGGGTAGTGAATAACTAAATTAGTTAGTAATAATAAAGAAAAGTATAGAGAGAAATACAAACTAGATTTATAGTAGTTTGGTTGTCCCTACCTGCATCTACTCTTGATTCTTCTTCCCTCAAGGCTATCAACTTTTACTACCAATCTTCTTTTCAATAGGCCAAGATCAACTACCCTTATTACAACTCTTTTTTCCTTTTCACAAACTTAGGAGAGACCCTTCACACATCTCTTTCATAACAAATCCTCACACTTCCCTTAGAACGACCTCTAAGTATAAGGAGGAAGGAACTCAACACTTTTCAATATAGTTTACATACTTCAAACCATAAGTTTTTATTGTTGCACTAAGTATAAGTGGGGTATTTATAGACCCCAAATAGCTTTAAAAATAGAGCTAAAAATTTAAATCATCGAATTTTTGGGATAATTGTTGGTACTACCACATATGCTAAGCAGTACTATTGCTTGACAGAGCCTAGGAGATCGGGCTCTGACAGTACCACCGCTTGCTTGGGCAATACCACCACCTGATACGGCTTGAGAGACTATGTTCTAATAGTACCACTGCTTGACTAGGCGGTACTATCGCTTACCATTGGGTAGTACCATCGCTGACCCTAGCGATACCATCGTCGAGTCTTTATAAAAAGTACAATCAGTACTTTCTAGCTCATAAGCGGTACCATCGCCTGGCCCAACTCTAGATTACTGAATTGACCTTCCAACAAGCCCAATTCAACTCTAGTTCAAGCCTAATGGGCTCCTAATCAAGTTAGCTTGATTACCATCCAAAACTAATTTAATTAGACTCTAAACAACTTTGATCAAGACTTAATAATTTACAATCATGAAACCTATATTGTTCGGTATGTTATTATTCATCCGACACTTCATCCGAACCTCCGATGTATCATCTTTTTCTTTAGTGTATTGCTAGATCTATCGGCATGTTGACCTCCGACAACATTGATCTTCTCAGCATACTACCTGATCCTTCTGGCTTGATACCCGAACTCCTGGCATGAAGTTCATCCTCTAACATGTCAACCAATCTTCCGACCCGACGTCCAATCTTTGATATGACACTCTCCGACTTAACGTCTAATTCTCCAACTTCACGATTCAAGTCCATGATCAAAGTTTCTTTTGTGTCACTTTTTTTAAATGCTCATTAGTTCATAAACTCATTAATTGATTTCATCATTAAAATCCAAGACTTAACAAGAAAAAGATAGATGGGAAGGAGGACATGGAGGTGGGGATGGAGAAAAAAAAGACAAATAAGAAGGATATGGAGGAGGCAGATGAGGAAGAAAGATAGATTAAGGGTTTAGAGATTTTGATTTGAATTAAACATGAGTCCATAGGAAAAAAACATAATAATCAATTTTACATTAGTCCTAAGGACATTTAACATAAAGGGTAAATGTGTTTTAGACTAAATCAGAAAAAAAAAACCCCTAAGACAAAATAATTATGATGGATGTCCTTGGATAAAAAATCAATAGTGAGATTTTTTAATTACTATTAATATATTAATGTGTATTTTGCGTGACCAAATTCTATAACTGTAACGTAATCAATGCGTGTTTTGCTAGAAGTTTATTTTCAACCGTTCTTGTTTGATTTTCACATTTATGCTCCTAAAAATAGTATTGTCCTTTTATCATGGATATAACAAGTATGATTTATGATAATTATCACGTCGATGTCATCTCAGTAATACGTGGATGGCACACTATGGTGATTTGGCATGGGCTACTTTTGGGAGGTAGATGGGATATTTCGAAGCTCCGCAAGGTCATCTAGTACAAAAAGCAGAATGGATCGGAGCATTTATGGATGTGAGAAGATGACAAGAGGCGTACAACTAAACCTATCATATGACCACGGGCTGTGATTCTAATGATAAGATGATTCAGATGCAACATTGTCGGTGGAGTACGCCCCGTAAAGATTTACAACCTTAATGGTTTGCGTGGTGGACGGCAACCTTTGGGGATTGCATGGTGTTCCGAAGAGCCAAAACATGCATTAACATCTCTTACTTATCATGTTTAGGGTTTAGTCATGTATGAATAGTAGTTGAGTGGTCCTTTTCCCCCATTGTCACTAGTACACTTACAGGTGAGCTGCACTGAATCAGCATTTCTTTGTTGGATTTTGATCTGCATTAGCTATTGTCGATTTGGAGTAAAGATAATCACACTCGTTAGGTGGGCATTAAGCTTTACTTATAGCATTGAAAGTCTCGCAACGACCACAATATCACTTGGGTGTCCGTAGCTATCACACTCAAATTAAATTCTATGGCCCGATTCCTGCGTGTCTTCGTTTCATCATTTTTTTATTTGATGCAAAGTAGGGTGTTTAAATAGAATTGAAAAATTGAATCAAACTACAATTAAATCTGAATCGATCTGAATTGATTTATCAATAATGAAGAATATTAACTTAATCCAAATGACCTAAAAACTCTGAAATATCTTTTCAAACTCAATATGTTCATCACTCTTCTTTGGTCTGTACAACTCTTCATCTTATCTCATTCTTAACCTTATATTTCCGTTAGAAATATGAACCCTATTTTTTTATCATCCTTCTTTATTAATAATCCTTTTATTGATTTGTATAAATTTTTTTGTTGATTTATATATATCATTACATATCTTCATCATCGTTACATATGAAGTCGTTATTCCTTTATAATTTTTTTCAATAAAAAATAAAAAATTACTTATGCATAAGTTTAATTATAAAGAATGCTTAGAATGATATTTGTGATATAAATTTTTTAAGAATATAGATCCGATTGAATCAAAATTCTAATTTGGTTCAGTTAAACTGAATCGATTCATCAAACCAAAACGGTACCATTCATTATTTATATATATATATATATATATATATATATATATATATATATATATATATATATATATATAATTAAAAATTAATTAATCGGTTAATAGAATCAAATTAATCGATCATAAACTAGTTCATTTAAATAGATTCAAAATGATTTCGTTTAATTGAATCTTATTTTTTCAATTTAATCCAAGAATTGGGTTCGAACCTTTAAAACACCACTAATGCAAAGACCTTCTCAGCGTGAGTAGACGCCAACAAAATCTAAATACGTCATCTTGAACAAGACGGTTGGCTAATTAACCGATGAGTTGCGATCCTTCGTCGACCTGCAAATGACAATGGATGCACGGTGTGCATGGGTGTTTCCTGTGAGCTCGTCACGAAAGAATGGTACGCGTCTTGAGTTACCACACGACGTGGCTGAACCAGTGCCTCCTCTTAGTGTGGACGCGATCGCGTCATGCGGAACGAGTAGAACTGCAGTGGCTGCAGTCAGCGCCGTAGAGTCCGCCTCGCTGGTAGGTTTGACGTGTCTGTCAGCTTGTCGAATTCCCTCGCCGTCCCTTCCCTCTCATCGCCTTTGCAGATCTCTACTATTTAGGACGGTTGATGTGAAAGCAGCACCGATCGTCATATAATCCTGTCGAGATACGGCATATCCTTCTGTAAACTGATAGCATGTCTTCTCCGACAGCAGCCATGGCCGGTAGTTGCTTCGCGGCTGCCAAGGCCTTCTTGCGATCATACCCTGAGGTCCATCTCTCTGTCGTCTGCTTCGTCTTCTTCTGCTACTTCGGCAGGGTCTTTAGGAGGTCGAGCGTCCCGGTGGACTGGCCGCTCGCTGGGATGCTCCCGGGGCTTCTGCTCAACCTCAACCACCTCCATGATTGGTGCACCGACCTCCTTAGGGTGGTCGGGTGCAACTTTTTCTTCCGCGGCCCGTGGTTCTTGGGCATGGATTTCCTGTTCACTTGCGACCCCGCCAACCTGCAACACGTCTTCAGTGCGAACTTCTCGAATTACCCCAAGGGCGGGGAGTTTTCGGAGATCTTCGATATCCTCGGCGATGGCATCTTCAACTCCGACGGCGAGTCGTGGAAGAAGCAGAGGATGAAGGCCCACGGCCTCATAAACGACCGCAGGTTCCGGTCCTTCGTCGCCAGTTCTATTCGAAACAAGGTGGAGAAAGGACTGATCCCTCTTGTGGACGATGTCGCGTTACGAGGGGCGGTGGTGGACTTGCAAGATGTGTTCATGAGGTTGACCTTCGACGCCACTTCCTACTTGGTTTTCGGCGTCGATCCATGCTGCCTCTCCATCGGGTTGCCAACAGTCCCGCTCGCGAGGGCGATGGACGACGCCATGGGCGCCTTGTTGATCCGGCATACTGTGCCGCCGGCCTGGTGGAAGTTGGCGAGATGGCTGAGGATCGGGTACGAGAAGAAGTTGGCGATGGCATGGAAGTCAATAGACCGTTATATAGCTGAAAGCATCGCAGAGAAGAAGAAACTAAGAAGCCTCAGGAATCAAAAAGACGGCGGAGGTGAATCAAAAGCCGATCTACTATCGTCTTACATCAACGACGACGACGATGAAGAGCAGCAAGACAGCCATCGACAAGAATCGACCGAGTTCGACAAGTTCGTCCGTGACACAGCCATAAACTTCATGCTCGCCGGGAGGGATACAACTGGTGCAGCGCTCACATGGTTCTTCTGGCTGCTCTGCAAAAATCCCGTGGTGGAGTCCAAGATCCTCGAGGAATTGAGTTCGACACCCCTGCGAAAGCAGAGATCGAGTTCCAATGAACTGACCATATTCGACACGGAGGAGCTGAGCAAGTTGGTCTATCTGCATGCAGCACTCTGCGAGTCGCTTAGGCTGTTCCCTCCCGTTCCCTTCGAGCACAAGGCAGCTCTGCGACACGAAATCCTCCCGAGTGGACACAGAGTTGAAGCAGGCACAAAGATCTTGGTCTCCTTGTACTCGATGGGAAGGATGGAAGGGATATGGGGAAAGGACTGCTTGGAGTTCCGGCCCGAGAGATGGATCTCGGAGAAGGGGCGGGTGCGGCACGAGCCATCTTACAAGTTCATGTCGTTCAATTCAGGCCCCAGGACCTGCCTGGGGAAGGAAGTGGCCTTCACTCAGATGAAGGCAGCGGTGGCTGCCATGGTCTACAACTTCCGCGTTCAAATGCTTCCAGGTCATGTGGTCGAGCCAAAGCTTTCCATCATCCTTCACCTGAAAAATGGCCTGAGGGTGAGGATCAAGAGGAGAGCTGGCGATGATCTACAACGGTAATGTTTGTTCTATGGAACTCAGTAAGTGCTTGCATCTTCGATTTTAGCTTGTTAATCAAGTGTGCCTGCTTGTACTGTTATCCTGTTAAAGTAAAACTAAATAAAATGCAATTTGCAAGCCATAAATTTAAGGCATCAAATAATATACGTCCACTCACTGTATATCTACTTTCTATTTTAATTGATGGAAGCATGTGGTGTATCCACTCCCAGTGTATCCACTCCCACGTTTTCGTCAGAATGTGACATATCATACGAATAAGCCACTCGTACATATCTTGTGGTTTCAATTATTGGTGTAAGGAATCATTTCTCTCCGGAGTTAATGAGGTGTCGTTTACAAGTCCTTTGCAATCATTATTTTATTTTTATTTTTTTTGTGTGGGATGCCCGTTTGAGCACTTGTCACTCGCATTATTTTGGGCAGGTCTACATCAAGATGAGAGGGGCGTGCATCCTCATGTCCACGTATTTCCTGGTTGGTTGCCTACACTCGGCCATATAAATACAGGAAACAGCATGCATTCCGAAAGTGACATGCTTTTCAAATACAATATCACGATATTGATGGATAACTTTTATATATATATATATATATATATATATATATATATATATATATATATATATATATATGACGAGTCTCAATTATTGACCCAAATTTTTAAATCGAAATTATCAATGTTACATCCATCAAATTTTCAAAATGATGTAATATTTAATCCCATATAAGATGATTCTGATATTATTTATTACGATCCAATCCATAGAGGATTAGAGTGCATGTTTTGATAAATAATTAAGGGATGTATCTATCGTTAATTTGGGTTATATATTTTAGTGATTCATGCTCAATAAGGCAATAGACAGGTAATATCAAAATTATCTAACATATCATATGATGAGCGCTGACGGAGGAGTGATGATGTCAAAAGACACAACACGACATGACATCATCATTGAGGGGGTTTAATTTTGGATTCTATTAAATTTTTATAAAAATATCAAGTATTTAAATGAAAAAATTTAATGCGTGAATTTATGTGAAGAAATATTTGAATTGATGTATAAAAACTAATGAGTGTACTGTTTTAAATATGTTCGAAGAGACATGCACGTGTAGATGATACGAAGAAAAAACACATGCAGTGCTGTGCACCCCCCAGCATGCAATAGGACAAGATTCAAACCATTCCAGTACTCCATGGCCACCACAAGTCCACGACAAATAAGCATTTCCACGAGTATCCAAGGTGCTTATGAGAACTTACACAGAAAGAACGAAAGAACTACTAAAGTACATGGGATTCAGACATTACTGTCATCATCTCACGAAGGTATAAATATGCATTTGAAGGAAGAAAACTACTATCTCGTCTTATTGTCAGCGAAATCGAACATCTGCAGTTTAGGCTTCGTCAATGCTGCATGGGGTTCATCAACTTTGTATGGTGGTATATTTTCTTCTCTCTGGGCCATTGGTTCTTTCGATTGTTGGCGGCCATCACCGTTCCAGTCTCAATCATATTGAGATTAGGATAAGAAATAAATATTATTCTAAAACTGGTCTGTTTTGTTGTTGCTAGAGAAGGGGTATGAATCTTCTCCAAACTATTTGTGTTTTCTCTCAACCATACGTTCTCTTTCGACATGATCACATCGGCTACAAAGATTTGACTGGCCAACCACGCTCGTAGAATAGAACCTTGGCTAATTATTTTAATGATAGAAAGTTTGAGTTTAAATTGAATTATTTTTTTACTCTTGTAATTTCAAAAAATGTAAGCTTATTCTTAATTTTCTCTTAAATTTTTTGGGATGATTCCTCCAAAAAGTTCTCTTTTTACTTTTTTTTTCCCCCAAGAGGTGCTACTTATTCTTATTTTTTTTCAATATACTTTCATCTGAATAATATCAAAAGTATATTTAATATGTTAGAATCGTAAAGGTACTAAGAGGAGGGGATGAATTAGTGCTTTCGAAATAAAGTTCTGATTGAAAATTTTTGATTAAAAAACTCATATCGCAAATATATATAACTTAGAATATTAGTAAAAGTAGTGAGCAACTAAGTAAAAGTAAGGAAAAGAAAAATATAAAATAGATTTATAGTGGTTCGATTGTCGCGACTTACATCCACTCCCGATTTCTCCTCCCTTGAGGCAATTAGCTTTCATTATTGATCTTCTTTCAATATACAAAGATCAACTGCCTATATTACAACTCTTTTTCCTTTTCATAAGCTTAGAAGAGAACTTTCACATATCTCTTTCGTAAGAAACCTAATACCTCCCTTAGAAAGTATTCTAAACTTAAGGAGGAAGAGACTCAACACTTTACAAGAGAGTTTTCACACTTACAATCACAAGTTTTTGTTCTTGCATCAAACAAGAATGAGTGGGGTATTTATAGGTCCAAAATGACTTTAAAATAGAGTAAAAAAATTTAAAATTCCTAGATTTTTAAGTTACTGGTGGTACTACCGCCTCATAGAGCCTAGCAAATCGGACTCTGGTGATATTATCGCTTGCCTGGGTAATACCACCACCTAACATAACCTGTTACTAGGCGGTACTACTACTGAACCTGGCGGTACCACTATCGGTTTTTTGAAATATATAATCTGTACTTTCCAGCTCACAAGCGTTACCACCACCTGACCCAACCCCGGATCACTAAATTGGCCTTTCAATAAGCCCAATTCATCCCTGGTTCAAGCCCAATGTTCTTCTAATTAAGTTAGTCTGGTTATGCCCTAAAACCAACTCAATTAGACTCTAAACTATTTCAATCAAGACTTAACAATTTACAATCATGAAGCTGTTAAAATCATCATGGTGAACAATTGAATAGGTAAGTAATAGTTATAAAAAGTATGAAAGGAAATGTATATCGAATTTATAGTGGTTCGGTTGTCATGACCTACGTCCACTCCCAATTCCTCCTCCCTCAAGGCTATTAGCTTTCACTAATGATCTTCTTTTAAATGGGCGAAGATCAACTACCTATGTTACAACTCTTTTTCCTTTTCACGGGTTTAGAAGAGAACATTTATAAGTCTCACACCTTCTTTAGGATGAACTCTAAACTTTAAAGAGGAGGAGAATACTCAACACTTTTTAAGAGTTTTACAACTTAGAATCATAAGCTTTTTCATTTATAATTCTTGCTCTTTTTTAAGCAAGAAAGAGTAGGGTATTTATAAGCCTCAAATGACTTTAAAAATAAAACTAAAAAGTATCATCTTGGGTTTTCGGGATACAGGCGATACTATCGTCAATTCTGGGTGGTACTATTGCATGATAAAGCTTGAGAGACTGGGCTCTGGCAGTATAACTGCCTAACACAGTCTTAGAGACCATGTTCTAGTGGTACTATTGCTAGTCTCAGAGACCGTGTTCTAGCAGTACTATCATTGAGTTTTTTTGGAGAAGTATATTTCATACTTTCTAGCTCACAAGTGATACCACCGTTTGGTCTGGTGCTGCCACCGCCTGACTCAACTTCTGGTCACTGAATTAGCTTTTCAATAGGCCTAATTTAGTCCTAATTCAGGGCCAATGGGCCCCTAATTGAGTTGGCCTGATTACACCTAAAATCAAGTCAATTATTTACTTAATCTACTTCAATCAAGATACAATGATTATAATCATGAATCATATGTTGTCCGATCATGTCATTACTTCGTCCGAACTCTTAGCGTATCGTCCTTTCCTTTAGCGTATTGCTTGATCCATCGGTATATTAATCTCCCACAACATTTGATCTTCTTGATGCAATGTCTGATCTCTGACATGATCCACTCTGGCCTAACATCTGATTCGCCTACTTCAATCGATTCACCTTTCCATAATCGAAGTTTGTCCTGTGTCAAGTTTTCTCAAATGCTTGTTAGATCATAAACTCATTAATTGATTTCATCATCAAAATTCAGGATTTAATAATCTCCTCCTTTTTTATGATGATAATCAATTGATGTTAAGGTTTTAACTAAACTCCCCTTGTCTATATGATTATTTGAAATGTGACAAACTTGAATTCAAAACGAATGATAACCTTTCAATTCAAGTCAAAACAATATTAATCATGAATCAAAATAATCATTGCTTGCTTCATATGCAATACAACATAAAATAATCATTATTTACTTCATATGCATATTGTTGCATACATTATATGTATTATCATAAAATCAAAGTATTTATTATATACATTATAATTTCAAGTCATCAAGATGTAAATCATCAAGGAGTACAAAACATCAAAGAGTGCATTTGACTTTGGTATCATTCTCTCCCTTTGTCATCAACAAAAAGATGAAATATATAATTTTATTATTTCTATTTTGTAATGTCTAAGCTAGTAATATTTTATTTTCTTATAAGCTACTACTTATTTCTCTTTCCCTTATTGTCATAAAAAAAAGAATGATATCATAGATTCATGATGCTACAATGCAAGATATTAATATCAAGAATAAGTTTAAATCATTTGATGATGAGGTATAGAAGTCACGAATACGATGGAGTCAAATGAAATAAATATCTCAAATTATAAATATCGAGAAATCAAGATCATGATTTGGATAAATTTCCTCTTTAAAGAAAATCTCAAGTCAAGAATATTGAGAAATCAAGAGAAAGATCATGATTCATTTAGAAAAAAATCTCCTCTTTAATAAATTGTAAAAAAAATTGTAAGAGATCAAATAGTAAAATATTTGATTTAAAAAAAATTCAAATCATGAATATCAAAAAATCAAGATGTTTGAGAAGAATTCATGCATTTAGAAGATCTAGCAAACCTAATTCTCTTTTAACGAAGTCAAATTATTTCTCACTTAATGGTTTAGTTAATATATCTACTAGTTGATATTTTATATTAATAAATTCCAATGATATATCATAATTACTTATATGGTCCCTAATAAAATGATGTCTAATATCAATATGTTTAGTTTATGAATATTGAGTGAGATTTTTTTATAGACAAATAGCACTAGTGTTGTCACACTTTATAGGTACATTTTCAAGCATAGTCTATAGTCTTCTAAAGTATTTTTTATCCAAATTACTTATGCACAATATGCACCTACAGCTATATATTCAGCCTCTACTATAGATAATACAACAAAGTTTTATTTCTTAGAAAACCAAAAAAATATGTGCATATCCTAGAAATTGATAAGTTTCAGAGGTACTTTTTTTTTATCTATCCTACATCTTACAAAGTCAGCACCAACATATATAATTAAATCAAAATTTTTAAATATTGGATACCATAATCCTAAATTTGGAGTTCCTTTTAAGTACCTAAAAATTCTTTCTATTGCTTTATGATGAAATTATTTAAGATTGGATTGAAATCTAGTACAAAGCCTAATACTAAACATTATATCAGGTCTAGTTACAATAAGATATAGTAAGCTACCTGTCATATCTCTATAAGTCTTTTGATCAAAGTATTTTTCTTCATTGCCCATATCTAACTTAATAGAGATGCTCATTGGTGTGTTAATAGCCTTAGTACTATCTATGTGAAATCATTTTAATAGCTCTAAAGTATATTTCATTTGACTAATGAAAATTTCATCATTTAGTTGCTTAATTTGAAGTCCTAAAAAAATGTTAATTCAACCATTAAACTTATTTCAAATTCTTGGCTCATACTGTTAGAGCTAGCCCCAGGAATTTTATCAAAGAGTAATTTTGACAACCCAACAAAGATAATAAACAGAAAAGAATAAAAGAAACAGAAACACCGAATTTACGTAGTTCAATCAATTGACCTACGTCCATGAATGAAGAAGGAGCAAAACTCTTATAAAAGAGACAATTACAAATGCCTTAGGAAATTATTCCTAGGCCATAAAATACCTAAAACTACTAAACAAGAAAAGCCCAAAATATTTAATATTGACTTAATAAAATTAAATCCAAATCGGCTTTTCTTGTGGTGCCTGTGGTGCATCTGTCTTCAAAGCCTAGACCCCCTTTTATAGCACCAGTAGAGATGTGCCTATGGTGCATCAATAGAAATTAGAGATGTGGGACTAAAGGACTTGTCAAACTAACAAATCTCCACCTTAGCATGTCCCAACATTGACAATTTAGCAGAACTTGCTCCACCTTCTTCACAAAAGCCCCAACGGGCAATCGCCAATAATGAATACCAACCAAGTCCAAGCACTGCTTGAACTTGTAAACTGGAAGAGGCTTCGTAAGCATCGTAATCAACCACTTAGCGGAATCATCACAAGAAATTGCATCTGAGTAGGTAGTAGCCTCAGCAACTCCACCTGTTTCTTCTGCAACAAATAAGCATATGCAACCAAATTTGCATATCTTTGTGGTGGTCGAATATTTCTCAGTGATCTATCATTGGCTATGGAATATTGCTCTTCCTTTGGAACATCTTTGTCAGTAAATTCAGGACCATCTACTGGCATTCTTTGAGTAGAAGAGTTTGACTAAAGAGATTCAGAACTACTAATCTCAAGCTCTACCTGCTTCTTTGCACTATCATTTGTACAACTAGTAGATTCCTCTTTAGAAGATAACATAGACAATTCATCAAAAGTAACATCTCTACTGATTATAAATTTTGGGGATTTGAGATCAGGATACCATAATCTGTATCCTTTCACCCCAGAAGCATACCCAAGGAAAATGCACTTTTTAGCTCGAGGTCCTAATTTTCCTTCATTTACATGCATGTATGCTGGACACCCAAAAATTTTAAAATCAGAGTAATCAGCAAGAGTATCTAACCAAACTTCCTCCGGAGTTTTAAAATTAAGTGCTGCAGAAGGAGCGCGGTTGACAACATAATAGGCCATATTAATCGCCTCTGCCCAAAAGTCTTTTGTCAACCTTGCATTTGAGATCATATACCTTGCTCTTTCTAAGAGTGTTTTGTTCATACGTTCGGCCACACCATTTTGTTGAGGCGTCATCCTAATAGTGCGATGCCGAACAATTCCTTCATTTTTGCAGAATTCATCAAAGTCACCTTCACAAAATTCCATACCATTATACATTCAGAGCCGCTTAATCTGTTTACTGTTTGCTTCTCAATCAAAGCCTTCCATTGTTTAAAGGTTAGAAAAACATCATTTTTATGCTTCAGAAAATAAACCCAAACTTTCTTGGAATAATCGTCAAAGAAAGTCAACATATACCTGGCACCACCCTTAGACTGAACACGAGCTGGACCCCAAAAGTCTAAATGAATATAGTCAAGAGTACCTTTTGTTTTGTGAACTGCCGGAGAATTGAAGCCGACTCTTTTCTGCTTCCCAAAAATACAGTGTTCACAAAAATCTAGTGGCCCAGTACTTTATCCGTAAAGAAGACCTCTTTTGCTCAATATGCTCAAACCTTTTTCGCTCATATGATCCAAACGCATATGTCATAATTTGGTGATGTCAGAATCAGATAATGATGATGACGAGACTACAACTGAGCCTGTGATAGTAGTTCCCTACAAAATATATAAGCTACCAGACCTACAAGCTTTCATAACAACAAGGGCATTTCTAGAAACTTTCATAACTCCACCTTCAGCTGTGTATTTACACCCAAGAGCCTCTAGGGTACCTAAAGAGATGAGATTCTTTTTCAAATCAGGAACATGTCTAACATTAGTGAGCGTCCTCACAATACCATCATGCATTTTAATTCGGATTGTGCCTCTACCAATAACATCATATGCGGCATTATTACCCATCAAAACAATTCCACCATTATAAGATTCATATGTGGAAAACAAATCCCTATTGGGACACATATGATAAGAACACCCCGAATCTAAAATCCATTTATTTTTAGACCTTGTCCTGTCATCAGTAGCAAAGAAAATATTTCCAAAATTTTCATCAACTGCAATACTAGCTTCAGCGGACTCAGTAGATTTCTCAATAATTTTTTCTTTTTGCTTTAATTTATTTTTCAATTTAAAGCAATCAGCCTTAATGTGCCTCATTTTATGACAATATCTGCATTCCAAATTTCTATGTCTGGATTTAGATCTAGATTTAGATCTACTACTGTCAAATTCCCTTTTATCAGTTCTACCCCTAACAACCAGACCCTCGACCTGATTTCCTCTATTCTCCCTAGTGATATCCCTATCAATCTACTCCTTAGATTTTAATGTAGATTTAATTTCCTGATATGAAATTATTTCTTTTCCATAAATCATAGTATCACGGAAATACTTAAAGGACTGGGGGAGAGAATACAAAAGTAATAGGGCCTTATCTTCATCATCAATTTTTACATCTATATTCTCCAAATCCATAACTAAGGAATCAAATTTATCAAGATGTGAGAGTATAGATGTACCTTCAATCATTCGAAGCATATACAAACTCTACTTTAAGTAGAGACGGTTCTCCACTGTCCTCTTCATATACAAGGCTTTAAGCTTGTCCCACATGCTTTTAGCCGTAATCTCCATAGCTACCTCCCATAAAACCTTATCAGAGAGATTTAGAATAATGCTAAATCGGGCCTTCTTATCCATACCTGCAAAATCTTCCTCTGACATACCATCTGAAATTTTCTCAGCTCCCTGTAGTGCCAAATCAACTCCGTCTTAAACCAGAATGGCCTCCATCTTAAGTTGCCACATACCGAAGTTGACATTTCTGTCGAATTTCTCGACAATGATCTTTGTTATTGTCATTATTGCCAAAAGATCCCAAGACCAGGCTCTGATACCAGTTTGTTAGAGCTAGTCCCAGAAATTTTACCAAAGAGTAATTTTGACAACCCAACAAAGATAATAAACAGAAAAGAATAAAAGAAACAGGAACACCGAATTTACGTGGTTCGATCAATTGACCTACGTCCACGAACAAAGAAGGAGCAAAACTCTTATAAAAGAGACAATTACAAATGCCTTAGGAAATTATTCTTAGGCCATAAAGCACCTAAAACTACTAAACAAGAAAAACCCAAAATATTTAATATGGACTTAATGAAATTAAATCCAAAGTGGCTTTTCTTGTGGTGCCTGTGGTGCATCTATCTTTAAAGTCTAAACCCCCTGTTATAGCACTAGTAGGGGATAGCAGAATAGAAATTAGAGATGTGGGACTAAAGGACTTGCCAAACCAACACATATTTTTAGCAAAAGATTCACACAATGTTTCATTTGTAAAACCAAAAATAATATCATCAACATAAATTTAAATAATAAAAAAAATATTTTTTAAATTTTTAATAAATAATATGGAATCTACCTTGCCTTTTAAAAAATTATTCTTAATAAGAAATGAGCTAAATCTCTCATACCAAACCCTTAAAGCTTGTTTTAACCCATAGAGAGCCTTGAATAACTTATAAACATGGTTTGGAAAAAGAACATTCTTAAATGGTGTTTGCTCAACATAAACTTCTTCAGAAAGAAAACTATTAAAAAAAGTACTTTTGATATCCATTTAAAATAACTTAAAAATTTTACAACAAACATAGGCAAGAAATATCCTTATGGTTTTAAGTCTTGTAATAGAAGTGAAGGTTTCTTTATAATCTATACTTTCTTCTTAGTTGAAAACTTTGATCACTAATCTAGTCTTATTTCAAACCATGATACCAAGTTCATCTTACTTATTCCTAAATATCTATTTAGTATGAATTACAAGATGATCATTAAGTCTAGGAACAAACATCTAAACCTTATTTCACTTAAATTAATTTAATTTTTTATACATTGTAAAAACCTATGAGTCATCTTTGAGAGCATCATAAATGCATTTAGGTTCAATTTGAGATAAAAAGACAGCATTCGTACAAAAAATTTTAAAAGAAAAGTAAGTTTGAACACCTTTTGATGTATTTTTAATTATTAGTTCCTTAAGATATGCATCTATACAATTTTATTCCTTGGTTAAAGTATATGCATCCAAGTTGCTTGGGAGAGGAGAATTCTCATTCAACTTCAATGTATTAAATTTAAAATTATCATCAAAATTATTTTTCTTAAATTTGGGAGACTTACTAAAAATAACATAGAAAGATTCTTCAATAACTAAAGTTTTTTTTATTGAAAATATGATAAGCTCTAGAAATAGAGGAATATCCAAGAAAAATACCTTCATTGGATTTTACATTAAATTTTCCTAAGACATCCTTTTCATTCAAAATAAAATATTTATAACCAAAAACTTTGAAATACAAAATATTAGGTCTTTTATTATTCCATAATTCATATAAAGTTTTAGATATAAGAGGCCTTATGAGAACCCTATTCATGATATAGTAAGTCATATTAATGCCTTGGATCCAAAAATATTTGGGTAGACTATGTTCATTTAGCATGGTTCTTGTCATCTCTTATAAACTCTTATTTTTTTCTCTCAACAACTCTATTTTATTATAGATTTTTTAGAGTAGAGAAATTATGATCATACCTATTTGAATCATAAAATTTTTGAAAATTATGATTTTTAAATTCACCACTATAATCATTACGAATAGAAGAAATTATAAAATATTTTTTATTTTAAACTTATTTATAAAACTTCATAAAATATTTAAAACAATCACTTTTATATGCCAAGAAGTATGTCCAAGTATATCTACTATAATCATTAATAATCACAAAAACATATTTACTATCTCTTATACTTATGATATTAATTGATCCAAATAAATTCATATAAATTAATTATAATAATCTAAAATACTCACTTGTGGTTTAGGGTTTGCATAGTGTTCCGAAGAGCTAAACAATGTATTAACATCTCTTACTTAATTATCATATTTACGGTTTAGTCACGTACCAATAGTAGTTGAGTGGTCCTCTCCTTCCATTGTCACACTCTTACAGGTGAGCAGCACTCAATCAGCATTTCCTTGTTGGATGTTGATCTGCATTAGCTATTGACGATTTGGGGTAAAGATAATCACATACTAGTTGGGTGGACATGAAGCTTTAACTATAGCACTGCAAGTCTCGCAACAACCACAATAGCAGTTGGGTGTGCGTAGCTATCACACTCAAATTAAATTATATGGCACGACTCCAGCGTGTCTTCGTTTCATCATTTCTGATTTGATGCAAAGTAGTGCGTTTACAAACAACTTGAAAATCGAATCAAACTCAAATTAAATCTGAATCAAATCGGTTGATTCATCCATAATTTAATTTTGAAGAATATAAATGATTTCAATTTGAGAGGATATTCTTTTTAGATCAAACCAAATCGATTTTAATTTTAGAATACTAAATCCAAATGCCCTAAAAACTCTAAAATATCTTTTAAAACTCAATAAGCTTGTTACTCTTCTATCGTTTTACAACTCTTCCTCCTATCTCATTGGCCTTACACTCTTGTCTGAAAGGAAATATGAACCTTATTTTTTTTATCATTCTTCTTTGTTAATAATCCTTTTATTAAATTTTATCAACTTGTATAAATTTCTTTGTTGATTTATATACATCACTGTATATCTTTATCGTTAAGAAAAAGGATTACATGTGAAGTCATTATTTTACTATAACATCTTTCAATAAAAAAAAATTTACTTATACATAGGTTCAATTATTTAGATTACTTAGAATGATATTTGTGATATAAATATTTTTAAAATATAGGTCCAATTGGATCAAAATTCTAATTTGGTTCAATTAAACTAAATTGATTCACTGAATTGAACACTATCATTCATTTGAAATATATATTTTTAAATTGCTTAAAATTAAAAACTAGTTAATCGGTTAATAGAATTGGATTAACCGATTTTAAACTAGTTCAATTAAATAGATCCAAAATGATTTAGATTCGAAAGTATCTTACTTTAACTTAATCCAATTAATTTTTAATTTAATTCAATAATGATTCGGTTCGAACCTTTTCAACACCACTAATGCAAAGACCTTCTCAGCGTGAGTAGATGCAAACAAAATCTAAATACATTCTTGAACAAGGCTGTTGGCTAATTGACCGATGAGTTGCGATCCTTTGTCGACCTGCATATCAATGAATGCACGGTGTGTATGGTGTTTCCCGTGAACTCGTCATGAAAGAATTGTACGTGTCTCGAGTTACCACACGACGTGGTTGAAACAGTGTGTGGACGGGATTGCATCATTCGGAACGAGCATAACTGCAGTGGCTGCAGTCAGCGCCGGAAGATCGCCGCGCTGGTCGGCTGCAGTCTGTCGTTACGTAGTTTTCTCTCGTCGTACTTGATGGGATAAAAAAAATAAAAAAATTTATATAAAAATAAATATTATCAGATCGTAACATATAATAAAATTAAATAAAAATTATAATCAAACAGAATATTAAGATTTACATGAAAAATCCCTCCAATATGAAGGATAAAAATCACGAACAAATAAAAAAAAATCTACTGTAAAAATAATGGATGTACAATTCTTTAAGTCTTTTGTCCAAAATCCAAGCAACAATCACAAGAGAATAATTAGAATATAAAGGTCACGTCATTATGCATAATATCCTAAACATCCTCAAATAATCACAGTAAGAGTTTACTACAGATTTGATCTAATCTGAGATGAGAATATTGTTTGGATGAATGAGAACAGTCTCTGTATTGTCCTTATCTTCTTTCCTTTCTTTTTCTTTTATTTTTCTGTCATTTTCTCCTTTTTTTGAATCACCTTACTGTTGTAAAATTTTTATTCTTTTACTATAGTTTTCTTCTAATTTTCACAGCCACCATAGCTCCCTAATTAAACTTAAGGTTTTAATTAAAGAAAAGATGGGCGATGAGTTGTTAAAGCCCACTATGGGCTGAAATTGGGTCATTTGCTCAACAACCTCCCCCTTCGGCCCATAAGGGAGGCTGTCCTATAACTCCTCAGTATGAACCCATACCGACCAACTATCTATGCATCTCCTGCCTCTCTTTTAGTAAGACCTTTATCAGCAAGTTTGCTCTATTATCATCTGTATGAATTTTCTGAAGTTACAACTACTTATCTTCAAGTATATTTCGAATCTAGTGATATCTGACATCTATATACTTTAACTTGGAATAAAAAGTTGGGTTCTTACACAAATGGATAGTACTTTGACTATCACAATGCACCACATAGTTTTTCTGTTTTAACCCCAATTCTTCTAAGAATTCTTTCATCCATAACATTTCTTTGCAAATCTCTGTAGCAGCAATATATTTTACCTCTATGATGAGAAGAGTAATACACTTTTACAATATAGATTGCCATAATACAACTCCCCTTGTAAAAGTAAGTACAAAACATGATGTGAATTTTCTCGTATCAATATTTCTAGTCATATCTACATTTGTGTAACCCGTTAGCATAGGTGATCCACCTCCAAAGCTTAAATAAACCTTAAAACTTCCTCTGAAATATCTCAAAATCCACTTCACTATTACACAATGCTTTTTGTTTGGATTTGTAAGAAATCTGTTAGTAACACCCACTGTATATGCGATGTCCGGCCTCATACATACCATTGCATACATTAAACTTTCAACTACTGAAGCATAATGAACTTTTTGCATTTTCTCATTCTCCTCATCACTTGATGGACTTTGCTCTGATCATAACTTAAAGTGACATAAAAGAGGAGAACCAATTGACTTTGCATTGCTCATACTGAACCTTTCTAATACTTTATCGATGTATTTATCCTGTGATAATCAAATCTTCTTATTTTTCCTATCACGAGAAATCTGTATACCTAGTATTTGCTTTGTTGGCTCCATGTCTTTCATTGCAAAGGACTCACTTAGTTCCTTCTTCAATGTATCAATTGTACATATATCTTTTCCAAAGATAAGCATATCATCAATATAAAGTAAGAGAATAATAAAATCCTCACCAAATCGTTTGATGCACACATAATGATCTGAAGTCATTCTTTTGTATCCATTTTTAGTTATAAATGAATTAAACTTTCTATACCATTGTCTTGGAGCTTGCTTCAACCCATATAAACTCTTTCTCAACTTGTAGATAAAATTTTCTTGACCTTTGACTTTGAAACCTTATAGTTGCTCTATATAAATTTTCTCATCTAAATCACTATGAAGGAAAGCTGTCTTCACATCTAACTGCATAACCTCCAAGTCCTGGCTAGTAGCAATACCAAGAGCAACATGAATAGAAGATATTTTAATAATAGGAGAAAAAAACTCTTCAAAGTCAATATATTTCTTTTAACCAAAACCTTTCACAACTAATTTAACTTTGTATTTTGGTTGAGAACAATATTCTTGAGTCTTCAACCTGAAAACTCATTTGTTCTTTAAGGCCTTCATTGCTTGTGATAGTTGTACCAAATCATATAGGTGGTTCTTCTATAGAGCATCCATCTCTTCCTACATAGCAACTAACCACTTCTTTTTCTACTCATTTTCAATTGCTTTCTGGAAACTCTCTGATTCACCTACATCAATAAGCATCATATACTCATCTACAGAATATCTTCTGGAAAGCTGACGTTATCTAGAAGATCTTCTCAACTGAGATTCTACGGAAAGCTGCTCCTCAATTGAGGTTTTGTAGGAAGCTGCTCCTCAACTTCTTCTTGCTCAACATGTCCTACAGATAGATTAACATCTGGCTCTACACTATCTTCCTGCACATCTCCCCCATCATCTTGATATATTAGAGGAGTAACTAGGTCACAATCTGCTAATCCTTCTGTAGAAGTCTTAGCTAGTGGCTCCTTCAAACCCTCAAGGGCTTGATCCTCAAGGAAGACCATATTTCTACTTGTAAACACCTTCTACTTTTCTGGATCCCAAAGCTTATAAATAAATTGATCATATGAGTAGTCAAGAAAAATATATTCTTTTGTCTTACCATCTAGCTTAGACCTCTCATTGTCTGGAACATGTGCAAATGCATAACAACCAAACACTCATAAATGTCTGTAGGAAACATCTTCCCCTGACTATACATGCCCTGCAACATCACCATCTAGGGCTGTATAGGGAGATAAGTTGATCACTTCAACTGTAGTCCTCAAAGCCTCATCCCAAATCTTTTTGGGTAGCTTTGCTTGTAAAAGTATACATCTGATCTTTTTCATGATAGTACAGTTCATCCTCTTTATAATTGTATTATGCTGAGGTGTACTAGATACTGTCATCTCATGTTTAATGTCATGTGACATGTAATAATTATTAAATAATCTTATGTACTCATCACCATTATCTGATCTTATATATTTCAGTTACCTTTCTGTCTCTCTTTCAACTCTGGCATGAAACTTTTGAAAACATTAATAACCTGATCCTTTGTCTTCAAAGCATAGGCCCAAACTTTCCTAAAAAAGTTATTTATAAAAGTGACAAAATAGAGTGCACTACTGATGCCAAAAATATTAATAGAACCACTAGGAGTTTTTATCCTCAAAGGACCATATACATCTATATATACACGATCCAAGATATGTATTTTTCTAGACAAAGCAAGATTAACAAAAAAAAACTCTGTATTATTTATTAGCCAAACAATCAATACAAGGGTTCAAACGTATACCTTTGAGTTATGATAATACCTCTCTCTTGGAAAGAGCTTGTAGTCCCTTCTCGCTCATGTGTCCCAATCGCCTATGCCATAACTCCATGCTGGAGTCTTTCTTTGTAGCATTTAGCTACTTACCATAAGCTTTGACCTACAACCTGTATAAAGTGTGACATTTCTTTCTATTAGCTATAACAAGAGAACTTTTACTGAGCTTTCATTGCCCTTTGTGAAACTTGCTATCATAGTCTTCATCATCTAGTCTTCCAACTAAAATTAGATTCAGCCTTAAGTCAATCACATGCATCATATCCTTAAGCACCAACTTATATCCAAGGTTAGTTTTTATGTGAATGTCACTTATGCCAATAATGTCTACCGTGCCATAGTTGCCCATCTTGACAACACCAAAATTTTCAAACCTATAGATAGCAAAGAACTTCCTCCATGGTGTAGCATGATAAAAAGCTCCTATGTCAATTATCTACTCAAGATCCTAACACACACAAGAAAAAATATCATAAAAAAGGGATAAAATTAAATAATCACCACTCTATACTATAGTTGTGGTATTCTCTTTTGACTTTGTAGACTTCACTTCTTTTTCCTTTTCCTTGCTCTTCTTAGGTTGCTTACATTGATTCTTATAATGTCCTTTCTCACCATAATTGTAGCAAACAATACTTTTCCTTGATCTTAACTTGCTTTTACCTATACGTGAAATGCTTCTATCTTTAAACTTTGACCTTCCTCTGTTCTCTAAGATAAGTGCTTGTGAATCAATCTGAGATATTATTGAGTTTTTTCTTCTCAACTCCTCATTCATCAAACTATTTATAACTTGACTCATGGTGATAATATCATCTAGCGCAGAATTACCAAGGGAAACCATTAGTGTCTCTTAACTTTTTAGCAATGAATTGAGAAGTTACAATGTCTGCAACTCATCATTAAGGGATATTTTCATAAAGGATAACTGGTTAGTAATACTCTATATTTCATTCAAATGCTCAGTAATAGAAGCACCTTCTTTATATTTCAGGTTCACAAGTTTTCTGATAAAAAAGCTTTGTTGCTAGTTGTTTTTCTTTCATAGAGACCTTACACTTTTTTCAAAAAGAATATGTAGAACTTTCAGTAAAAACATGGTGAAAGACACTATCATCAAGCCATTATCGAATAAACTCGATCATTTTTTGGTCTAACCTCTTCCACTCATCATTTGTCGTAGTTGTGGGTTTTGCACTATCCCCTTGCAAAGGTCCATACAAATTTTTGTAATACAAGAGATCTTCCATTCTTGGTTTTCATATCATCTAATTGTTTCCGTTTAAGCTAATCATGCGAGAAACACTACCAGCCTCCATGTCTAAACACAAAAATTAAATCACCAAAACCTTGCTCTGATATCAATTGATGGGATAAAAAAAAAGAAAGAACTTTTGTATATGAACAAATACTAGTAGACCATAACACACAGCAGAATTAAATAGAAATCATAATCAAATATAACACCAAGATTTATGTGAAAAACCACTCCAACATAAAAGGATAAAAACCACGGAGCAAACCAGAGAAAATTCACTATAAAAATAATGAATATACAATTCTTTAAGTCTCTTGCCCAAAACCCAAGCAACAATCACAAGAGAATAACTAGGATACAAGGATCATGTCACTGTGCATAATATCTAAAACCTCTCCAAGTAATCACAGTAATAGTTCACTATATATTTGATCTAATATGAGATGAGAATACTGTTTGGATGAATAAGAATAGTCTCTGTGTTATCCTTATTTTTTTCCTTTTTTCTCTTGTTTTTTTATCCTTTTCTCCTTTTTTTTGAATCACCTTACTGTTGTAAATTTTTATACTTTTACTATATTTTTTTCTAATTTTTGTAGTTATGATTGCCCCCTAATTAAAAAAAAGATGGCTATGAGAAGCCCACTGTAAACTAAATTAGGCCTCTGCCCAACAGGCCCTTCCCACTCATCGCCTTTGCAGATCTCATAGGCAGGTTGATGCGGAAGCAGCACCGATCGGCCATACAGATACGGCATATCCTTCTGTAAACTGATAGTATGTCTTCTACAGCAGCCATGGCAGTTCGTTGCTTCGCGGCTGCCAAGGCTTTCCTGCGATCGTACCCTGAGGTTCATCTCTTTATCGTCTGCTTCGTCTTCTTCTGCAACTTCGGCCGGGTCTTTAGGAGGTCGAGCGTCCCGGTGGACTGGCCGCTCGCCGGGATGCTCCCAGGTCTTCTGCTCAACCTCGACCATCTCCATGATTGGTGCACCGACCTCCTTAGGGAGGTCGGGTGCAACTTTTTTTCCGCGGCCCGTGGTTCTTGGGTATGGACTTCCTGTTCACTTGCGACCCCGCCAACCTGCAACACGTCTTCAATGCGAACTTCTCGAATTACCACAAGGGCCGGGACTTTTCGAAGATCTTCGACATCCTCGGCGATGGCATCTTCAACTCCGAAGGCGAGTCGTGGAAGAAGCAGAGGACGAACGCCCACGGCCTCATAAGCGACCGCAGGTTCCGTTCTTTTGTTGCCAGTTCTATTCGAAACAAGGTGGAGAAGGGACTGATTCCTTTCGTGGACGAAGTCGCGCGACGAGGGGCGGTAGTGGACTTGCAAGATGTGTTCCTGAGGTTGACTTTTGACGCCACTTCCTACTTGGCTTTCGGCGTCGATCCATGTTGCCTCTCCATCGCGTTGCCGACCGTCCCGTTCATGCGGGCGATGGACGACGCCACGAGCGCCTCGTTGCTCCGGCACACGGTGCCGCCGGCCTGGTGGAAGTTGGCGAGATGGCTGAGGATCGGGGACGAGAAGAAGTTCACGATAGCATGGAAGGTAATAGACCGTTGCATAGCGGAAAGCATCGCAGAGAAGAAGAAACTAAGAAGCCTCAGGAATCACAAAGCCGGCGGAGGCGAAGAAAAAGCCGATCTACTCTCGTCTTACATCAACGACGACGACGACGATGAAGAGCAGCAAGACAGCCATCGACAAGGATCGACCGAGTTCGACAAGTTCCTCCGTGACACAGCCATAAACTTAATTTTTGCCGGGAGGGACACAACTGGTGCAGCGCTCACATGGTTCTTCTGCCTGCTCTGCAACAATCCCGTGGTGGAGTCCAATATCCTCAGGTATTGAGGTCGACGCCCCTGCGAAAACAGAGATCGAGCTCCAATGATCTGACCATATTCGATCCAGAAGAGCTGAGCAAGTTGGTCTATCTGCATGCAGCCCTCTGCGAGTCGATCAGGTTGTTCCCTCCCGTTCCCTTCCATCACCAGGCAGCTCTGCGACATGAAGTCCTCCCGAGTGGACACAGAGTTGAAGCAGGCACAAAGATCTTGTCCTCCCTGCACTCCATTGGGAGGATGGAAAGGATCTGGGGCATGGATTGCTTGGAGTTCCGGCCCGAGAGATAGATCTCGGAAGAGGGGCGGGTGCGGCATGAGCCATCTTGCAAGTTCATGCACGTTCGGTTCTGGCCAAAGGACCCGCCTGGGGAAGGAAGTGGCCTTCACTCAGATGAAGACAGTGGTGGTTGCCATGGTCTACAACTTCCAAGTTCAAGCGCTTCAAGGTCGTGGTCGAGCCAAAGCTGTCCGTCATCCTTCACATGAAGAATGGCCTGAGGGTTAGGATCAAGAGGAGAGCATAGAGCTGGTGATGATCAACCACAGTAATGTTTGTTGTGTGTCACTCACTAAGTGCTTCCATCTTTGATTTTAGCTTGTTAATCAAATGTGCCTGCTTGCACTGTTATCCTGTTAAAGTAAAGCTAAATAAAATGCAATTTGCAAGCCATAAATTTAAGGCATAAACTAATATATGTCCGATCACTGTATATCTACTTTCCATTTTAATTATGGAAGCAAATGGTGTGTCCCCTCCCACATGTTTTCGAGACATTGCGACATGTCATATGAATAAGCCACTGGTACAAATCTTGAGGTTTGGATAATTGGTGTACGGAGTTATTCTCTCCAGAGTTGAATGAGATGTACAAGTCCTTTCCAATCATTATTTTCTTTTTATTTCTTTGTGTGGGATGCCCTTTTGAGTACGCGTCAGTCGCATTATTCTGGGCATCAGTCATCGAGGTCTGCATCAAGATGAGAGGGGAGTGTATCCTCATGTCCACGTATTTACCCGATGGTTGCCTACACTGGCCATACAAATACGGGAGACAGCACCGGTTCCGAAAATGACATTCATTTCTAATACAGCATCGTAGATAACTTGTATATATTATTCTTGTCGAGTTTCAATTATTGTCCTAGAATGATGTTTAAACCAAGTTACCAATATTACCTCCATCAAATTTTTATAATAATATACCATCTAATCTCATACAAGATTATTCTGCAATTATTTATTAAGATCCGATCCAACCCGTAGAGGATCAAATTGTATATTGTAGTAAATAACTGTATCAAAATTGATCTAGTATTAAGTAAGGTAAAGGTGCATAATGAGACTTCCTCATTGGGTATGTACTATGACAAGATTTAGTTATGAACTATGTTAAATTTTTAATGAACATTAAACATTTAAATGAGAATTTTAATACGTAAATTTGCGAGAGAAAATATTCGAATTGATTTAGAAAAACTAGAGTCTACTTTTTTTAAAGATGTAGGAAGAGACATGCACGTGCAGATGACACGAAGAAACAACACATGCGGCACTGTGCATCAGCAGCATGCAAAAGGATACGATTCAACGCACTCCATTAAACCATGGCCACCACATGTCCATGACAATAGCCAAACGAACATCCGTTTCCACGAGTATCCTAGGTGCATATGGGGACTTTACACAAAGAAAGAATGACTTTGATTTAGTACACGGGATCTAGACGTTACTGTCATCGTCTCACGAAGATAGTTAGATTGGAGGAATTGAAAACTACTAACTCGTCTTATTGTCAACATCGAACAGCTGCAATGCTGCCTACATGTAGTTATCATCTTTGCTTGGTGTGATATTTTCTTGTCTACGGGCCATTGGTTGTTTAGATGGTTGGAATGATATTTTCTTATCATTCCAATCTCAATCATTTTGAGATTAAGATAAGAAATAAATATTATTCTAAAATTAGTTTTTTATATTATTATTGTTAAAGAAAAGGTATGTGATAGAAGATTACGATACGGTGGGATAAAAAAATAAGAAAGAACTTTTATATATAAACAAATACTAATATACCGTAATACAATGGAATTAAATGAAAATTACAATCAAATAGAATAGTAAGATTTACGTGGAAAACCTCTCTAACGTGAAGGATAAAAAATCATGAGACAAATTAGAGATAATCCACTATAAAAATAATGAATGTACAAATCTCAAAGTCTCTTGCCCAAAACCTCCCCAACAATCATAAAAGAATAACTAGAATACAAGAATTTCATCACTATGTATAATATCCAAAACCTTCCCAAGCAATCATAGTAAAAATTTACTACATATCTTATCTAACTTGAGATTATAATACTGTTTGGATGATTAAGAATAACCTCTATGATATCCTTATTTTCTTTTATTTTTTTCTCTTATTTTTTTTTATCATTTTTCTTCTCTTTTTGAATCACCTTGTCACTGTAATTTTTTGCCCTTTTCTATAGTTTTTTCTCTTATTTTTCACAGTTACCACATCCCCTTAATTAGACTTAGGGTTTAGGTTAAAGAAGAGATGGACTGTGTGCTACTAAAGCCTATATAAATTTGAATAATGGGCTGCCTACCCAATAACCTCCCCCTTCAGCCCATAAGGGAGGCTGTTTCATGACTCCTCAGTATGAAGTCATGTCGACCAATTATCGGCACATCTTCTGCCTTTCTTTCGGTAAGGTCTTTATCAACATATCTGCTCCATTATCATCTATATGAATTTTTTAAAATTGCAACTACTTCTCTTCAAGTACATTTCAAATCCAGTGATATCTGACATCTATAAACTTTGACTTGAAATGAAAAATTAGGTTTTTACACAAATGAATGACACTTTGGCTTTTACAATGCACCACATAGTTTTCCTATTTCAACTCCAATTCTTGTAAGAATTCTTTCATCCATAACATTTCTTTGCAAACCTTTGTAGCAGTAATATATTCTGCCTCTATGATGGAGAGAGCAATACACATTTACAATTTGGATTGCTATGACATAGTTCCCCCTACAAAAGTAAGTACAAATCCTTATACAGATTTTCTCGTATTAATATCTCTTGCTATATCTGCATATATGTAACTTATCAACATAGGTGGTCCACCTCTAAAGCTTAACTTCTTCTGAGATATCTTAAGATCCACTTCATTACTGTCTAGTGCTCTTTGCTTGGATTTGTAAAAAATTTACTAGTAACACCTATTGTATATGCGATGTCTAGCCTCGTATATATTATCGCATACATTAAACTTCCAACTGTTGAAGCATAAGGAACCTTTTATATTTTCTTCTTCTCCTCATCATTTGATGGACTCTGTTCTGAGTATAATTTAAAGTGACCAGAAAGAGGAGAACCAATTGGCTTTGCATTGCTCATACTAAACCTTTCAAATACTTTCTTAATATATTTCTCCTGTGACAATAAAATCTTCTTATTTTTTCTATCATGGAAAATCTATATGCTTGGTATTTATTTTATTGGCCCTATATCCTTCATTGCAAAGGACTCACTTAGTTCTTTCTTTAACTTGTCAATTGTATATATATATTTTTCAAGAATAAGCATATCATCAACATAAAATAAGAGAATAATAAAATTCTCACTAAATCGTTTGATATACACATAATAATCTGAAGTCATTCTTTCATATTTATTTTTAGTCATAAATAAATTAAAATTTCTGTACTACTGTCTTGGAGCTTGTTTCAACCTATATAAACTCTTCCTCAAATTGTTTTCATTCAAACTAATCATACGAGAAACACTACCGGCCTCCATGTTTGAATATAAAAAATTAAATCACCAAAACCTACTATGATACTAGTTGATGGGATAAAAAACAGGAATAACTTTTGTATATGAACAAATACTAGTAGGTTGTAACACAACGAAATTAAACGAAAATCACAATCAAACAGAACACCAAGATTTACGTGAAAAACCCATAACGTGAAGGGTAAAAAACCACGGGGCAAACTAGAGATAATCCACTATAAGAATAATGAATATACAAATCTTAAAAGTCTCTTGCCCAAAACCTCCCCAATAATCATAAGAGAATAACTGAGATACATGGATTTCGTCACTATGCATAATATCCAAAACCTCCCTAAGCAATCACAGTAAAAATTCACTACAGATCTGATCTAACATAAGATGAGAATACTATTTTGATGTTTAAGAACAATCTCTACAATGTCCTTGTCTTCTTCCCTTTTCTTTTTCTTTTATTTTTCTATCATTTTTCTCCTCCTTTAGAATCACCATATTATTATAATTTTTTGCCCTTTTGGTGTAATTTTTTCTCTTATTTTTCGTAGTCATCATATCCCCCTAATTTGATTTGGGGTTTAGGTTAAAGAAGAGATGGGCTATGGGCTACTAAAGCTCATATGAGCTGAATAATGGGCTACTTGCCTAACATGATATAGATAAATATAGAATGATAATTTTATATTTCTTATATATTTTAATCCTCAATCAATCTATAATTTGAGAATCATTTAAGTACATGATTTGAATATATGATTTGAGTATATAATTAAGAAAAAAATTTCCTATATAAATATATTATTTAATAAAATAATCTCTTTCATAATAAATTTGTAATATAAATCTTCTCCAAAATGGATTGTGTTTTCCCTCAACCAAACATTCTCCATAAGCTACAAAAGGTTGACTTGTCAGCCACACTTGGAAGATAGAATCTACGCCACCATTTTAATCATAAAAACCTTGAGCCTAAGTTAAATTATATATTTTACTCTTTTAATTTCTAAAAATTAAGACTATTCTTAATCATTGCTTAATTGTTTTCTATCTCATATGCTAATATTTTTCTATCATTCATATTGCCTTGCATCGATATCTAATTAAATTTGAGCACGGTGAACGTGCCACGACTTAGCCGCGACTCTGACGCGGCACGCGTCCTCAAGAGGAGAATATTGTATATACAATAATAGTACGCTTCTCGAGATGTGTCATGTTCCCAGCAGTCGGTATCTTAAGAGTCACGACTTAAGCAATCACATTAATTACCACTATTTATATAGTTAACATACACGAAAAAGGCAGGACAGTTCACGTAAAACTTATTCACGAAAGGCCCGTTTACCGGTATTGGCATGTGTTCCACGTCGACTCCGCCTTTCTCGTCCACGTGACAGTGCCACGAGAAAAGAAGGAGCTGAAGATGGAAACCGAGACGAAGGTTGATGGCGAAAGATCGGAGGGAGGAGAGCGAAGAAACGAACACACCACGTTGGTTCACAGACTTCCCACCTCCCTTACTCTCTCTCTCTCTCTCTCTCTCTCTCTCTCTCTCTCTCTCACACACACACACACACACACCGCCTCTCCGAGATATTTTTTTGGGTTCTCTTTTGATCTCTCTTTCTCTGTCACGTTGCACCTAGTGAAGAGAGATGGAAAGCGCGCGCGCTCTTAGAAGAGTCCTACGGCCTTTCTTGTTCACGGGAGTTTGGTTGACGAGTACTCTTCTTTATTTAGGTTTGGAGAAGAGAGGGAAGTCATTTGGAAGAGTGTAATCGTGTGATGATGTCGAGGAGCTCGTCCACCCCAGTTCTTGGCTCCCTCCTCTCCTCGTCCTCCTCCCTCCACATCTCCTCCGAGTGTTCCGACCACCACCACCACTCCTCTCCTGACCCCGATCTCCACTCTTTCTCCTGTCATTTATCCCCTGCCTCCGACGACTTCCGTCACCAGAGCCCATCCCTCGGCATCCGGAGAAGCCGCTCCGATGGCAATCTTGGCTCCTTTCTCTCCGACCACCATCCGCCATCACCGAAGTGCCCCTCTCAACTTCCACATACGACTCTGGAGACCATCCTTTCCTTCTCCGTGTACATCCGGAAAACACTGGCAGAAGAGGAGGCAGCGGAGGAAGAAGACGATGACGAGAACGATGGGCAGCGCGTTGATGGAGGATTCGACTTTGCAAGCGAAAATCGAACTGGCTCTGCGAGTACTGGCTGGCCGCAGCCGCCTCCGTTGTTCCTCGCGAGAGGGCTCGGGATCGACCGGATCGGGTCAGGGCTCTTGACCGCTGGCGGTGGTGGTGGTGTTGGGATATGCGACGTTCCGATGGGGAACGGAGGAGAGCAGTCGGATGTGGAGATGCACTACAAGCGGATGGTGGAGGAGAACCCAAGAAATGCTCTGTTCCTGAGAGACTACGCGGAGTTTCTCTACCAGGTAATATTTCCATTGCTTCCGCCTTCTCTCTGCGAAGAATAATTAAGACACATTTTTTTATCCATATTTTCTTTGATTTTATATCAAGAAACATCTTATTTGCTTCCATCATATGTAGGCCAAGGGAGACATTAAAAGAGCCGAGGAGTACTACTCTCGTGCTATACTTGCAGACCCTGATGATGGAGAAAGTCTGTCACAATACGCTAGATTAGTGTGGGAGCTGCACCAGGATGAAGAACGAGCTTCCAGCTACTTTCAACAGGCAGTTCAAGCTGCACCTCATGACAGGCAAATCATCCATGAATCCTTTCCTATTCAATTATAAACAGAAAAAATCTTATACAGTTGAAGCTTATTTTCCATGCAGCCATGTTCTTGCTGCGTATGCTGAGTTCCTGTGGTACACAGAGGAGGACGATGATGGAGAAGGAGGTGCTGAAGGTGATGGATCGCAAAATTCCACCATGTGATCGTCTTCAAACGCTCCTACGACTGCTTGACATGGAGCAGTATGTCAATATTAACTAAGGAAAGAGGAAACGAAATTGTTGAGTAGCTTAATCTGCTTGAATGTGTGATGATAACAACAGGGGCTTGATGAGAAGCTCATGAGTTTTCACTCTGATCCATTAAAGACCAGAAGAATGGTAACACGTGTTAGGAAAAGATGTTCTGAATACGTGGAAGCGATAAATACCATTTTTTTTCTAATTTATGTGAATTAAGCAGGATATATATTTTTAACACCAAATATGATGTCGTAAATAATTTAATGGTGCACATGTCAATCAGATAAGTGATAAAATAATAAGTAAATCATGAAGTAATTTTTTAATATAAACTAAATTAATTAAGAGAATTTAATACAATCAAGTCCAAGCTCATCGGAACTTAACAATGAATACAAATCGGGTGGCCAATTGACATGCCACGACTGTTCTAATCGTAAGACCTTAGCATGCATGGTAAGTCAATGAGTACACTAATTGTCTTCCGTGGATTTGAGAAATTTCTAAACCCATGAACTTGGGAAACAATAAAAAGAGGTTACGAAATTACATTGGTAAATTGTGATAGAGGCTTGTCTTCTTTCTTCAATATTCTAATCAAGTTTTTATTATCAGCTTCAATCATAATGTAATTGATTCCTTCTGAAATTGCTTGTTTTATACTATCAACAACAACAACAAACAGTTCCCACTCTTCTTAGTTTTCATATTATAAGCATAATCAATATTTAGTTTGATTCAACCAGAGTTTATTTTTTTTCATTTGATACTACTTTGGCAAGGTAACTTAGTAAACCCTTCGGATACATGAGATGTCACAGAATTCATCACATAATTAATAGCTCTATATGCTAAATTGATAGGAGAGGTCTTGTTCCCATCAAAAACAATATCATTGCGAGCTTTCTAAATCAACCGTAAGTTATGTGTCATAAGAGATTTGAGAAGTAATCTACTATTTTTAGATAGTTTATCTCATTCTTTAAGCCAAGAAGCATTCTGTCATTCATTTATATATTCAGATTGAAAATATAAACAATTCTCATAAAATGATCAAAAGATTTTAGAAAAGAAACAGCTAAAAATATGTAATTTGGGTCATCAGTAAATTGATCACAAAATAACAACAATAAACATTGATAACGCCAAAGGAAGAAAGTCTAGCAGAAGTTTGTAAACGATTATGTAATAATTTTCAACATAGTAAAAGAACTCTAGGAAGAGTAGGAATGCACCATAGCAATTTCCGAACTTTCCTATTCATAGTAGGGATATTTTCCTTATCTTGAATATGTTTGATGGTTGCCCTTTGATACTGGACTTCCACACAATCTTATCATCATAAGGAGATTGAGAAATTTCAATCTTAGAAATTTGCTCCACAAGTATGTTGTCAAAATATAGTTCCAAGAATATCAAATCAGCTACAATTATATCATTAAAAAAGAGAGATGTATTATAATAAGTTGATTTTAAAGAAAAAGGAGAATCATAAAACCAATTGTCATAGAAAACTTTTATCGAGTTTCCAGTATCAATAACACGAGTAAAACCATTAACAAGCTCAGACATGAGCCGGGAGAAAAATTCTCCAAGTCCAACTAATGATGTTTCTGAGTATTCCAAGAAGAAACCAGTCCACACTTAGCCAAGACAACACTATTCCAAAGGTTATCAGCCTTATTAAGATACAGATGAACATTTTTGGCATGCAGTGCAAACCTAGTGTGATACAAATCATGAATATCAAGGCTATCATTTAATTTTGGTTTAGTGGTAGTGTCCAAAGCTAAAAGATGCATCCTCTTATAGTTAGACAAGATTTACGTTAGAAACTCTTCAAGGTGAAGGGAAAACCTATGAGAGATTACAGTGTTTTCTCTAGACTAACAAGAGAATATCATGAGAAATATAAAAATAAGAACAAAATAAATATAAGAAGAAATTTTAAAGATCAATGCCCATCAATTTGAGACGAATAATACATAGATTAGCATATTTGAATTTGACTATCCAATATCGAATTTTTTTTCTTTCCTATGTATGACGATCATATATATATTTTTCATCTAACGACACATTAAATTAAGTTTTAATTGATCTTTATGACTCAACCATGTGCGGAACCGACTTCAGTCGCAATAGGGTGAATGAGTCAGATTTTTGTCTGACCTTTTCTCAAAGGCTGTAGTGAGAAGCAAGAATGGAACTTGAATGCAAATGCCCTCTTCGTGGGTTCGTAGAAGAACCGAATTTTCTTGCAAAGCGAAAGCTTATCATACGCAAGAATGAAGTTAGAGATACAGAGAAACCAATTCTTGTTGGAGATAATAAGGTTTATGTTATCTGTATCAAATCTGGCCCCATTTGCAATCAAGTTAGAGAGAGAGAGAGAGAGAGAGAGAGAGAGAGAGAGAGAGAGAGAGAAAATCTTGTTGGAGATAATAAGGTTTATGTTATCTGTGTCAAACCTGACCCCATTTGCTTAGTTCAAATTAATAATTTCTGCGAAACTGATGCAAAATTAACCAAAAAAACTTGTGAAATTTGATTGTTGATTTTGGAAGTTTGAAGAAATTATAAGATATACAAATTTCTTTCTCTTGCACTTCCATTCTACTACTTTAAAAGCATTGGCAACTACGAGACATAAGCAGGTTTTAGAGGCCTCTCAGCCTTTTTTTCTGAAGGATCAACCCGAGTCTCATAAAGAACAAAGGATGGTTCTATCTTTAGCTAGCAACGTTTACTAGGGTTTTTTCTTGTTTGCATTGCTTTTAGTTGTCCTCTTAGTGGTGCCAAAATGAGTTCAACCGGAGATAAGAAAAACCATATTGAATTGTTCTCAGGACGAATTTGATTCGGTCTACATCACATAAATGAAAAATTCTATTAAAAAAAGAGTTCAAATATTAAGTAATTATCGATTAGGTTATGAAACAAACATGATTGATTGAGTCGAGGGATATGATGGTCATGATAATTACCGATATGAGGATAGGTTAACTCCTATAAGAGTTGACGTTGGAACATATTCAGGTATCAACATCAAAAGTCTTGTGCCAATTCACATTGCATGAACAACGACGGATATAATTTTATACATAATCGGTCTATATTACATGTTTCACTTCGTTGATAGTTTTAAAAACTTCATGACAAATTGCACAAGTTATTATGGTAATAGAATAGCAATATTGCATAGCCGAATATTTTACCTAAAAAAAAAATAGGTTTATAAGATATATATATATATATATATAGCTGAAGCTCCACAAGTTACGGATGTAAACAAGACACCAGCTTATCTGGCCCAAAATCTAAGAGATGGGTCGGATCACCACACCCAGGAGGCCCACTAGTATCTGTATATATATTTATATATGACGACGCGTAAACCCTATCCCCCCTAGTCGTTCTTCAGTCTCCTCGCAGCGGCAGCTGGCGGCGGAGCGAAAGAGGAGGGAGCAAGATGCCGGCTGGGCACGGGCTGAGGTCGAGGACGAGGGATCTCTTCTCCCGGCCCTTCCGTAAGAAGGATACATCCCCTGACCACCTACCTCCGCACCTACAAGATCGGCGACTATGTCGATGTCAAGGTGAATGGGGCCGTCCACAAGGGTATGCCCCACAAGTTCTACCACGGCCGCACCGGCAAGGTCTGGAACGTCACCAAGCGCGCCATCGGCGTCGAGATCAACAAGCAGGTCCGAGTTTCACTCTCTTGTTTCTAATCTGTTTGTGATTCTTAGTTTTCAACTGCTGCTTGATTTCCTTATAAAAAAAAGATGTCCTTTTCATTGTCCTCCGGAGAAGCAAATGGCACCTTTTAATAATAAGATGGGAATAAGTTAAAAGAGGTTTTTGTGGACTGATCATGTACAGTCTTGGCAAAAGTCTCAATCTTGGAACAGATTTGGGCAAGTTGGTTTGTTCGTTATGTTTGATTAAGCTACTATAGAAACTGTGATTTTTTTGGAGTTCTGTTCATAACTCGTTAATTACGTTAGATATGTTGGATGTAGGGAATGTGTGTGTTTGTTTCTGTGCCTAATACAATAGCTAAGGTGTGGGCAAAACATTCTGGAAATAAATACTATGTAGTTAACACTATGGTGTGGAAAACAGATTTGAGAAATCAAGGACCTTCACATCAGGTGAAACTGTTAGTCATGGTTAGCAGTTGCAGTCGAGAGTCTCATTATGGCTCTATAAAGGTATTTCTTTTGGTCACGGAAGACTTAATAGTGCTGCTGTTTTGAATTCAAAATGGAGGCGTGATGCCATCTTGGGACATTGAGGAACATGACATCTCAGTTTTTTGGTCCGGCATTCAGTATCAATCTCACTCCAATAGCCGACGAAGGACTGGTTTTTAATGGTCTGACGAAGTACTAGTATTGAAATACATAGCTTGTTACCCATTTACTTTTTATTTGTTTATTGTTCTATTCAATTATACAAGATGGTATAAGTTGGTGAAATGTTCAATATACTGGTATTGTGGTCTGGTAGGTTTTGGAAGTCACATATAGGGTTTGGTTGATGAATTTACACCCGAAGAGATGCCTGATGCTTAGGGATTCTTTCTATTCATTCAATGAAATTAAAACAAATATATGAGCCCTTATTCCTAGATGGAAATCTTGCGATGTTAGATAAATTCAATCAATGTGGGGAAGAAAAGGCAATCAAACCAGATTCATTTATTTGATATCTAATATATGTTTGATCCATTTTAAACAGCAAGCAAGCTGCCTATACCTACTGTTAATTTTATGCGCTTTGGTATTATGCCAAGTAATTGGTTGAATAAGTTTTTGTTCTTCAGGTTGGTAACCGGATCATCAAGAAAAGGATCCATGTCCGTGTGGAGCATGTGCAACCTTCAAGGTGCCAGGAAGATTTCCGTGCAAGGGTGAAAAAGAATGACCAGTTGAAGGCCGAGGCAAAGTCACGGGGTGAGGTCATCAGCACCAAACGGCAGCCGGATGGCCCGAAGCCCGGTTTCATGGTGGAAGGCGCTACACTTGAGACCGTTACTCCTATTCCTTATGATGTGGTCAATGATCTCAAGGGCGGCTACTAGTCTCCATTGGTCAATCTTGGCTTTATGCTTGATCCTTGGTTTGCTTAAAGACTTCACCTATTCAAACTAGTTGTCTTTGGCAGGTTTTATGATGAGACTTGTTTGTCATGCGAGTATGCATCAACTTTTTTGTGGTTGAATGCTTAATTTAGTCTAATAGTCTTATTTATATTAACCTTTTTGTAGTTGAATGCGTAATTTAGTATGTTAGCTTGTTATTTATACATCTTGTTTCATTGTCATTATTAACTCGGGCTCAGGTGTTTTTGATTCACGTTTATCTTAATACAGATCATTTATATCATCAGGGAGCAAATTAAACTATAGATTTGTTACAGTCATAGGTTTTTTTGCATTATTGTCGGAGCATTTTATAGGTTGTTATTGTTGTATTATCAGAGCATTAGCAGATTACAACAATTCTATGAATGCTTCCAAAAGTCATAAGTTTTCAGACAGTCACTACTCTCACTTCTAATGGGCTGTTCCATAACCCAAAAACAAGTAAACTCAGGTCTGCTGGTCTGTATAGATTACAAGATTATTAACTGTGAAGCAGTAAAATTTGGGTTGTCTTTGAAAATTATAGGCAAACTGTCACATAAAATAAGGCATCAAGCAAAATATTTTATGTTACCATCTTCAACAGATTCCCCCGTTCCCTATACGACGAAAATTCTACTTAATATTACGTATATATGTGTAAAGTTATTACATAAATTTCTACATCACGATTATGTATGAATTTTGTTTTAGTTGCACTTGCTCTTCTTATCATCCATATCTCAGGCCAACAACTGCACTTGTACATCTATCTGTTCGACAGTTCCACCTCATACTGCCCATAAAACCACTGCATGCAAACTCATCGCTAAACCCAAACATCTCGTACCAAATGACATTGCGACGTCGCTGATGTGGCCCAGACTTCACCTAACTTTGCAAGGTTGAGACTGGACGAGGTTGAGGCTCGCGGTGTGTGCCGGATTTGTTGATATTGCTATCAAAACCTTTGCCTAATAATATTTGATATAAATTTCAAACACAAGTAGGTATTTGATTGCAATTAATTTAAGTTTGATCTTTTCCCCCTAAATCATTCTCTGTATGAAGCCCAAAGACGCCTAATCACTTTCTCCTAAATGCATGAAATATTTAAACAATTACATGACAGAACTTTACTTTCAAGAAAATGGATGATTACCCAACTACAAAAATTTGTTATTCGCTAATTCATAGTAACTTATGAAGCTTAATTACGGTAATAGGTGCCGTGAGTGGCTGAGAATGTTAATTAAATTAGTTACTTGTGAACAGTAGAGGTAAAAAGACAGCCATCGACAAGGATCGACCGAGTTCGACTCTTTTCTATAGTTTTGACAAGGATCGACCGAGTTCGACAAGTTCCTCCGTGACACAGCCATAAACTTAATTTTTGCCGGGAGGGACACAACTGGTGCAGCGCTCACATGGTTCTTCTGCCTGCTCTGCAACAATCCCGTGGTGGAGTCCTCAGGTATTGAGGTCGACGCCCCCTGCGAAAACAGAGATCGAGCTCCAATGATCTGACCATATTCGATCCAGAAGAGCTGAGCAAGTTGGTCTATCTGCATGCAGCCCTCTGCGAGTCGATCAGGTTGTTCCCTCCCGTTCCCTTCCATCACCAGGCAGCTCTGCGACATGAAGTCCTCCCTGAGTGGACACAGAGTTGAAGCAGGCACAAAGATCTTGTCCTCCTGCACTCCATTGGGAGGATGGAAAGGATCTGGGGCATGGATTGCTTGGAGTTCCGGCCCGAGAGATAGATCTCGGAAGAGGGGCGGGTGCGGCATGAGCCATCTTGCAAGTTCATGCACGTTCGGTTCTGGCCAAAGGACCCGCCTGGGGAAGGAAGTGGCCTTCACTCAGATGAAGACAGTGGTGGTTGCCATGGTCTACAACTTCCAAGTTCAAGCGCTTCAAGGTCGTGGTCGAGCCAAAGCTGTCCGTCATCCTTCACATGAAGAATGGCCTGAGGGTTAGGATCAAGAGGAGAGCATAGAGCTGGTGATGATCAACCACAGTAATGTTTGTTGTGTGTCACTCACTAAGTGCTTCCATCTTTGATTTTAGCTTGTTAATCAAATGTGCCTGCTTGCACTGTTATCCTGTTAAAGTAAAGCTAAATAAAATGCAATTTGCAAGCCATAAATTTAAGGCATAAACTAATATATGTCCGCTCACTGTATATCTACTTTCCATTTTAATTATGGAAGCATGTGGTGTGTCCACTCCCACATGTTTTCGAGACATTGCGACATGTCATATGAATAAGCCACTGGTACAAATCTTGAGGTTTGGATAATTGGTGTACGGAGTTATTCTCTCCAGAGTTGAATGAGATGTACAAGTCCTTTCCAATCATTATTTTCTTTTTATTTCTTTGTGTGGGATGCCCTTTTGAGTACGCGTCAGTCGCATTATTCTGGGCATCAGTCATCGAGGTCTGCATCAAGATGAGAGGGGAGTGTATCCTCATGTCCACGTATTTACCCGATGGTTGCCTACACTGGCCATACAAATACGGGAGACAGCACCGGTTCCGAAAATGACATTCATTTCTAATACAGCATCGTAGATAACTTGTATATATTATTCTTGTCGAGCTTCAATTATTGTCCTAGAATGATGTTTAAACCAAGTTACCAATATTACCTCCATCAAATTTTTATAATAATATACCATCTAATCTCATACAAGATTATTCTGCAATTATTTATTAAGATCCGATCCAACCCGTAGAGGATCAAATTGTATATTGTAGTAAATAACTGTATCAAAATTGATCTAGTATTAAGTAAGGTAAAGGTGCATAATGAGACTTCTCATTGGGTATGTACTATGACAAGATTTAGTTATGAACTATGTTAAATTTTTAATGAACATTAAACATTTAAATGAGAATTTTAATACGTAAATTTGCGAGAGAAAATATTCGAATTGATTTAGAAAAACTAGAGTCTACTTTTTTTAAAGATGTAGGAAGAGACATGCACGTGCAGATGACACGAAGAAACAACACATGCGGCACTGTGCATCAGCAGCATGCAAAAGGATACGATTCAACGCACTCCATTAAACCATGGCCACCACATGTCCATGACAATAGCCAAACGAACATCCGTTTCCACGAGTATCCTAGGTGCATATGGGGACTTTACACAAAGAAAGAATGACTTTGATATAGTACACGGGATCTAGACGTTACTGTCATCGTCTCACGAAGATAGTTAGATTGGAGGAATTGAAAACTACTAACTCGTCTTATTGTCAACATCGAACAGCTGCAATGCTGCCTACATGTAGTTATCATCTTTGCTTGGTGTGATATTTTCTTGTCTACGGGCCATTGGTTGTTTAGATGGTTGGTGTACACCATCATTCCAATCTCAATCATTTTGAGATTAAGATAAGAAATAAATATTATTCTAAAATTAGTTTTTTATATTATTATTGTTAAAGAAAAGGTATGTGATAGAAGATTACGATACGGTGGGATAAAAAAATAAGAAAGAACTTTTATATATAAACAAATACTAATATACCGTAATACAATGGAATTAAATGAAAATTACAATCAAATAGAATAGTAAGATTTACGTGGAAAACCTCTCTAACGTGAAGGATAAAAAATCATGAGACAAATTAGAGATAATCCACTATAAAAATAATGAATGTACAAATCTCAAAGTCTCTTGCCCAAAACCTCCCCAACAATCATAAAAGAATAACTAGAATAATAAAAGAATAACTAGAATACAAGAATTTCATCACTATGTATAATATCCAAAACCTTCCCAAGCAATCATAGTAAAAATTTACTACAAATCTTATCTAACTTGAGATTATAATACTATTTGGATGAGTAAGAATAACCTCTATGATATCCTTATTTTCTTTTATTTTTTTCTCTTATTTTTTTTATCATTTTTCTTCTCTTTTTGAATCACCTTGTCACTGTAATTTTCTGCCCTTTTCTATAGTTTTTTCTCTTATTTTTCACAGTTACCACATCCCCTTAATTAGACTTAGGGTTTAGGTTAAAGAAGAGATGGACTGTGTGCTACTAAAGCCTATATGGGCTGAATAATGGGCTGCCTACCCAATAACCTCCCCCTTCAGCCCATAAGGGAGGCTATTTCATGACTCCTCAGTATGAAGTCATGTCGATCAACTATCGGCACATCTTCTGCCTTTCTTTCGGTAAGGTCTTTATCAACATATCTGCTTCATTATCATCTATATGAATTTTTCGAAATTGCAACTACTTCTCTTCAAGTACATTTCAAATCCAGTGATATCTGACATCTATAAACTTTGACTTGAAATGAAAAATTAGGTTTTTACACAAATGAATGGCACTTTGGCTTTTACAATGCACCACATAGTTTTCCTATTTCAACTCCAATTCTTGTAAGAATTCTTTCATCCATAACATTTCTTTGCAAACCTTTGTAGCAGTAATATATTCTGCCTCTATGATGGAGAGAGCAATACACATTTACAATTTGGATTGCTATGACATAGTTCCCCTACAAAAGTAAGTACAAATCCTTATGCAGATTTTCTCGTATTAATATCTCTTGCTATATCTGCATATATGTAACCTATCAACATAGGTGGTCCACCTCTAAAGCTTAACTTCTTCTGAGATATCTTAAGATCCACTTCATTACTGTCTAGTGCTCTTTGCTTGGATTTGTAAAAAATTTACTAGTAACACCTATTGTATATGCGATGTCTAGCCTCGTATATATCATCGCATACATTAAACTTCCAACTGTTGAAGCATAAGGAACCTTTTATATTTTCTTCTTCTCCTCATCATTTGATGGACTCTGTTCTGAGTATAATTTAAAGTGACCAGAAAGAGGAGAACCAATTGGCTTTACATTGCTCATATTAAACCTTTCAAATACTTTCTTAATATATTTCTCCTGTGACAATAAAATCTTCTTATTTTTTCTATCATGGAAAATCTATATGCTTGGTATTTATTTTGTTAGCCCTATATCCTTCATTGCAAAGGACTCACTTAGTTCTTTCTTTAACTTGTCAATTGTATATATATATATTTCAAGAATAAGCATATTATCAACATAAAATAAGAGAATAATAAAATTCTCACTAAATCGTTTGATATACACACAATAATCTGAAGTCATTCTTTCATATTTATTTTTAGTCATAAATAAATTAAAGTTTCTGTACTACTGTCTTGGAGCTTGTTTCAACCTATATAAACTCTTTCTCAAATTGTTTTCGTTCAAACTAATCATACGAGAAACACTACCGGCCTCCATGTTTGAATATAAAAAATTAAATCACCAAAACCTACTATGATACTAGTTGATGGGATAAAAAACAGGAATAACTTTTGTATATGAACAAATACTAGTAGGTTGTAACACAACGAAATTAAACGAAAATCATAATCAAACAGAACACCAAGATTTACGTGGAAAACCCATAATGTGAAGGGTAGAAAACCACGGGACAAACTAGAGATAATCTACTATAAGAATAATGAATATACAAATCTTAAAGTCTCTTACCTAAAACCTCCCCAATAATCATAAGAGAATAACTGAGATACATGGATTTCGTCACTATGCATAATATCCAAAACCTCCCTAAGCAATCACAATAAAAATTCACTACATATCTGATCTAACCTGAGATGAGAATACTATTTTGATGTTTAAGAACAATCTCTACAATGTCCTTGTCTTCTTCCCTTTTCTTTTTCTTTTATTTTTCTATCATTTTTCTCCTCCTTTTGAATCACCATATTATTATAATTTTTTGCCCTTTTGGTATAATTTTTTCTCTTATTTTTCGTAGCCATCATATCCCCCTAATTAGATTTGAGGTTTAGGTTAAAGAAGAGATGGGCTATGAGCTACTAAAGCTCATATGAGCTGAATAATGGGCTACTTGCCTAATATGATATAGATAAATATAGAATGATAATTTTATATTTCTTATATATTTTAATCCTCAATCAATCTATAATTTGAGAATCATTTAAGTACATGATTTGAATATATGATTTGAGTATATAATTAAGAAAAAATTTCCTATATAAATATATATTATTTAATAAAATAATCTCTTTCATAATAAATTTGTAATATAAATCTTCTCCAAAATGGATTGTGTTTTCCCTCAACCAAACATTCTCCATAAGCTACAAAAGGTTGACTTGTCAGCCACACTTGGAGGATAGAATCTACGCCTACCATTTTAATCATAAAAACCTTGAGCCTAAGTTAAATTATATATTTTACTCTTTTAATTTCTAAAAATTAAGACTATTCTTAATCATTGCTTAATTGTTTTCTATCTCATATGCTAATATTTTTCTATCATATTGCCTTGCATCGATATCTAATTAAATTTGAGCACGGTGAACGTGCGACGACTTAGCACGCGACTCTGACGCGGCACGCGTCCTCAAGAGGAGAATATTGTATATACAATAATAGTACGCTTCTCGAGATGTGTCATGTTCCCAGCAGTCGGTATCTTAAGAGTCACGACTTAAGCAATCACATTAATTACCACTATTTATATAGTTAACATACACGAAAAAGGCAGGACGGTTCACGTAAAACTTATTCACGAAAGGCCCGTTTACCGGTATTGGCATGTGTTCGATGTCGACTCCGCCTTTCTCGTCCACGTGACAGTGCCACGAGAAAAGAAGGAGCTGAAGAAGGAAACCGAGAAGAAGGTTGATGGCGAAAGATCGGAGGGAGGAGAGCGAAGAAACGAACACACCACGTTGGTTCACAGACTTCCCACCTCCCTTACTCTCTCTCTCTCTCTCTCTCTCTCTCTCTCTCTCTCTCACACACACACACACACACACCGCCTCTCCGAGATATTTTTTTGGGTTCTCTTTTGATCTCTCTTTCTCTGTCACGTTGCACCTAGTGAAGAGAGATGGAAAGCGCGCGCGCTCTTAGAAGAGTCCTACGGCCTTTCTTGTTCACGGGAGTTTGGTTGACGAGTACTCTTCTTTATTTAGGTTTGGAGAAGAGAGGGAAGTCATTTGGAAGAGTGTAATCGTGTGATGATGTTGAGGAGCTCGTCCACCCCAGTTCTTGGCTCCCTCCTCTCCTCGTCCTCCTCCCTCCACATCTCCTCCGAGTGTTCCGACCACCACCACCACTCCTCTCCTGACCCCGATCTCCACTCTTTCTCCTGTCATTTATCCCCTGCCTCCGACGACTTCCGTCACCAGAGCCCATCCCTCGGCATCCGGAGAAGCCGCCCGATGGCAATCTTGGCTCCTTTCTCTCCGACCACCATCCGCCATCACCGAAGTGCCCCTCTCAACTTCCACATACGACTCTGGAGACCATCCTTTCCTTCTCCGTGTACATCCGGAAAACACTGGCAGAAGAGGAGGCAGCGGAGGAAGAAGACGATGACGAGAACGATGGGCAGCGCGTTGATGGAGGATTCGACTTTGCAAGCGAAAATCGAACTGGCTCTGCGAGTACTGGCTGGCCGCAGCCGCCTCCGTTGTTCCTCGCGAGAGGGCTCGGGATCGACCGGATCGGGTCAGGGCTCTTGACCGCTGGCGGTGGTGGTGGTGTTGGGATATGCGACGTTCCGATGGGGAACGGAGGAGAGCAGTCGGATGTGGAGATGCACTACAAGCGGATGGTGGAGGAGAACCCAAGAAATGCTCTGTTCCTGAGAGACTACGCGGAGTTTCTCTACCAGGTAATATTTCCATTGCTTCCGCCTTCTCTCTGCGAAGAATAATTAAGACACATTTTTTTATCCATATTTTCTTTGATTTTATATCAAGAAACATCTTATTTGCTTCCATCATATGTAGGCCAAGGGAGACATTAAAAGAGCCGAGGAGTACTACTCTCGTGCTATACTTGCAGACCCTGATGATGGAGAAAGTCTGTCACAATACGCTAGATTAGTGTGGGAGCTGCACCAGGATGAAGAACGAGCTTCCAGCTACTTTCAACAGGCAGTTCAAGCTGCACCTCATGACAGGCAAATCATCCATGAATCCTTTCCTATTCAATTATAAACAGAAAAATCTTATACAGTTGAAGCTTATTTTCCATGCAGCCATGTTCTTGCTGCGTATGCTGAGTTCCTGTGGTACACAGAGGAGGACGATGATGGAGAAGGAGGTGCTGAAGGTGATGGATCGCAAAATTCCACCATGTGATCGTCTCCAAACGCTCCTACGACTGCTTGACATGGAGCAGTATGTCAATATTAACTAAGGAAAGAGGAAACGAAATTGTTGAGTAGCTTAATCTGCTTGAATGTGTGATGATAACAACAGGGGCTTGATGAGAAGCTCATGAGTTTTCACTCTGATCCATTAAAGACCAGAAGAATGGTAACACGTGTTAGGAAAAGATGTTCTGAATACGTGGAAGCGATAAATACCATTTTTTTTCTAATTTATGTGAATTAAGCAGGATATATATTTTTAACACCAAATATGATGTCGTAAATAATTTAATGGTGCACATGTCAATCAGATAAGTGATAAAATAATAAGTAAATCATGAAGTAATTTTTTAATATAAACTAAATTAATTAAGAGAATTTAATACAATCAAGTCCAAGCTCATCGGAACTTAACAATGAATACAAATCGGGTGGCCAATTGACATGCCACGACTGTTCTAATCGTAAGACCTTAGCATGCATGGTAAGTCAATGAGTACACTAATTGTCTTCCGTGGATTTGAGAAATTTCTAAACCCATGAACTTGGGAAACAATAAAAAGAGGTTACGAAATTACATTGGTAAATTGTGATAGAGGCTTGTCCTCTTTCTTCAATATTCTAATCAAGTTTTTATTATCAGCTTCAATCATAATGTAATTGATTCCTTCTGAAATTGCATGTTTTATACTATCAACAACAACAACAAACAGTTCCCACTCTTCTTAGTTTTCATATTATAAGCATAATCAATATTTAGTTTGATTCAACCAGAGTTTATTTTTTTTCATTTGATACTACTTTGGCAAGGTAACTTAGTAAACCCTTCGGATACATGAGATGTCACAGAATTCATCACATAATTAATAGCTCTATATGCTAAATTGATAGGAGAGGTCTTGTTCCCATCAAAAACAATATCATTGCGAGCTTTCTAAATCAACCGTAAGTTATGTGTCATAAGAGATTTGAGAAGTAATCTACTATTTTTAGATAGTTTATCTCATTCTTTAAGCCAAGAAGCATTCTGTCATTCATTTATATATTCAGATTGAAAATATAAACAATTCTCATAAAATGATCAAAAGATTTTAGAAAAGAAACAGCTAAAAAATATGTAATTTGGGTCATCAGTAAATTGATCACAAAATAACAACAATAAACATTGATAACGCCAAAGGAAGAAAGTCTAGCAGAAGTTTGTAAACGATTATGTAATAATTTTCAACATAGTAAAAGAACTCTAGGAAGAGTAGGAATGCACCATAGCAATTTCCGAACTTTCCTATTCATAGTAGGGATATTTTCCTTATCTTGAATATGTTTGATGGTTGCCCTTTGATACTGGACTTCCACACAATCTTATCATCATAAGGAGATTGAGAAATTTCAATCTTAGAAATTTGCTCCACAAGTATGTTGTCAAAATATAGTTCCAAGAATATCAAATCAGCTACAATTATATCATTAAAAAAGAGAGATGTATTATAATAAGTTGATTTTAAAGAAAAAGGAGAATCATAAAACCAATTGTCATAGAAAACTTTTATCGAGTTTCCAGTATCAATAACATGAGTAAAACCATTAACAAGCTCAGACATGAGCCGGGAGAAAAATTCTCCAAGTCCAACTAATGATGTTTCTGAGTATTCCAAGAAGAAACCAGTCCACACTTAGCCAAGACAACACTATTCCAAAGGTTATCAGCCTTATTAAGATAAAGATGAACTTTTTTGGCATGCAGTGCAAACCTAGTGTGATACAAATCATGAATATCAAGGCTATCATTTAATTTTGGTTTAGTGGTAGTGTCCAAAGCTAAAAGATGCATCCTCTTATAGTTAGACAAGATTTACGTTAGAAACTCTTCAAGGTGAAGGGAAAACCTATGAGAGATTACAGTGTTTTCTCTAGACTAACAAGAGAATATCATGAGAAATATAAAAATAAGAACAAAATAAATATAAGAAGAAATTTTAAAGATCAATGCCCATCAATTTGAGACGAATAATACATAGATTAGCATATTTGAATTTGACTATCCAATATCGAATTTTTTTTCTTTCCTATGTATGACGATCATATATATATTTTTCATCTAACGACACATTAAATTAAGTTTTAATTGATCTTATGACTCAACCATGTGCGGAACCGACTTCAGTCGCAATAGGGTGAATGAGTCAGATTTTTGTCTGACCTTTCTCAAAGGCTGTAGTGAGAAGCAAGAATGGAACTTGAATGCAAATGCCCTCTTCGTGGGTTCGTAGAAGAACCGAATTTTCTTGCAAAGCGAAAGCTTATCATACGCAAGAATGAAGTTAGAGATACAGAGAAACCAATTCTTGTTGGAGATAATAAGGTTTATGTTATCTGTATCAAATCTGGCCCCATTTGCAATCAAGTTAGAGAGAGAGAGAGAGAGAGAGAGAGAGAGAGAGAGAGAGAGAGAGAGAGAGAAAATCTTGTTGGAGATAATAAGGTTTATGTTATCTGTGTCAAACCTGACCCCATTTGCTTAGTTCAAATTAATAATTTCTATGAAACTGATGCAAAATTAACCAAAAAACTTGTGAAATTTGATTGTTGATTTTGGAAGTTTGAAGAAATTATAAGATATACAAATTTCTTTCTCTTGCACTTCCATTCTACTACTTTAAAAGCATTGGCAACTACGAGACATAAGCAGGTTTTAGAGGCCTCTCAGCCTTTTTTTTCTGAAGGATCAACCCGAGTCTCATAAAGAACAAAGGATGGTTCTATCTTTAGCTAGCAACGTTTACTAGGGTTTTTTCTTGTTTGCATTGCTTTTAGTTGTCCTCTTAGTGGTGCCAAAATGAGTTCAACCGGAGATAAGAAAAACCATATTGAATTGTTCTCAGGACGAATCTCTTGAAATTCAAGCTTGTCGGGAATTTGAAAAATTAGAAATGGTGGCTATGAGAGAATTTGATTCGGTCTACATCACATAAATGAAAAATTCTATTAAAAAAAGAGTTCAAATATTAAGTAATTATCGATTAGGTTATGAAACAAACATGATTGATTGAGTCGAGGGATATGATGGTCATGATAATTACCGATATGAGGATAGGTTAACTCCTATAAGAGTTGACGTTGGAACATATTCAGGTATCAACATCAAAAGTCTTGTGCCAATTCACATTGCATGAACAACGACGGATATAATTTTATACATAATCGGTCTATATTACATGTTTCACTTCGTTGATAGTTTTAAAAACTTCATGACAAATTGCACAAGTTATTATGGTAATAGAATAGCAATATTGCATAGCCGAATATTTTACCTAAAAAAAAAATAGGTTTATAAGATATTATATATATATATATATATATAGCTGAAGCTCCACAAGTTACGGATGTAAACAAGACACCAGCTTATCTGGCCCAAAATCTAAGAGATGGGTCGGATCACCACACCCAGGAGGCCCACTAGTATCTGTATATATATTTATATATGACGACGCGTAAACCCTATTCCCCCTTGTCGTTCTTCAGTCTCCTCGCAGCGGCAGCTGGCGGCGGAGCGAAAGAGGAGGGAGCAAGATGCCGGCTGGGCACGGGCTGAGGTCGAGGACGAGGGATCTCTTCTCCCGGCCCTTCCGTAAGAAGGGATACATCCCCCTGACCACCTACCTCCGCACCTACAAGATCGGCGACTATGTCGATGTCAAGGTGAATGGGGCCGTCCACAAGGGTATGCCCCACAAGTTCTACCACGGCCGCACCGGCAAGGTCTGGAACGTCACCAAGCGCGCCATCGGCGTCGAGATCAACAAGCAGGTCCGAGTTTCACTCTCTTGTTTCTAATCTGTTTGTGATTCTTAGTTTTCAACTGCTGCTTGATTTCCTTAAGAAAAAGATGTCCTTTTTCATTGTCCTCCGGAGAAGCAAATGGCACCTTTTTAATAATAAGATGGGAATAAGTTAAAAAGAGGTTTTTGTGGACTGATCATGTACAGTCTTGGCAAAAGTCTCAATCTTGGAACAGATTTGGGCAAGTTGGTTTGTTCGTTATGTTTGATTAAGCTACTATAGAAACTGTGATTTTTTTGGAGTTCTGTTCATAACTCGTTAATTACGTTAGATATGTTGGATGTAGGGAATGTGTGTGTTTGTTTCTGTGCCTAATACAATAGCTAAGGTGTGGGCAAAACATTCTGGAAATAAATACTATGTAGTTAACACTATGGTGTGGAAAACAGATTTGAGAAATCAAGGACCTTCACATCAGGTGAAACTGTTAGTCATGGTTAGCAGTTGCAGTCGAGAGTCTCATTATGGCTCTATAAAGGTATTTCTTTTGGTCACGGAAGACTTAATAGTGCTGCTGTTTTGAATTCAAAATGGAGGCGTGATGCCATCTTGGGACATTGAGGAACATGACATCTCAGTTTTTTGGTCCGGCATTCAGTATCAATCTGACTCAATAGCCGACGAAGGACTGGTTTTTAATGGTCTGACGAAGTACTAGTATTGAAATACATAGCTTGTTACCCATTTACTTTTTATTTGTTTATTGTTCTATTCAATTATACAAGATGGTATAAGTTGGTGAAATGTTCAATATACTGGTATTGTGGTCTGGTAGGTTTTGGAAGTCACATATAGGGTTTGGTTGATGAATTTACACCGAAGAGATGCCTGATGCTTAGGATTCTTTCTATTCATTCAATGAAATTAAAACAAATATATGAGCCCTTATTCCTAGATGGAAATCTTGCGATGTTAGATAAATTCAATCAATGTGGGAAGAAAAGGCAATCAAACCAGATTCATTTATTTGATATCTAATATATGTTTGATCCATTTTAAACAGCAAGCAAGCTGCCTATACCTACTGTTAATTTTATGCGCTTCGGTATTATGCCAAGTAATTGGTTGAATTAGTTTTTGTTCTTCAGGTTGGTAACCGGATCATCAAGAAAAGGATCCATGTCCGTGTGGAGCATGTGCAACCTTCAAGGTGCCAGGAAGATTTCCGTGCAAGGGTGAAAAAGAATGACCAGTTGAAGGCCGAGGCAAAGTCACGGGGTGAGGTCATCAGCACCAAACGGCAGCCGGATGGCCCGAAGCCCGGTTTCATGGTGGAAGGCGCTACACTTGAGACCGTTACTCCTATTCCTTATGATGTGGTCAATGATCTCAAGGGCGGCTACTAGTCTCCATTGGTCAATCTTGGCTTTATGCTTGATCCTTGGTTTGCTTAAAGACTTCACCTATTCAAACTAGTTGTCTTTGGCAGGTTTTATGATGAGACTTGTTTGTCATGCGAGTATGCGTCAACTTTTTTGTGGTTGAATGCTTAATTTAGTCTAATAGTCTTATTTATATTAACCTTTTTGTAGTTGAATGCGTAATTTAGTATGTTAGCTTGTTATTTATACATCTTGTTTCATTGTCATTATTAACTCGGGCTCAGGTGTTTTTGATTCACGTTTATCTTAATACAGATCATTTATATCATCAGGGAGCAAATTAAACTATAGATTTGTTACAGTCATAGGTTTTTTTGCATTATTGTCGGAGCATTTTATAGGTTGTTATTGTTGTATTATCAGAGCATTAGCAGATTACAACAATTCTATGAATGCTTCCAAAAGTCATAAGTTTTCAGACAGTCACTACTCTCACTTCTAATGGGCTGTTCGATAACCCAAAAACAAGTAAACTAAGGTCTGCTGGTCTGTATAGATTACAAGATTATTAACTGTGAAGCAGTAAAATTTGGGTTGTCTTTGAAAATTATAAGCAAACTGTCACATAAAATAAGGCATCAAGCAAAATATTTTATGTTACCATCTTCAACAGATTCCCCCGTTCCCTCTACGACGAAAATTCCACTTAATATTACGTATATATGTGTAAAGTTATTAGATAAATTTCTACATCACGATTATGTATGAATTTTGGTTTAGTTGCACTTGCTCTTCTTATCATCCATATCTCAGGCCAACAACTGCACTTGTACATCTATCTGTTCGACAGTTCCACCTCATACTGCCCATAAAACCACTGCATGCAAACTCATCGCTAAACCCAAACATCTCGTACCAAATGACATTGCGACGTCGCTGATGTGGCCCAGACTTCACCTAACTTTGCAAGGTTGAGACTGGACGAGGTTGAGGCTCGCGGTGTGTGCCGGATTTGTTGATATTGCTATCAAAACCTTTGCCTAATAATATTTGATATAAATTTCAAACACAAGTAGGTATTTGATTGCAATTAATTTAAGTTTGATCTTTTCCCCCTAAATCATTCTCTGTATGAAGCCCAAAGACGCCTAATCACTTTCTCCTAAATGCATGAAATATTTAAACAATTACATGACAGAACTTTACTTTCAAGAAAATGGATGATTACCCAACTACAAAAATTTGTTATTCGCTAATTCATAGTAACTTATGAAGCTTAATTACGGTAATGTGCCGCGAGTGGCTGAGAATGTTAATTAAATTAGTTACTTGTGAACAGTAGAGGTAAAATCTCTCAAGTTGGAGTAACACAACAGACCTTGCTTGAATGATCTAATGGTGCAAACAAATATTTCTGGATATTAATAGTCAATTCTCTATACAAATCAAATTATCTTCAAAAGAAGATGGATTGGCAAGCACATTACAGACTTCTAAGATAGACAAGATCATTGAAATCATCTATTGCCTAGATTAAGCGTGAAACCTGAGAGAGAGGCTAATCCAATGCAAGTCAAATAAGCACACCCAATCTGTTACGTTTATGTCCTGTAGGTGAGAGGACAACTCATTCTGTTGTCAAGACCGAAGGTTTTAAGTCATGTTAGATTTTTTTTTTTCTAGTAAACACATGGCAGGAGCATAAGCACAAAATGGGACTACGTACTCATTTTGTTATCAAGACCAAAGTTTACAAGTCACGTTATATTATTTTGATTTAATAAAAACATGAAAAAAGAAAAAGCACAGAACGGGACTACTATAAATAAGATTTAGTTGATTATGTTCGGAGTTTCTTTCTCAGAAAATTAGACCTTTTTTTATTGAGGATGAGATCAAATAAATGCAACAGATAATACACTCAATGTGAAAATAACTGTCTGGTTTCAACAGAACAATTTAATCTTTGACCTCCCTCTAGAAAAGGAATTCACACCCAACCTGATAATGAAAACTATGTACCAAGCCTCTTGTAGTCAATCCACAAACTATTTGGTTGTTAGCAATTCAAATTGGCATGGTTAACAAGATTTCAATCGGACGTGAATTATTTAGACCACCACACACTGTATACCTGTAAGAGGTAAATTATCTTTGACAACATGTTATAAGAAGGGTTTGTCTATGCTCAAGAATTCCAGTACTTGCATAAGCACTTAAAGAACTAATAACAAAATTCATGGAATGTTTCCTGATAACTTCTCAATGTTTCACAACTCCCAGCCTTTTTTTTTCCCATTAAAAATACAGGCTATGTGACAAGAATCCAGGATCATAAGGGACTAATCAATAAAGTACAGCATAAATAGGCAATCTTACACCAACATGCTATGAAATTTAGAACTGTGAAAGGATGCTTACCACCTCCATGAATTAAGATAATTCCATGCCCAACAATCATCAAATAGATGCCATTTCAAGAACCTTGGTGTACCTGCATTGACAAAATGTCGCATGAACATTAAATTTCTGCTGTACTTATATTTTCTTGTTTCATGACAGTAACATGGAAAAACTGGCAATCCAAACAGTGTGTTGGATAGATCAACTGGAATAATACATAGAGTTGAAGCAACTGCAGTTTTGAAATACAGGAAAATATGTATAGTACTTGAGATGAAAAATTAGAGCTGAAGATATCTGTGAAGCTTGATGTTGACACAGCATGGAAGAAATGAGACCATGCTTCAAATATAGGTTTTCAATTCCACCAACTAGACCAGCAATCGCAATATGCAGCAATCAAAAACCACTTCCAGTTTCATTACTACATAGATAAGCAAATGAGTACGCTATATTTCTTTTCTAGTATACTTCAGATTGCTATACAATTAATAGAAAGCCTGCAAACTACTCCCACTTACCATATGCTACACAAAAATTAATCATTATGTCAAGCATGTGCCAAATAGAGATCAAATTTACCATGGACAACCTATGATTAGTAGTTAATGGAGTAAGCAAGGGTATCACAGCACTGCTGCAACAATAGTAGATTACATCTATAATCAACATTTACTGAAGAGAGATGGCTCCCCTCACAAACACTAATTTACAAGTATATTTAGCTCACCGTTGGCGCATCTGCACATCGCAAGTAATAGACATCCCTATTCTGGCTGTGCCAGAAAGAAACTTATAAATATCTATTTTAATGCTATAAATTGGAAGTACTCCTCGTTTCTTTTATTATTTTCTCTCTTTTCTCGGTGAAATTCTATAGAAAACCAATAAGTGTGGTATCAGAGTCTCGTCCGAAAAAGATCAATAAGAATACATTAAATAAAAAAAGAAGAGGAGACTAGTAGAGAAGAGAGCCACAGATTAGGCCTTGGACCTTTCTTAGACTCACTCTCTTTGCTACCCTCCTTGTATCGATATCCATTCTCCAAGCTCGTTGTTGACCTTTTGGAAATTCTATCCTTTCCCCTTCTAAGATCCTCCCCTTCCCGGTCTACTCTGGCATCTACATGCAGAATCACCAAGTAGATCGCTCACCTTCTCCACGCATAGCGAGCTACCTGGAAGCACAACCTTTTACTGTCCTTGCTTGTGATTACTGCTCCTCTTTCCCCAATTTCCAAACCATCTTCTCCTATCCTGTCTAATGTCACTGTTGCTACTGCTGCAAACGTCGTCCATGGCCATCTCCCGTAGCTCATAGTAACTGTGCCGGCGAGCAATGCACACATCCGATTAAACATCATCAACTATGTCAGGGGAATCCATTTTGAGGGCATTCTCCAATTGCTTCCGCTCCACCTCCATCAGTCTGTCCTCGAGCTCTTCGCTTTCTGTATCGATGTCAGTACAGGCTGAGAGGAACTCTACGTTCGTCATCGCCCCTGGCACCGGCCGGGACTTGACGCTCACACAACGTGATGCATGTAATACACCCTCGCCTTCCACAGTCCAACCTCTCCTGCCTCTTCAATAAAAATAGAATATTATAATATAATTAAAAAAAAATTTTTAAAAATAAAAATGGTATTAAATAACAGGTAAGAAATAGAACAGTTATAAGACATTCCCAAGTATATACTATATTATTTCATAAACTATGATCATATTTATAAGACCTAATGGTAATTACCTTGTCCCATTATGTTGCTTATGATTGAGTTAAGTATAAGAACTATCTTCATAACTTTTATATTATGAGCCACTATATAGAACTTATCTATAACTACCTAAAACATAATAACTATCTAAATAACTACCTATGAATTATTTCTTAATACTCCTCCCTAATTCCTAGTTTATATATATCGATTTAAGATATAAAATAAACATACTTCTAAACTAGAAGTGACTTAGTGAGAATATTTATAACTTATTTATGTATGTCATAATATTTTATTATTATGACTCCTCTTTCTGGATTCTTCATCATTGAAATTATAGCTTTGCTGTCGTAAAATATTTTAGTTATTTTTTTTATTCTTAATAAAAATCTTCAAGAAGTATTTTAAACCATATTACTTGACAAGCTATTGATGTTGCAGCTATATATAATTATTACTTACTTCTTTGAACTCTAATATATAGCTCTTGATTCAAGAGTAAAAATGTTGACTGAAGTACTCTTCTTATCATCTAGAGCTCTTGCCCAATCACTATTAGTGAAACTAAATAATTTATATTTAAAATTATGAGAATACCAAATGTTATAATATGTAGTTCTAGCAACATAATACAGAATTCTTTTAATAGCTCATAGATGATATTTGTCGTATAAACTTAGATACTATACCAAGAAAGTAATATTTAGTTGAGTATGAGTTAGATAAATTAAACCTCCAACCAAATTTTTGTAGTATCTTGTATTTATCAAATATGTACTATCTTCAATTTAAAATTTCTTATTGACATTCATAAGTATTGTTGTTTTTTTGTAATTAATCATTAATCATGTTAGATTTTTTTGAGTAAATTGATTACATACTTTTTTTGTGAAATAAAAATTTCATCTAGTCCTTGCTTTACCTCCAACCCAAGAAAATAATATAGTAAATCTAGATCTAACATTTCAAACTTATTTATTATGTATTTTTTTTAAATTCTATCATAAAAGAGTTAGATGAACCCATATATATAATATTATCAACATAAAAAAATTCATAAGAATATTATATTTATCTTCCTTCTTTAGATAAAGAGTAGGTACATTATCACTCCTACTAAATTTATTTTGATGAAAATAATAATTAATTTTATTATATCATGTTCTTAGAGCTTGTTTAAGTCTATAAAGAGCTTTTTTCTAACTTATACACATTCTTTTTATGTCTTTTAACTAAAAAACCTTTGAGTTGAGCAATAAAAATCTCTTAAATATCCATTTAAAAATATAGATTTCACATCAAATTAATAAATAGGCTAACTCAAATGAGTAGCTAAAGCTAAAAATGTTTTTATGATTTTGAATCTAGCAATTGGAGAAAAAGTATCTTTATAATTAATATCTTGTTGCTACGAATATCCTTTTATTATAAATCGAGCCTTATACTTTTGGATACTTTATATGCATTGTACTTTATTTTGAACACCTATTTCAATTCAATAACTTTCTTTTCTTTCAATAGATTTATTAGCTCCCAAGTTTGATTCATCATTCCTCTATTTCAATTACTTCCTCAAAAGTTATAAGATTTAAAATAAACAAAATAAATATTGAATCATAAATTTCTATTAGTGATCTAAATTTTCTTGGAGGGGTTTCATTTGAGGAATCATTTAATAAATTTGAACTATTATTGGGTGAGGTGATAATGAACTCATTGGAGCAGGATTGTCACTTGATTACATGGAGTATCTAATTCTGCTAGAATCTGAATTTGTATTTCACCTTCATTGATCTCCTAATTCTAACTTGCCCTTTCATCAAACAATATTTTTATTAATAATAACTTTACCACTAATATGATTATACAATCGATATGCTTTGAATTATAAATAATAACTAATTAAGATGTTTTTTTTAAGATTTTTTATCAAGCTTATGATAGTTTTATAAATTTACCAAAGTATAAGCAATACAATCAAAAATTTTGAGATGACTTACACTTAGCTTTATACTATACCAAGCCTAAAAAGGAGTTTAATTTATAACAAAATTTGTTGGTGAAATATTTAATAAATAAACTACTATTGTAATTCTACATAAAGCTAATTTAGAATATGCTTTCCTTTAAGTAAACTTCTTTAATTTTCTAATAGGAAATGATTTTTTACTTTGTTTGTCATAAATGCATCCTTCACACATATTAAGTGTATTAATTTTGAATAATTTAAAAATTATTATTTTTAATTTAACAAACTTAAACCCTTAATGTTAAGGTGTCCATATCTTAAATGTTATAAATTAGGCTCATTATTTTGAGTTGTAACAAAAGTATACTTTTAATATTGAAAATATCAAGTGAAAACATCTTGTTTTACATCATACAAACATTTACTATAATCAAACTAGAGTTTTATTTATAATAGTGCATGAACTATCATCAAATATAACTAAATATTCATTATCTATTAATTGTCCAACGCTTAACAAGTTATATGATAAATTAGGAATAAAAAAAATATTATCAAAGTGTTTTACCTTTCCTTAACTTGTCTTCACTTCAATTGTTCTTTTTCATTCTACTTGGATTTGCTTGTTATCTCTAAATCTAATTTTCAACTTGGGAGTTTTATCAATATCTCTAAATATTGATCTTATGCCTGACATATGATTACAATAGCCACTATCCAAAAATTAAATATTATTTGAGATATTATTAATTTTTGAATGAGTTATAAATAACTTATTACTTTTTTTATTTTCCTCCACATAGCTTGCTTGCTTTTCTCTTTTTCCAACAATCTATCTTTATGTGACTAAATATTTTATAATAGTGATATTGAATTCACCTCTTATATTTTTTTATTATAATTTGATTACTTTTGTTTATCATGTCCATTTCTTTTTTCTTTTTATTTTCTCTATCATAAAATCCTCCTCTGTCATGTCCTCTTCTGTTTGATTTTTTTTATCTCGTCTTTTGAAGTAAAAGACTCTCTTAACTTGAAATATTTTTTCTTTGCTTTTCTTAAGTGACCTGTTCAATCTTGCTTTATGTGCTTGTAAGAAATCCATTAGTTCATCAAATGCGACAATAACATGATCAAATTTTGGAGTTAAACTTTTCAAAACTTTTGTAACAATTATATGATCATGAAAATGTTCACTATAATTTTGTATTTGACTAATAATTTTAGTCACTCGAGAAAGAAAATCTTGAACCAATTCATTGCTTTTCATAAACAAAATTTTAAACTCATGATAAAGAATTTAAAATTTTATCGTAATCACTCTTGATGAGTTTTGAAATTCATTTTGAAATGTTAACCAAGTTTGTCTTGAGGTTATCACTATTGTAATTCTTGATAAGATTATCTCATGTACAGTTTGTTGAATGAAGAACAATGCTTTTAAGTCATTCTTTCTATTTTTCCTTAACCTAGCTTCTTCATCTGGACTTACATATCCATTCTCTATTAAATCACAAAGATCTTGAGACTTGAATAGTGTCTTTATCTTATACTCCAAAATTTATAATATTTGCCCAAGAAGATGAGAATAAGGGATTAGATTTGAAATTACCATTAAAAGTCATAATGCCCAATTAAGATTTGAAATTTAGCTTTGATACCACAAATGTTAGGGATAGAGGAGCAAAAAAAATGATAAAAATATAATACTATGTAATTAAAAGAGAATGCTTTCAAGATAACCGAAGTATCATTAAATAAGAGGTAAGACTTCAAACACTTACAAGACATTTCCAAGTGCACACTACCTTACTTCATAAACTATGGTCCTATTTATAAGACCTAGTGGTAACTATCTTGCCTTATCATATCACTTATGATTGAGTTAGGTATAGGAACTATCCCCCATTACTTCTAGATCTTGAGTCACTACTTAGAATATGTCTATATCTATATAAAACATGATAACTACTTACATAATTATCTATAAATTATTTCTCAACAGCATGGCCTACATGACATTGATCCCCAGTCGGAAGATGTTCGTTTGGAATATAGTGGTGACTTCTTATTGGACCTCTGCCTTAATGGCCAATGTTATTGCCTTGCCAAAGCGTTTGTCACCTCCTTAACCTTGTGGGAGATTATGCTTTGAGATAATTGATGCATGACTAACTTCGATCAAAAGAGGTACAATAATTAAGGCAAGAAGAATTAAATATTGGGTCAAAGTCAAAGTTCGGGCATCGAGTCGGAAGAATCAGACAATGTGCCAAGAACAGATATTGTAGAAGTCAATATACTGGTGGATCGAGCAATACATCGAAGGTTCAGACGATGCACCATCTGTCATGGACTTAACTGGTTTTGCCTAAGCCATGCGGCACCATTGCGTGTCAGTCCGCAAAGGTTAGCTTCCCCAAAATCTCCTACGATCCCTTAGGACTTGCAAAAGAGAAGATGGGACAGAGAAAGCACTTCACACGGGATCCATAAGCAACCTTTTCAGCAAACACCTTATAGCCAATGAAAATTTCACCATGGATATCACAAGCTCAGAATGGTTGCACAATAAAGGTATAAAATTGGTATACTATAGATCGAAATCTAGTACAAGTGTCCACATGATACCATCATTATGTATAAGCCTTGAACAATCACCAAACTTGCTCAAATAAGACTGTTTAACCTTTGGTCAGCCTTTTACATGCTTTGCAAAGTAAGAACAAACCGAAAGGACATGGACATGCATAAGCATTACACCGAACAAGCCATTTACAATTTGTTTGTGACAATCTCCCTTACTTATTCCTTCGACGTTCTCGTCGAAGCCTTCGTTGATACTGTAACTTCTTGCCTTTGCTAGATCTTTAATCTTTTGCTCCTGTTGCAATGCTTCCCTTTAGCTCTCAGTTGTTCTCTACTTGTTGTTGTTGAGTCATCGAACTTTAATCTGCCATGCTGCTTTAACTCGCTAATGACTTTGACTCTGGTTGGCAGAGTTGTGTTGATCTTTGTTGGTTGTTGTGGATTCGATGAAGGAAAAGACCATCTTTGATATGTGCTATTCTTCAAATTCTTCTAATCTCTTGAATTGGATAAATGCTTGTTAGAGCTTTAAGGAGCATCGCCTTGCAACCTTTGAAGTTTTCAGGTCCTTCCTTCATAAAATTTTTCTATCGAATCTTCTTCCACTTAGTTGTCTCGTTCAAGTAGGTTCACATTACTTCCGCTTTCAATTGACATTCAGTTGGGAAATGAAGTGGACAATCTACTCTTAGTAGCACTGATCACCATTGGTGAGGACTTGACAACTGTTGTCTTCCATTAGTCTCTTCGAAGGGTTTTCAAATCTGTGCAGAGCTCCTCTACTAGATAACTAAGAGAGTTGGGGTACTCGGTTTCACCCATTCTCGTAAGAGTTGAGAAGGAAAAGGTTACTTGACTTCGCTCACCTCCTCAAGGTTGTACTTCATGCATCATGTTAGTTACTAGACTTTACCTGCTCTTAACTCACACTTCTGAAGCACTTGAAGTATTTACAATCCTTACACTGAGTTAGCTACTTTGATTCACCTACTCAATGCTATTAAACTTCTGGAATGCAAGAAGTTATCACTCCAACTTGGAGCAAGTCTCTGATAGATTTAGTCGCCTTTGGGATTGTACCGCCTTCTCCATCATTTCTACCGCCTACTCCTCTGAGTAGCAAAGGTACAGTACCGCGTACTACCTGCTTTGATCATTGGTCATGCACTCTTGCATCGACCCAAAGTCCTTCACTTACAACTATCTTGATGAGAAGTCCATTGATACCGGTTTTACGAAGTTTCTTGGCCTCTGCCCTTCAGTCTTGTCTTGGTACTTGGAGTTTGACTCTGCATTTTTCACCTCCTCGGCCTATCTCACGACCAAGCACTCTCCCTCCATAAGAGCAAGGGATCGATGATTCCACAGAAGTCTTGTCTCTACAGTACTAGGGCGCTGACATGCCCATGGCACTACTATCCGTTGGCTCGCATCTGCGTCCATTCTTTGCGATTGGTAGATCCGCCTCTATGGCACTGTGGCACTCCTCTGAGTCTACCTTCATTCTAACCGATGCTTGATTTTTTTGGGTAGTTGAGTCCCTCTGGACTCGTCATTACTTCCTTGCCTCTTTTTCAACCACTTGCTTCAACACATCTATATTCTCTAAGCAGTTTTCCTTCGTCGATGGAAAGATAGACTGCAACTCGCATGTATGGCCTCCGCCATCATGTTGTAGGGCTTGCACCACTTCTATTCTCCTTAGTTTTATTAGTTGTAATGTTCGCTTACTCAGCCTTATCCTCTGACTTGTCGGGCCCCCTTAAGCGAATGTGAGCTCTGAAGCAATACAACTCTTCAGCTACTTCGATCATACCTCTGCATGATCCAGTCCCCCCATGGGTCTCACTAGTACTTGCATATGAACTTCTCCCTCGGTAGTGTATAGCCCCCATATGCTGATGCCCAAGACTTTCATTCAATATAACATTCGATGCACATACGGAAGACCTACCTCTATTATACCATGGCATTCCTTGCTTGAATCAAATTATTTATGGTTCTTTTAGGAACCCATATCAATTTTTGTGGACTAATTTTCCTAAATGAACATTTGTAAACAACATGTCCGGATTTATAACAAAAATTACATTTTAAATGAGGTGATACATGTAATGTGGGTCCTTTAATGAAGGTGGTAGGATTTCGGTGAGATCCACTCACAAATTCAATTTCATTTTTATTTCCAATATGACTCTTGTTTGCAAGAATCATGTCCAAGCCCTTGCTACCGACTTTAAACTTGTTTAGGGTCTCTTTAAGTAGCAAGTTCTCATTTTTTATTGCTTCTAAGTGTTTACACTTAGAGCATGGGAGTAAAGAAGGAATTTGGAGACTATCAAACTTATCTTGTAATAAAGTATGCTTTTTCTTTACTAAATTGAACTTCTTACTAATAGTTCTACATTCATCAAATAAACATTAAAAATGATAGAAAGTTCATCGAAAGATAACTCTTCATTAAATAACTCACTAACCTCTTCTCCTAAGGCCATTAGTGTGAAGTTTGCCTCTTCTTTATTGCTTGCTTCTTCATCCTCGGAGTCACTTGTATTATCCCATGTAGCCTTCAATGCATTCTTCTTCTTGAGTTACTTCTTCTTGGCTTGGGGGCATTTATTTTTGAAGTGCCCCAACTTTTTACATTCGTAATATATGACTTAGTCCTTTTTTGGTTCAATTTTATTTTTAGATTCATTTTTAAATTTACCTTTTTTAATGAATTTTTAAATTTTCTAGTTAAGAGTGCAATGTCTTCATTAAAGTTCTCATCACTTGATGTTTCTTTCAAGTGGTCTTCTTATGTTCTTAATGTCATATCCTTTCTGTTCTTTAGAAGGGGGGTCTCTAGCTCATCATGAGCATGACATATCATTTCATAGGTCATTAAAGACATTATGAGTTCTTCGATAGGAAAAGTTTTAAGGTCTTTGGCCTCTTGAATGGTCATAACCTTTGGATCCCAACTATTTGGAAGGGATCTTAAAATTTTTGTTACTAGTTCAAAATTAGAAATATCTTTACCAAGTGCCTTGAGTCTATTGATGACATCCGTAAAGCGGGTGTACATGTCTCCGATGGACTCGCTTGGTTTCATTCGAAAAAGCTCATGAGAATGCACAAGAATATTGATTTTGGACTCTTTCACTTGGCTAGTGCCTTCATGAGTGATCTCAAGAGTGCGCCAAATATCAAAAGCCGATTCACAAATCGAAACGTAATTAAACTCATTTTTATCAAGTACACAAAATAAGACATTCATATCCTTTGCATTTAAAGCAAAAACCTTCTTTTCCAATTCATTCCATTCACTCATCAGAAGAGAAGATTTTTGAAATCCATTTTCGACGATATTTCAAAGCTCAAAATCTATGGAAATAAGAAAGATCCTCATACGAGTCTTCCAATATGTGTAATCCGACCCATTAAACATAGGTGGACGTGTAATGGAGTGACCCTCTTGCATACCAGAGTAAGCCATCTCTCTTGGGTTTTCAACCAAATATAAGAGTGAACCTTGCTCTGATACAAATTGTTAGGATTGGAGTGGCATTAAGAGAGGGGGTGAATTAGTGCAGCGGATTAAAACTAGTAAGTTTGAAATTGTTTTCATAAATAGCTAGTTCGTATGGAAATTTTGATTCAATAAAAAATGACTTAGTTAAAGTAGCTCGAGTAAAGGAGATGAAGATTGAACAATTTACAGCTAAGTAAAGAAATGATTCAGAAATTTAAACACTCACACATTCAAGAAACACCACGATGTATAATGGTTCGGTCAAATAACCTATATCCACTTTCGAAGCCTTCTTCGATGAGGCTCCCAACTTTCACTAGTAAGTCACTTTGAAAGGGAAGGACCAAATACCCCTCTTACAATCTTTTTACAAGCGGTTCACACTCTTATAGATTTTTGCAAAGAGAGGGAGGTGAACACTTAAGCTATCGACAACAAAGCTTTGCTATGGCTTTTGCTCAATTTCTAACTCTCAAAAGGTTGCACTTTTAGCTGAGAAAAGAGGGGTATTTATAGACCCCAAGAGGATTCAAATTTGAGCTCCAAATTTGAATTCATTTTGGGTTTCCCAGTGCTGGCGGTGCACCGCCTGTTAGTTGTTAGACTGACAGAGTACTGGGCGGTGGCACCGCCCAGCCTAGGCGGTTCCATCGCCCAAGCTCTCTGGTGTTGGGCAGTGCCACCGCCCAGCTCTCGGGTCCTAGACGGTGCTACTGCCCGGGCCTTTTAGCAAAGCTGAATAAGCCATATTTTCGACCCAAATCAGCCCAATAAGGGCCCGGTTGACACCGACTAAGTTAAAAAAGAATTATTTCCTAATCCTTACCCTAATTATATGCTAACTATAAATTGAAACATAATTCTAAGTGATTTAAACTAACATTCTTCAAGTCTTTTCTTCCAGCGAGCTTTTGGCGAATTTCCGGTGGACTTCTGACACTCCTTCGGATTTCTTCCGGTGGATTCCCAACATGCTCCTGGATTCTGTGGTGAGCTCAATGAGTCTTTGGCAAGCTCTCGAACCTTCTTGGTGATCTCCACGAACCTCTGACGATCTTTCCGGTGAACTTTCGAAACCTTCGGCAAGTCCCTGATTCTATCTCGATTGGTTCTGGTAATACTTCCAACGATCCTTCGGACTTCTGGTGAACTCTCGAACTCCCAGCAAGCTTGACCTCGGTAAATCACTTTATATTTTCATCCAATCATAGTTAATCCTACATACTTATCTTGACAATATGGATTAGAACAAATAATTCATCAATTGACTTCATCATTAAAATTTGAGATACAACACAATGATTTGAAGCCATTCTTTTATATCTATTTTTAGTCATAAATGAGTCAAACTTTCTGTACCACTATCTTGGAGCTTGCTTCAACCCATGTAAACTCTTTCTCAACTTGTAGACAAATTTTTTTTTACCTTTGACTTTGAAACCTTCTGGTTGCTCCATATAAATTTTCTCCTCCAAATCACCATGAAGGAAAGCTGTCTTCACATCTGACTTCACAATCTCCAAGTCCACACTAGCAGCAATACCAAGAGCAACATGAATAGAAGACATTTTAACAATAGGAAAAAAATCTCTTCAAAGTCAATACATTTCTTTTGACCAAAGCCTTTCACAACCAATCTAACTTTGTACTTTGGTTAAGAACAATATTTTTGAGTCTTCAACCTAAAAATTTACTTATTCTTCAAGGCCTTCATTCCCTGTGGTAGTTTCACCAAATCATATATGTGATTCTTCTATAGAGCATTCATCTCTTCCTGCATAGCAGCTAATCACTTCTTTTTCTGCTCACTTTCAATTACTTTCTGGTAATTTTCTATTTCACTTATATCAGTAAGCATCACATACTTAATTGTAAAGTATTTTCTGGAAGGTTGACGTTGTCTAGAAGATCTTCTCAACTAAGGTTATGCGGAAAGTTGCTCCTTAACTTCTTCTTGCTCAATATGTCTTGTAAATATATCAACATCAGGCTATACACCATCTTCCTGTATATTTCCCCCATCACGTTAATATACTAGAAGAGTAACTGAGTCATAATCTATTAATCCTTCTATAGAAGTCTTGGTTGGTGCCTCCTTATTCAAATCCTCAAGGGTTTGATCCTCAAAGAAGACCACGTCTCTGCTTCTAAACACCTACTTTTTTGGATCCTAAAGTTTGTAACCAAATTAATCATGTGAGTAACCAAAAAAAAATATTCTTTTGTCTTACCATCCAGCTTGGACCTCTCATTGTCTAGAACATGTGCAAATGCACGACAACTAAACACTCTTAAATGCTTATAGAAAACATCTTTCCCTGACCATACATACTCTTCAACATCACCATTTAACTATACATGCTCTGCAACATCACCATTTAGGGCTATACAAGGAGATAAGTTGATTACATTAACTGTAGTTCTCAAAGCCTTATCCCAAAATATTTTGGGTAGTTTGGCCTATGAAAGTATATATTTGATCTTTTCTATGATGGTACGATTCATCCTCTCTGTAATAGTATTATGCTGAGGTGTACCAAGGACTGTCATCTCATGTTGGATGTCATGTGACCTGTAATAATCATCAAACAATCCTATGTACTCACCACCATTATATGATCTTATATATTTTAGTTGTCTTTTTATCTCCCTTTTAACTATAGCATAAAACTCTTTGAAAACATTAATAACTTGATCCTTGATTTTCAAAGCATAGGCCCAAACTTTCCTAGAAAAATCATCTATAAAAGTGATAAAATAAAATGCACCATTGATACTAGGAACATTAATAGAACTATCATGAGTTTTTATTCTTAAAGAACCACATACATTTGTATAAACATAATCCAAGACATGTATTTTTCTATATAAAGCAAGACTTATAAAAGAAACTCTATATTGTTTAATAGCCAAATAATCAATACAAGAGTTCAAACATGTACCTCTGAGGTCTAGCAGTACCTCTCTATTAAAAAGAGCTTGTAGTCCCTTCTCGCTCATGTGTCTTAGTCACCTATGCCACAACTCTATGCTGAAGTCTTTCTTTGTAGCATTTAACTACTCACCATATGCTTTAGTCTACAACTTGTACAAAGTTTGATATTTCTTTCCACTAGCTATAACAAGAAAACTCTTACTAAGCTTTCATTGTCCTCTATGAAACCTGCTATCATAGTCTTCATCATCTAGTCTTCCAACTGAAATTAAATTCAGTCTCAAGTCAACCATACGTCTTACATCCTTAAACACCTAACTTGCAACCAAGGTTGGTCTTTATATAGATGTCACCTATGCCAATGATGTCGGTTGTGCCATAGTTGCCCATATTAATAATACCAAAATTTTCAAACCTGTAGGTAGTAAAGAACTCCCTCCATGGTATAGCATGATAAGAAGTACCTATGTCAATTATCTACTCAAGATCCTGACACACACAAGAAAAAATATCATCAGAAAAGGATAAAATCAAATAATCACCACACTGCACTATAACTATGGTATTCTCTTTTGACTCTGTAGACTCCACTTCTTTTTTCTTTTTTTTGCTCTTATTAGATTGCTTACATTGATTCTTATAATGTCCTTTCTCACCATAGTTATAACAAACAATATCTTTCCTTGATCTTGACTTGCTTCTACCTATATGTGAACTGCTTCTATCTTTAAACTTTGTCTTTTCTCTATTCTCTAAGATAAGTACCTGTGAATCAATCTGAGATGTTGCTAAGTTCTTTCTTCTCAACTCCTCATTCAATAAACTACTTATTGCTTGACTCATGGTGATAATACCATCTGGCGCATAATTACTGAGGGAAACCACCAGTGTCTCCCAGCTTTTTGATAATGAACTGAGAAGTAACAATGCTTGTAACTCATATTCAAGAGACATTTTCATAGAGAATAACTGGTCAGTAATACTCTGCATTTCATTCAAATACTCAACAATAGAAGCACCATCTTTATATTTCAGATTATAAGTTTTCTAATCAAGAAAGCTTTGTCACAAGTTGTTTTTCTTTCATAGAGACTTTCTAGCTTTTTCCAAAGAGAATATGCAAAACTTTCAGTAGAAATATAGTAAAAGACATTATCATCGAGCCACTATCAAATAAACCACATCGTTTTTCGATCTAACCTCTTCCACTCATTATCTGTCATAGTTATAGGTTTTGTACTATCCTCTTGCAAAGGTTCATATAAATTTTTGCAATATAAGAGATCTTTCATTCTTAGTTTCCATATCATCCAATTATTTCTGTTCAAGTTAATCATGCGAGAAACACTACCGGCCTCTATATTCAAACACAAAAATTAAATCACTAAAACTTGCTTTGATACTAGTTGATGGGATAAAAAAAATAAGAAAGAATTTTTGTATAGGAACAAATACAAGCAGACCGTAACACACAACAGAATTAAACAGAAATCATAATCAAATAGGATACCAAGATTTACATGGAAAACCCCTCTAATGTTAAGGATAAAAACTACGGGGTAAACTAGAAATAATCTACTCTAAGAATAATGAATATATAAATATCAAAATCTCTTACCCAAAGCCTTCTTAACAATCACAAAAGAATAACTGGGATACAAGGATTTTGTCACTATATATAATATCTAAAACCTCCTCGAGCAATCATAGTAAAAATTCACTACATATCTGATCTAACATGAGATGAAAATACTGTTTGGATGATTGAGAACAACCTCTATGATGTCTTTGTTTTCTTTCTTTTTTTCTCTCTTATTTTTCTGTCTTTTTTTTCTCTTTTTGAATTACCTTATTATTGTAATTTTTTACCTTTTGTTATATTTTTTATTTTTTCAACCGCTATAGCTCCTAATTAGATTTATAATTAGATTTAAGATTTAAATTTAAAAAAAAGAGCTGTAAGCTATTAAAACCTATGAGTTAATTGGGCTATCTGCCTAATGATGCCTCGGGCTGTTGAAAATGACACTTCAGCACCTGCACATAAAGATACATCAGCGTCATATTCAGACTCTCCTCCGAGAAGAATAAGAAGACTAAGTGACGTTTATGTGTCTTGCAATTTTTCAGCCATGGAACCTGAGTGCTTTGAAGAAGCAGGAAAACAAAAGGTTTGGTTCAATGCTATCAGAGAGGACCTACATATGATTGAAAGAAACAATTCTTGAGAATTGGTGGACTGACCAAAAAAAGAGTAGTTAAAGTGAAGTGGAACTTCAAGACAATTCAACCGAGATGGAAGTCTACAAAAACACAAAGGAAGATTGATGGTAAAAGGATTTACTAAAAAATTAGGTATAGATTTCTTTGAAACATTTGCTCATATTATCAGACTTAAAATAATAAGAATTTTGATTGCTCTTGCTGCACAGAAGCAATGGAATATTTTTCAGCTTAATGTCAAATCGGCCTTTCTAAATGGAAAGCTTGTAGAAGGCATTTTCGTTGAGCAAGGTTTTTTTGGTGAAAGAGGGAGAAGATAAAGTTTATAAACTGTCCAAGGCTCTTCATGGATTGAGAAAAAAAAGCCCATTGTGTTTGGTATAATGAGATTGATAATCATTTTGTTCAAAGTGGATTTGAAAGGAGCAAAAATGAAACTACTTTATATGTCATATGTCAAGAAGAGAGGTGATTATGTCCTTATTGTGTATCGATTTATTTTTTACTGACAATAATATCAATATGTTGTAAGAATTCAAAGATGATATGATGAACATAAATGAGATGACTGATTTGGGCATGCTTCATTATTTTTTGGGAATAGAAGTCCCTCAAATGAAGGAAGGAATCTTTATTTCTCAAAAAATTTATAAAAAAATATGCTGCAAAATTTAATATGACAAATTACAAGGCTGCTGACACTCCTTTGATAGCCAGTGAAAAGTTGACGAAGGATGATGGTGCAAAAAAAAGTTGATGCTTCAGTTTGTAGAGCTTAATTGGAAGTCTTTTGTATTTAATTGCTGACATTATGTTTACTGCAAGTTTACTCTCAAGATTTTGGTGCAGCTAAAAAAGTGCCGATATTTATTTAAGTAACACTTGACCATGGTATTCTATACAAGGCAGCAAGAAATTCAAGATTGGTTGGTTATTCTAACAGTGATTGGGCAAGAAGCATTGATGATACTGGAGTTTATTCTTGTATTTCAAGGAAAATACTGTAGCCCAATCTTTAGCTGAAGCAGAGTATACTGCAATAGACAAAGCTACTTCTCATATAATATGATTGAAAAGAATTTTTGAAGATATTGGAGAAAAGCAAGAAGGAAACACTATTCGTTTTGTAATTGTTATGAAACGAATATGGTCACTAGATAACGTGTCAGGCTGGTCTTGTTCAGTCATCAAAATATAAGGATGTTCGGTCATCACTTGCTACTAAGATGGGTTCCTGGCGCATCTTGGGCTTGATTCCTGCTGGAAGTCCTGGGTCGGGTTTTTCCCGACCGAGCCCCTCCAATGTTAAAGTCAGTCGATCCCTCCTTTTTTCCTCTCCCGCCCTGAAGTCAAGTGGGGGTTATATAGGCATGTCCGGAGGCATACCTCAGTCCGGATGATAGCGAAGTCGTACAGGATGGCACTGTACAGGTTGGCGCTGCACGGTGCCATTCCAGATTCTCTGGGGCGGCCTGCTCCATGTATTATCGTCCCAGGATTTTGGGGATGGCCTGCTCCATGCGTCGTTGTCCCGGGATTTCGGGAGCAGCTGCTCTATTTGGATTCAGGTGACATGGAAGCATGCGGGTGCCATCTCATTCGACCTGAGGCAGTGGGTCAGACGTGGTGATGCATGTGGGACGTCTTTATGCTGACATATCTGCTATCGTGGATGATCCCGGGATGTCTCCTATCACTTCCCCTCCCCCCCCGCCCCAAACAAGGCATGTTCTGAGGTTCTCAAGGAGGGGCTCAGGGCATGTCTGGCTTGTTCCTTCAACTGTATCATTTGCCCTGCAGGAGTTAGCGAGTCACCTTGCAGTGTTGTTGCTCTTGTATCGGTGGTGCTAGAATGGAATAATGCATCGAGGGGCTGCTTGGATGATTGGGCCGAGCTGGTGGACTCGGGCACAAAAGGACTAATGCCCGAGCTGGTGAATTCGGGCACAAATGGACTGGTGCTCGAGCTGGTGAACTCGGGCACAAAGGAACTGGTGCCCGAGCTGGTGAACTCGGACACAAATGGACTGGTGCCCAAGCTGATGAACTCGAGCACAAATGAACTGGTGCCCGAGTTGGTGAACTCGGGCACAAAGGAACTGGTGCCTGAGTTGGTGAACTCAAACACAAATGGATCGGTGCCCTAGCTAGTGAACTCGGGCACAGATGGATCGGTGCCCGAGCTGGTGAACTCGGGCACAGATGGACTGGTGCCCGAGCTGGTGAACTCAGGCACAAGTGGACTAGTGCCCGAGCTGGTGAACTCGGGCACAGGGGAACTGGTGCCCAAGCTGGTGAGCTCAGCACGAGATAGATTGGTGCCCAAGTGGTGAACTCGGGCATAGATGGACTGGTGCCCGAGCTGATGAACTCGGGCACTAGGGAACTGGTGCCCGAGTTGGTGAGCTCTGGCACAGAGATGGACTAGTGCCCGAGCTGGTGAGCTCAAGCACAAATGGACTAGTGCCCAAGCTGGTGAACTCGGGCACAAAGGAACTGGTGCCTGAGCTAGTGAACTCGGGCACAAATGGACTGGTGCTCGAGCTGGTGAATTCGAGCACAAATGGACTAGTGCCTGAGCTAGTGAACTTGGGCCCAGATGGACTGGTGCCCGAGCTGGTGAACTCGGGCACAAAGGAACTAGTGCTCGAGGTGGTGAACTCGGGCACAAATAGACTGGTGCCCGAAGTGGTGAACTCGGGCACAAATAGACTGGTGCCCGAAGTGGTGAACTCGGGTATAAATAGATTGGTGCCTGGGCTAGTGAACTCAGGCACAAATGGACTGGTGCCCAAGCTGGTGATCTCGGGCACAAATGGACTGGTGCCCGAGCTAGTGAACTCGGGCACAGATGGATGACGTGTGTGAGATGCTCTGGTACTTGATATTTGAAAGCACTTACTAGTGGTACGTGCGGCACGGAGGGCTGACGTCGCTTGTCTTCAGGAGAGGGTCACGTGCTATCTTATTGGTGGGAAATTAGGGGCGTGGGCACCTAGTGGGGATTGCAGTTGGGGTCATTGGGCGGGAATCTTGGTTGGGTGGTCACGTCAATCGAGGTGACCCTTGGTGGTAATCCCCGCTGGCTTTCACCAAGGCGACTGAATGATGCAATATTCCTTGGTGGGGGTTGCCATCAATTGCTACCTCGGGGTGCCCAAACATCGCTCAGGTGGCGACGGGGCTTTTCCCTTATAAGTTCATCCCTATGAGCGGAAGGTCTTCGCATCTTCATTTGTCATCGAGCCTTTCGCGTATCTTCTCAGACTCTTATTCCCCTTCGGAATCTAAATCAAGGTTGGGATGACTCCTTCCTCATCATCATCGAGTCGGTCGGTCCCCGAGGTCAACGAGTCGACCTCGAGTAGTTCCAGGGTAGAGGTGTTAAGCTCGTTGTCGGGTGGGGTGTCCCTAGTGGACTCAAAGGCCCTCGCGGCCCTTCAGGTGATGCGATCGTGGCACAACATAGACTCGGTGGTGACCAAGGAGCTCTTGGGGCTGGTTCGGGATCGCTATAGCATCCCAGAGGAGTATCAACTCCATGCCCCTAAGTCGGGGGAACATGCTTACGATCCATTTCCAAGAGGGTTCGGGTTGACCATGGATGCCCGGTTGGCGGGGCTGAGGTTCCCCTTGCATCATGTGGTCATGGAATGCCTTCGGTGGTGGGGGATTTCTCCTTCATAGATGGCGTCCAATTCTTGGCGCTATTGAGAGTATCACAAGGCGAGGATCGAGCCGACCCGAACCCTGTTCTTAGCATACTTTCGGCTGTGCAAGGGCCAAGGTGGCTACTACCTGATCGCTCGAGGCAGATTCAAGATCAGTGGTGCCCCCTCGAATAATAAGGGCTGGAAGACTCGCCACTTCTTTGTGAGTCGTGTTGAATCTCAGATTTTGATGATGAAACTAATTGATTATGTTTTATGGTCTAACTGTATTTTGAATTACGCAGGTCTACTATCGATCTGGATTAGACAATTGACGCTGGAGGAATTGATGTTGCGTCGGAAGTGATCACGTCAGGATATTGGATGTCGAGCTGGAGGTTCAATCGACAATCGGCAAAAGGCTTCGGACATCGGGCATCGAGCCAAGAAGAGCAGAGTTGCGCTAAGGATATTGGGGTTACAGAAGTCAATCGTCGATTGGGCAACAAGCCGCAAGAGAGGACGATGTGCTGAAGAATCGGATGAAATGCCGACCAATGACGTGTCGGGCAACTGAATGTCAATTCATGTTATAATAATTATCTAGATCAAAGTAGAGTTTTGTTTATGTATGTGCAGGATTAACTACAATGATGATGAAGACTTAAAGTGAAACAAAGTTCCGTAAGACAAGTGTGATGAATCGTTGGGAGTTCGAGAGTTCAACAAAAGTCTGAAGATTTGTTGGGAGTGCTGTCGAAATTGGCCGAGAACAAGTAGGGAGCTTGCCGAAGGTTTTCGAAAGTTCATCGGAAGGTTTGTCGGAAGTTCGCGGAGCTAGCCAAGAAAGATTAGAGCTTGCCAAAGAAGCTTGGTGGAACTCGCCAAGATCATCATGAAGTCTGGGAGCTTGCCGGGAGTCCGTAGAATGGTTTCCGAGGGTTCGTAGGAAGACCACCGGAAATTCACCGGAAGCTCGCAGGAAGAAGTCGTGACTTGTCGGACTTTGTAATAGCTTAGGAAATGTCTTTAAATTCATAATTATCATGTTAATTTGGGTTAAGATTAGGTGTTAATCTTATAACCCAAGTAGGGGCCAATTGGGCCTTGATTTGGACCAGTTTGGGTCGAGTTTTAGGCCCAAACCAATGAGCTGAAATAGGCAAGGCGGTGGCACCGCCCATGACCAGAAAGTTGGGCAGTGGCACCGCTGGCTTGGGCAGTGGAACCGCCCTGTATATTGTCAGTCTAACAACTGGCAGGCGATGGCATTGCCACTGGCAGGCGGTGCCGATACCGGGAACAATGAAGGAGATTCAAATTTGGGTTCCAAATTTGAATCCTCTTGGGGTCTATAAATACCCCAAGTGTTCCTACAAGAAAGACAACAAGCACAACACTTTGAAAGCAAGAAAACTCTGTTCAAATCTCTCTAGAAAATCCTCCTTAGTTTTCACTTATATTCCACTGAAAGAAAGAAGAGAGTGCTTTTAAGAGTTTCCTCCTAAGCTCGTCAAAAGGAGAGGAGTTGTAAGGGAGTTCATCCTTACCCGTTGGAAGAAGGATAGTTAGTGGAAAAGCCGATAGCCTCAAGTGAAGAGGAATCGGGAGTGGATGTAGGTCAGATGACTGAACCACTATAAATCAGTTTGTATTTACTTTCTTGCAACTTAATATACTGCAAACCATATTCACCTTGCTGCCTTACTTGCTTTGCTTCTTCCTCACTTTCTTACGAATCATTTTAAGTTTATATGCAATCGAAACTGGGTTTAATCGAAACATATTTTTTATCGTACGAAGTTTTCGAAAGTTGTTTAAATCGCCAAAAAGTTATCGTGTTTAACCGCTACACTAATTCACCCCCCCCTCTTAGTGTCGCTCGATCCCTAACAATTGATATCAGAGCCACATTATTTCTCATTCGGATTTACACCCGTAAGAAATGGCTCTTCATGGCTTTCAAAGAGCTTTTCGATTGTTCATCCACCGTTCTTTAACGGATCAGACTATACATTTTAGAAAACTCGTATGAGAGTTTTCTTGATTTCTCTCAATTTAAACTTATGTAATGTTATTGAAAACCATTTTCAACTTCCCTTTAAACCGACGAACGAATGGTCGGACTTGGAGAAGAAATATTTTTCTTTAAATGCAAAGGCTATAAATGCCTTATTTTGTGCCTTAGACAAGAATGAGTTCAATCGGATTTCTACATGCGAAACAGCTTTTAAAATTTAGCGAACACTTGAAATCACGCATGAGGGAACTAGTAGAGTCAAAGACTCGAAAGTAAACCTCTTATTGCATGATTTTGACCTCTTCCAAATGACACCAAGCGAAACTATTGGCGATATGTACACTTGTTTCACGGATGTCGTCAATAGCTTGAAAAGTCTTGGTAAATGTTTTTCAAACTTTGAACTCACTAACAAGATTTTAAGATCCCTCCCAAAGAGTTGGGATATAAAAATAACGGCTATTCAAGAGTCTAAAGACTTGAACGCTTATTCACTTGAAGAACTAATTGGGTCTTTATTGACTTATGAAATAACTCTTGAATATGATGAACACATGAACCACCTTTTAAAGAACAAGAAAGTTTTGGAACTCTGAACTTTGAAATGCCACTTGAGTGATGACTCAAGTGATGAGGACACTATTGAGAACTTTGAACTTTAACACTAAATCTTAATAAGTTCATTAAATAAAAATCTAAAATAAATAATGAACTTGAATGGAGGAAGAGGCCAAAGAAGAGGAAGGCACCCAAGGACGAATCAAGAACTTCCGAAGGCGAAACGACAAACTATGCCTTATCGGTTTTCGACAATGAGGTAAGTAACTCACTCGAAATGCTTTCACCTTATTTTAAAATTACATGATCATTTCATGAGTTACTTGATATAGTTGGTAGAAATTTTTTTTATGCTTTTTCTTTCTAGTAATTTTTGAAAAATAAAAATTTGAATGATGATTGTACGATGTGTGATAATGTGTATACACCTATGAGGACTAATCCATGCATGTGTATCTTGATGAATTACATTGGTTTTTTATTCTAAACATGATGTTTAATGATTTTATATCATGCATGTTATGTTTTGAAATTTTAAATGATTTGTAATAATGATTGTACGTCAACTACACATCTATGTATGTTGTTCTTGAAAACGTTTTGATGATAATTTTATAGTATCATGCTTATGATTTGAAAATCTTGATTAATAGGTCTTAATCATTTTTATGATGAAATTTATAAAATAATTTTAGCAAAAATTTGAGCATCAATCATCTTGTTATAACTAATGAAAGAAAGAATTAAAATGATTTTGATGATGTCTTCGTGTTTAAATATGTTGCATAACATTTTCATACAAAAATTTGATCATTCTTATGAAAGATCAAATCACATAAATGAAACTCAAAAAAATAAGAAAATATACTATCATGATGTTTTATGTGTGATGCATTTGATCTTAATGGCCTTAATGACAAAACTTGTATTTCAAATTTATACAATGATGGCTTTCATATAAATATCAGAATATATCTTATGAAATCATCATTGTTAATGATGAAATAAAAATATAAAAAGTTTATTTTCATGATATCATGCATAAGGATTTAAAAGATTGTTATCATGCTTAATGACTTTATGATATAATATCTTGATGACGAAACTCATGTGTTGTTTTTAAATAATAATACTCATCTTTTAAAACATGAGCACACTCATATGAAACAAACAAATTAAAATAAAACACATTATGTGTGATGAGTGACTCTTACACTTTGAACTTATGTGTTTTTGGTCTTAATCATTTTATGATGAATTGTTTATATGGCGTGTTATATTTTTTGACTTTAAGAATCTTGATGATGGTTTTTGCCTTTACGTCTTGAACTTTCATGGTTGTCTCAATTTGACATTAAAAGATAAAGACATACTTATATGAAATGAATCATAAAAAAAAATGCATGATCTTGAAAATTCTTCTATCTCTAAAGTTTTCGGTCTTGATGAATCCATGTGAATCTCTTAAATCGAATCTTTTGGAAAATACCACATACTTAATGTGATTTGGCTTAATGATCTTTATGACAAAATTTGTCTTTCCATCTTGAATGTTAATATTTCTTTTTAAAGTAAAGGCATGCTTATAAGAAGCAAATCACATGAATAGAAATTTATAAAAATGAAATGCAATCCTCTATCTTATCGATATTTCAATGCTTGTCATGTATGAATTTATTGAATGTAATTTTGAGGATGATTTCGAATTTGACAAATGCTTGATTCATATTTATGACATGAGATACATTTTAAATATGAATCATGAATTCAAATGAAATGATATAAATGAATCACTTATCGATATATCTTTTTGAAATATCTTTTTAATGTGATGTTAATAACTTAAGATGTCATTTGGAATTCATGACATGATATGATTGAATCTTTGACTTACTCTTTTTATCATGGCTTGAAAATAAATATTTAAAATCCTCTTGACAATTTGCTTTATGAGATTTAGCCTTTATGTCTTGAACGATCATGCTTGTTTCTATTTAACTTAAAAAGGTAAAGGCATGTTCATATAAAATTAATGCAAGAGAAATGCATCTCTTGAAAATCCTTTAATAAAGTTTTCAATTTTTCTATGAAAGAGAAATGATGAATCTATGTATATTATGTTCATCAATGTTCTTAAATCTTGATAATGATTTTGATAATTTAATTATGAGTTTCAAGTTTACAAAATGAGTATGAATGATTTTATGACTCCTCTCTTGATCTCTTGAAATCATGACTTTAAATTCTTGACTTGACATATTTTTGTGAATCAAAATACTTTCCTCTATGATTGCTTCTTTTTATCATTTACCAAAGAGGAAAACAATTCAAATCTATGTCATTTATGAATCTCAAAAACTATATTAATGATTTTGATGATTCGAACTTGAATGAGCTTTATCACAATCTAAGTCTTGATATCTTGACGTTTGATATTTAGAATTCCTATGCATGAATCAAATGGTTTTGCACACAAATGAATCACTTATTGACATTTATGATTGTGATATATTTTATCCTTCAAATGTGATCTTGTTGGCTTGAAATACTTTTTGAAATTTTTGACATGATCTTTCTTTGCCTTGATGTAAGAGAAATTTGTTTTATGATGAATCATTACTAAAAGGACTTGTCAAATGAATCATGTCCCTCTTGACTTTCTTGAGCTTTGATTTTATATCTTTCATGACTTAGAAATGACATGATTACTTTGGTTTGTTTTCATGAATTCTTTGCATCTATGGCTTGTATACATCATGTGAAAATTTGAAATATTGGTTGATGTAAAATAATGATTGAAATTTTTAGCCATTGAGTCTTCTCTTCTTTTTGACAATGACAAAGGGGGAGTTAGCATACTAGCTTAGATATCACAAGAGAAAGTGGCAAACATAGCTAGCTAGAAATTGCAAAAAGATAAAACTTTCACTTCTCAAAATGAGAAGAAAAAAATTACAAAGTTATATTATTTTTTAAACTCATGAGCTTGTATAGTTAAAAATATTATAAAATTTTATAAAAATTACTAGCTCATTGCAAACAAAAAGTTGATAGCTTGCAAAGGCGAAACTTAGTTACAAAGAGAGGAATTGAAAGGAAGCTAGCTTGTATATCGCAAAGTATATTAGTTTGCTTATCATTATTGATTGCTTGCTTATCATCTTTTTCCCTCGTATCATGGTTTTTGACTCCCTTGAATTCATGGCTTAATATATTGAAAATTCATGTTGTATATTTGTTATTTTGTCATGATCAAAGCATTGATGTAAAAGGCTATTTGTACTCAACTTCTATTTGTCAATGACAAAGGGGGAGCAACAATTGCAATCTTACAATTTAAAGAGAAGCAAAGAAGTGCTATCTCAAAAGATGTAAAATGTAAAACTTAGAAAATTTGCTTCCCTACACTTGCCATGCTTCTATATGATTGTATGTTGTAATGAAAATTTAGCTTGCATATTTAAAGTGATTGCTTGCATATCACAAAGGAAGCAAAGAAAGCGCAACTTGCACATCTCACGAAGTGAATGAAAAATTACTATCTTACCTATCTTTTACAAGGAAATCAAAGTGCAAACTTGCACAAGAAGCAAGTGTTGCATTGCTATGCTTGGACATCTTTAAAAATCTTGCCATGATTATATGTTGAATATCTTGGTTAATAGCTAGTGTGCTATAAAATTTGCATATCCTTGAAAATTAGCTATGATGCAACTTCATTTTGTTGATGGCATAGGGGGAGAAGTAGATTGATGACTTCATGCATTGAATTGAATATTTTATATATTTGCATGATGGTTTAAATGTATTCTCTTAACTTGTGATACATGTTTCTTAGATTTGGGATAATCCAAGTGTTCTATCAATGGCATATTAATAGGGGGAGTTTGGTTAAACTCCGGGGAGTTACGGTTAACTCCGTTAGTCATCAATTAGTTATCATCATCAAAAAGGGGGAGATTGTTGAATCTTGGATTTTGATGATGAAACTAATTGATTATGTTTTATGGTCTAACTGCGTTTTGAGTTACGCAGGTCTACTATCGATCAAGATTAAATAGTTGATGCTGAAGGAATTGACGTTGTACCGGAAGTGATCATGTCAGGATATTGGATGTCGAGCCGGAGGTTCAGTCGACAATCGGCAGAAGGCTTCGGACGTCAGGCATCGGGTCAAGAAGAGTGGAGTTGCGCCAAGGATATCGGGGTTGTAGAAGTCAACCATCGATTGGGCAACAAGCCGCAAGAGATGACGATGTGTCGAAGAATTGGACAAAGCGCCGACCAATAACGTGCCGGGCAACTAAATGTCAATTCGTGTTGTAATAATTGTCTAGATCGAAGTAGAGTTTTGTTTATTTGTGTATAGGATTAACTATGATGACGATGAAGACTTAAAGTGAAACAAAATACCGGAAGACAAGTGTAATGGATTGTTGGGAGTTCAAGAGTTCGATGGAAGTCTGAAGATTCATTGGGAGTGCTATCGGAATTGGCCGAGAATGAGTAGGGAGCTTACCGAAGGGTTTTCGGAAGTTCGTCGGAAGATTCGTAGGAAGTTTATGGTGCTAGCCAAGAAAGATCGGAGCTTGCCAAAGAAGCTCAATAGAACTCGCCAAGATCATTGTGAAGTCTGGGAGCTTGCCGGGAGTCCGCAGAATGGTTTCCGAGGGTTCGTCGAAAGACCGCCGGAAGTTCGCTAGAAGCTCGCCAGAAGAAGTCATGACTTATCAGACTTTGTAATAGCTTAGGAAATGTCTTTAAATTCATAGTTAGCACATTAATTTGGGTTAAAATTAGGTGTTAATCCTATAACCCAAGTAGGGGCCAATTGGGCCTTGATTTGGATCGGTTTGGGCCGAGTTTTAGGCCCAAACCAGTGAGCTAAAATAGGTTGGGCGGTGGCACCGCCCATGACTAGAAAGCTGGGTAGTGGCATCGTTGCCTTGGGCGGTGGAATCGCCTTGTACATTGTCAGTCTGACAATTGACAGGCAATGGCACCACCACTGACAAGCGGTGTCGGTACCGGGAATAATGAAGGAGATTCAAATTTAGGCTCCAAATTTGAATCCTCTTGGGGTCTATAAATACCCCAAGTGTTCCTATAAGAAAGACAACACTTTAAAAGCAAGAAAACTCTGTTCAAATCTCTCTAAAAAATCCTCCTTAATTTTCACTTGTATTCCACTGAAAGAAAAGAGAGTGCTTGTAAGGGTTTTCTCCTAAGTCCGTCAAAAGGAGAGGAGTTGTTAGAGAGTTCATCCTCACCCATTGGATGGAGGATAGCTAGTGGAAAAGCTGGTGGCCTCAAGCAAAGAGGAATCGAGAGTGGATGTAGGTCGGATGACTGAACCACTATAAATCGGTTTGCATTTACTTTCTTGCAACTTACTATATTGCAAACCATCTTCACCTTACTGCCTTGCTTACTTTGCTTCTTCCTCACTTTCTTATGAATCATTTTAAGTTTATACGCAATCAAAATCGAGTTTAATCAAAACATATTTTTTATCATATGAAGTTTTCAAAAGTTATTTAAATCGTTGAAAAGTTATCATGTTTAACCGCTGCACTACTTCACCCCCCCCCCCCTCTTAGTGTCGCTCGATCCCTAACAAGTTGCTCTCGAGAATGGGGGTCCTGTGTAGGGTGCACTTCCCGAGCCATCAATAATGTGCCTCCATGTCTCTCCCTCGAGGAGTCCGATTACGTAGAGCATCTGAAGGGGGTCCTTTCTTCTTCTCGGGCAGTTAGGGAAATGTCCGAGGCGTGGCTGGTCGAGGTGGGTCTCAGCCCAACCTCTAGGGGTATGACCCAACCTGTGGCTTTTAAGCGCTTTGTTCCCGGTCAATTTCTATTCTCTTGCTTTACTGATCCACCTGTTCTGCAGATATGACAAACTTCCAAGCGATGAGGGTGATTCTGTGCCTTCCGAGCATGGCACAACCTTCTCAGGGGGCACCGAAGGCAAGGACCAAACCCCGATTCAGAAGGGCCTCCAGGGTGCCGGGGTCCCGATAAGGCTGAGGTGGAGCGTCCGAAGAAGAAAGCCAGAGGGGTGATTCGGAAGTCGTTCGAGGGGGCAGCACTTTGTGAGGCGGCCGCGCGAGCTACCGTCAGGTCGAGCAACGCAAAAGGAAAGAGGTGTGCCGGCCCGACCGAGGACGAGCCCTAGACTAGGCAAGCGGACCATCCCAAGTCGATGAAGGACTTGTGTCGGGTCCAAGCCTCGAGCAAGGGCAAGCCTTTTCGGGCTTTGGAGTTCGCAGATCTATCGGAGGAGGAGCCAGGGGTGCCCTACGGGGTCCGACTGCCATCCCTGAAGGCCAACACCCGCATTTGGTTCGACGGCTTGACGATACAAGAGTTTGGCTAGGGCGTACTTCATCCGGCCCTAGCTAGACAGCTATATTGCTCACCTTCCATGGTGCTGGTGGACCGTGTGGCAAAGTCACTAGTCTGGGTAAGCATCACATCCTATGCTTTGTATCCGAGAGCTAAGTTTTGACGTCCAATTCTAAACTTGTATTTGTCACAGAGTCAACACTATACAATGGCACTGATCGACCGAGTGCAAGACGCGGGTTTGGTGATCGAGCATCTCGGGGAGGCGAACTCCGACCTCCGTCGGGAGGTCGAGAAGTTGAGGAGTGGTGCTAGCCCCGAGGCAGTAGCAGCGGCCGAGCACCATGCTATCGCGGTCGAGGCTGAGGCTAGGCGGCTAAGGGCGGAACTGGAGGACTCTCAATGCTAGCTGAAGGATAGTCGTAGGCGGTTCAGAGGCTAGACGATGAGCTGCTCAGGCTTACAAGGAACACTGAGGCCACGCGGGTGACGGCCAAGGCTGCTGAGGAGGCGCTACAAGGGGAATGCCAAGTAATGGAAGAATAGGCGAAGAGGGCGATCGAGGAGTAGAAGAAGACACCCAAGTTCAAGCTCAACCTCTAGAGGTCGGGTCAAGCGACCTTCGAGTATGGCTACTGGCTAGCTCTCGCCCGCTTCCGTGCCAAGTACCCAGATCAGGAATTGGAGGTCGATGTGTTCATGGATCTTTCCAAGGACCGCAACGTCGACATGCCCGAGGAGGTGCCTTTCGATGATAGCCCGATGGATCCACCTTCGAGTTAAGGATTCTTAAGCCAAGTCGGGGTTTCGAGTGGGTTCACATCTTTTGTTTGTAAGGCCTACATTTTTTCGGTTAAGCCGAGTTGGAGTTTTGTAAGGCCCAAACTGATCGTAGTGTAAAGATTCTACTTATATGAATGGAAAGTTTTTGAATATAAGTACAAGGTTTCTACCTAGAATTATGGGTAAAACTTTCTCAAGTTTGACACGTTCTAAGTCCTTGGCATGGGGGTCCCGTCCATGGTCTCAAGGTGACAAGTGCCTTCTCATACCATGTCATAGACCCGGTAAGGGCCTTCCTAGTTCAGGGATAATTTTCCCCTGGCACGGGTCGGATCACTCACCTCAGTTTTTCAGAGGACCAGATCCCTGACCCGAATTTTTCACGGTCGAACCTTTCGATTATAGATTCGGGCCACTGCCTTCTTGTACGCCAAAGCACGTAGGTGGGCCTCAGCTCTTCGTTCGTCGAGGAGGTCGAGTCTTGCTCGGAGTCCGAGTTCTGAAGTTCCCTCACCGAAGTTTTCCACCCGTAAGTTCGGGAATGTGATTTCGGGGGGAAGGACGGCCTCGGTCCCATATGCGAGGCTAAATGGAGATTCTCCCGAGGCTATTTTTGGAGTGGTTCGGGATGCCCACAGGATGCTCGGGAGCTCTTCCACCCAAGCTCCATGTGCTTCGCCCACCCTCTTCTTCAGCCCTTCGAGGATCGACCGATTTGTGACCTCGGCGAGGCCATTGGTCTGGGGGTGGGCGACCGAGCTGAATTTTAGCTATATCCTGTACAAGTGATAGTAGGACTTAAACCTTGCATTGTTGAACTGGGTCCCATTATCAGTTATGATGGCCCTCGGGATTCCGAAGCGCGTGAGGATATTCTTCCACATGAAACTCTCGACTTGCTTTGTTGGTAATGGATGCCAGTGGTTCGATCTCGACCCACTTGGTGAAATAATCAACCCCGACTATGAGAAAACATCATTGGCCCGAAGCCGGGGGAAAAGGCCGAGGAGGTCCATGCTCCATTGCGCGAAGGGCCAAGCCACGTCGATCAGGGTGAGGGGCATCGTCGGTTGGCATTGGACCCGGGCGTGCACCTGACACTGGTGACACCGTTGCACGTAGGATAAGGCATCTCATCATAGTGTTGGCTAGTAAAATCTTTGCCTAAGTATCTTGAAGGCCAAAGCTTGGCCCCCGATGTGCTCCCCGCATATACCCTCATGAACTTTGACGAGGACTGTCTCCGCTTCAGGTGGGGACAGACAGCGGAGCAATGACTGAGAAAAGGCTCTTCGGTATAGTTTACCCCCGATCTCGATGTACCATGTTTAGGCTCGTCTGAGCCGACGTGTAGCCGGCGGGTCATCGGGTAGCTCGCCCTTCTCTTTGTAGCAAAGTATTTCTTCCATCCAATTCGGGGTCACCTCCGTCGTGTTGACATCCGAGACTGGTAAGGTCGGTGCGGAGAGGACCTCAGTTCAATTCGGGGGCTCCCTAGGTGGTTGGCTAGATGCTAGCCGGGCCAGTGCATCAGCTTGGACGTTCTGAGCACGGGGTATCCTTATGACCACCAGATGGTTAAAGTGAGCTGAAAGTCGTCGGACTTCGGCGAGGTACCGGGTCATGGTCGGTTCTCTAGCTTCATAGGTTCCGTTAATGTGGCCTAGCACCAGTTGGGAGTCGGTAAAAGCTTCCAGGTTCTGCACATGCATCTCGAGAGTGAGGCGTAGTCCCGACAACAGCGCCTCGTATTCGATTTCGTTATTGGTGGCTTTAAATTCTAACTGAAGTGAGTGCTCGTAAGTTTCACCATTCAGGTTCTTGAGAATCATCCCGGCTCTGGCTCCTCCTGACGTGGCGGACACGTCAACGTACAGAGCCCAAGCTGGCGGATCCGACTCCTTCATAGTCGGGCCATCCTCGGGGATTAGTTTAGAAACGAAATCAGCCAATACCTAGGCCTTTATGGTCGTCCGGGGTGTGTATTGGATGTCAAACTCCCTGAGCTCTATCGACCATTTGAGCATCCGACCCAAGACATCGAATTTGGAGAGGATCTGGCGGAGTGGCTGGTCAGATATTATCTTTATCATGTGGGCCTGGAAGTAAGGCCGCAACTTTCGGGCTGTCACAATCAATGACAGTGCCAGCTTTTCTATCAACGGGTAGCGGTCTTCAGGTCCAGCGAGAATATGACTAGTGTAGTAGACTACCTATTGTGCGGCTTAGTCCTCGCTCACTAGCACCGAGCTGACCACCTATTCCGAAGCTGCCAAATAAAGGCCCAGGATTTCGCCCGGTCAGGGTGAGACGAGCTGGGGAAGCCTTCCGAGGTAGGTCTTCATTTTGCTGAAGGCGTCCTCACATTCTGGGGTCCATTTGAAGTTGTACGCTCGGTGCATGGCCCAGAAGAACGGGAGTCATTTGTCTCTCGAGCGTGATACGAACCTCCTAAGTGCTGCTAGCTTTCCTATGAGGCATTGTACCTCTTTTACCGAGTGCGGAGATTGCATCTCCATTATGGCTCGTACTTTGTTCGGGTTGGCGTCTATCTCTCTTTGGTGGATGATGAAGCAGAGGAACTTTCCCGACCGGACCCCGAAGGCACACTTTGCTGGGTTGAGACGCATATTTTATTGTCTGAGGGTTCGAAAGGTCTTTGCCAGGTCGATTAAGTGGGTTATGGCCGGCCTGCTTTTGACAATCATGTCATCGACATAGACTTCCATGTTTCTCCCGAGTTGGGACTTAAACATTTCATTAACCATCCTCTGATAGATGGCTCCGGCATTCTTCAGACCGAAGGGCATGACTTTGTAGCAATAGACCCCTCTGTCGGTGATAAACGCGGTGTGCTCTCGGTCTTGTGGAGCCATATGGATTTGGTTGTAGCCCGAGAATGCGTCCATGAACGTAAGAAGCTCATGGCCCACGGTTGTGTCAACTAGCTGATCTATCTTCGAGAAGGGATAACAATCCTTGGGGCATGCCCGATTGAGATCAATATAGTCAATGCATATCCTCCAGCTTCCATTACATTTTTTAACGAGGACTACATTGGACAACCACTGTGGGTATTTCACCTCGGTTATGAATCCGACGTCGAGTAGTTGGTCGACTTCGCAGTTAGTCGCTTGTCGCCGCTTCGGGGTGAATCTCCGAGGCTTCTGTTTGACTGGGTGTACCTTGTGGTGGATGTTCAGATGGTGTTGCGCCACCTCGAAGTCGATCCCTGGCATGTCTTTCAGGGACTAGGCGAAGACGTTGGCATGTCTGTAGGCGTTTTTGGGTCATCCCAAGGGTCGAAGTTGGTCGGATCAGGTCGTGTCCTCTTTGGCATTGCCCGATTGAGATCGGTGTAGTCAACGCACATCCTCTAGCTTCCATTACATTTTTTAACGAGGACTACATTGGACAACCACTGTGGCTATTTCACCTCGGTTATGAATCTAACGTCGAGTAGTTGGTCGACTTCGCGGTTAGTCACTTGCCGCAGCTCTGGGGTGAATCTCTGAGGCTTCTGTTTGATTGGGTGTGCCTCGTGGTGGATGTTCAGATGGTGTTGCGCCACCTCGAAGTCAATCCCTGGCATGTCTTTCAGGGACCAAGTGAAGACGTCAGCATTTTGCTTCAAGAACTCCACCAGTTGGACTTGGTCGACTTCCAGAAGCACGGCTCCGATTTTGACAACCCGGTCTGGTCGATCATCCTTAAGGGGAACCTCGATGAGCCGCTCGGTCGGCTATGGGTGTGTAGGCATTTTTGGGTCATCCCGAGGGTCGAAGTTGGCCGGATCGGATCGTATCCTCTTTGGCATTGCCCGATTGTGATCGGTGTAGTCAACGCACATCCTCCAGCTTCCATTACATTTTTTAACGAGGACTACACTAGACAACCATTATAGGTATTTCACCTCGGTTATGAATCCGATCTTGAGTGGTTGGTCGACTTCACGGTTAGTCGCTTGCCGCTGCTCCGGGGTGAATCTCCGAGGCTTCTGTTTGATTGGGTGTGCCTCGTGGTGGATGTTCATATGGTGTTGCGCCACCTCGAAGTCGATCCCTGACATGTCTTTCAGGGACCAGGCGAAGACGTCGGCATTTTGCTTCAAGAACTCCACCAGTTGGACCTGGTCAGCTTCCGAAAGCGCGGCTCCGATTTTGATGTCGGTCTGGTCAATCATCCTTCAGGGGAACCTTGATGAGTTGCTTGGTCAGCTGCGGGTGTGTAGGCATTTTTGGGTCATCTCGAGGGTCGAAGTTGGCCGGATCGGGTCGTGTCTTCTTTGGCATTGACGATTGAGATCGGTGTAGTCAACGCACATCCTCCAGCTTCCATTACATTTTTTAACGAGGACTACATGGGACAACCATTGTAGGTATTTCACCTCGGTTATGAATCTGATCTTGAGTGGTTGGTTGACTTCACGGTTAGTCGCTTGCCGCTGCTCTGGGGTGAATCTCTAAGGCTTCTGTTTGATTGGGTGTGCCTTGTGGTGGATGTTCAGATGGTGTTGCGCCACCTCGAAGTCGATCCCTGGCATGTCTTTCAGGGACCAAGTGAAGACGTCGGCATTTTGCTTCAAGAACTCCACCAGTTTGACCTGGTCAACTTCCAAAAGCGCGGCTCCGATTTTGATGTCGGTCTGTTCAATCATCCTTCAGGGGAACCTCGATGAGCCGCTCGGTCAGCTTCGGGTGTGTAGGCGTTTTTGGGTCATCTCGAGGGTCGAAGTTGGCCAGATCGGGTCGTGTCTTCTTTGGCATTAACACAGCCATCAGATAACATCTCTTGGATTCATTGGGATCGCTCTGCACTACCCCGACTCCTAACGAAGTTGGGAATTTCATGGCCTGGTGATAGGTGGAGACGACCGCCCTTATCCTGTTGAGGGTCGGTCGCCCGAGGATGATGTTGCGTGTCAAGGGTAAGTCGACTATCATGAAGGCAACCATCACCGTCTTCGTTCTTGGTTCATTCCCTAGGGTGACGGGAAGGGAAGTCGTCCCGAGGGGGGAGATTGACTCCCTGGTGAAACCAGTAAGTGTTGTCATCATATGGGAGAGATCGTTGTTCGTAAGCCCGAGCTTCTTGAAGGCATCCAGGTATAGAATATCGGTGGAACTCCCAGTGTCAACCATCACCCTCTTCACCTTGGCATTGGCAATGTAGACGGAGACTACCAAAGCATCGTCATGGTCCGAGAACTCCCCTCCCTCCATGCCGAATCTGATTTCTTCCTCGAAATGCATCCTCGGACGCTTCTCCACCGTGCTCCATGCATATGCCTTCCTGGCGGTGGAACTGTTGCCTCCAGAAGCTGATCCACTAATGATGACGTCAATTTGTCTCTCGACCGGACCCTGGAGTCGAGGTGGCGACTCCCTTGGTTTCTTAAGGAAGCATCCGAGATGCCCTTGTCGGATCAGCTCCTCGATCTGGTTTTGCAGGTCTCGGTAGTCCTCTGTGTCATGGTCGTAATCCTGATGAGACCTTCAATACTTAGATCGGTCTTTGTTAGTAGCTTTCACCGGGTTGGGTTCCTGCAAGAGCCCCTTCTCCCGGATTTGGAGGAAAATTTCAGTTCGAGAAGCGTTTAGGGGGAGCCTTGGGCGCGGTGGCTCGGGACGGTCAGTCTTCCTTCGGAGTGGTTCGGGGAATGACCTCGGAGCCATTGTTCAGGTGAGGTCCGTCCTGGGCCTCTTGCTATCCTCGTGCTTCCTCGCCACTAGGGCTTCGGCAGCGACGTGTTGGTTGGCGCGCTAGAGCATTTCAGGGACTATCACTGGCGGTCTCTCCACCATAGACCAAAAAAGTTTGGAGGGGCGTAGCCCCATCAAGAAGGCCTGCATGTCCAGGGATGGATGGGCCTCGGGCATCCCCCTGGCCTCGGTAGCGAAGTGCGCAATGAACTGTGAGAGTATTTCGCCGTTTCGTTGGGCCAGTGCGAGAAGTGCGACCACAGAGAGTCTCGGCCATATACTGGCCATGAAGCCCTGCTCGAGCCCCCGTGCTAGCTGTTCGAATGAAGAGATGGAGGCTGGTCGTAGCCAACTGAACCACATCCGAGCCGACCCTCTAAGGGTAGTGGGAAACACCTTGCACATTAAGGCATCGGATGTGCCGTAGAGGGCCATTTGGGCCTAGAAGGCGGCGACGTGCTGTGTGGGATCGAAGCTGCCATCGTATGCTTCAAGGGTAGGGAGTCTGAAGTTGAGGGGAACTGGCTTGTCTTGTATCTCGGGGGTAAAAGGGGATGCTCCCGAGACGTCGTCCCCGACCTCTCCCTTGGTCTTGCGAAGCTCTCGCTGGAATTCGTCCAGATGCCGATTCACCGAGTTGAGTTGGGCTCTGAACGTGCCATCGGTCGAGTCGGTGGACACCGTGTCATGCTCGAGAAGTGGCATGTCGATCGAGGGGAGACCGTGGATGCTCGGTTCGGGAGTCATTCCCCAACCCCTGGGATGTCCTTCGACTTCCTCCCATGGTTGCTCGTGCATGGCTAAATTCATCGGGGGATCGTCGAGGGGCTCTGGGGCATAAATGGATGGACTTGGCGCCTAGGGGTCCACGAGGCGCATGAGCTGCGGGATGAGGGGGACGACCATTTGGATCATCCCGGTCAGAGCTTGGACCTACCTCAACAGGTTGAGAAACGCCTCGGGCGAGATGGCCAAGGGTGCTGGATTTGAACGCCTCCTAATTGAGCAACGAAGGTTGGTCCTGAAGTGGGGATGGGGCAACAGGTTGCCCTTCAATCGGGCAAACTCCCGAATTGGTCATGGGTCACTCCTGCGAGATCGGCTCTCCTTCTAGCGCCAAAAATGTTACAGAATGAATGTAGCCACCGGATGACGTGTCGGGCTGGTCTTGTTCAGTCATCGAAATCCAAGGGTGTCCGGTCGTCGCTTGCTGCTGAGATGGGTTCCAGGCACGTCTTGGGCTTGATTCCTGCAGGAAGGCCTAGGTCGAGTTTTTCCCGACCGAGCCCCTCCGATACTAAAGTCAGTAGATCTCTCCTTTTTTTCTTCCTCATCCTGAAGCTAGGTGGGGGTTATATAGGCATGTCCAGAGGTGTACTGTAGTCCGGATGACAGCGAAGTCGTACAGGGTGGCACTATACAAGTTGGCATTGCATGGCGCCGTTCCGATTTCTCGGGGGTGGCCTGCTCCATGCATCGCCGTCCTGGGATTTTGGGGGCGGCCTGCTCCATGCGTCGCCATCCCGGGATTTTAGGAGCGGCTGCTCTGTTTAGATTTGGGCGACGTGGCAACGTGCAGGTGCCGTCTCATCCAACCCAAGATGGTGAGTCGGACGTGATAATACATGTGGGGTATCTTTATATTGATATGTCTGTTATCGTGGATGATCCCGGGATGTCTTCTATCAGTAATAATAAATCTGCAATTGCAATGGGAAGAAATCCAATTGTTCATGATGGCACAAAGTATACAACAATCTCAGTATTATGTTATCATAGAAGCAGTGAAGGATGGCGAAGTCCAATGACAACACTGCGACACTCAAGACCATCTCGTAGATCTCTTCACCAAAGCTTTGCCAAAAGAAAGATTTTACTATCTCAAAGAGCTAAGTGCATTAAGGGGGAGTGTTGGAGATTAAGGCATTTTGGAAACTTAAACAGAGTATTAATGTAAATATTTATTCCAAGAATACATTTCATTTTCTAAAATATATTTTTGTTTCCCATGAATGGCCTTAATTTTCTGCTTAGATACATACATGAACTTTATGTATGTATTGATAGATCATGTGTAAGCATTATGCATCAATTTTATATTTTGAAAGGTTTCTCTTTCTTGTCAATTATTGTTGATCTCTGCTACAGCAACTTATAAACTTGATGAACATTGGTGGCTGAGGTGGCTTCCTTATCGCTTCCGCCAACAGCAACTGACTCCCATCTCCTCATGATCGGTGAACAGAGTCAATGAAATTGGACTCCAGGTGAACTGTGATAGCTCTAGAAGGTGATGCTTCATTAGCAAGTTGGTCTATTTACCCCTCTTCACATGCTATGCATGACGAAGCCACGGGCCATCGGCAGCGCCCACCATGTATTGTCTTCATCAAGAGGCCAGCAACCATCTCCGCGACGAGTTTGTTAAGGAGTCGTCATCGAAGTCATGCGACGGCGACGTGTATCCTTCGTCCCGGATGATACCAAGCATGAGCTTCCGCGCCAGGGGCGTAAGAATCACCTCCCACGGCACCACCGACGCAAGCCCCAGTGCAAGCAGCAAGCAGCTCACAGGCTCCGGGGGACGGCGACATCTGTCTGCGCGTGACTTGTCCCTTTGAGCTCCGCCACCACCAGGCGGTGACACCTGGTTGTGCAACGTGCCCGACCCTCCCCCCAATGGCGTGTGGGGGTTTGCCATCCAATGGCGTGGCGGAAGCCCACGGGGAACCCTTGTGGATTCCCCGAGTCCCATGTGGTTCCCCGTGGTCTCCTGTGGGCCCACCGTCGCCGTAAAGAGTTCGTCCCTCCTGCGGCTCCGTTACAACGTTGTCCCGTCGCGTTTATGCGAGCTGGACTCTCTCTCTCTCTCTCTCTCTCTTCACCACAATATAGTCTTGCGACTGCTGGTAGTCCTGGTCGTCGTAGCAAATAACACTTAAAGCTGTCGCTCTCCGCCATGACTCAGTCGTGTATCCGTTTCTCCAACCATGTCTCTGCCACCCATACTCGCAAGTTCCGTCGCTCAACCACTGGGTGCGGGAACTTCCTCTCTCCGTCCGTTGCTGTTCCTAAAGAGTTGAGCAGGAAGAACGACGCTCCACACACGCCTCCTCCTCCTCCCCCTACTCTACAACCACCGAAAGCTCCTGCGGAGCACCCGACTCTCATTTCTACTGCCTCCCCTCTTAACCCGGTACAGAAAGTTGTCGCTCGTACCATCGACGCCGTAGAAAGCGGTATCATTGTCCAGCTGGAAAAGAGACGGCCTCTCCCTCGGTCCGCAGACCCCGCGGTGCAGATCTCCGGGAACTTCGCACCAGTTCCCGAGTCAGCGCCCGAGTATGGTCTCGAAGTGGTTGGCCGTATCCCGCCGGATCTTCATGGCGTGTATCTACGAAACGGTGCCAACCCGATGTTCACGCCGACCGGTGGGCATCACCTCTTTGATGGAGACGGCATGATTCACGCGGTCACGCTCTCGGGTCCGACGGAGGCATCTTATGCCTGCCGGTTCACCCGCACGAGCCGCCTGTCGCAGGAGGCAGCCATCGGCCGGGCTGTCTTCCCCAAGGCCATTGGGGAGCTCCACGGGCACACGGGGATTGCTCGACTCGCTTTGTTCGGCCTCCGAGCTGCTGCCGGAATTGTCGATCCCACGAAGGGCAGCGGCGTTGCTAATGCTGGGCTCACGTACTTCGGCGGCCGCCTTTTGGCCATGTCAGAGAACGACCTCCCGTACCACGTACGTCTCACCCCGGATGGCGACCTCGAGACAGCCGGACGGTTCGACTTCTCCGGCCAGCTCAACTCAACGATGATCGCACACCCAAAGATCGACCCCTTGACAGGGGAACTGTTTGCACTGAGCTACGACGTCGTCCGCAAACCTTACTTGAAGTACTTTCACGTGGACTCCAAATCCGGGAAGAAGTCTGCCGACGTGGCCATCACCCTCAAGCAACCTACGATGATCCATGACTTTGCGATCACTGAGAATTACGCCATAATTCCCGACCAACAAGTCGTGTTCGATCTAAAGCAGATGCTGCGTAGCCGCTCGCCGGTCCAGTGCGACGGCCGGAAGACACCGAGGTTCGGCGTGCTCCCCAGGTACGACGCTGACGTGTCAAGGATCCAATGGATCGACGTGCCCGGCTGTTTCTGCTTCCACCTGTGGAACGCGTGGGAGGAACCTTCTTGCGGCGGCGATGGACGAACTGTGGTGATCATCGGGTCGTGCATGTCGCCGCCGGACGCGATATTCTCGGAGGAGGACGACTCGCAGCCGACGCGCAGCGTGCTATCGGAGATCCGGCTGGACCTGGGGACCGGACAATCGAGCAGGAGGGAGATCGCGAACGGAATGAACCTGGAGGCGGGTCAAGTGAATCGGCACCGACTCGGGAGGAGGACCCGGTTCGCGTACCTTGCGATGGCGGAGCCATGGCCCAGGTGCAGCGGATTGGCGAAGGTGGACCTGGAGACGGGAGAGGTGAGGCGGTTCGAGTACGGACATGGCCGGTTCGGGGGAGAGCCGACGTTCATCCCCGCCCGGTGCGGGTCCGAGGAGGACGACGGCCACGTGGTGGGTTTCGTCCGCGACGAGCGGAGGGGCGAGTCGGAGCTGGTGATCGTGAACGGGTCGACAATGGAGCTGGAGGCGACGGTGAGGATGCCGTCGAGGGTGCCGTACGGGTTCCATGGCACGTTTGTGAGGGCGGATGAGTTGCGCGGGCAAAAGTAGGGTCGGGTTCGCCGGCTCAATCAACAAGACGGTCCACGAAAGCCGAGCCGTTTCGAGATGTCGATAAGGTTGCGGTAATCAGCTGCCCGTAGCTTGTTATGGGTGTCATATATAGCCATGTACTTGGATGGTGAGATTTAGGAGCTTCATGTATATAGTTCTTGTGAAAATGGAATATTGACTATTTGTAATATAAATGTTACGTAGCCTTTTTTAATATATAGTTCAGTCTCGTGTATAGAATTATATATATACTTTATATTATTAAATTTTAATATTTTTTATACAAAATTAGTTTTAAGTTTATTATAGATTTGATCTATTCGGAGGAGTTCAGAGGTGCCATGGCAACTTGGCATGCCCACCAAGTGGTCACTGTACCTTTGTGGTGGTCGTGAGCACCGATGCAATGCCTCCGTTTGCCATTTGCGGGCTATCTTATCATGCATGCATGCATGTGGGCAGTAAGACTGTTTTCGATTTCCATGCAATGCAATCCACTCATTGCTTCCATTTGCTCTCTCATTGATTTCCATGGCCATCTCGCTACTCTAACCAATTGCATTAAGTGATAAGGGTCTGACGAGCTGCAATGTGCATGTTGGCTTTTGACTCTTAGGAAGACAATCACGTGAGGAGCGAGGAGTGGGAGAGCCAAAAAGGTTGTCGGTACAAAACATGGGATGGGAAAGCGATGAGATGCAAGAACGTTATCCGTACAATTTAGTAGGCCGTAATGTTATGTTCTACCAACCACCAACAGTGATCAATATAATCATGTGTGTTTCGGTTGGGTGCAACTTGTGCGGACCAGTTCAGTTTGGGCCTAAACCAACCAACGACTCATGTACGAGGAATTGAATCATGTGTCGCCCCCCTCTCTTTCTCTCTCCATAAGTTTCTTGTCTTGTGTGGTATATCATCGCAGATGAGGGGCTTCTGTCCTTTGTCAGATAGGACGCATCCGTTTCTGCCATTCATTCTTCAATTTGATTAAAAAGTCAAATTGAGCAAAAGGATTCAATTATATATTAAGTAATTATCGTAAGATTACCAAGTGAATATAATAATTAATGTAAAATAAAAAGGGTACTAGGGGAAGTTGATTTATCTCTCTTCTTGGCTCATTTATTTTGATATTTTCTTATTGATAATAAAGATTTCATGTAGCAACCTTAAGTAATTAGGATTTATAATTTTATTCTTTATTATTATCATCGTCTTCACTCATTTATCTTCATCACTTCTTATTTTTTCAAAGTTGTATGCTTTTGTTAAAAGTTTTTTCTAACATTTAGAGCACAAGATACACTTAATGTCTGTTTTTTTTTTGTTATTCTTCAAGTTATATAATTTTCAGATATAATCAAAATCTTTATCAACTAAGTTATCTGACATCTTTAAATAAAAAATATATAAAAAAATTTAATCTCAAGAAATGCAACTTACACTTTCCAGGTTACTTCATACACTCATAGATCAATTGATGTTACTCAATTCGTTGCATTGCAAGAATCTAGTGGTTCCCGTTAATCAATAAGCATGCTAACTCAGGAGGATCTTTTTTACTGTTATATTGACCCTACGATTGATGGAGGAAGAAAGCCATATGTTTCTGCAGTCTCAGAGCCAAGTTTTGGCCAACCAAACCCGAGGATGGAATGTGAATTGAGAGCTCATATCGTACTGCATCCGGATGCCCTGCTCGCTGTAATTTTCTGTCCTCTAAGTTTGTGAGAACCAATCCGAAAACCTTGAATCCACTAGCGAATCTGACACAATAGGATTTAATAGCTGCGAGTGTAAGCATAAAAACTATAATCATATTTTCTGTAATGTGAAAAACTTTTATGATAGGATTAAAATCAAATAATAATAGATCAATTTTTACGATATGTACCTTTTGATATCATTTGAAAAGAAGGAAAAAGATCTCTGATCCAAATATCGCTATCAATCTGTAAAAGGAACTAGACTTTTTTTTTATCTTCCTATCCTTTCATAGGACCACTTAGACTGATGGCTTAGGGAGATTGAGAGAGAAACTATAATCTCTCAACTGATGCATGTGAGATGTCTTTCTATAATGCAACACTCAAATGCATCTGTCTCTATCTATTTATAGGCGAGAGCAAAAGATCTAGGATAAATTATTAGATGAGTTCCTTCTATCAAAGGTATCCCCTAAGGAATCCTACTATAATATGGACTTCTTTTTTATTGACCAATACTATAATCAGAATCTAATTAGTTCTATCATATATCTTATCCAATTATAAAGGGCAACATTATCTAACATTCTCCCATTTGGCCCATTAATTGATAAGATATAAAAGATATTCAAAATCAGAATAAATAAAATAAATTTGTTTGAAAATATTTTTACCTAATTGGATTCTGAAAAATTTAGAAAAGCATTTTATACATGATCATGAATTTTTAAAATAAGCCAATAAATCTAATAAATATAATAATACTATATTAAGTCCAACCATCAATGCGAGTCATAGCGGTTGTATATCATTAATGTCATACTCCCTTTTATGTACTACAACATCGTTAGTCTTTTCTAATATAGTCCATAATGACCCCTGTAATTTTTTTTGTCAAGACAATCCTGTTATTACATTCAACTATAATATATATAAACATAAATATAAACAAGATAGTAGAAATAAATAACTTTAATTATGCAAGAAAAAATATCAATAATAGTATTTACTTAAATATGCATTACCATATCTTTTATGACTTGCCTAACAAGCCCCATTCTAAGAACATTTTCTTTAAATATTTTATACTATAAAGCTTTAGTAAATATATCAACAATCATTATAGTGGTGCTCAGGTTTTCAATTGACACTTGTTGTTTCTGGGCTCTTTCTCTAACCACCAAGTACTTTATCTTGATGTACTTGTTATTCTTAGAAAAGAAAACTGCTATGGTATTATCACAAAATATCTTCAGCGGCTTAGCAATTAAGTCGACCACACCAAGTCCTAAGATAAAATTTTGCAACCATAAAGCTTGATTTGTGGCCTCAAAGCATGCCACAAATTCAGCTTCTATTATAGATGATGTAATAAGTGATTGCTTTACACTTTTTCAAGAAATTACCCTAGTAGCTAACATGTATATAAATCCTGAAGTGGACTTCCTATTATCGAGGCAATTCACAAAATCAGCATTTGAATATCCTGTTACTTCATGCTGATCTGATCTCTTATATGTGAGCATATAATCTTTTGTCCCCTGCAGATATCTCATTATTTTCTTTGCAGCTTTCCAATATTCCATTCTTGAGTTGCTCTGATATTTACCCAACATTGCAATTGTAAAACTAATATCTGGTCTTGTACAGGTTTGAGCATATAATAGACTTCTAATTGCGTACCTATAAGGAATATTTTTCATTTGATTCTTTTCTAAGTCATTTTTCGAGTACTAGTTTTGGCTAAAATTTTTACTTCTAGTAATAAGTGTATCACTGGCTGAGCAAAGCTACATATTAAATCTCTCCAAGATACGATTAATATATCCTTTTTGAGACAATCCTAATAATTCTTGAGATTATCTCTAAATATCTTAATACCAATAACATAGGCTGCCTCATTCATATCAACCATCTTAAAGTTCTTGTTGAGAAATATCTTGGTTTCGTGCAATAAACCAAGATCACTACTGGCAAGTAAAATATCATCCACATTTAAGACCAATAAGATAAACTTGCTCCCACTTATCTTCAGATATATACATTGATCAATAATGTTTTTCTTAAATCCGAAGGAAGTAATGGTATCATGAAACTTTATATACCATTGTCTGGAAGCTTATTTAAGGTCATAAATGGATTTCTTAAGTTTACAAGCTCAACTTTCTTTTCCCTTTTCTATGAATCCTTCAAGTTGTTCAATATAGATTTTTTCATCCAGATTCCCATTTAGAAATGCTGTTTTCATATCCATCTGATGTAACTTAAGATTATAATGAGCTACTAGTGCCATGACAATTATTAACAAGTCCTTTCTAGAAATCGAAGAAAAAGTCTCACTGTAGTCGATACCTTTTTTCTGAGAAAAACCTTTGGCCACAAGTCTAGCTTTATATCATTCGATATTATCTGTTGAGTCACATTTTGTCTTAAAGACCCATTTACAACTGACTCTTTTATAATTATTAGGTAATTCAACGAGTTCCCAAACACCATTCTGGTCTATTGATTTTAGCTTTTCTTTCATTGCATCATACCACTTTTCAGAATCAATACTTTCTATGGCTTGTGAAAACGATAAGGGGTCTCCTTTTATTCCTATATCACAATCTGATTCTTGTAGATATATCACATAATCATCAAAAATGGTATGTTTCCTCTTCCTTTGAGACCTTCTCAAAGCTGCCAATTATGATTATTCTACAAGATTATCAACGGCGACATCAACATCATATGAGAGTTCATCAATGTTATTTTGGTATTCACCCTCGTCAATTCTCTCATTGATTTAAGGAACAACAATTTCTCGAATAGGAGATGATACGTGAGAATTAACCCGAATCTCTTCAATATCAAAATTGATCCTTCGAGATTTTTCACTCTCACTGATTTTATCGTTTTCTAGGAATCTTACATTACCAGATTCTACTATTCTCATGCTATGATTAGGGCAATAAAATCTATATCCGTTGGACGTTTTTAGATAACTAATAAAATATCCAAAAATAGTTCTTAGATCCAATTTCTTTTCATGTGGATTGAATATTCTTATCTCTGCAGGACACCCCTAAATATGAAAATATCTCAAATTGGACTTTCTATCAGTCCATAACTCAAATGGAGTTGATGGAACCGACTTATTAGGAACCCTGTTCAAGATGTATATAGCTGTCCTAAGAGCTTCACCCCACATTGACTCAGGTACAAATGAATAACTCATCATGCTCCTAATCATATCCATAAGAGTACGATTTCACCTTTTAACAATACTATTCTACTGTGGCACACCTAGTAAGGCATATTGAGCACAAATACTCCGTTGTTCTAGGAATCTAGCAAAAGGATCAATATTCTAACTGAATTCATCATATCTGTTATAAAATTCACCACCCCTGTCAGATCTGATAGTTTTAACTTTTCTATCTAATTATCTCTTGACCTCATTTATGTATACTTCAATAGTATCAACGGCCTGAGACTTTTAATGTATTAGATAAATATAGCCATATCTGGATAGGTCATCTATAAATGTGATGAAGTACCTTTCTCCACTAAAACAAGAAATATGGAGTGGTCCTTAGATATCAGTATGAATAATCTCAAGGAGTTTTTTACTTCTTGTGGCATTTTTCTTTATATGTTTAGTTTGCTTTCCCTTAATGCAATCTATACAAACATCAAAATCACTGAAGTCTAAATCTTCCAAAATATTATCCTTCACTAATCTTTCAATTCTTTCCTTGGAGATATGCCACAATCGTCTATACCACAGTGTAGAAGATCTTTCATTATTGAAACTACATTTCAATCCAAAATTACTAATAAGAGATTATTGGGTAGAAACCCACTAATCCAAGAGACTTGAGTAATTGGATGGAGATCCAATACCCAATAGGGCAAAAGATCCATTAGGGTTTTCACGGGGGCCTCTATAAATAGGAGGGAACTGTAGCTCTATAGGCTGAGGGTTTTTGGTAGCCACCTCTTGTTCTCCTCTCCCTAGAGAGAGAGAGGTGCATCGTCGCAACCCCTGCTATGTGGATACCGCTAGAGAGGAGGACGCTTGACCTCCTTCATCCGCTCCCACAGATCTGCAGGAATTCAGCGATATACGATCTCCCTAGATATCTTCTTTTATATATGCAGTTTTGGCGGATTTGTTTTTGATGCACCGATCTTCGCATGATGATGGAAACTTTCTATGGGAAATCTGGGGTTTTGTTTTCTGTTCTTCCGCTGCGCATGTGATGTCACCCCCCCTTGAAGGATTTCCCAACAGTGGTATCAGAGCTAGGTTGTTCGTGCGAAGATCGGATCTTAAACTACGTGTGTTGTGTTCTAGATCTGTTGTTGACGTCAAAATCATTAGCACAAATAGCGAGAAAGGGCAAGAAATTTGCCGCTCGTGCTTGCAAAGAATCAAGAAGGTGCTTGCAGCCTTCTTTGCTTCACACAGCAACAATCGGGCGGGTTGCCTGCAGGGCAACGCTAGCGCTGCGTCGGTGGCCTACGCCAGCGGCCGTAGGGCGTCGGCGCGGTGCCGCTAAAGCAGGCGCGCTACGCGCGCGCCGCGGGCAACGGCATCGGCAAAGCACTCAGGGATGCCGGCAAGCGCGCGCGCGCGCGGCTGCCGCAGGCGTCGGCGCCACAGCAGCGCTTCTGAGGCGCGGCGCCGCGGGCTAACGCCGCAAAGCGCCAGCGCCAGTGCTTCACAAAGTTAACGCCGTAGAGGCGCCGGCGGTGGGCGCTACGCCTGTGGGGCAATGGTGGCGCCGCCTCCCTCCCCTCACAAGACAAGGCAGCGCGCCTACGGCCGACTGCGCAAGAACAACGCCCATGACAGACACTGATGTGGCTGGCAAGCCGCGCGCCAAGCAAGGGCAACATGATGGCCGCGGTAAGGTGGCGGCGGTCGCAACTCTACAGAAGGGAAAGGTATTAAGGTTTTGGGTAAAAGACGGTTTTACCCTTTAAAATTTTAGAAATTTCAGATGTTGTCCGTTTTGACAGAATTACCAAAATACCCTTTTTATCGAATTACCGAAATACCCTTGGGAATTCAAAATTTTTTATTATGTTCCTGATTTCAAGAAATTAAATATGTTAATTAAATAGTTTAATTAACTATTATTTTTTATCTAGTAGTCCTATAAAATAATATATACATGTGATGTATGATGTGGACAGATGATCATGGACTTGATGTGATGTGTGTACATGTGATTATTATTATTGGGGTCTGCGAGCCTTTATTTTTCTCGTTTATTATCGGGCCTGCGTGCCTGTAATTATGTTGTAATTATCAGATGAGGCACAGCGGTAGCGTGACTCACGAGGCCGAGACGGACGATCCGACGCATGGAGATGCGTTGAGATGCTGACGGATCCGACGAAGCGACATGGATGATCACAGGGCATAGAGATACGCCGAAGTACACATAGATCTTGATGTAAGTGATTGGACCCATTGGCTTGGGCCTGATCACATTAGGATATGGTCCATGATCATCTGGTGTGATTGCTCATGTGATGTGTGATTAGTTATCCACCTACTAGATAAGTATATGTATATTTGCATGCGATGTAGATATATATATTAAATATGTATGTGTGTGACACATTATGTTAGGAGACCAAATCAAAAAAAAATCCTCTCCATTAATAATATTAAGTCGGTAAACGTGAGGCAATTAGATTGACCCACATGACCTTCCATCGTTATAGCTAAGAGCCGATTCCCGGTGTAGGTTGAGTTGGTCGAGTCCCTCGAGACTCACCTATATCACATCTCGCCATCTTATCTACGATATAGAGATGTCAGAGGTTACCTGAGGATATGGTATGCTTGGTCGAGTCCCTCGAGGCCATGGTAGTTCGGAGGCTGAACAGGACGGGAATCACAAGGAGTTGTTATTGGCAAGAGTTGTCTACCTTTACGGGCTTAACGTGATTGGCTGAGTCCCTCGAGGTTACGTTAAGACGCCGATTGGATCTTGATCCCCACTAAAGATCCGCCGGGGGTCTTAGACTCACATACCGGAGGGTGTTGTATGTCTCATGAAAAATTAGTGGGAATACATTAAGATAGAAGTCATTATCTTAATTATTTTATTTCTGCAAAGTCTGCATGTTATTTATTTCTGCTACATCTTTTATTTTAGAAAAATATCGCTTTCAAATCCTTTATGTGGCATACTTGATGCCAACCGCCTCACTGGTCCAAATTATATGGATTGGCTTCGCAATCTAAGAATCGTTCTCATAGCGGAGAAAATCACGTATGTCCTTGATACAGTGATCCCTACGCCCGATGAAGGGGCAAGCGAGGATGAGATCGCTCGTTATGTGAAGTACTTAGATGATTCCACTCTTGTTCAGTGTTATATGTTGGCCTCTATGACTACTGAGTTACAGAGACAGCATGAAAATATGGATGCTAATTCTATACTCCTAAATCTCCGCAAACTGTTTGAAGAATAGGGAAGAACTCAGCGATATGAAATATCAAAGAGTCTTTTCCATGCTAGGATGACTTAGGGGACACCGGTTCAGAACCATGTTCTTAATATGATTGGGTGGATCAAAAAACTCACAGGTCTAGGAATGGTCCTAGAGGATAACCTGTGTGTGGATCTTGTACATCAGTCCCTACCAGATTCCTTTTCTCTGTTCATAATGAATTTTAATATGAACAAACTTGAGGTGACCCTCCCAGAGCTCCTCAATATGTTGAGAGAAGCAGAGAGCACCTTCATGAAAGAGAAGCCGGTTCTCTACACTAGTGAGACCAGAAAGAAAAGGAAGACTGAGAAGACCCTTAAGAAGGGCAAGGGCAAGGGCAAAATGGGTAAGGCAAAGGTTGCCAAGAAAGACCCAACAAAGGACAAAGGCCAGTGCTTCCACTACGGCAAAGATGGGTACTAGAAGAGGAACTACAAAGAGTATCTTGTAGAGAGGGTGAAACAAAAGCTTACAGAAGCTTCAGGTACATTCATGATTAGTCTCCATTTGTCAGAATCTTGTGATAACACATGGGTATTGGATACCGGGAGTGCTTATCATATCTGCAATTCGTTGCAGGTTCCGGCAGGACTTAGGAGATTAAACAGAGGCGAGATGGACCTTAAGATGGGCAATGGAGCAAAGGTTGCTGCATTGGCTGTTGGCAAGGTCACCTTACATTTGCCTGATGGAGCTATTATTGTATTAGATGCATGCTATTATGTTCTTTCTATTATTAAAAATATTATTTTCATTTCATGTTTGACAGTTATTGGATATAAATTAGTTTTTGAGAACAATGGTTGTTCAATAATATTAGATGATGAGATCATCATGAAAGGAACAATGTATAATGGTTTATTTATGCTAGATATAGCTCCACATATCATGAGTGTATATGAGTCTAAGAGGAAATGAGAAGCAGAGAACCAAATAAGAAAGAGTATTAAAACCCTTCGATCAGATCGAGGAGGTAAGTACTTAAGTACAGAGTTCACCTAGTTCCTCGAAGACTATGGGATCTTATCCCAATGGATACCTCCTTATACATCACAGCTCAATGGTGTATCAGAAAGGAGGAATCGCACACAGTTAGACATGGTGCGTTCCATGATGTGTTTCACCGATCTACCCATCTCATTGTGGGGATATGCCTTAGAGATCGTAGCTTACCTTCTGAATAGAATTTCAACCAAGTCAGTGATATCTACTCCATATGAGATATGGAATGGGAAGATGCTTGATCTTAAGATTGTTAAAGATTTGGGACTACCCTGCCCACATTAAGAGACACAACCCTGACAAGTTGGAATCCAGAATGGAATGACGCAAGTTCGTGGGATACCCCAAGGAAACTTGTGGGTATTATTTCTATCACCATAAGGACCAAAAGGTCTTTGTAACTAAGAGAACAATGTTCCTTGAGAAGGAACACATTCTTGGTAGAGACAATGGGAGCATGATAGAGTTGAGTGAGGTTGGAGAACCTAGCTCAAGCACCATTCCAGAATCTATTCAGATACCTAACACACAAGTTCCAACTTTACGCAGGTTCGATAGAGTATCACATCCTCCTGAGAGATATGTGGGACATATCAGAAGAGAGGATGTTGAGGATATTGATCCTCAAACCTACGAGGAGGCTATTATGAGCATAGACTCTGGAAAATGACAAAAAGCCATGAATTTATAAATGGATTCCATGTACTCCAACAAGGTTTGGAACCTAATTGATGCACCCGAGGGTATTGTACCCATTGGTTGTAAGTGGATCTTCAAAAAGAAAATTAGAGTAGATGGACAAGTAGAGACATATAAAGCAAGGCTAGTGGCTAAGGGGTATCGTCAAAGCTAAGGTATTAACTATGACGAAACTTTCTCACCTACAGCCATCTTAAAATCCATTTGAATTCCATTGGCTATTGCAGCACACTATGATTACGAGATCTAGCATATGGACGTCAAAATCGTATTCCTCAATGGTAACCTTGAGGAGGAGGTGTATATGATACAGCCTGAGAGATTCGTGTCCAGGGATAACCCAGATAAGATGTGCAGGTTGCTTATGTCTATTTATGGATTGAAACAAGCTTCCCAAAGTTGGAATATAAGATTTGATGAGACGATCAGATCTTATGACTTCGTTAAGAACGAAGATGAACCTTATGTGTACAGGAAATTAAGTGGGAGCACTATCACCTTTTTGATATTATATGTGGATGACATCCTGATCATTGGGAATGATCTAGGAATGCTCTCCACAGTAAAGACTTGGTTATCTAGGCACTTCTCCATGAAGGACTTAGGGGAAGCATCCTACATATTGGGGATACGGATCTATAGAGATAGATCTAAGAGGATGCTTGGCTTGTCCCAATCAAGGTACATAGACACCATTGTCAAAAGGTTTGGCATGAAAAATTCCAAGAGAGGTCTCATACTAATGAGACATGGAATATCACTTTCTAGGAGTATGTCCTCAAAGACTCCTGAAGAAAGGGCACACATGGATATGATGCCATATGCATCAGCGATAGGATCTATCATGTATGCTATACTATGTACCAGGCTTGATATAGTGCATGCTCTGAGTGTCATGAGCAGATATCAGGCAGATCCGGGCTTGGAGCACTAGAAAGCAATAAAATTTATCCTTAAGTACTTGAGAAGGACTAAGGATCTTTTACTGGTATATGGAGGTAGTAGTCTCAGGGTTGAGGGCTACTCGGACTCGAGCTTCCAGTCTGATGTCGATGATAGCAAGTCTAATTTAAGGTATATGTTCACCCTGAATGGAGGAGCAGCATGCTGGAAGAGTTCCAAGCAAGATACTACTGCTAACTCGACCATAGAGGTGGAATACATTGTTGTGACAGAGGCAGCAAAGGAGGGAGTCTAGATGAAGAAGTTCATCACAGATCTAGGAGTCATCCTAAGCAGCGAGGAGTTAATTCTTTTATATTACGATAAATACGGGACGATTACTCAAATAAGAGAACCCAAGTCTCATCAGAAGTGTTCTGAGGAGGTTCCAACTTATTAGAGAGATCGTGGCCCGAAGAACTGTAGTAGTGGAAAGAGTTCCATCCGAAGATAACATTGCAGATCCACTGATAAAGTCATTGACTTAGATTGTCTTTGAGCATCACAGAGGTCTGATGGGGATCAGACATATTGGTGATTGGCTTTAGGTCAAGTGGGAGATTGCTAGTTATAGGTGCCCTACAAGCCAGTCACATGAGTGATAGCATTTGTAACACGCTGTATCAATCTCTTTGCTTATGATTATTGACATTATCTCACATTATCTAGCATATATTGTGATGTCCTTGGATCTGTGCAATAGGAATCGGATCGTGATGAGATCACGATAATGAGGTCGATTCACCTTTAAACACAGACCCTAAATTATCCTAGTCATAGATTACTCGAGAAGGACATCGAGATAACCGGATAGACTGGTGTGCTGTATACCCGTTCATATGATGGAGGTAGCTAGTCTCATAGCTACTCGTGTGGGGACACTAAGGGTACAGTGTAGGTGCTCATTGGAGAATGAGTTCACTAATTGATCCACCTACGGAATGCTGGATGGTTATTGATACCTCACGTCAGACAACGATTCCGTAGTTTCAGTAGTATATCTGGTCCTTAGACTTGAGACACCAAGGATGTCTTGTATGAGTACTCCACTCTTTGATACCGGACTTATAGGTTTGGAAAGTTCTATATCTAGTACAACCGGTCATTGGGAGTGATAGCCAACCTTACGAGGGCTATTAAGTGTCAATAGAGGATCATCCGCTCTCAGTATCATGAGAGGAATATCCCATGTATTCTTGCTCGAACAAATCCTTGGCTAAGGTTATTCGGATTGAGAGAGAAAGGGTTCTCCGGGAGAATCCGACAAGAGCAAGACTCGAGGAGAGACCGTATGGGCCTGACAGCACCATGCCCGATATAGGGTCTCTAGGATATTAGATGGATGAGAGATTATAGATACATGTTAACTGAGGACAGATAGGTCCAAAGGATTAGATTCCCTCAGATCATCTGGGGGCACGCAGCGTAGTGGCCTCGTGCACGTCCGCAGATCGATGAGTTGGGTGAATTATTATAGAGATAATAATTCACTATGTCAGAAGGAGTTCTGACAAGTATAACTCACGACCAGCTCGATATTGGGCCTAGAGGGTCACACACATATTGTAGGTGTTGCGACGAGTAGAGATTCGGATATGAGACATCTGTTGAACCCACTATCTTATTGGATATCCATTAAGCCCCTGAATTATTGGATCCTGAGATGAGATCCAATAATTGCTAATAAGAGATTATTGGGTAGAAACCCACTAATCCAAGAGGCTTGGGTAATTGGATGGAGATCCAATACCCAATAGGGCAAAAGATCTATTAGGGTTTTCAGGAGGGCCTCTATAAATAGGAGGGAACCGTAGCTCTATAGGCTGAGGGTTTTTAGTAGCCACCTCTTGTTCTCCTCTCCCTAGAGAGAGAGGTGTATCGTCGCAACCCCTACTGTGTGGATACCACTAGAGAGGAGGACGCTTGACCTCCTTCATCCTCTCCCACAGATCTGCAGGAATTCAGGGATATATGATCTCCCTAGGTATCTTCTTTTACATGTGTAGTTTTCACAGATTTATTTTTGACGCACCGATCTTCGCACGATGACAGAAACTTTCTATGGAAAATCTCGGGTTTTGTTTTCTGGTCTTCCGCTGCGCATGTGATGTCATCCCCCCTTGAAGGATTTCCCAACATTTTTCAACTCATATGTGGTTCCACCACCAGTTTAGTGGTGCCATTGTTGAATCTCGAATTTTAATGATAAAACTAATCGATTGCATTTTATTGTCTAACTGTGTTTTGAGTTACATAGGTCTACTATCGATCAAGATTAGACAATTGACACTAGAGGAATTGGCGTTGCACCGGGGGTGATCACGTCAGGATATTGGATGTCAAGCCGGAGGTTCGATCGACAATCGACAGAAGGCTTCGTACGTCAGGCATCAAGCCAAGAAGAGCAAAGTTGCACTAAGGATATCGGAGTTATGGAGGTCAACCACCGATTGGGCAACAAGTCGCAAGATAGGACGATGCACCGAAGAATCGGACGAAGTGCCGACTAATGATATGCCAGGCAATTGAATATTAATTCGCATTGTAATAATTGTTTAGATTGAAGTAGAGTTTTTGTTTGTATGTGTGCAGGATTAACTACGATAACGATGAAGATATTTAATTTCATAGTTAGCGTATTAATTTGGGTTAGGATTAGGTGTCAATCCTATAATCTAAGTAGGGGCCAATTGGGCCTTGTTTTGGATCGGTTTGGGCCGAGCTTTAGGCCCAAACCAGTGAGCTGGAAGGGTTGGGCGGTGGCACCGCCCAATGGCTGAGAGCTGGGCAATGGCACCGCCCAACACCCGAGAGCATGGGCGGTGGCACCGTTGGCTGGGCGATGGAACTGCCTAGTGTAGTGTCAGTCTGACACTAACAGGCGGTGGCACCACTAGTATTGGGAAAAACAAAAGTGATTCAAATTTGGGCTCCAAATTTAAATCCTCTTGAGGCTTATAAATACCTCTCTCATTCATGGATGAAAGGGTGTCTAGAATTGAGAAAAAAAGAGGGAAAACTCTGTTGAAAGTGTGTCAAAATCTTCCTTCTAAGCTTTGAGAGTGTTCTAGTCCAAGAGAGGGGTGAGAGGCCTTGTAAGGGTTACCTCCTAAGCCCCTCAAAAGGAGAAGTGCTATAAGGGAGTTCATCCTTGCCCGTTGGAAGGAGGATAGCTAGTGGAAAGTCGGTGGCCTCAAGTGAAGAGGAATCGGGAGTGGACGTATGTCGTATGTCCGAACCACTATAAATCGGTTTGCATTTATCTTATTATCATCTACATTACTGCAAACCATCTTCACTTTGATGCTCTACTTCATTGTCTCATTCTTACCTATGCTTTCAAGTTAAAATGCAATCGAAACAGTTTTAATCGAAACGTTATTCTTTTCATACGAAGTTTTTGAAACTTATTTAAAATCATCGAAGTTTATCGTATTTATCCGCTGCAATAATTCACCCCCCCCTCTTAGTGCCGCTCGATCCCTAATAGCCACCGCTTTACCAAGTTTATGGGTTCCCGAATATGCCTCCTAATGAACCCAAATCAGTCTCAATTCAGGCCCAATAGAATCCTAATTGAATTAGTAAGGTTACACTCAAAACTAACTCAATTTAAGACCTAACTACAACGATCATCACTTAAATGATTACAAAATATAAGATCTTGTGTTGTCCAGCATGTCATTAGTTCTTCTGAACTTTTGGTGCATCATGCTCTCCTTCAACATATTGCTTGATCCATCGGCATGTTGACGCTCGTAGCATCTGATCTTGACGCAATGTCCGATTCTTCCGGTGCAATGCCTAATCTCTAACTCCGGCCCAATGTCTAATTATCCTGATGTAATCGTTCTGCCTTTTCATGATCAAAGATAGTCCTGCAATACTTTTCTCAAAATACAGATTATATTATAAACTTATCAATTGATTTCATCATCAAAATTTGAGATTCAATTAGTTGTCATAAGTAAAAACTCAATTAAATTTAATTTTATCTAAAGTATAGCTTTAGTATTCAAAAAAATTATCTTTTCAAAATCATTCCATTCACTCATTAATTTAGTTAATTTTTAAAAATCAAACTTTACAGTATTCTATAAATCATAATCTATATAAATAAAAAAAATTATATTCTAGTTTTCAATAAGTGTAGTCCATCATATTGAACACAGGAGAATATGTGATAAAGCAACCCTCTTGATTACCCCAAAAAACTTATTAAATCACTCTTGGGTGTTAATATAGTTGAGAGAACTAGGCTTTGATACCAATTATTAGTATCTTAATAGTATTAAGAGGAAGAGAGAGTAAATTAGTGTTATAACATATTTTAATTGACTTTAAAATTTAATCAAGAAAAATATGTATCAAAAATATAATTAATCAAATATTAAGTGCAAGTAAAGATTGCAAGTAAAGTGAATAATAATAAATAATTAGTCATAAATAAAAAAAGTTAAAAACAAGAGAAGAAATATAAACTAATTTATAGTGGTTCAATTTTTCTGATCTACTTCCACTTTCGATTCCTCTTGTTTTGAGGCTATCGGTTTTTACTATTAATCTTGCTTCTAATAGATGAAGATTTATAACTTTTCTTCTTTTTCAAACTTAGAAGAGAATCTTTACACTCACTATTTTATAAGAGACCTCTCATATTTTGTCACTTAGTATTATAACTAAACTCAAAAGAGAGGAAGAGACTCAAACAATAATCTAGGAGAGAGCTATGATACTTTACAAACTCATAAATGGATACTGCATAAACTAAGTTTGAGTGAGGTATTTATAACCTCTAAAAAACTTTTAAAATAGAGCCAAAATTTAAATTCTCGATATTTCGAGATACAAGCGATACTACCATTAACTTTGAATGTATTATCACCATAATCTTTAAAACAAAGCTATAATATTATACTTCTATGGTATTTTCATCATAATTTTTGACATGAAGTCACAATACTAGACTCCTGCGATACTATCATCATAATTTTTGACACGAAAATATAATACTAGACTTTAGCAATACTACCACTATAATTTTTGACACGATACTGCAAAACTTGACTTTTATAATGCTACTACTATCATAGGAAGTATCATTGCTAATCTAGATAGTTTAAGTCATATGTTTGATTATCTAATAATTCATATTCAAACTAACTTTAAGTCCAATAGCTTTCATAATAATTGAGCTTTGTTTTAGCCCAATACCATCTTAGATTGGCCCAAAATTACCTTGATTAAGACCTTGACTCATCAATCACTCATCTGAGATAGCTTCGAAGCTCTTGACACATTGTCTACTTTTCTGGTATGTTATCCAATCTTCAAATATTCTGTCCAAACCTCTTACACATCATCCTATCCTAAAATATATCATCCAAGCCTCTGGCATGTCAGCTTTATCATGACATCTGATCTTGCAGCATGATATATGATCCTTGTAGCATGATACCCAAACTCTAGCATAAAGTTTGATATTCTGATAGTTAATCCTCCAACTCGATGTCCAATTCTCATACGATAATCTTCTAACATAGTATCTAAATTTTTAGCTCGACATTTGACCTTTTATGATTCGAGTCTATGATCAAAGTATTTTCTGTATCACTTATGTCAATAGGACATTAGTTCATTAAATTCAATAATTGATTTCATCATCAAAATTTAGGATTCATAAAGAGAAGCCATGGAGATAAGAGAGAGTGATAAACTTATCAATGTCGTGTTTGGATAGGGCTGCATCAGCACAAGATAGAGATGAAGTCACATAGAGAACTAAAATGAACCTATTTGATTTTAGGGATTTTAGAATTTTTTGAGACATTTGGACCTGTTTAACTAACCAGTTTGAATCGACTTAAGATAATAAATTTGGTATGATTGACATTTTAAATTAAAATTAATTTGATTTTATCAAAACCGATTACTCGAATTGAAGAAGAGTACTCTAAATCAAAACTAGCCTTCAAAATAAAACTATTGAATAATCAATTCAAAACGAACTAATCCTCCATTGGTTCAATTTGAAGACCAGAAGATAGAAGGCACCAGTAGAAAAAAAAAAGTGTTTGCTTAGCTAAAAATTAATGTTATTTTATGCAATTGTAAAACTTATAGCATCATTTTTAAATGTCTGATATCTTGCTATGATTGATTTGTTTTTATGAAAATGATTACACAGTAATAAGTAAGACGAACACATTGTATGCCAACTAAATACGATGCCCCTCTTTAAAGACTAGATGGTGTCATTCGTGGTTTCTGTTCAGTCTCGTGGAAAAAAATATATTGTAAGTTTTCAGCCAACCTCATTGTACATTGTCCGTTGAATCCATTTAAACAATTCCTCTAACAAGAATCTTGCATCAAAACATCCTAATCTAGACCTCATAAAACTTAAGATAAGTTGTCACCAAAGCATCAAACGGGTAGTATTTTTTTTATGTATCGAAAATAAAATTTTCACATGTAATTTCTCTCCTCCAAGATATATTACTTTTAATATGTATCATATTACTGTAATCATGATGACCTATTTTCCAAATCTTTGTTGCATATGATTATCTTGAGAGCATAGAAGACGAGATGGATAAAAATTTTATAGTTACCAAAATCAAACCAAAAATTTAAGTTATCGAGGTACAGTCAAGAAGGCAGAAGGAGAGGGATTATTACACGACAAAATACTTTCTTTTCTCTTCTTAATTCTAATTTAAAATTGATAGTAAAGGTCTTTAGAACAAATAATAAGAAAATTTGAAGGAATAATAATCTTAATTGTATTACAAAATTTGATCAATTTTATTTGAGCCTGTCAATTCACTTCACGTGAGTCATTCAAAAATCGATATATTAATCAATTTATTCCATGTCATGACCAAATTAATCCAATAAATGAATCAGATTAGTCAATGATTTGATTTGATTACATAGTTTAATCCTCTTCTAATAGCTATGATATAAAAGAAATAAAGGCAGATATGGAAGAAAAGGTAAGCATATGAAAGTATCTGTCTTGGAAGGGAAAACTAACACGACGACGATTACCTTTAAATTTCAAATTAGATAACTTTAAATTTGAGCCAATGCCATCGACGTCAGCCAATGTAAATAATTCTAATAATTTAGTAAAATTTGATGAAAAATAAGAGAAACATATAAAAGTGGATCTGATGGATTTCAATCAACTTCTGAATGATTTTTGAGAAGTTGGATATAAAAATATAAAATTTAGTCTTTGTTGAGATATCCGAATTGATTAGTATATTGTTACATAAAATGATACATCTTAATTTCAAGTCCATGTAAAAGTTAGGTATCAAAAATATAAAATTTAGTCTCTAAGAGTGGTTAGTTAGTAACACTGTTACCAAAAGGTGATAAATCTCATGCTGAAATTCAGAATGAATGTTAAGTACATCATTTAATATAATAGGAATATATATATTTTAAATACAGAATTTAACAGTAAAGGAACTTTACTTAAATAAGTATACTGTGAAATGTTGCATGAGATGATCAAATTAAGAATTCGATAACACAAAATTAAGTGTCTATTTCAAGATAATTTATACGCCATATAAATTAAGATTCCAATACAATTGCATTCCAATTAAATTGGAGTCTAAATCGGATCGGATGGAGGATAAATTAATCATAGCATAGTAGGATTTAGCTTCAACCACAAGGATTCTATTCCGTTCTCCATCGCCAATTACTTCCCTATATATAATCCACCACCACTCCGCCAATTACTCCGACCTACCTAAAATGTTTGGACTCCAATGGATTAGCGAGGCAAGCTACTTAAGAAGTATTTGAACGATGTTGGGATGCGGTTGATGCGTGGAAGCCACGTAAGCCGACCAGCCCAATGACACGGTCAATGAGGTCCACGTAGGGCCGAGACAAACACGTCATTTGAATGGTCACGAAGTAGCCAGCTGCTGACGGTACGTTGTGTTGCCCACACGCAAAACACGCCCGTCCTGTCCTCCTCTTGTAGTTTAACCTATCACAAATATTTTTACTAATACGAAATTGTTCCTATATAATAAGATCCCAATTAAGGACAAGACAATGATAAAGTTTACGAGCTTGTTCACATGCGTCCTGCAAAGTACAAGGCCTACAGGGCCAATATATTGTGGCCATGCATGCATGTGTCGACGTCCAATGTGAGCATTCTCCACCTAATTGAGCTGCTCCAGAACTTGTGCCTTAAACATGGGACTGTTTGGCTTGTGAGGGAATCCAGTGGCCGCTCCCCTTGCTGTTTCGTATGTATGTCCACCACATGAGACTCTAGTGGACCAACCGCCAGCTGTGAAGATTGCTGTTATATCGGGGATGCATACACCTTAAGCAAGCTCAAGGGGACGCACTTCAACTACGCAAACCATCTGTTGTTATCGTCCTGATGTGGCAGATGAATGTGGGATTACTTGGCATGATTTGCTCCGAGTTTAGCCAGACTTGGAACACAACTTTGACCTGATTACATAAATACACATCGATACACTCCGAATCCGATCAAAGTCTGATGATCCGTTTACTGAGGCTGTTAAGGTGTCCCAAGGAACGCATGCAGATAGAAGTAAGAATTGGAGAGGCAAAGAGGGCGAAGCGTCTGCGACAAGCATGGAAGCGTGTGATGATGGGGGAGTGTTGGGGCGCCGCATGGGTCCAATGATCCTGCCGGGGAGAACCAAAAGGGCCATGTCTCCCCCCGCCTCATTATTACCAACTTTCTTCATCCTTTCTTCACGCCTCTCCTCTCCCCCCTCACTCCATTCGCCCGTAACTGGTGCCGCGGCAACCGGTCCCTGCCGGTACGCCATCCAACGTGTCGCCGACGCCACCCCACGCCGTTAACGTTGTTAGCTGAGACGTCAGTTGAGAGGGCACCGTGCACGTGACAAGCCGACACCGCTCGCACGTGCCTCGTGCGGTTGCGGTCGTCGTCGGTGCCCCCCTTCTGCCGTTAAGCCAAGGTAACGCCCGTTAAGTTGGGTGGTCGGGTGGAAAGAGAATGGAACGTTCTATAAGATGGCGGTTCCATCGTCCGCCGTATCTGGACTCCCTCCCTCCCTTTTCTTTACCTTTTGATATATACCATCTCGATTCGCTCTCGCGATCTCCCCCGCTGGATTGAGAGCCAAGAGAGAAAGATACAGATCTGCGTGAGAAGAAGAAAGGAAGGGCTACAGAGGCGGCATTGATGTCGATGGTGATTCCCAGGTTGCCGTTTCTTTGCCTTTTGGTGATTTCATTCATGGGAGGCAGGGACATTTGCCCCTCCAGGTACATTAGCTTGAATCAACTTCTCCGAAAGCTCAACTCCTTTTCCATGATGATTTTTGTTGGATCTTGAGACAATTGTGACAATTTGTTAACCTCAGATGTACAATGTGGGATGTGGAGATCAGTTTGGCTTCTCCTGGATCCTCTGTCTTAGAATTCGAATATTTTAAGTTCTCTCGTCTAATGGGTCTGTTTAACTGGGTTTCTTTCAGGGTTGGAGCTGCCGCGGCAATGGCGCAGGGGAGCTTGAGAGCAACCGCCGGCAACGAGTCGTCGTCCACCATGGCACAGGGGTCAGTGTCGGACCACCAGGTTTCCTTTCAAATAGATGCGAAGCGTCTGTGACGCTTGAGGAGGGATCTTGACCGTAAGATCTGGACGCATACGTTGCCTTGGTCGTAGTGCTCACCGTCCAGATCTGATTCGTTGGGTCCCAGCCGTTGAACACGTTTCATAAGAATTTTGTTGAGAGTACCCAAGAACAAGCAAACAACCTCCACGTTGCAGGGATCTCATAGTTGTAGAGCACTTAGAATGAAGCATCACAATTCTCTCCTCTCGTTGATCAAATACAGATAGATCAAAGTTTGATCGGCGTCTGACTATTGGTCCGTTAATTTACGCAGGCCCGCAGGTGACGTGGTAGCTGGCGCAGTGGCCGATCCAGAATTTATAGCAACAGAGGTGGAAATGTAAGTCCACTTGTAATCACTTGATAATTAAATATAGATATGCATATTGGATAATTATTACGAATTTATTAGTTGCAAACTGCATTATAATGGCCTTTATACACTCACGTGAACGTGGCCCAACGTATTAATATCATGGGTTGGTCGTGTCTGCCGTGGCTGGTCGATGCTACTCTCCCTTCACGCCTCCTGCAACCATGCATTTCCCTCTGTTTCCTGTGCTCTGTTCTGAGGTGTACAATTCACATGAAACCAAGAATAATGACTTATTGGTTCTTGCATTGATGGAGTTCGGTTAGTGACGCCAATTACCAACCCCTTCTCGTCATGAACGAGGTATTGCATTGATTTAGTGCCACACACACACAGACTCTCTCTCTCTCTCTCTCTCTCTCTCTCTCTCTCTCTCTCTCTCTCTCTCTCTTTCCTATTCGGCCGAAGACACGGCTTAAGCTTTTCCTATTACATCGATTTAACCCACCACTGGAAGTCCGTCACTTGTCATAGCCTACCTGTATATTCTCCCGACGGTGAACTCGGCTCAGCTGAGAGTCTGAGACCAATGGCCCTCACACCTTATTATGACATTCCTACCTTTCTGGCTGTCTTCCTGTCGGACACGGATCCTTCCCAGTTGGCACTTTTAATCAGAATTATTTAGTCCCCCATTACTATAATTGTCGCTTCTTTATTATTGATGAGCCACACCGTTGTTTGTGCAAATATAACGCGATCGCTATCGATGTGACTACCACCGTTTCATCCATGACTGGAATTCTGCAATTGTTTATCTACGTATTTGAAACTTGGGACTTATTTAGTGATTAATGCTCAAGAAGTAATGGCGAGAATTGTAATTAAAGCGTCAATTTTTTCTTGATGGTGCGTCTTGCAAAAGCAGGCAGATAAGCAACAGCACGGCGCGCCGGTCGCTGGGATACCTATCAACATGCGTGATGGGCAACCCCATCGACGACTGCTGGCGCTGCGACCCCGAGTGGCACCTCCAGCGTAAGCGCCTCGCCGATTGCGGCATCGGCTTCGGGCGCAGCGCCATGGGCGGCCGCAACGGGCGGTTCTACCGCGTGACCGACCCCAGCGACGACGACCCAGTGAACCCCCGCCCCGGCACCCTCCGCTACGCCGTGATCCAGGACCAGCCCCTCTGGATCGTGTTCAAGCGCGACATGGTCATCACCCTCAAGCAGGAGCTCATCATGAACAGCTTCAAGACCATCGACGGCCGCGGCGCCAACGTCCACATCGCCAACGGCGCCTGCATCACCATCCAGTTCGTCACCAACATCATCATCCACGGCCTCCACATCCACGACTGCAAGCCCACCGGCAACGCCATGGTCCGCAGCTCCCCCTCCCACTACGGCTGGAGGACCATCGCCGACGGCGACGCTATTTCCATCTTCGGCTCCAGCCACATCTGGGTCGACCACAACTCCCTGTCCAACTGCGCCGACGGCCTCGTCGATGCCATTATGGGATCCACCGCCATCACCATCTCCAACAATTACTTCACCCACCACAATGAGGTCTCCTCTTCCTCCTTGAACACACTCATTTATTGCTTCTTTCGGATGCCAATGTCCACCAATTACTCTCTGAACTGTGCAATATAATAAAGCTACTATCGATGATAGCTAACATGAACAATGGAAAGACTAAAAGATTAAGAACTTGAACAGGTGATGCTTTTGGGGCATAGCGATTCGTACGTGCGAGACAAGGCTATGCAGGTGACCATTGCCTTCAACCACTTCGGCGAAGGACTCATTCAAAGAATGCCAAGGTAACTCGCAATGTTGCCGGACAAAGAAATCATTAGAATACCCAGCGTCACCATTGTTTACCACTATGGCAAAATGCAGGTGCAGACATGGCTACTTCCATGTGGTGAACAATGATTACACTCACTGGGAGATGTACGCCATTGGAGGAAGCGCGAATCCGACCATAAACAGCCAAGGCAACAGATACCTTGCACCTACCAATCCCTTCGCCAAGGAGGTAAATTAGCCTCCATTACCGATCTACAACCAATCGTCTACAAGAACTACTACGAGTTGTATTGGATTCACAGGTGACGAAGAGGGTGGAGACTCCGAGTGATGTTTGGGAGAGCTGGAATTGGAGATCAGAGGGCGACCTGCTACTGAACGGTGCCTACTTCACCCCATCGGGAGCTGGTGCCTCTGCAAGCTACTCGAGGGCCTCCAGCCTTGGGGCCAAGTCCTCCTCCATGGTTGGCTCCATTACTGCAGGGGCTGGGGCCCTCCCGTGCCGCAAGGGTTCTCTGTGCTAATGCAGCCCCCTCGAAAGAAAGAAGACAGAAAGATTCCATTCCGTCCTAATTGACAGTGTCTGCACATTCTTCAACCTCCCCTGCTTCCACTGTAACTCTGCGCATGGAGCAGGTGCGAAGCGTTGCTGATCTGTTGTTCCTCGGTTTGTTTGTTGGATGATGATGAATCCCTTTATTATCATGTCCTGATAGTTTCATGCAACTTTCCACCCCACTCTACCTTCATTACCGAGGAACGTCAACTCACTGGGATAATTCCAAAATAAGATACTCCTAAAATATTTAGATTTCAACATGGAAGTAAACTAAGATGTGATATTAATCTATCACTATGTTGCTGGCTTGAAGCCATAGTTCCCCAAACACTTATCCTGGGGATAGGGCTTGTATAGATATTTAATTTTTTTCTTGATGTAATTAATCTTTCTTTTGATATAATGAATCTTTCTTTTAATGAAATTAAACTCTTTATCATACTTTAATAAGTTTAAATCTAATATTTTCTTCCCTTAAACTTATTTTATCTAACATGTTAAGTTTGTTTTAAAATTATTAAAACATTTTAAATTTTTGTAAGTACATCGATCACTTGTTCATTTATCTTTATATGATATAGTTCCATTTCTTTATTTTTAAGTATGATCTCTTATAAAATGAAATCTTATATTGATCGCATATTGTTGTTCTAATCAAGCTTTGTATTTCTCCACCTTCTCTTTTGTATTTAATTTTGTTTTGAAGATCCACTTTGTTAAGATTAAGTCAACACTTTTCGACGAGCTCCTGAAGAACTTCTGAAGAACTTCTCGATGAGCTCTAGTGAACTCCGTCGAACTTCTCGACGAACTCCCAACAAACTTTTCGACAAGCTCCTGATGAACTTCTTGACGGACTCCAGCAAAACTCTCAACGAACTTCTCAGCGAACTCCCGACGAACTCTCGATGGATTCCCGATGAATCGTCCGATCTTTGACTCCGACACAATATCTACTTTATGCTTTATTCATGATTGTAATTAATCCTATAACAATTTTCTCAACATATGGATTAGATTAATAATTTATCAATTAATTTCATCATCAAAATATGAGATTCAACAATCTTTTCCTTTTCGATGATGATAACCAATTGATGACAGAGTTAGCCTTAACCCCTCATATCTATATGTCATACTTGAGAAAAGACAAACTTGAATTCACAACCTTTGAATTCAAGCTTTAATCGATTTTAATTAGAAATTTCATACATTGTGCATCATTATAGTTTCAAGTTATCAAGATGTAACATACACAATTTCATGTATAATACTAGAAACAAATCAATTTGGCAATCATCACTTCATGCATGATACCAAATTTATCATTTCAAACATTCATTATGATACCATTTTAAGCATTTAAGCATGATGCCAAACATTCATCATTTAAGCATGATATCAAAATTTGTCATTTCAAACATTCATTTTGATCTTGTAGATCTTGTGTGAAGCGCTTTTTTTGTCCCGTCTTTTCTTTTGCAGGTCTTAAGGGATCATAGGAGGTTTTGGAAAGTTGACCTTTACAGACCGACACGTAAGAGTGCCGCATGACTTAGGCAAAACTAGCTAAGTTCATGATAGTTGGTATTAGAGCGGGACAAGCCTACATAGAAACACTTAGCATGCAAACATGGGGAACCTAGTAGGGCTGTGTTGAGAGCAGCTAGCATGCGTAACCATTTGGGGGAAACAGATATGGTATTGTAGGGAAAGGAGTCGCTCAAAGAAGTGGGCATCTAAGAATGACATTCAAAGGAATGTCCAACCTTTCGTGCAAGAGGCACCACGAGAACAAACAAGCTAATAAGAATTACATAGTGCATAAATGTTGGGATGGTTGAGTTCGAGTAGTGGCTCGACGTTGACAACCAAACTTGACGGTACTCGAGGCAAGTAGAGTACTTGGTAAAGGATGAGACTATGTAAGGTGGAGTGGGTTATTCAGTGATCAAAAGAGTTGTGCAAAGCTTACAGAGGTAAGGGGAATTACAAACTCAAGGAATTCGATACTTATGAAAGGGCTTGTATGCGGATGACGGACCATCCGTGGCCATCCCAAGGTGGCCGAAAGTCGGCGCCATGGAGCATTGAAGCTTTCTTTTTGGCATGAGTAAGATACGTTCATAAGAGGCTGAAGTGTACGTTAGGTTTAGCATGTTGCTGACCCAGAGGGATGTAGTGGGAGTTGTATTGGCAAAGAGTTACAATCTAGCAGGTGTGTTTGTGGAGGTAAAATAGTGCACAGTTTGTTCAGTAAGGTGGAGTAGTCCAAGAGGATGGTGGTCTTCGAAAATTCCAAAGGGAAGGATGCGGAGAGAGAAATTGCTCCAACGAGATAGATATCCAAGAGGGATAAGTTATGATTCTCTAGAGGGAGAATCATGTGCAATGGATCGCATATATTGAGGAGGAGTACCTCAAGACAAAGCTCAATAGACCGAGTAAGTAGTGAGGAGTCGTCGCATGATCTCACAAGAGGTAATGCATTGGTAGATGCATAGCAAGATCAAGTGGGGGAGCAAGCCAAGGCAATACAAAGTGAAGGTATATTTAGAGCCGATAGGAAGATCAAACTCAACATAGGGCTGACTCATGGAATGGTAGGCATGAGGACCACTATTAACTCAATGCAAATCAAGAAGTGGAGCAACTTAGGGGTAACTTAGTGATGTACCCAAGCTGCATGAAGGGAGTTGGTATAGAAGATGGAATATGGAACAGAGGCTTGGAGCTTTCCTTAGACAGAGGTCAAGGATATGGACTCTTGCAGAGGCAGGAGTAGGATCATGTCGTTCCATGGGTTCCTTATTCTAATGGAGCAGACTCATCTTGCATGGTGCCAAGGACGGAGGGAGCTTCAGGGCACATGCACCTTATCTCAATGAAACATTTGATGGAGAAACTAAGGTGACATAACTTGCAGAGGTAAAGTTGCTATCAGGAGGCTTTGGCACGGGGCAAGAGGACATAGAGGCAGGCACTCTTGAAGAATATATCATAATATTGCTAGTTGTGTTGTCATAAGGAAAGTGGTATACAACGGAGATTGTGCTGGTAGGGGTAGAGGCCCAGGATCCAAACAATGGTGCACCAATTTCAACGAACTCAGGGGACTTCAGAGGAGCTACTAGGTGACGGACTGTCCTACTACTATGCTTCATTTAGGTGTGACCCGAGAGCGGGTGGACAAAGGTCGATTGTCAAAGGAGCAAACATAATCGTAGGTGGCAAAGGCCCAGTGATGTGTTGGCGGAGGCCACACATGGAAAGATTGCAGTTTGAGTTCATACCACAATGATCAAAATAGAAGGAGATGTCACCAGGAGATGACATAGTGCAGCGGATCATGGTGGAGAATAGTTCGAGGCAATACGACACACATAAGACTAGTCTCGGGAGGGACAAGATCATATGGAGGTATGATTAGGAGCGCTATTGGGAGCTCCACTTCAGTGAATAACATGATGGCAAGAATGGCTATGGATTCAAGGAGGGAATGCCATGGTACCGTAGAGGCAGGTCTTCCGTACATGCATCGAAGGTTGTATTGAATGAAAACCTTGTGCATCAACTTATAGAAGTTATACACCACCGATGGAGAAGTTTAGATGCAAGTACTAGTGAATCCCATGGGTGGGACTGGATCATGTAGAGGTATGATCGGAGTGGCTAAAGAGTTGGACTGATTCAGAGCTCACATTCGCTCAAGAGAGCTTGGCAAGTTAAAAGATAAGACCGAGTAAGCGAACATTGCAACCAATGAAGCTAAGGAGAATAGAATCGGTGTAAGCCTTGCAACATGATGGTAGAGGCCATGCATGGGAGTTGCAGTCTATCTTTCCATCGACCAAGAGGAACTGCTTAGAGAACACAAAGGTGTTGAAGCAGGTGATCAAAAAAGGGCAAGGAAGCAATGACGAGTCTAGAGAGACTCAACTATCCAAAATCAAACATTGGTTAGAATGAAAGTGGACTCAGAGGAGTACCATAGAGGCAGATCTACCGAATGCAAGGAAGGGATATAGATGCAAGACAACGGATAGTAGTGCCATGAGCATAGCAGCGCCATGGTACCGTAGAGACGGGACTTTCGTGGAGTCATCAATCCCTTGCTCTCATGAATGGAGAGCATTTGGTCATGAGATGGGCCAAGGAGATGGAGAATGCAGAGGCAAACTCCAAGGACTAAGACAAGGCTGAAGGGCAAAGGCTAGGAAACTTTGTAAGACCGATGTCAATGGACTTCTTATCAAGATAATCGTAAGTGAAAGAACTTTAGGTCGATATAAGAGTGCATGACCAAGGAACAAAGAAGGCAGTATATGGTGTTCTACCTTTGCTACTCAGAGGAGTAGATGATAGAAATGATAGAGAAGATGGTATAATCCCAAAAGCGACTAAATCTATCGGAGACTTGCTCCAAGTTGGAGTAATAACTTCTTACATTCCAGAAGTTCAATGGTATTGAGAAGGTGAATCATAGTAGCTGACTCAACGTAAAGATTGTAAATACTTCAAGTGCTTCAGAAGTGTGAGCCAAGAGCAGGCAAAGTCTAGTAACTAGCTTGACACATGGAGTACAAACCTCGAGGAGGCGGGCGAAGTCAAGTAACTTTTGCCTTCTTAACTCTCAAGAGAATGGGCGAAACCAAGTACCCCAGTTCTCTTATTTATCTAGCAAAGGAGCTTTGCATAGATCGAAGACCCTTTGAAGGAACCTGATAGAAGACAACAGTTGTCAAGTCCTCACCAATGGTAATCAATGCTACTGAGAGTAGATTGTCCACTTCATTTTTCAACTGAATGCTAATCGAAAATAGAAATTATGCGAACCTACTTGGATAAGACATCTAAATGAAAGAAGATTTGATGAAAAAAATTTTACAGAGAAAAGACTTGAAACTTCAAAGTTTGCGAGGCGGTGCTCATTAAAGCTCCAACAAGCATCTATCCAATTTAAGAGACAAGAAGAATTTGAAGACTAGCACATATTAAGGATGGTCTTTTCCTTCATTAGATAAATCCGTAAGAACCAGCAAGGATCAGCCTAACTCTATCGACCCTATACCAGAGTTAGAGTCATTGGCAAATTAACGTAGCATAGCACATTAAAGTTCGATGAGTCAACAACAATAAGCAAAGAACAACTGGGAGCCGAGGGGCGTATCACAACAGGAGCAAAAGATTAAAGATCCAGCAAAGGCAAGGAGTTACAACGTCATCAAAGGCTTCGACGAGGACTTCAAAGAATAAGTGGGGGAGCATATCATGGATAAATTGTAAACGGCTTGTTCGGTGTAATGCTTATGTATGTCCATCTCTTTTCGATTTGTTTTAGCTTTGTAAAGCTTATAAAAGACTAGCCAAAGACTTAACAACCTCATTTGAGTGAGTTTGGTGACCATTGTAGGCTTGTACATAAAGTTTACGTCAGATGGATATTTATACTAGATTTCGATTTGTAGTGGACCAAATTTATACCTTTGTTGTGCAACCGTTCTGAGCTTGTGATATCCATGATTGGAATTTGCATTGACTATAAAGTGTTTATTGAAAGAGTTGCTTGTGGATCTCGTGTGAAGTGCTTTTTCTATCCTGTCTTCTCTTTTACAAGCCCTAAGGGATCATAGAAGGTTTTGGGGAGGCTAACCTTTGTGGACGGACACGCAAGGGTGCCGCATAACTTAAGCAAAACTAGCTAAGTTCGTGATAGTCTAGGGACTACGACGTAGTGGCCTAGTACGTTCGTAGTCGATGAGTCGAATGAATTATTATGGAGATAATAATTCACTAAGTTAGAAGGAGTTCTGATAGGTATGACTCATGGCTAACTCGATATTGGGCTTAGAGAGTCACACACATATGGTAGGTATTATGACAAGTAGAGGTTTGGGTATGAGATATCTGTCGGAGCCCCTATCTTATTAGATATCCAATAAGCCCCTATATTATTAGATCCCATGGATCAGATCTAACAAGAGCTAATAAGATATTATTGGATAGAGACCCATTAATCTAAGAGACTTAGGTTATTCGATAGAGATCCAATACCCAATAGGGTAGCATCCATTAGGGTTAATAGGGGGCCTCTATAAATAGAAGGGATCCAAAGGTCCATATGCTAGGGTCTTCTTGGCAGCCACCTCCTATTCTCCTCTCCCTAGAGAGGAGCATCTTCGTAGCCCTTGCCGTGTGGATCACTGCTAGAGAGGAGGACGCTTGACCTCCTTCATCCTTTCTATAGATCGATAGGAATTTAAGAATATACAATCTTCCTAGGTACTATATTTTCATATACATAGTTTTTAGATTCACGGATTTATTTTGTGCATCGATCTTTACACGACGATGAAGTCTTTCACAAAAAAATCTATGATATTTTGTTTTATATTCTTCTGCTGTGCATAAGATGTCGCTGTTGGATTTTTGAATAGTTGATCTAGGTGATGATTCCGACAAAGCCTCTTCGATGCTAGTGTTATATCATCCTCTTCTAAAGATATAGCCTTCTTAAGCTGCTAATTACTTTTCCAATTTCAAATCCACCCTATCATAACTTTGTTTGTAATATGACTATAGAGTTAGTAACCATTGGAATTCTCAACATAATTTACTTAGATGTATTTTTGACTTTTATCCTCAAATTTTATTCTCTTTTCTTCTGATATCTTAGGAAATGCAATACTTTAAAAATTCTCAAATGATTAACTCTTAGTTTCTATAAGCTCTATTCTTATTCTAGTATAATATTACTAATTCACCTTATTGGAAACTTGTTAAACAAATAAATTGCATAAGCAAAAGCAGCTCCCCAGACCTCTTTCCTATAACATGTATCAGACTATATTAAATATAGTCCTATTTTTTCTTTCTAAGAAACCATTTTATTGAGGTATATATAACATGGTGAAATAATGTATAATTTTATTATTTTTATAATTTTTTTAAATTTATTTGATATGTATTCACCACCTCTATCTGTTCTTAAACATTTAATCTTATAACCAATTTGTCTTTCAACTAAATCATTAAATTCTTTGAATTTGATTAAAACTTCTTTCTTTTCTTCTAACATCGAAACCTAGGTTTTGCCACTATAACCATTAGTAAAAATAAGAAAATACTTGTTTCCTCTAAATGATACTGGATTGATAGGACCACAAACATTTTAGGAAATCCAGGGAGCGACATCACATGCGTAGCGGAAGAACGAAAACAAAACATCCTAGATTTCTGTGAAAAGGTTTCATCATCATGCGAAGATTGATGCGTAAAAATAAATCCGTGAATCAGAAAACTACGTGTATAAAAAGATAATACATAGGGAGATCATATATCCTTGATATTCCTACAAATCCATGGGGAGAATGAAGGAGGTCAAGCGTCCTCCTCTCTAGCGGTGATCCACATGATAACCACTGTGAAGATGCTCCTCTCTGAGGGGAGGAGAATAGGAGGTGGCTACTAGGAAGCCCTAGCCTATGGACTTTTGGTTCCCTCCTATCAACCCTAATGGATCCAACCCTATTGGGTATTGGATCTCCATCCAATTACCCAAGCCTCTTAAATTAATGGGTCTTACCCAATAATCTAGCTCTTATTGGATTTCATTAATGGGATCTAATAATTCATGGGCATATTGGATATCCAATAAGATAGGGGCTCTAACGGATATCTCATACTTGAACCTCTACTTTTCGCAATACCTACAATATGTGTATGACTCTCTAGGCCCAATATCAAGCTAACCATGAGTCATATCTGTTAGAACTTCTTTTGACTTAGTGAATTATTATCTCCATAATAATTCACTCGACTCATCGACTGTGGACGTACTAGGCCAATACGTCGTAGTCCCTAAAAGATACAAGGAAATCCAATCCTTTGAACCTATCTGTCCTCAGTTATTATGTACCTTTAGTCCCTCATCCATCTAATATCCTAGAGATTGTATATTGGGCATGGTGTTGTCAGGCCCATATGGTTTCCACTCGAGTCTCGCTCTAATCAGATTCTCTCAGAGAACTCTTTCTCTCTCAATCCAAATGACCTTGGCTAAAGATTTGCATAAGTAAGAACACATATGATATTTTTTTCATGATACCGAGAGTGGATGATCCTCTATTGATATTCAATTACCCTCGTAAAGTTGGCTACCATTCTTGAGAATCGATTGTACTAGATCTGGATCTTTCCAAACCTGTAAATTTGGCATCAAAGAATAGAGTACTCATACAAGACATCTTTGGTATGTCAAGTCTAAGGACCAGATACACTACTGAGACTACAAAATTGCTATTTGACATGAGGTATCAATAATCATCCAACATTATATAAGCGGATCAATCAGTGAAGTCATTCTCCAATAAGCACATGTACTGTATGTACCCTTAGTATCCTCATACAAGTAATTATGAGACCAGTCATCTCTATTATATAGATGGGTATACAGCACACCAGTCTGTCCGATTATCTCGATGTCCCTTTCGAGTAACTTATGACCGAGATTATTTAGGATCTATGTTTAAAGGTGAATCGATCTCATTGTCGTGATCTCATCACGATCAGATTTCCTTTGCACAGATTCAAGGACATTATAATATACCTTCAGATAATGTGAGAAATGTTAGTAATCATAAGCAAAGAGATTAATGTCGCATGTTACATGTGTTATCACTCACGTGATTGGCTTGTAGGGCACCTATAACTAGCAATAACATCTGAGTGCACCAAATCAAGTCGATGTCATATTCATTTTATTCTTCTTACTTTAAAAAGCTTACTTTCTTGCTTGCCCATGACACATACTTCACATATTATACTTGGAATTCCTGTTACTATATTAAACTTCTCTCGAAGTTTCAAAGCATCAAAATTTAGGTAATATATCTAAGATGCCATAACGTAGAAATATCCTGAATATTAGTTTTAAAACAATTTGATCAATCCAAAATACATAAATATAGATAAAACATTCTATTCTTTGTCATTTCACATGTGATATCAATATTTTATTTTTATCACAAATTAAGAGAGCCATATCTTTTATATCAATATCATAACCTTTTTCAAATAATTATCCCAAGCTTAGAATATTATTTTTCATATCAGGAACATAATAAACATCTAAATGCATAATTCTTTACTATTATTAACTCAATGAAAAATTTTACCTTTATCTCTTTTTGATCTTTGAGATAGATCACCAAATATAATATTCTCAAAATAACTTATTTCCATATTTGAAATAACTCTTTGATGCCACATATGATTTGAGACTCTTGTATTTAAATACCATGTCATATATTGATCTTCTTTCAAATTATCATAAGTCATTAGCAAAACTTGATTTTTTATTTTTTATTTTTTCAATAAAATTTACCTTATCACCATGATTGTTAAGATTATAATAGCATTTAAAGGAGTAGTGCCTATACCTTTTGTAAACATAACATTGTATTTCAAATCTTTTAGAATTTTTTATCATGTCTAAGGCCTCGACCACATTCTCGACCATAACCTTAACCTTTTTTGTTATAATTTTTTCTATCACCTTTATTATTTTGATATTCTTGATTGGTCTGATTTTTATCACTTTTTCCTCTTTGTTAATATCCTCTTCCTCTTTGAGGTCTTGATTCACTTTTGTTTTCAAGAGTAAGCTTGGTTTGTAGTGCTTGTTCTATAGATTTTTTTTTTCCTTTTTTTTGTAAGCCTTTGTTTATGAATTTGAAGAGAACTCATTAGTTATTCTAAAGATATTTGTTCTAAATATTTAGACTCTTCAATCATTACAGCAATAAAGTTAAAATTTTGATCTAGAGATCTTAGTTTTTTTTTCTATTACTCTTTGAATACTGATTTGTTCACCATTTCATCTCATTTGATGAATAGTAGAAATGACTTTTGATAAGTAATTAGAAATAAATTCAGAAGTACCTTACTGTAATTTTTTAAACTCTACTCATAAAACTTATAAACGAAGCTTTTTTATCTTATCCACACCACTAAATGTTTTTCAAGCATTTCTTAAACTTCTTTTGAAGTATTTGCTAGAGCAATAATCTCGAACATTTTTTCATCAAGCCCTTGGTAGATTATGAACAAAGTTTTTTGCTTATTCTTCCTTCTATCTTTAAGTTGTTTTCTTAATTTGGCATTCATTGCTCTTTCTTCTATTGGACTTAGTTTAGCAAATCTATCTTCTACAAACTCCCATACATCTTGGGAGTCTTGAAGAACATTCATTTGAATGCACCATATATCATATTTTTTTTTATATCAGTCTAGGGATTTAGAGTTGGATGGTGCCTGGAGAAGAGTCATAGCTTAACCTAAGCTCTAATACTAAATATTGAATTTGATAGGAAAAAGGGATAGGGTTATTATACAAAAGAAGAATAAGACAAGGCAAGATATTCTATCTTTCGCTCAAAATTCTTTATAACTTCGAAACTTTGTCTTTCATGACCCAATATATGAAGTTTATATAATCTCCAAAGTTGAAATGATAAATCATGATGAAGAAGAAGATATGTGCTTTGTTTGATATGTGCTCCCTATTTATACAGGCTAGGAGGGAGGATTTCCCTTAATAGAGCAGCAAAATTTTCTTGTATAGTTAGAAAAATCTTAGCTACTATCATGCTCTCGTAAAATAGTGCTCCTATCAAGGATGTCGATCTTGGACTGATACGATGAAAATGATTTGTGGGCAAGAGGTTTCGTGAGTGAGTTTGCTAGTTGATCAACCGTATGTATATGAGAAACATGCAGTTGATGTCTAACAACTTGATTTCACACGAAGTGAATATATTTCATGCATGAGTAGAACATTAGATTGGCACACAGATAAGTGTTAGGATCAATGATGCACTAAAGGGGGGGGGGGGGTGAATTAATACAATGGTAAAATCTTCGATTTGCAATGTTTCGAAAAACTTTGTATGATGAAAGATTCATTCAATAAATAAAACAATATCGTTTGTGCTTGAACTTAAAGAGACTTGTAAGTGAATGAGGGCAATGATGAAAAGCATGAAATAGAAATTGTAAGAAGTAGAACATAAAAGAAGAGAACACACTAGATTTTTATAATGGTTCGATTGTCCAACTTGCGTCCACTCCCGATTCCTCCTTCATTTAGGCCATTGATATCTACTAGTAGTATTCCTTCAATGGGTGAAGACCAATTACCCTTTTATAACCCCTTTTTAAAATGTTTCCCTCATACTCTCACTTAGAATACTCTCTATGTTTGAGGAGGGACTATATTTTTCAAGGGTTTTAGCTTTAGATTCATAGATTTTTTGCTTTCTTTTCTACTCAATTCTTGCTATACTAAGCAAGAATAGCTGGGATATTTATAGACCCTAAATGACTTTAAAACTTGGAGCCAAAATTCAAACACCCTGAGATTTTAGGGTACTGATAGTACCATCACCTACAGCACTTTGTCATTGGGTGGTACCACTGCCTAGTCTGGTGGTACCACCGCTTGACACACTAAGCTGACAGTGTATTAGGCGATACCAATGTCTAGTCTGGCAATGGTATCACCTAATATTGGGTGGTACCACCGCCCAGACTCAGCGTGGGAGGTCGAGCCTTCAGGCGATTCCATCGCTAACCCTGGCAATGCCACTTCTTGACGTGGCTCCAAGTCATTGTTTGGGCCTTTCATCTAGCCCAACATAGCCCTAATTCGGGCCTAGTTGGCCTCTAATTGAGTTGGCCTAATTTCAACTCAATTATACCTTAAACCTACTTCGATCTAGACAATTATTACAAAGCTTTGAATTTGTTGTTCGACATGTCATTGATTCATCGGCACTTTATCCGATTATTCGACACATCGTTCTCTCTTGCAGCCTATTGTCCAATCGGCCAACTTCGATCTCCTTGTTATAATTTTGCTCTTCTTAGCCTGATGTCCAAACTCATCGTCTAAAGCCTTCTGCCGATACGTCGACCTATCCTTCAGCTCCACGTCCAATCTTCTGACTTGTTCTCCTCCAACTCAACATGGATTCTTCCAACTTTAATTATCTCTCCCTGATCAAAGCTTCCTGTGTCACTCAAAACATAGATCATATCATAAATACTATCAATTGGTTTTATCATTAAAATTAGAGATTCAACAATCTCTCTCTTTTTTATGATGACAACCAATTGATGACGGAGTTAACCTTAACTCCCCCTATTAATATTATCATATTGAAAGAAAATTCAAAATTTAAATTTTTTTGAATAAATCATGCATAATCAAAATGTTCAATACACCAAATAATGCATGAAATCATCATCATACTTCTCCCCATTTATCATCAATAAAAAGGAGAAATGCATCTAGCTAGTATTTAAGATATGCAAGTTTTACCACTACAAGCTAGCAATCATTTTACAACATTCAATCTAATAAGTTCAATGATTGATCCGCTTACAGAATGCTGTATGGTTAATGATACCTAATATCAGACGACGATTCCGTAGTCCCAGTAGTGTGTTTGGTCCTTAGACTTGAGGCACTAAAGATGCCTTGTTTGAGTACTCCATTCTTTGACGTCGGACTTACAGGTTTGGAGAGCTCCAAATCTGGTACAACCGGTTCTCAGGAATGGTAGTCAATCTTACGAAGACAATTGTATGTCAATAGAGGATCATCCACTCTCGGTATTGTGAGAGATATATCTCACGTGTGCTCGCTCAGGTAAAATCCCTAGCTAAAGTCGTTCGGATTAAGAGAGAAGGAGTTCTCCGGGAAAATCCGATTAGAGCGAGACTCGAACAGGATTCTGTATGGGCCTAACTTTACCATGCCCAATATATGATCTTTGGGATATTAGATGGATGAGGAACTATAGATACATGGTAACTGAGGATAAACAGATCCGATGGATTATATTTTCCTACACCGTCTAGGGACTATGGCGTAGTGGCTTAGTATGTCCATAGTCGATAAGTCGAGTGAATTATTATGGAGATAATAATTTACTATATTAGAAGGTATTCTGAGTCAGAAGGAGTTCTGACGAGAGCAACTCACGGCCAGCTCAGTATCAGGCTTAGAGAGTCACACACATAAGGTGGATGTTGCGATGAGTAGAGGTGCAGATATGAGATATCTGCGAAGCCCCTAGTTTGGATCCTGTGGATAAGATCCAATTGGGTAATTGGATGAGATCCAATTAAATGATTGGATAAGATCCAATTGGATGAGATCAAATTGGATGAGATCAAATTGGATCCTATAGATAAGATCCAATGAGATCCAACTGTATAGAGATCCAGTGTGAATAGGATCTGTTAAGGATAAGCTTCCTCCACCTCTGTAAATAAGAGAAACCTCCTGGTTCATAGGATAAGAGCTCTTGGTAGTCATCCTCCTATTCTCCTTAGTCTCCTCTCCTCCTTCTTGGCTCCGGCAATCTTGTGGTGCACGTGGAGAGAGATCCCGCGGTGATCTGAGGAGCGTCGTTGCTACGTCTGCTATGTGGATTACCGTTAGAGAGGAGTATGCTAGTGCTCCTTCATCCTCTTCATCGGATCTGAAATTTTTAGGGATATACGATCTCCTCAAGTAGTGCCTCTGACATAATACATGCAGATTTTTTAGATTTACGATTTATGCGAACCAATTGTCGCACGACGACCAAGTATGTAACTATAGGAAATCCAATCTTGTTTTTATTTTTCGCTATGCATGAGATGTCGAATCTCTTGATTTACCAACAGTGGTATCAGAACTAGGTTCATCATGCGATGATTGGCTTATAAACTGCATGTGTTATGTTTAATCACGTAGAATTATTTTATGCATTCTTACTGCGTTTGATGTAGTTTTCATATCCGAAAAGCGCTTCATCTTACTGATGAAAGGTGCTTTAGGGCGATCCTTCTACGTGAAATTTATTGATGCAAATGAAGGAGATAAAGGCAGCAACTGTTGCTGCCCACAGATCAACCGAAGATGGTGCGCATGGCAGCAACCTCTGCGTGTGCGAGGCGACAGCCACAATGGTGGCGGTTGCCGATGCGCAGTAGGCTGCGACCGCTGTGCGCTGCGTACAGGCCGTCGGTGCGCAAGCAAGGCGGCTGCCCGCTGCCTACGTAAGGCAGTAGCCGCTGCCTGTGTGCACAGGGTGGCTGCAAAAGGCGACACTGGTTGGGCCGCGGCTGCCCATTGCTTACGCGAGGCAGCCGCCTACGCAAGGTGAGGCGGCTGTGCACAACGGCAGCGGCTGCCCACCGCTTGGCCGAGGCAACAACCGCCTCTGTGCAGAGGCAACAGCAAGCGCGGGGCAGCACCTGCCAACCACTGATGGCAAGGCAGCAGTGCCCAAGGTGGCACCGCACGCCTTCCAAGGGGCTGTTGCCCACCTAGCAGGCGGCGACCGCAAGACATTACGGCTGCCGCACACCTACCAGGCGGTGGCCGTAGTGGGGAGGTGGTGGCCGTAAGAAGTTGCGGTTGCCGACTCTGTTCGGGGGAGATCTGGGGCAAAAGACAGTTTTGACCCTGTTAATTTTGAAAATTCCAGGGCATGTCCCAAAAAAATTATGAAAATACCCCTAATATTTTTTAAAATTCCCTACATGTCCCTGATTTTAGAATTTTAGTTATTTAAAAGGTTTAAGTAACTATTAGTATTTATCTAATAATCCTACATGATGTGTGATGTGGAAAGCTGATTATAGACTTTGTGATGTGTGTATGTGATTATTGAGGCCTGTGAGCCTTCATTTTTTATTGATTGTGAGGCATACGTGCTTGTAATTATGTTGTAATTATCCTAAAGGTACGGCGGAAGCCTAGAGGTGGTAGCGGGACCCTTGAGACCGATTCAGACGATCGCGACGCATGGAGATGCGTTGAGGTGCCGGTAGATCCGATGATGATGAGATGGATGATCATCGTACATAGAGATGTACTAATATGCATATAGATCCTGATGTAAGTGATTAGGCCTATTGGCTCAGGCCTAATCATATTAGGTTAAAGTCTATGATCACCTAGTTGGCTTGTGCATGTGAATGCTTTATATTTACTAGATAAGTATATATATATATTTGCATGCAATGTAAATATATTAAATATGTATGTGTATGACACGTCATATCACGAGACGGAACCTAAAACCCCTCCTATGATAATATTAAGTCGGTAAGCGTTAGGCAATAAGATTGACTCACGTGGCCTTCTATCGTTAGGGGCAGGAACCGATTTCTGACATAGGCTGAGTTGGTCGAGTCCCTCGAGGCTCACCTATTTTGCATCTCACTATGTTGTCTTTGACATAGAGATGTCACCGGTGACCTGAGGACATGGTATGCTTAGTCGAGTCCCTCAAGGGCATATCACCGAATCAAACTCATCTTATAACGATGGTGATGATTTAACTAGACATCATGATTGGTTGAGTCCCTCGAGGCCATGGTGGTTCGGAGGTCAAGTATGACGAGAATCACAAGGAGTTGTAATTGACAAGAGTTGTCTACCTTTTGGGCTTAAAGTGATTGGTCGAGTCCCTCGAGGTTGTACTAAGATGCCGATTGGATCTTGATCCCCACTAGAAGTCTACCGGAGACTTCCGTTTCACATGCATGAGGGTGTCATGTGATTCGTTAGAAAAATTAGTGGGAGCATGTCAAGATAGAAGTCCATATCTTGATTGTTTATTTTTGTGAAATCTATGTATTTTTTACTTATGCTATATCTCCTGTTTATTGGAAACATGTCATCAAACTCTCTACGTGGCATACATGATGCCAACCGCCTCACTGGTCCAAATTATATGAATTGGCTCTGCAACCTAAGAATAGTTCTTACAGTGAAGAAAATTGCATATGTCTTAGATACGGTCATGCCCCAACTTGAGGCAGAAGCTCCTCAAAAAGAGTTTGCCCAATATGCGAAGTATTTAGATGATTCCACTCTCGCCCAATGTTACATGTTAGCCTTTATGACTCCTGAGTTATAGAGACAACATGAAAACATAGATGCTCATTCCATACTCCTACATCTCCACAAACTATTTGAGGAACAGGGAAGAACTCAGCGATATGAGATATCCAAGAGTTTCTTCCGTGCCAGGATGACTGAGGGGACACTAGTTCAGAACCATATCCTGAAGATGGTAGAGTGGATTGAAAAACTCACAGGTCTAGGAATGGTCCTAGATGATAACCTTTGTGTTGATCTTATACTTCAATCCCTACCAGATTTCTTTTCTCAGTTCATCATGAATTTCAATATGAGCAAACTTGAGGTATCTCTCCCTGAGCTCCTCAATATGTTGAGGGAGGCAGAGAGTACTATCAAGAAAGAGAAATTAGTTCTCTATGTTGGTGAGACCAAAAGGAAAAGGAAGGCTGGGAAGACCCTTAAGAAGGGTAAGGGTAAGGGCAAACGGGGTAAGGCAAAGGTTGCCAAAATTGACCCAGCAAAGGACAAAGGCCAGTGCTTCTACTACAGTCAAGATGGGCATTGGAAGAGGAACTACAAGGTATATCTTACAGAAAAAGTGAAACTGAAGCTTAGAAAAGCTTCAGGTACTTTCATGATCAATCTCCATGTATCAGATTCTTGTGATAATGCATAGGTATTAGATACCGGTAGTGCTTATCATATCTATAATTCATTGCAGGTTTTTACAAGGCATAAGAGATTGGCAAAAGGCGAGATGGACCTCAAGATGGGCAATGGAGCAAGAGTTGTTGTTGTTGCTATCGGCGAGGTCACACTTCACTTGCCTGATGGAGCTATTATTGCATTAGATGGACCGAGTTATTTCAGTTACAGGGCACCAAACTCAAGATGAGCACTGCATATCATCCACAAACTGACGGCCAAACAGAAGTGGTGAACAGATGATTAGAGACATACCTTCGATGTTTCGCTAGTGATCGACCAAAGGAGTGGACAAAATGGCTCCCATGGGCCGAATGGTGGTATAATACTACATATCATTCATCTACAAAATGTACCCCATATGAAGCATTATATGGTCGGCCGGCCCCTGTGATTCTAAAGTATGTAATTGGCTCGGCTAAGGTAGATCAGGTCGACCAAGATTTAATTAACAGAGACAAACTCCTACAGCTACTAAAGGATAATCTCTCTACTGCTCAAGCTAGAATGAAGCAGCAAGCTGACACATGAAGAAGTGAAAGAGAATTTTTAGTAGGAGACTGGGTTTATCTTCGCCTACAACCATACAAGCAACTATCCATCAACACACGAGCCTCCATGAAGCTATCTCCACGTTTTTATGGGCTCTATCAGATCATAGAGCGTATTGGAGCTATGGCGTACAGACTTAAATTACCTGAAGATGCCAAAATTCACCTTGTCTTCCACGTGTCATGCTTGAAGCCCAAGTTGGGAGAACACAAGACACCCCAGATCCAATTGCCCAACACCACTGTTGATAGAAATATTCAAGCCCAACCACAAGCCATCCTCGATCGCAGAGTCATGATGCATCGTCGACGTCCCTCTACTGAAGTACTAGTACATTGGACTAATTTACCACTCGAAGATGCCACATGGGAATCATATGAGGAGTGAAGTCCCGGTTCCTCGAGTTCATGGAACCCTGACCATGAGGACAAGGTGATTTGAAGAGGCGGGCTTGATAGGACCCTAGCAGGTTAGGTCCTATTCAACCATGTAGCACTAATAAAAATCCTGTGAGAATGTAATAAACCCCACCTAGCCACCTCTATCCTATAAAGAAGAGAGGCTAGGGTTTATATTTGGGTCTTTGGGCTTCTTAGCCGCCGTCGCCCCTTGTTACTGGGCCGGCCCACTAAAGTTGAGAGCAAATTGGGTAGTTCACTTAGGAAGCAGCCCCTGGGGCTAGGGTTTGGAGCTCTATATAAGCTTGTAACCTCCACCTCTTTGGAATAAGAAAGATCAATCTACAATTACAGCCACCAGGCTACTTGGAGGGTGGAACCCCTAAGCGTTCCAAGGGTTGATCCCCCTCAAAGATCAATCTCCATAGAATTCCTCTGGGGTTCTATCATGTAACCCGAGTATTGTAGTCCGGGTACTATAGCTCGATCTTGAGCAGTGTGGTAGCATCTTTGCTGGTCAAGTGTAGCACTGGTGCTACCGCCTAACGCTGAAAACCAAGCGGTAGCACCGCTTGGCTGAGGCGGTATCACCGCCTGGGTGTGTCAGTCTGCCAGGACTGATAGCACCGAGAAACTCAAATTTTGGCTCCAAATTTGAGTCCTCTTGAGCTCTATAAATTCCCCTCTTTTGCAGGTTCAAAGTGCAGCAAGAAAAGTAAAAATCTTGAGGGAAAAATCTGCTCAAATAGTGTCAAAACTTCCCTCTTACTCTTAAGTGTTTTCTTGTTCAAGAGAGGGTGAGAGCTTTGTAAGGGTTATCTTTAAGCCCGTCAAAAGAAGAGGTGTTGCAAGGGAGTTCTTCCTCGCCCATTGGAAGGTGGAAAGCTAGTGGAAAGCTGGTGTCCTCAAGCGAAGAGGAATCGGAAGTGGATGTAGGTCGGATGACCGAACCACTATAAAAATCTGGTTTGCATTTACGTTCTTGCTATTTACTTTGCTGCAAACCATTTTTACTTGCTGCCTTATTTACTCAACTTCCTTATCATCTTATTACGTATGCTTTAAAGTTAAAACGCAATCTTTCCAGGTTCAAATGAAACGTTGCATTCATTCGTACGAAGTTTCCAAAGCTTGTTTTAAATCGCTGAAAATCTATCATTTTATCCACTGCACTAATTCACCCCCCTTAGTGCCGCTCGATCCCTAACATAAGGCAGCAAATGAAGGTGGTTTGCAGCAAAGTAAGTTGCAAGAAAGTAAATACAAACCGATTTATAGTGGTTCGGTCATGCGACCTATATCCACTCCCGATTCCTCTATACTTGAGACCACCGGCTTCTCCACTAGCTATCCTCCTTCCAACGGGAGAGGATGAACTCCCTTATAGCACCTCTCCTTTTGACGGGTTTAGGAGATAACCCTTACAAGCACTCTTACCCCTCTCTTGGACTAGAACACTCTTAAAATTTAAATGGAAGATTTGACACACTTTCAAGAGAGTTTCTCCCTTCTTTTTTTAGTTCTAGACACCCTCTAAACTCTGAATGAGTGGGGTATTTATAGGCCTTAAGAGGATTCAAATTTGGAGCCCAAATTTGAAGTGCCTCGATTTTCCTGATTCTTGCGGTACCGGGCGGTGCCACCGCCCATCCAGCGGTGCCACCGCTAGTTCCCTCGGGTGCTAGGCGGTACCACCGCTAGTTCCCTCGGGTGCTAGGCGGTACCACCGCCAGCCTAGGGTGGTTCCACCACCCAAGGTTCGGCCACTGGGCGGTGCCACCGCCCAGCATAGGCGGTGCCACTGCCTAGGTCATTTCAGCACAATGGTTTGGGTTGGAAACTCGATCGAAATCGGTCCAAATGAAGTCCGAATTGGCCCAAATTTGGTTTATAGGATTAACACCTAATCCTAAACTAAATTATATGTTAACTATGAATTTTAAAGATATTTTCTAAGTTATTATAAAGTCTATAAGATAAGACTTCTTTCGGTGAGCTTTCGGTGAGCTTCCGGCAGTCTTTCGATGAACCCTCGGAAACCATTCTACGGACTCCCGGCAAGCTCCCGAACTACACGATGATCTTGGCGAGTTCCAACGAGCTTCATTGGCAAGCTCTGATCTTTCTTGGCAAGCTCCATGAACTTCCGACAAACCTTCCGGCGAACTTCCGAAAACTCTTCGGCAAGCTCCCTACTCGTTCTCGGCTAGTTCTGGCAATGCTCTCAATGAATCTTCGGACTTCCATCGAACTCTCGAACTCCCAACGATCCATCACACTTGTCTTCCAGCACTTTATTTCGCTTTACGTCTTCATCGTCATCGTAGTTAATCCTACACACACACAAATAAATACTCTATTTCGATCTAGACAATTATTACAATGTGAATTGACATTTAGTTGCTCGGCACATCATTGGCTTATCGGCGCTTCATCCAATTCTTCGGCACATCATCCTCTCTAGTAATCCGTTGCCCAATTGGCGGTTGACCTCCGCAACCCCGATATCCTTGGCGCAACATGCTCTTCTTGACCCAATGCTCGACGTACAAAGCCTTCTGCCGATTATCGATCGAACCTCGGCTCGACATCCAATATCCTTACGTAATCACCCGACGCAATGTCAATTCCTCCAGCGTCAACTGTCTAATCCTGATCGATAGTAGACCTGCGTAACTCAAAACACAGTTAGACCATAAATCACAATCAATTAGTTTCATCATCAAAATTTGAGATTCAACATACACCACTAAAACTAATTCATATAGACTTATTTGGACTTATCGATATCACAAGTCTAGCTGATAGTAAATATGTATTTATGATTATTGATGACTATAGTAGATACACTTAGACATACTTAATGATATATAAAACTAATTATTTTAAATATTTTACTAAGATTTATAAATAAGTCTAAAATAAAAAAAATATTTTATGATTTATCTATTGATAGTGATTATGGTGATGAATTTAAAAATTTTATCTTCAAAAGTCTTATTATTTAAACGGGTATGATCACAATTTTTCCATTCTAAGAAGTTCATAATAAAATAAGGTTATTAAGAGAAAGAATAAAAGCTTACAAGAAATGATTAGGACCATGCTCAAATAACGTAGTTTAAATATTTTTAGGCCAAAGTCATTAACACAGCTTGCTATGTCATGAATATAGTCTTTATAAGGCCATATTTATCTTAAACTTTTATATTTTAAAAGTTATAAAATAATAAAAAAATTATTTCAAATGAGTTATAAAATAATAAAAGATATAATATTTTATATTTTAAAAATTATTATTATAAATATTTTATTTTGAATGATAATGATACTTTAAAACAATTTGATACTAAATCCAATAAAGATTTTTTTTATACTCTTCTATTTCTAAAACTTATAGAGTTTACAATAAAAGATCTTTAGTTGTTGAATAATCTATTTATGATATTTTTAATGAATCTTCTTAAACTAAGAAAATTAATTTTGATGATAATTTTTTAAACTTAAAATATTAAATTTGAATGATGATTTTACTTTCCAAAGAAACTTGGATATGTTTGCTTTTGAAAACCTTACCCAATCAATGAAATTATGTAGATACACATCATAATAATCTAATTATTGAGAAAACGTCAAAAGATATTTAAACTGATTCTTTTTTAAGAAATATTTATGTAAATATTATTTTTTATTATAAATTAAGCCTAAATATATTGATGATGCTTAAAAATGACTCATGAGTCTTAGTTATACATGATGAGTTTAATCAATTTTAGAGAAATAAAATTTAGATGCTTGTATCTAGACTTAATAATAATCTTGTAATTGATACTAAATGAGACTCTCAAGCATTAAACAAGATGGATAAAATATCATAATTTGAAACAAGACCATATTAGTGGCCAAAGATTTTAATTAAAAAATATATAAATTATGAAGAATACTCCTTGCCTATATATGTTTTAAAAAATTTAAACTATATCAAATGGATGTCAAAAATATTTTTCTTAATAGTTTTATTTCAAAAAAAGTTTATATCGAGCAACTACTGAGATTTTAAAATTATTTATATGTAAATCATGTTTATAAACTATCAAAAGTTCTCTATGGGTTAAAAGAAGCCTATAGGACTTGATGTGAGAGACTTAGTTCCTTTTTAAGTTAGAATAAATTTTTAAAGATAATATAGATACCATACTATTTATTAAGTATTTTAATAATAATATTCTTATTGTTCATGTTATTATTTTTAGTTCGACTAATGAAGTTTTATGTGAATCATTTATCAAGAGTATACATCAAGAATTTAAAATGAGCATAATAGATAAACTAAAATTTTTCTTAGGCTTACATATTACATAATTTAAGGATGAAACTTTTATCAATCAAGCTAAACTCAAGACCTACTTAAAAGATTTAACATAGAAAATTCTAAGATCATTAATACACTAAAATATATATCCATAAAATTGGACATTGATATTGATGGTGAACCTTTTGATTAAAAAACATCTACAGAGGTGTGATGAAAATTTTATTATATTTTTTAATACCAGACCTAATATTATGTAGTAAAAAATTTTTTGATATTGAAAAGGAATACTATCTTTCAATTATGGTAATCAAAATTTGATAATTTTGATAATCAACAAAATAAAGATAAAGTTTGACAAATATTGAAAAACCCCAATACTATTAACATATTATTGTTGATTGCTGTGGTTGATCTGAGGCATAAGTTAGGATTATGTTAATTATTTTATTAGTCTTTTCAATGATGATGATAAGACAACCGAGTTCTGAGTGAAGTTGATGACTTGTCTGAAGTCATTGTGCAAGCAATATGAGGACAGAGGCTAAGACTTCATTTGTGCCAGTACAGTCATCTGTGCAAACATCAATTCAAGATGAACATGATCTAAAATTATATTATATAAATATATTTTTGTAAATAACTATGCACAAAATTAGAGTTGAAAAAAATATCTGAAGGAGGACTATAAGTCGTTCAACCCTTCTATTAAATTAGATTTGTTGAATTGGTGGAAGATGAATTCAATTAGCTTATGGATTCTTGTATCTATTGCACGAGATGAATGAACCATAATCGTCTCCATTGTATCTTCTGAAAGTACTTGTGGCACTGGAGGAAGGGTACTTGATCCCCACCGTAATTCCCTGGCTCTAAAATGATGAAAAATCTTCTTTGCATACAAAATTAGATAAGGTCCGTACCATTTTTCATTCTTTCATACGAAGATTTTGAGGATTTTCAAAGATTAGAGCAAGGCAATTTGTTAAAAATTCTTACATAAGATTTAGATATTATGTACTATTTTATTCATAATAATGAACTTTTATTTTTCCATTAAATGGGGCACCTACATTCACATAAAATCTAGTTTATATGTTAATAGCCGACCGGTTAAGGGAGATCATCTCAAACTGCATGGTGTTGTATTTGCTTTTTCAAATGTTAGTGATATATATTACTCTTGCACCAACACATGTCTCATCATTATATATGAACTTTTTTTTTTTAAATTTAAAATTCTTCAGGTGAGTATCAATAATTTGGATCAGAAAGTGGACTCCTTGCTATGTAACATTTATTTGAAGGTTAAAATAGTCTCATGTTGGGAAATCGATAGTTTTTTGTTTGAGTTGATAACTTCGTTCTAAAGTTTGTCATAATATAGTGCCTTATGCATTCGGTGGTTTTGCGAATAATTTTTTATTTGACTTGGTTTTGTTTGATAATGGACGTGTTGAAATGAGAGAACATATAACAATAAATGTACTATGTGCATTTTTATTTTTGTTATCCACTTTTCCTCACCTTAATCCTTGTTAATATGACATGAACATTTTGCATCTGCTTGAGTATTATACAATAACATTTTTTAGAATGTTTACTCTAGTAATTATGTAATATTTTAATATTTGAGAAAATTGAGTACTCATGAACAAATAGAATAGTAAAATGACACATTTCTACCATTACTACACCTTGCTTGTCTTTCAAGAATTCTAAAATATAAGTAAATATTCTATATGGCCGTATTTAGTTTGCATATCATATTCCTTTAAGACGTATGATGGACTATTGTCTGAGCTCTTGTTTTGGGCAGCAGTTGCGTATCCTAACAGTATGACTTCTTGTAACTTTAAGGTATTTGCATGCACTTTAGACGCTCTTCTAGCTTTTTACCAAATCTAAAGTAGCCGATTTACAAAATTTTTTTGGGCAATTGGGTTACTCAAATTGATGATCAAACAGAATATATAAAAGTGTTGCCTTAATATTAATATCATAATTGTAAAAACAATATGAATCTAACTTTATAAATCTTGGATCCAATTGAACTAGGATTTCAATTTGGTTCAATTTAACTAAATGGGTTCATTGGATCGAATCAATTCATTTGAAATAAATATATATAATATTAAATTATTTAAAATAATAAATCGATTAGTTGAGTAGTTGAATTGATTAATCAATTTTGAACCGATTCGATTAGGTAGATGAAGCGCATCGAACCTATCTTATTTTAACTAAACAAAATCAAAAATCAATTCCGTTCCATCCTTAATGATTTGGTTCAAACCAATTTTAACCCTCCTACTTTTCAAAAGAAAAATAAAAAGTTTACTTCATTATTATTTTTTGTTCATTTAGATATTGTAGAATTTTGGGAGCAATTTTGAGGAGAAACATAGCCTGCTGCTGTCTTCCCACAGCTGTTTCATCATGGCATCTTCTTAGCCCATACAACTCCCACAGAGAATTTTTTGTTTTCTTTACTCTGATCATTTCTGTTAATCCCAAAATAAATTTGTAATATTGTTCCCTGAAATTGTCAAATATATTTTTTCTTAAATCACATAAAATACTTTAAAACTAAATGAGGGAGGACAAATATCCTATAAAACTAAATGTATTGGTACGAAGTTTCGATCACTCAAAGACCGACAAGGTAAGTGCTCGATACTTACACATCAGCATAATTTCTCGAAGAATATCCTTTAAATCAAATCTTAGATAAAAAAAATATTCGCTATTGTTGAGGTATTGCTTGCCACAAATCATCATCATCCAAAAATATCAATTGACAGCACATAGCTACCGTATTAAAACTAAGTAAATTCTTGAACTAACATACGATACCGTATCAGTTAGGGGCAGAATGTGATGAGGTAATTAGCTCCAACACAGGTGAACGTGCTGGTGGCGTCGTCATAAGCGTAGCTATAAGCTTGAGGGCATGCATTCTTGAACAACATGGAGTAATTCGTCGGCTTGCATGCGCTCGGCGTACCGTACGCTCCTCTGCAGCAGTACCAGTCCGTGTCGAAGGCCAGGCATGCGCTCTTGCAGCCCACCACCGCCCCGTCCCCCGCTCTCTTCTGCAGCTCCGGCGGGCAGCCTGCGTTGATGTCCGCTGGACAGGAGATCGAGCTAACCTTCTATATCATCGTTCGTTATGGTAACTACATGTTGCTTGGATTAGATTAAATCACAGAATTCAATCATCCTCAAGTGAGGCTGAATGATTTTGGAAATGTTCAGGGTAAATATAACAGATTTTCAAGATATTTCAGCATGAAAAGTTAATGGCAAGGGTTTTGTGAATCATAACATAGCGAAAAAATAGTATATAGCAATTCTATTGCGATAATTGGATATATTCATTTACTACAAATCCCTTTCTATTTGGACCCACTTCTTCGATCTTCGGCAGAAACATATGGTATGTACTGATGCTATAATTAATTTACTGGAAGTAGATTTGTCATTTTCATATTCTTAATTATTCTTTGAGGGTATCTTTTGTATTTTTGTTTGAACGGACTTTGCGGATAACTGGGAAGCAATAGATATTATTTCTGGTGATAATATGTGAGTTATGAAATTACGGTCAGGATTGGCCCGGTCAAATCGTGCAACACCGAGTCATTGGTTGAATGGGTTCGGACCTTAAATTTTTAATATAATTTCCTAATTATATGTTGTGTTAAAAATATAAAATATACAAAAAGATTATAAACCTATGTATAGGTAATTTAGATCTGGTCTCCCCACCTTAAACACTTTCACACAATTGATTCTACTTCCATTTATCCTTCTTATCTCTCTTCTATTCCATTTATTATTTTTTAACTGAATTGAAATCGAATCAGGCTACAATTAGAATCAAACCAGCCCATTTATTTATCGGTTCCAAACTAAATCAAAACCAACCATGGGTGGTTCGGTTCTGATTCTTGGATTTGAAAAATCAGAATCATTCAGGATCGGAATTGATAATTCAAGTTTTGGTTCAAACCGACGGGTTTTGATTCGAATTGTCAGTTCAACGGTTTAAAAAAAATAAAAAAGTTCCTATCAAATAGGCTTGACCGATCGTTAGGCAAACTGTTTGAGCCCTAACAATCCAATGGTCAATTGTTTTGGTCATTTCATAATTAAAATTATAAAAGATATGAAAAAGATAAAATTGCTACTTCCAACAACTAAATAATAGCTAGTTGAGAGTATTTTAGAAAAAAAACACCTTCAAAAAATCTACAAATATAACCTAAATCCTTCAATTTGCTTTTTTTACATTTGATTAAACACTCATAATACTCTATTAAGCTCTAATACGTGCTCTAATCACTCTTATAAGCTTTCTTTCTTATTTTGATAGCAAGTGTAACTCACTATTTCACTGAAGACAATTTCAAAAGTTTAGTTATGACGATCCAAGAAAGCTAATATATCACCATTGAGTCGAAGTAATTCAATACGATGATCAAAGTAAAGTCAGACATCTTTAAGTTGCATTTCAGGAAAGTCTAAAATACCGATGACTCCTATATTATCTACAACTACTGTGATCGTATTTTTAAATTCAAAGTAGAAGGAGGATATGGAAGTCAGTTTTATAGGTAAACGACATATTATTGATAACATTTATAGAATGATGAAAACTATTTTAAAAGAGTACTATTTTGCTTTAAAATTTTTTCCAATTAGTTTTAATGTTGCATCTACAAATACTGTTGCTATTCTTGAATTATAACAAGTGTGTCAATCGGCTTTTGGTAATTTTTTTCATATTAAGTATAATTGTCATATTTTAGATTTATGTTGATAAGGAGTTTACGGACTCTAAAGACTTTTCTTTCTTTAATTAAAAGAGCAATTTCATTCTTGTGGGGTCATCCACAAGTAATGAAAGAGTGGGCTAGATTTTATAAATTAAATAATAAAAGAGTCAAAAGATTTTTTAGGGATGGTCCTATCTAATGGAATTCTATTTATGAATTACTTAATAAATCTTTTGAGTATAAAGAATTATTATGCACTTTTATTATAAGTAATGTTACACAACTTAGTTTATATCTATTGAAATGTTTATGAAATTTTTTTTAGAAATTTTAAACATTTTTAATGGTGCTACTTATATTTTATCTGATATTTATCATTCTACTACTCATATATTTTTAATTATTCACATTAATATATTTGGTACTTTAGAAGAATATCAACATGATCATGATTTTAATATAAATATCATGGCAATGAAATTAAAATAGATAAATTATTTTCTTGATATTTCACCAATTTATCTTGTTGCATGTGTTTTTTATCCTCGTACTAGAATAGATACTTTAAGTGACTATTTAAGTATTTATTATAAAAATTAAGGAATATAAATTCATATTGGAGGTAAAATTAGAGAAATAAAAAACTAATTATTAGTTTATATGACCATTATAATGCAAATTATAGTAGACAACAAGCTACCTTTGAATTTTTTTCATCTATGGATCAAGTTAGCAGGAGTAATAGAACATAAAAGAGACAGAAATTATGATTACAAAGATAAAAAAAAAAATTATCAGACTTAAATTCCAAGCTTGAAATGTATCAGATTTATATTGAATTTGGTGACAGCACTATAAATATACAGTTTTCAAATCTTGAATGGGGGATGCCATATATAATAATCTTTTTTATATTGACAATGATTACAAGAATATAGCAATTGTTCAATATAGCAATTGAACTAGAACAGAGAAATAAAATAAAGAGAACGTCTGCAAAGATAATGATTACTTATTTGATGTATCAACAAAAGGAACGATAAAAACAGTAGATATCGAAAATGATTAAAAACTTTATATCTTTTACTTTTTATATTAATTTTTTTTATGTCATTGCATTCATTAGACATCTATTTTTAAATCTTAAAAATAATAGTATGATTTTTTTTCCCTGAGAAAAGTAAAACTTACTAATCATATTTTAAATTATTTTTAATTAAAAATTATGAAAAAATTAATGATTCAAATTGGAGTTAGAACTGTTGGTTTTGATTCTAGAATCGATCTAGTTCTATTTAGTTTCGATTCCTCATTTTAAAAAAATAAGAACCGTTGATTCTAAAATCAAAATTGTCGATGTTGAAATGGGGATCAGGTTTACTGAAAAGTGGTGCCATTGCAAAGATCAGATGATCATGATTGCAGTGAGATGATTCTTAACAAAGATCATACATCTTGGAGAAAAGGAATGATACGTGGAAACTCAATTTTGGATATCTCATAATGACAAATATACATCTGATCCTGGTTTGGTAGTTAGACATCACATTTAGGATGTCTTGAGCCAGATTATTAATATAGAATTTTTTCTTCATTACATTTGACGTGAAAAGTGTTTTTTGTTTCTATTTTGAGGATAAAAACAAACAGGAATCCCAATATTTTTTTCCCTGAGAAAAGTAAAACTTACTAATGATATTGGCAAAATACAACCCGTTCTGAATAGAGCGAACAAAAACGTTCAACTCCATGGGTTAGTTTTCCTTTCATTTATTAATTTTGTTGCTTAAAGCATCAGCCAACCAACTAGTTATTTCATTCATCCTCCAAATACATTAACAATATTGGGATCCAAAATATAAGACAAGAGATGAAAAATGCTACAAACAATATTCAAAATATTGTTCTATCTTTCGGTTGAATTGAGAATATAATGTTGGAATACTAATTTAATATTTACGGTTAGATAAATTTTTAGTTTAAGAGCTTTAGTTAAGGTGGGAGTTCTTGTCATATTTGAAGTTAAAATCCTGGGTTAACCCCTCTATAATTTAATGTTTTAGATGGAAGGAATTGGCTTGTTTAGCCAGTAGAAAAGGAAAAGAACTTTAGATTCAAAAGAAGAAGAGAGGATAGATGAAGTCGAGCAAAAGAGACTAAAAGATTTGGCTTTAGAGATTGACGGATTGTAAGTTATTATGATTAATAAGAGCTTTTAGTTTTGAGTCCTCTTATTTTTATGATCTATGATTTCTTGATTACCACCAACTCTCCGAGAGATTAAATTTTCCAATGCTCTTTTTTAATAGTACCAGATCAACTTTAACGATTTTGTATAATAACTACATCCTTCTTAATGAATTTTCATATTAACTTTGAAACCATTGGGGATAACTAGATGGTGAGAACAGAACAGACTAGCTAATTTTGATTCAAGATGTGACTAATATAATTTTTGGAAAGTCAACCTACCTTCTAATTTGGATCTTATTTTGATTTGCAAATGATATACCCAGGGCGTTGCTTATACTACATTTATGAGGTAACATATTCTGTCCGTCTTTTTTGGAAAAGAAATATTAATGTACCACAAAGGGCATTGTCTCACAATCAAATTTATAAACATAGTCGTCATAGGAAAATGATTATATATATTTTAAAGTTATGTTTGAGGGTTTTATTTTATTTTATTTTGTACAAAAAAATAAGTGACGAAGATAAGATTTAAGCCCAAGATATTACGGTGATCTGTCAAGATACCTACCATCTAAGTTAGAACACATTCAATCTTACGATAATCAAGAAAATGAGGGTTTTATTATTATACAAAGTAACATTAGCAAAATGAAAACTACATCCTTCAGTCTTGCGATACCCCATGCAACATTTGATGTATGAAACTCCACACAAAGACTTTATTTTTATATGAAGAGTTTTGGAAAAATAAAGCTTAACTTGTTTCCTACTTGTAGATCAACATACATGAAATTAGAGCAAGCTTGGTCGAGAAGCTTGAATCAAACTCATTAAGACTGGGCACCAATGCAACTTAAAAAACCTAATGTTAAGCTTCTCGATTGCATTTTATCAATTTCATGTGTGTCAGTCCTGATTAAAAGAATTTTAAAAAAAGGATGAATTAAAGAGCAAAAATAAATAGGAAATATAATGAATGACAGTTCAAACTATCCTTCTAAATAAAAGGAAGACCATTAAATCACACACGAGTAGGAAAAGATGCTAAGAGAACATTCATATATATATATATATATAGAATCTCGCGTTGCTACGCGATGCAGAATACAATTCGCCAAAAGGGAGATGTGAGTTAAGCTTCGGAAAGATAACATAGGATTTTAGATAGAGTACTGCTGTTTTCAGAAGTTGATATCACATGCATTTACATCATTTCAGAGCATCCAATCCAACAGCATCACTTATTTAAGATCTGTCACTGAATCGTACAACACCCATCGGATTTTGGTGGTGCAGTTTGCGGCGGTTTCGGTTGTGGTTTCGATGGATTCTTAGCTTGCTCCGCCAGGTTAGGAACTTGCAGTATCTAAAGACAATAAACACAGTTGGAATACAAGTAAATAAAAAATCTCAATGTCTTCTTTTCTTTTTTCTTTAAGACATCAGTCATAAATAATCTTAAACTCAACCACGTATTTAGTTCTGCTAATGTCAGTGTCTTTGGATAATCCAAGTACATCATCCGATGATCCATTAAAGCATCCATGTGAATAATGTAGAGTTGTCTATCAAACTAGTTCTGGCAATTTTGTTTAGGGTTCTCTATATGTGTATATTAACATTACGTCTCATATGCTCACCTTTCCTGCGAGATCCTGAAAGCATTTCTCCACATTTTCTCGTGTTTTTGCACTGCATTCCACAAACAAGTACCCTTTGGCTTTCGCATAGGCACTTGCTTCTTCCTTTGTCACCTTCCTCTCGCTCTCCTGATTTATGCAAAACGACGTGGTTAATTTTGCAGAACTGTACATCTCAGCTGCACATACAGACCGAAATATATCGATAATTGATACAAGAAACCTTTTATAGAAGTCCTACCGACCTTTTTACATCAAAGAGAATAAATGAAGAAAAGTAGATGAATAATTAAGTGCATGACATCTATAAGATCTTTCATATAGTATATATTTTCTCTCTAGTACATGGCAGACGAGATTTCTTTCTTTGGGAACTCAATAGGCACATATGCTCTCAACGGAATAGATTATATAGCGTCTCAGGTTCTCATAATGGAAGACTAACTTTATAAGCATGCATTCCCTTGTTTGCTAAATGATTCTCCAAGGGAAGCTTAAACATCGAGAAAAGATGTATGCGTGCATGCATACCATTTGTACTGCGGAAGCTACGATATGCTTCTCTAATTTTCATGATACTGGCAATTGGATCTTACAGTTCTGATGACAGAAGGATGAGACAATGATGACAAGGTGTGAAGAGTTTACCTTATCCAATTTGTTTCCGGCAAGAATCTTAAGACAGTCTTGATTTGTAGAGTATTGCTCCACTTCCTTGGACCACATGTCAGTCAAATGGGTGAAGGTTTCTGGCTTCGTCACATCATAAACTAACAAGAAAAGGATGAATCACTGTTGACCATTTCTTCAACTCTATTTTACTTACAAGGAGACTATGCAACATCTTTGGGTTCACTGCTTACGAGGAAGCAATCTGGTTGTAGCAGCCATAAATTTAACAAAGATATGTACGAATGACATTAAAGTTTTGCTGAGGAATCGCTCACCCATAATTATTCCATGAGCACCTCGATAGTAAGCCTTAGTTATTGTCCTGAACCTCTCCTGCCCAGCTGCGAAAACATGCATAAAATATATATTTTATGTCATGCTGATTACATGTCAAACTCTTGTAGTTGGTGAGTATTCAAGCAACAGGGATAATGGGAAAAAAAAAGGACAAAAGCATAAAAAAGAAAAACTTGTATTACAATGTGCAGATTATACGTTCTTATATACACAGCGATAAGAGAAAGAATGACAAGAAAAAGAATAATCAAATTCTTAGAATTATATACTTATATTAATGAAATATTTAAATTTGCGAAATTAATTCTGATTGAGAACCTTTCCTAATGTCAATTGATTGTCTTGAATTTATTGAGTGATTTGTTGGAAAAAATTCTTCCTCAATGGAGTGATTTATTGGAGAAGATTTTTCTTTAATATGGCCCCATAAGATTGTGCTTCGAAACACCAATCTTGAAACATTACTATATGAAGTGAGATTTGGCCAGAGGTTTTGTAAGGATGTCAGCAATTTGATTATGTGATGAGACATGAGTAATTTGAAAAGAGTTATTGGCAATCCTATCTCGAAGAAAACAATAATCAAGGGTGATGTGCTTTATATAAGAATGAAATATCATGTTAGCACTTTGGTATGTCACCAATATTATCACAAAGAAAATGAGAAGTTTGACCAACTGAGATACCTAACTCGGATAAAAAATTAGTGAGCTAAGATACCTCAATCGTGGTAAAGATGATAGAGTGATATTTGGCTCCCATGGATGTTCGAGCAATTGTTTGTTACTTTTTAGAATACTATGCTATCAAGTTAGCTCTAATTAAAATGACAAAAGCTGAAATGGATATGAAATTATCATGATTACTAGCCAAATTAGTATCTAAATAGGCAATAAGAATGAATCGTTAGAAGCACCATAGAATAAGACAAAGAAAGATTGTATGTTTGAGATATTAAAAAAGATGCTTGGTGATAGTCTATTGAGTTTAAGTGGTTAGGTGTATGTATTGAGCAAGTTTGCTGACAACATAAGAAATATTCGGCTACATAAGTGATAAGTATTACGTAGCACTAATGAGACTATGATATTGGGTAGCATATGTAGGATTAGAGCTGTCATTAAAGACCAATTGCATTATGGTGCCAAGAGGCATGATTGTCTGATTTATGCCTTCCGTCTTAAACCGCTTAAGTAGATTTTGAATATAATTTTGTTATGAGAAAAAGGAGCCTTTAGTAATAGGTATAAATTCAAAAGTAGTAAAGGTTTGATATAGAACAAAAATAAAATAAAAAATTACTACTATAAAGGATTTTAGTAAACTGACTTGGAAGGACGAGAAAAATCAACTTCTTATCTAAAGAAAACCTTTACTATACTTGAAGATATTACTTTTTGATGACTTCATAGGCTTAGAGAAAGCTTTTATTTATACTAATTCTAGGTTTTGAATACTAGCTAACTAACAATGTGAGATAATTGATAATAATATGAGGTAAATAAAAGTGATAAGTGGCAACTCTAGTCTTTTTAACAATAGTCTTCTTCTGCTTTTTTTACATTAATCCCCTCTACTTAAGAAAAATTCATCCTCAAGTTTATGTTTGGAAATAATAGATTTGCACTTGGAAAGCAATCAAATAAGTCTACAACATTGAAGGTTTTTAAGATCCCCCAATCTTTTAGTAAATCAATCATATATACATTGTTAGTGATTTTCTTAAGACTTTGTAGGAACCATACTTCTTTGGCTTCAATTTGTTATAAGTGCTAATGAGAAATCTCTTTTTTTTTACAAGTACACCATAATCATATCTCATTCCTTAAACATCTTATCTCTCCTATGCTTATTAATTGCTTCTTTATATCTAGCATTAGTAGCTTTCAACTTCTTCTTCACTTCAGCTTAGTTGATTGTACTTGCTTAGTTATATTGTTAGTTGCTACACTCATTACACTGTTATAGGCAAATTCAATTTGTGCAAGTACGAAATCTCATTGTCTTAGTTTGTCATCACAAATACATCAAATCAAGTTTTCCAAAGTTCTATTAGTTACCTTTGTTTGACCATCATTTTATGGCTTAGTTATGCTACTAAACTTCAAAGTTACATAAAATCTTTTCCATAAGGTCAACCAAAAATGAGATAGAAATTTAGAATCTCAATGAGAAGTGATTGATTTTAGTACCTTATCTAGGCATATGACCTTCTGAAATAATAGTATGATAATATGTATCGCATCTGAATTCTTTTGACATGGTATGAAATGAGTCATCTTAGAGAATCGATCTATAATTACAAACATAGAATCAACTCCCCTCTGAGTTCTTAATAATTCTAATATAAAATCTATGGATAAATCTTACCAAATAACTATTGGAACTAGTAAGGACATATATAAACTAGTGTTTTGTGATTAGTCCTTTGTAGTTTGACAAGTCAAATGTTTTTTATAAAATTATCAAAAATTCTTTTTTAATTATGGCCAAAGTACCTCTCTTCAACGCTTGCTATTGTTTTACCTTGCCCGAAATGTCCGTTAGGTCCTCCTCCATGTAAATCTTAAATAATATTTTCTCATAAGGATATTCTTAGAATGCATAGTTTGTTACCTTAGAATAAGTAACCATTATGGATATGAAAACTATCCTACAACTTATCAAATGCTTCTCCTAAATATCTTTGAAGTCTTCATCTTTAGCATACAAATCTTTCGAGCATTCAAACCCTATAACTTCATTACTTAAAGAAACTAGTAAAGTTGCTCTTTTTACTCAAAGCATCAATAGTACGATTAGAAGTAGCAGACTTATGTTTGATTATATAGGCAAATTGCTCTATGTAGAAAGCCTACTGGTGCAATAGTCAACTTTTCTTTAATCTCCATAAAGCTTTTTTTAGTAGTCTCAATCTATAGAAACTTTTCTATCTTCAAATAGTCACTAATAGGAGCGACAATACTGTTAAAGTTTCCAGTGAATCTCTTGTAAAAAGTAGCAAGAACATGAAAGCTCCTCATTTCTATGATAGTCTTCAGGGTAGACTATTCTCAAATGACATGAATCTTTTCTTCGTCTACATAAATTCCATTACCACTCACAATGAGCTAGAAGATAAGTCAATTTGTCAAAAAATCATACTTCTTTAAATTGACATATAACTTATTATCTTACAAAATAGATAGGACTTACTATAAGTGGTCCATATCTTCTTTCCTATCATGATTGTAGATTAAATTGTCATGAAAGTAGATTACTATAAATTTCGCAATGAATGGTTTAAGTACTTGATTCATAAGCCTCATGAATGTACTAGGTGCATTAGATAACCCAAATGACATAACTAATCATTCATATAAGCTTTCTTTTATCTTGAATATTGTCTTCTATTCATTTCCAAGCCTTATGCGAATTTGATGATATCTACTATGGAGATCAATCTTTAAGAATATTTTGGAGTCATGTAGTTGATCCAATATATCTTCTAGTTGAGGCATAGGAAAATGATACCAAACCATGATTTTGTTGATAGCTCTACTATCCATGCACATCCTCTAACTTCAATCTTTTTCTAGTGTTAACAAAGCCGAGACAACACATAGACTCATACTTTTTCGAATATATCTCTTCCGCATCAACTCTTCTATCTTCTCCATTAGCATCTCATTCTCTTTTGGGTTCATTTGATAGTGAGATAAATTTAGTAGACATACTCCTAGAGCTAAATCAATTAGGCATTGATTATCTTTTATGGGTGGAAGTCCATTTAGTAACTCTTCAAAGGTGATCTTTTTGAATTATTCTAATATTGATTTTAGCTCTTTTGGGATCTTTACTTTAGGTAGCTCTTCTCCCTTCATAACAAGAGCATAGTATACTCTTGTTTCTTTAGAACTCACAATGAATTCCTGTATAGAGTTGGAAATGGATAAGAAAGATTTTCCTTTCACTTTAGAAATATTAGTTTCATCTCTCTTTTTGTTAGTCGGTGGAATGACAATCTTCTTCTTATTCAACTAGAATATATAGATATTCTTTCTTTCAAGGTGAGTTGCATTCACATTATACTGCTATAGTCTTCTAAGTAGCACATGACATGTAGCCATGTCAACTATCTCATATATAATTTCCTCCTTGTAGCTTTTCTCAATTAAGAGTAGAACCCTACAAATCTCAATTACAGTGATGTTTGGATCTTCTTTAATCCTTCTTAGATTATATAGTATTAGATGAGCCTCTATTTATACTTTTAAGTGTTTTACTAGTAATTTAGATATAATGTTGTCATAGCTTACATTGTCTATAATCAATACACAGACTTTGTTATTAACAATGCATTGAGAATAGAAGATTTTCTTATGGTAAAATGGATTTTATTGCCTTGGGATGAGTAATAATCTTTTTATAACATATGCAATGTGTTCCCCTTCTTTCTCTATTATTTCAATATTATCACTAACATCAATTGCATGATCTTGGACATCTTTTTTTTCAAAGTTATCTTTATGATTTACAAGGTTGATAATCTTACAAGCATGACATTCATTGAATAATGACCAAGCTCCTCATATTTGAAGTACTTCCCAACCAGGGGTTGAGCATATGGATTGTTTCTGATAGTCAAGGCATGCTTAACTTGTCTTATTGCTCCTTCAATATTTGTGTTTTGATGTATAGGTTATATTGTCTCGGTCATAACTTGCTTCTTTTTATTAATAGTAGATCATGTTGTCAAAATAAAGAATTTTCAAGTTAATAATTGAAATCAAGTCAACAATATTTTAGCCTTTAATGTCATATTGTAAGCTTCATCTATTATCGATATTAGAGTTAAAAGCATTCTATGTTTAATTGTAAATTTTCATTTGTTGACATACCTTGCTAGTTTTCCGACTTTGATAAATTACATCTGATTGAAAGGCATAAGAATTCATTAGTATACTTGGCTACAGATTGAGTGCCTTAGATATAGTTTTAGTATTGTTAAAAAAATAGTTGTTCATAGTATGAGGGTAAGAATCTTTTCTTGAGAAGTTGCTTCATCTTTCGCCATATCTATGCTAGTGCCTTTCCTTGTCTTCTTTTGTTATTTTTAGTAATGTATTCTACTAAGCTGATACACCTCCTTTCAACTTGTCTGCAACAAGCTTGACTTGTTTGTGGTCAGGAACATCCATCACATTGAAGATGTTCTTTACTTCATAGCTCTAGTCAAGAAAAGCTTCAATGCTAAGGTGCCATTAAAACTGCGGAGGTCTACTTTGAGGTGATAACTTTCAAATAGCTTATTTCATTTGAGTGGTGCTTGATATCTTTCGTATCTTTCATTATTATGTTTTGATTTATTATCATATACTATTTATTATTATAGGTAAATAGTACCATGTTGGTTGAAGTGTCGAGGTTAAGCTGCATCTACACCTCTTCTTTAGTTAGTTCTATCATAGTCTATAATACCTTCTTCTTCGTTTTGACATATCTTCATAGGTTGGTTACCTACGCTAGATTGTAGGCTCGTGTTGATGATTAGGTTGGTCATAAGCATCAACTCTAACACGATTGATCTTACCATTATCACAAAATCTATTGATGCTAAAACCTAAGTTAGTGAGCATGTCACGATTCTCCAAGAGTTCCCAAGTCATCCTCGCTTCTTGTGCCTTTATTGCTGCCCATAGAGCTAACAATCCTCGATTATTATTGTCAAAGTTGTTGCCATTATCTTTATCACAAAGGCCATCATCATCAAAATTACCATTGCCATTACTAATAATGCTATTGTCGTTGCCACAATTATTGCCATTAGACCTCATCTTAATAGGCTATAGGATTGTACTTAACAAATTAAGTTTTTGATATACAAGATCCACTATAAGTGATGAGTGTAGAGTATACTTCTTAATTTCCTAATCATAAACCTATTATACTAATACGAAGAGCAAGGCTCAAATACCAATTGATCCAGAATGAAAACAAAATAAAAAATTACTACTAGAAAGAATTCTAATAAATTGACCTAATAAGAGAGGATAAGAGAAATCAACTCTTTATGATGGAGAAAATCTTTATAATATTTGAAGATTTTACTTTTTTATGATTTTATAGGCTTAGAGGAGGCCTTTATTTATACTAATTCTAGGCCTTGAAAACTAGCTAACTAATAATGTGGGATAATTGAAAGAAATATAAAATATAAAAATTAATAATGTGGGATAAATAAAAGTAATAAGTGGCAATTTTAGGCTCTTTGAGAATAGTCTTCTTATGCTTATTTCGTATTAAGATTATCAAGATCTTTAATTGAGAATCTTATAGAGAGAGCAGCAATAACATCTTGAATAAAATACCTAAAATTTTTCATGATTAATAAATCATCTATATACATGAGAACATAAACTATAACAAACTCATTAGTATATATAAAAAGTAAAGCATTAAATTTGGAGTTAACAAAGTCAAGGTTGAGAATGAAGTTCTTCAATTCATGATACCAGGTGTTTGTTTTAACTTATAGAGTTCCATAGAGTTGCTAGGATCGTAGTGGCACTAAGGGGGAGGGTAAATTAGTGTTATTATAAAATTTTGATGATTTTAAAAATTTTATTTGATGAAAACCGATATCGAAAGTGAGCTTAACTTAGAGTAAGTGTAATAAGCAATTAAATCAGAAAGTATTATCAATGAAGAGCAGAAAGGAAATGCACATCGGATTTATAATAATTTGGTTATCGTGACCTATGTCCACTCTCGATTCCTCCTCCGTCGAGACTATCGACTTTCACTAACGATATTCTTTCAATGGACAAAGATCAACCACCCTTTTATAACTTTCTCCTTTTCACAGGTTTAGGAGAAAACCTTTACGAGTCTCACACCTCCCTTAGATAGAAATCTAAACTTTTAAAGAGAAGGGGAACTCTTAACACTTTTCAAAATTATAACTTTAATTCACTAGCATTTTAGTTCACTCTTTCTTATGTCTACACAGCAAGGATGAGTGGGGTATTTATAGGCCCCAAATAACTTCAAAAATAAAGTCAAAAATTTAAATTTCTGAATGTTTTAGGTATATGCGGTACCATCGCCTATATTAGGCTATACTACCACCAGTATGGAGGGTACCACCACCTATCAATATTAAGTGCTAGTGATACCACTGTCCAATCTGGGCGGTACTATCGCTTGATAATATGGGAGATCATGTACTTCACTTTTCCAGTTCATAGGTGGTTCCACCTATTAGGATCTAATGCAGCACTAAGAAGGGGTGGGGTGGGGGGGTGTGAATTAGTGCAATAGATAAAAATCGTAAATTTAAATCAATTTCGAAAAGAGTTATGCGTTGAGAAGTTTCGATCCAAAAAATAATTTCAGTAAAGTGAATGTTTCGATTAAATATAAAAGAGAGTTGAGAGAAGGAGATTAAGAGATTGCAGTCAAGTAAAAATTAAAATGCAGTAATTTAAAAATTCACACCAAGAGAAGTACACAGCGATTTATAATGGTTCAGTCAAATGACCTACATCCACTTTTGAAACCTCCTCTGATGAGGCTTCCGGCTTTTACTATCAATTTTTCTTGAAGGGGAATGACCAAGTACCCATTTTGTAGACTTTTATAAGTGGTTCACACTCTCTTACAGGACTTTTACAAATGAGACTTTGGGAGGTGAATACTCAAAATTTTGAAAGCAATTTCGCTAGAGTTTTAACTCAATTCTTATCACTTCTCAATGTTCTTAGCCAATTGAGAAGTAAGGGATATTTATTAGAGTTGGCCCTAGAAAATTTACTAAAGGATAATTTGGCAACCCAATAAAGGCAATAAAGTAGAAAAAAAATAAAAGAGACAAGGACACCAAATTTACGTGGTTTGGTCAATTGACCTACGTCCATAGATGGAGGAGGAACAAAACTCTACTATAAAAGAGATAATTATAAATGCCTTAGAAAAATGTTTCTAGTCCATAAAATACCCAAAACTACTAAACAAGAGAAAACCCAAAATATTTAACTAAGTGTGGGCTTAATAGAAATTAAACCCAAAGTAAACTATTAGGCTTTTCTTATGGTGCATCTGGCTTCAAAGCCCAAGCCCTTATTTATAGTTGCAATAGGAAATAACAAGCTTGATTTTCTCGATGTGGGACTAAAATAGGACTTACCAAACCAACAAATCTCCACCTTAGCATATCCCAACATTGAACATGAGTTGGACCCCAAAGATTTGAATGAATATAGTTAAGAGTACCTTTCGTTTTGTGAACTGCTATTTGGAGAATTGAAGCTGACTCTTTTCTGCTTTCCAAAAATGTAATGTTCACATAAATCTAGTGGCCTAGTACTCTGTCCACAAAGAAGACCTCTTTTGCTCAATATGCTCAAACCTTTTTCGCTCATATGACCCAAATACATATGTCATAATTTGGTGATATTAGAATCAGACAATAATGATAACGAGACTGCAACCGAGCCTGTGACAGTAGTTCCCTGCAAAATATATAAGCTACCAGACCTATAAGCTTTCATAACAACAAGGGCACCTCTAGAAACTTTCATAACTCCACCTTCAGTTGCGTATTTACACCCAAGAGCCTCTAGGGTGCCTAAAGAGATGAGATTCATTTTCAAATCAAGAATATGTCTAACATTAGTGAGCGTCCTCACAATACCTTCATGCATTTTAATTTGGATTGTACCTTTATCAACAATATCACACGCGACATTATTGCCCATCAAAATAATTTCACCATTACAAGATTCATATATGGAAAACAAATCCCTATTAGGACATGTGATAAGAACAACCTAAATCTAAAATTCATTCATATTTAGACCTCATCCTGTCATTAGTAGCAAAGAAAATATTTTCATCATTCTCATCAACTACTACACTAGCTTCAGCAAACTCAGTAGTTTTCTAAATAATTTTTTCCTTTTGCTTTAATTTATTTTTTAATTTAAAGCAATCAGCCTTAATGTGCCCCATTTTATGACAATATCTGCACTCCAAATTTCTATGTTTGGATTTAGATCTAGATTTAGATCTACTACTGTCAAATTCCCTTTTATCAGTTCTACCCTTGACAACCAAATCCTCAACCTGATTCCCACTACTCTCCCTAGTGATATTCTTGTCTATTTGCTCCTTAGATTTTAATGCAAATTTAATTTCCTAATACAAAATTATTTCTTTTCCATAAATCATAGTATCACAAAAAAACTTAAAGGATTAGGGAAGAGAACACAAAAGAAACAGGGCCTTATCCTCGTCATCAATTTTCGCATATATATTCTCCAAATCCATAACTAAGGAATCAAATTTATCAAGATGTGAGAGTATAGATGTACCTTCAGTCATCCGAAGTATATACAAACTTTGCTTCAAATAGAAACGGTTCTCCACTGTCATCTTCATATACAAGGCTTTAAGCTTATCCCACATGCTCTTAGCCATAGTCTCCGTAGCTACCTCCCTTAAAACCTCGTTAGAGAGATTTAGAATAATGCTTGATCGGGCCTTCTTATCCATACCCGCAAGATCTTCCTTTGAATTACCATCTGAAATTTTCTTAGCTCCCTATAATGCCAAATCAACTCCGTCTTAAACCAGAATGGCCTCCATCTTTAGCTGTCACATGCTAAAGTTGACATTTCTATTGAATTTCTCGACAACGATCTTTGTTATTGTCATCGTTGCCAAAAGATCCCGAAACCAGGCTCTGATACTAGTTTGTTACAGCTGGCCCTAGGAAATTTACCAAAAGGTAATTTGGCAACCCAATAAAGATAATAAAGTAAAAGAAAATAAAAGAGATAAGGACACCAAATTTACGTTGTTCGGTCAATTGATCTACGTCCACAGATGGAGGAGGAGCAAAACTCTACTATAAAAGGGACAATTACAAATACCTTAGGAAAATATTCCTAGACTATAAAACACCCAAAACTACTAAACAAAAAAAGCCCAAAGTATTTTAACTAAGTGTGGGCTTAATAGAAATTAAACCCAAAGCAAACTATTAAGCTTTTCTTGTGGTGCATCTGACTTCAAAGCCCAAGCCCTTATTTATTGTTGCAATAGGAAATAATAAGCTTGATTTTCCTGATGTGAGACTAAAATGGGACTTGCCAAACCAACAATATTTATAGACTCAATTGGCTTCAAAATTGGAACAAAAAAGAGTCACATCCTGGATTTCCGAGTGTTGGCAGTACCATCGCTTGGCACTAGCGGTACTACCACTAGTTCACCCTGCTCTATTAGTGTATTGGGTGGTACCATCACCCAATCTAGCGGTACTACCATCTGATAGAGTCCTCGAGCTTTGTGGAGGGGTGATACCACCACTGTCAAGCGGTACCACTGCTAACCTAGGGCATTACCACCGCCCATACTACTTGGGAACCTATTCCCGGGGCGGTGCCATTGCCCCAATTTGACGGTGCTACCACCAAACAGGTTTAAAACAATCTAGATGAGCCTTAAATCTGGCCCAATCTAGTCCAATTAAGACCTAATTGGCTCCTACTAGGGTTAATTAGGATTATCACCTAATCATAACCCTAATTATGTGCTAACTATAAAATTGAAAATATATTCTAAGCAAAAACATAAACCGGCACATTAGGTCTTCTTTCGACGAGCTTTCGATAAACTTCCGACGGACTTCCGACATACCCTTGGATATCTTTTGACAAACTCCCAACAGGCTCTCAGACTTTATGGCGAGTTCCGACGAATCTTTTGGCAAGCTTCCGAACTTTCTCGGTGAGCTCCGTGAACCTCCGACGAACCTTCCAGCGAACTTTTGAAACCTTCGGCAAATCCCCGATTCATTCTTGGCCAGTTCCGATAGCACTTTCAACGATCCTTCGGACTTTCGGCGAACTCCCAACATACTTGACTTCGGTACTTTGCTTTATGTCTTCATCGCTATCGTAGTTAATTCTACACACTTATCTCATTAATATGGATTAGATCAAATAATCTATCAATTGACTTCATTATCAGAATCTGAGATTCAATAATCTTCCCCTTTTTATAATGATAATTAATTGATGATGGAGTTAACCTTAACTCCCCCTATCTATATACCATATTTTGATAAAGAAAACACTTGAATTCAAACCCCTTGAATTCAAGCCAAAACCGATAAGTTGCATTCGTTGAACTTATCGTCATGCTCAACAAGCATGAATTTTCATTCATAAATATGAAACTTCATATTTTTCATAATCCAAAAATGATGTCAAGGCATGACACTCATTTTCAAGTTCAATGTCGAATGATGATGGACAATCATCATTTCGACACATGATACCAACTATAATTTTGAAATGTAGCAAGGATCAAATGATATCAAAATAAAATACACAAATCCAAGGCATGATATCATTTTGCTATACATCATCAAATGGTACACAAATGAAAGCCTATTGTGTCAAGGCAAGATATCAAATTCAAGTAGCATGATATGATAATGATCATAGAGCAATTTCCATTTTAAGCATTCATGAAACATGCGATACATTCCAATACAATTGCGATATGCTGCATATAATTACGATACATTGTGATGTTTTTAAAGATAGCAATCAATTTTCGATACAAATCATAGCAATTGTGATACACATTGCAATACGATACATACAAGGCATTTATCATTCCATCAAGTCATCAATTTAACTTGCTACATTTTTCTCTCCCTTTGTCATCAACAAAAAGGAAATGGGCCTTGATGCCATAAATCCATCAAGGAAATGGGTATTCTATTTGAAAAATTTATGCCATCAAATCGTAAAGTAGAAGGGATAGACTATTGAAGCAAAACATTCATAAGAATTTTTAAGAGCTTATGAAAAATTCATACATGAACAATTCAGCATTAAGAGTTAATTCTGCATAATAATTCTTGAAGTATAAAAGTGAGTCATTCAAGTCATTAAAAATGGTATACAAGAATCATTTCCACCAAATGAAATTAGTGAGCTAGAAAAGAGATCATTTGAATATAAATTTTATAAAACTCATAATAAGAATTATGAATGTTTATTCAAGAAAGATGATAAAAAGTTCAAGAGGAAATTTAATCGAAAATTCAAATCATAGAAATAAAATCGTAAAGTGGAAAAGATAGATCATTGAAGCCAAAATTCATAGAAATATCATCAAGAACTTATGACATTCATTCAAAAAAAATTCGTGAGGAAAAAAAAGAGATCATTCAAGCTCATGATAGGAGTCATGATGATGTTCTCTTTAAAAATTCATAAAAGCAAACTTGGCATTTTCATGAAAAATTTATGAAGTGGAACACATCATCATCAAAAATTTCATAAAGGGCTAGCTTGGTATTTTCATTCATTAAGTGAAAAATAACCAATCAAGTCATAAAAGCCCAAGATGTAGAAATTTGCACAAGAGTTAAGAATTCATCAAATTCACATAAATAAAATCTGAAGAGAGTATTCAAGCAATAAAAATTTTGAGAGCTTCTCCTTTTCATACAAAGTTCATGACATAAAGATAAGAAAAAGAAAATAGTTCCGAGTATCATGAAGACAAAATTATCAAACTTCAAATTTCAAGATACGAATGTGTGAAAAATAAGATTTATTCACTCATGCCAATGGAAGTAGAAGGAGGATGATATAATCAAATTTACCAAGTCATTAAAAGGGTATGATATCAATTAAAAATCATCAATCGAGAGTCATGCATATGATGCTAAAAATCTTCAATAGATGAAACAAGAGAATCAAACCAAGATAAAATGAAAGCTCTATCTTGGGAAATACGAAATCAAAATAATGTCATAAGATAGTATGAAATCTGAAAAGATGATGTCAAATCCATGAAAACCGAAAAGATGAAGTTGAAAAATTTCGAAAAGGAAACATACAACAACTTCATGCATTAAGATCAATATATATGGAACTTTAAAGTATGCCAAAATAATATAGAGATTTAGAAAATGAGAGTCAAAAGCTCTATTACAACTTATGAAGTCAATATAGAGTTTTTACAATTGTTCCTCGGGTGGAATACCAAAATGCCTATATAAATTATCCAACTTCTGATTCATTTGATGTATTTCATTCAGGATTTTAGCTTGCTATGATTTGATTTAATTTACCTCAGTCATGATCAGATCTTCAAAAGATGGAGCAAGAGTTGGATCTGACAGTGCTGTACCAAAGGGAGTAGGAAGAAGAGATTCATTACCCCTAAATACTGGTGTTTCAGGTTCTTCTACTAGAGGGGGAGCTGGATCGGTCCTTCTAGGCTGCCTAGTCTATATTCCATTTCTAAATATGCACCTTGATCTCTTAAGTAGCTTTCTGTTTATGACATTGTATCTATCCACTTTTATTACTTCTTCGTTGGGTGGTATTCTAATATTATATGCATGTAGTAATCTAGTGATTAACACCCTATATAGTAACATTAAATCCTTAGATGCTATGTCTATCATATTTTGCCAGATTAAGTATCCAAAATAATTATCTTGTTTGATCATTATCCAATACATAGTACCTAACTCCATTTGACTGATTTCATTGTGATGATATTATTTAAGAATTAGGATACTAATGATGATATGATGGAGGATCTTAGAACTAAATAGCAACAAATGCTCATAGCTTTTAAGGACTATGGCTAGGTTAGGATTTCCAAAAATGGTCCCTAAAGCCTCAAAGTAGGTTACTCCAATTGTATCGGAATCCTATTGTCCTCTAAAATAACAACCCTTTCTCTTCTTCGAGATTCCAATTAGGTCATAAATTATGCTATCCATAATTGAAATTTGATTCCCTAGATGGTAGGTTGATACATTGTCATCTTCATCTATGCTTAGATTAGTGTAAAACAACCGAACTAGTCTAGAGTATATTAGTTTGTTGATTTATAAAATGGGCAAAACATCTAAATTAGCAAACTAACTAATGGGTTTTAGGTCTCCTAATTCACTTAAATCAACATGTTTACCCTTTTGTATATTTCTTGTTTCAAAACTAGGGTATCTAAGGGCATTTTCACTAGAGTTAAAAAAGGATGGGTCATATGAATCTCCTTTCCTCCTCTTCCCTTTGTCCCTAGATGATCTCCTAGGAGCTATTTATCTAAAAATGATGATAGTGAAAGATAATTACAAAAGAGCAGCCATGTATTAAGAAATCAAAGAGGGAGTGTCAAAGATTACCTTAGTAGAGGTTTCTTGAGAAATAGTGACCTTGATCCAAGATTTGAGAGGATAGAAGCCTCTCTTGGTCTTCTTGAGTGAAAAAAAAGAGATGAAGAGGTGGGAGAATAATTTTGGAGACAGTAGTAAGAGTTAGGGTCGGTTCCACCGTCGGCCCTAAAGCCCCTTTATATAAGGGAGCTCTCGGGTAGTGCCACCGCTAATTGGGTGATGCCACCTCTTGGGAACAGAATGCCCAAGCGATGTTATCACCAATTCTGGTGGTGCCACCACTGGCACCCTGAATTAGATAATTTTTCAGGGGCTGCAACTCCTTAACTATTTGATCAACTTGACTTTTATATTTAACATCTATCTCACAAATGTTTAATTTGATCGTCATGTATTTGTTTGAGATGAAATGATGTCATTGAATTACTTTCGATCTCATATTAATTATGAGATAATTTAAGCATGATGACTTATCAAATCATTTAACAAATTAATCACAATAAAATTATTGTAATCAAAAGACATCAAAAACTTTATTCTTGAGAGGATCGAGAGAGAATGATAACATAAAGAAAAGAAAACTCGAATGATAAAAGAGTAGGGATTTTTGAAAGTTACGAAAACTTGCATATATTATCAAAACTAACACCGATCAATTCATGAAATCATGAAAGATAAAAAATTCAACCAAAAGATGTCTTTCACAATTTATAAATATCAGAATCATGAATCACACTATCTTTAGTTATACATCCAAGAGATCAAGGAAAGGAAATTTTGAGTCGGGAATAAAGACAAATTATCAATTCATGTGTTACTCATCATATATAAGATAAGTAAAAGATCGTCAAACATGATTCAAAACATTCATCACTAAGTGTCATATCCGAAAGATATTTCAAAGAGAATATATTACAATCGTAACTAATGATAAGTAACTCATTTGAATGCATTATCAAATGAGAACATGATTCATGCATCGTGTTATCAAGTTCAAGGAAAAAATTCGAGTATCAAATGTATTCAAGCTATCATTGCACAATAAGTCATGATTTTAATCAAAATAAAATTGTGATTCCAAAAAAAATTTAGAAGTTATGAATCATTTGAAGAACCTCATTCTAGCTCAATTTATTAGCTCCAAATTCATCATTAAGATCACATACGAGATTCACAAAATAAATGAATTTGTAGATCTTGAATAGATGAAAAATGCAATTTAAGTATAAAGTGAATTTGACATCTCATAGGAATGTTCAAAGAAGAAATATTTTTATATATATATAAAAGCCTAGTATCATTGTATAGTTCTGAAACAAGGCTTCGTCAAATCCATTAAGACCACATAATTTCAAAAACATAGGATTTTAAATTATAAAATGACACAAATGTTCTCATTGAAATCATTTTTCAAGAGACTTAATGCAAGTATGTTTTAGCCTTAGTAATTATGGTTCATAACCAAACAATGTATAACACTCAAGGGTCTTTTATTACCCGAGCTAGTGAGCTTGATAACGATTATGTATTGTATCGTTATGTGCTCCTAGCTTACGATAGTTAGGATGCCTACAAAAGAGGATTTTTTGGGTACCCATTTGACTTTAGCAGTCTTAAAAATTTATCTACTAATCTTGTCATTGTTCATTGAGTTCTTTATAGTTCCTTAGGAACCCATATTAAGTTATGTAGGCTAAGTTTTTTAAATGGATATTTGTGAATAACATATCCGGGTTTGCAACAAAAGTTACATTTTGAGTGAGATGATACATGTAGTGTAGGTCCTTTAATAAAAGTAGTTGGATTTCGATGAGAATCACTCACGAATCTGATTCCACTTCTCTTTCCAACATGTCCCTTGTTTACAAGGATCATGTCCAAGCCCTTGCTACCAAACTTAAATATATCTAAAGTCTCTTTGAATAGCAAGTTCTCCTTCTTAATTATCTCTAAGTGTTCACACTTAGAGCATAAAGGTAAAGAGAGAGTATCAAGTTTAAGACTATCAAGTTTATCAACTAAGTGAGCATGCTCTATTTTTAGCAAATTAAACTTTTTACTAATAATTCTACACTCATCAAATAATTCATGAAAGACATTTGAAAGTTCGTCAAAAGTTAAATTTTTATTAACTAAATCACATACCTCTTCTTCGAAAGCCATTAAAGCGAAGTTAGCCACCTCCTTGTTACTTGCTTTTTCGTCTTCGGAGCCACTTGAGTCATCCCATGTTGCCTTTAGAGCCTGCTTCTTAGGCTGCTTCTTCTTAGCTTAGGGGCATTCACTTTTAAAATGTCTTAGCTTCTTGCATTTATAACATATCACTTGTTCCTTTTTGAGTTTATTTTTAGTATCATTTTTAAATTTATTCTTTATAAAGTTTTTGAATTTTTGAGTCAAGAGTGCAAGTTCGTCATCAAGGTCCTTATCACTTGAAGATTCTTTTAAGTGGTCTTCTTGTGTTCTCAATGTCATATCATTCCTGTTCTTTGGAAGGGGATTCTCGAGCTCATTATTAGCATAGCATATCATCTCATAGGTCATTAATGACCCAATTAGTTCTTCGAGAGGAAAGTTCTTTAGGTCCTTGGCCTCTTGAATGGTTGTAACTTTTGGATCCCAACTTTTTAGAAGGGATCTTAAAATTTTAGTTACAAGTTTGAAATTAGAAAAAAATTTACAAGTGCTTTTAGTCCATTGATGACATCTGTAAAACGGGTGTACATGTCTCCGATGGACTCACTTAGTTTCATCCGAAATAATTCATAAGAATGCACTAAAAGATTGATTTTGTACTCTTTCACTCGGGTGGTACCTTCATGAGTGATTTTAAGAGTCTATCAAATATCAAAAGTTGATTCACAAATTGAAACATGATTAAATTAATTTTTATCAAGAGCGTAAAACAAGGCATTCATAGCCTTGGCATTAAGAGTAAAAACCTTCTTCTCCAATTCATTCCATTCATTCATCGGAAGAGAAGATTTTTTAAAGTCATTTTCAATAATATTCTAAAGTTCAAAATCCATAGAAATAAGAAAAATTCTCATGCGAGTCTTTCAATAAGTATAATCTAGGTCATTAAACATAGGCAGATGTGTGATTGAATGACCCTCTTGCATATTAGAAAACACCATCTCTCTTAGGTTTTAAACCAAATGAGAGTGACCTCGCTCTGATACCAACTGTTAGGATCTAGAGTGACACTAGGGGGGGTTGAGTTAGTGCAACAGATAAAAATTGTAAATTCAAATCAATTCCGAAAAGAGTTATGCGTTGAGAAGTTTCGGTCTAACGAAAATGATTTCGGCAAAGTGAATGTTTCGATTGAATATAAAAGAGAGTTGAGCGAAAGAGATTGAGATATTGTAGCCAAGTAAAAATTGAAATGTAGCAATTTAAAAACTCACACCAAGAGAAGTACACAATGATTTATAGTGGTTCGGTTAAATGACCTACGTCCACTTCCGAAACCTCCTCTTCCACCTTTCACTATCAATTCTTCTTGAAGGGGAAGGACCAAGCACTCCTCTTATAGACTTTTATAAGCAGTTCACACTCACTTATAGGACTTTTACAAATGAGACTTTGGGAGGTGAATACTCAAACTTTTGAAAGTAATTTCACTAGAGTTTTGACTTAATTCTTATCACTTCTCAATGTACTTAGCTAGCTGAGAGGTAAGGGGTATTTATAGAATCAATTGGCTTTAGAATTGGAGCCAAAAAGAGTCACATCATGGATTTTCGAGTGCTGGTAGTACCACCACCTGGCATTGGCAGTACCACCGTCAGTTGACCTTGCTTTGTTAGTGTACTAGGCGGTACCATCACCCAACCTAGTGATACTATCATTTGACAGAGTCCTCGGGCTCTATAGAGGGGCGGTACCACTATTGATAAGTAATAACTGTCAGCGGTACCATCGTTGACCTGGGGCGGTACCACCACCCAGACCACCTGGGAACCTGTTCCTGGGGCGGTGCCAAGCCCCAGTCTGGCAGTGCCACCACTAGACAGGTTCAAAACAATCTAGATGGGCCTTGAATCTGGCCCAATCTAGCCCAATTAAAGCCCAGTTGGCCCCTACTAGGGTTAATTAGGATTATCACCTAATCCTAACCCTAATTACATGCTAACTACGAAATTGAAAATATATTCTAAGCAAAAACATAAACCAATACATCAGGTCTTCTTTCGGTGAGCTTTCGACGAACTTTTGGTAGACTTTCGACACACCATAGGATATCTTTCGGTGGACTCCCAATAGACTCTTGGACTTTATGACGAGTTTCGATGAATCTTTTGGTAAGCTTTTGAACTTTCTCGGTGAGCTCTGTGAACCTTTGATGAACTTCCGATGAACTTTCGAAACCTTCGGTAAGTCCCCGATTCATTCTTGGCTAGTTCCAACAACACTTTCGACGATCCTTCGGACTTCTGGCGGACTCTCGAACTCCCAACGTACTTGACTCCGGTACTTTGCTTTATGTCTTTATCGCTATCGTAGTTAATCCTGCACATTTATCTCAATAATATGGATTAGATCAAATAATATATCAATTGATTTCATCACCAAAATCTGAGATTCAACACCACCGCCTATCCCAACTTGTGAGTAATTGAATGGACTTCCAATGGGCCCAAATTAGCCCTAATTTAGGCCCAATAGCCTCTTAATTGAATTAGCATTGTTACACCCAAAACTAATTCAAGTAAGACCTAAACTATAATAATCAAGACATAAATGATTACAAGCATGAATCTTATGTTGTCCGGCATATCATTGGTTCATCTGGTGCTTCATCCGAACCTTCGACGCATCGTCCTCTCCTTCAGCGTATTATCCGATCCATCAGCATGTTGACCTCTCATAACATTCTATTTTCTTGATGCAATATCCAATACTTCTGGCCCGATACCCGAACTCATGGCACGAAGTCTTCTTCCAGCACGTCGACCAATTTATGACATTATCCATTTTAGCCCAATGTTTGATTCTTACTATTTCAATCAATTTATCTTTCCATAATCGAAGTTAGTCCTATGTCACTTAAACACTCATTAGATCATAACTTCATCAATTGATTACACATCAAAATTTGAGATTCAATAATCTATTTTTTTTTATGATAACAACCAATTGATAATGAAGTTTTAACTAAACTTCCTCTATCAATATGATATATTGAAATAAAGCAAACTTGAATTAAAAAAATTGATAACCTTTGAATTCAAGTCAAAATAATGACTTTCACATCATAGTTAAAATATCATTGCATGCATCATTCCAAATTATCAAAATTTCAAATCATCATAATTTTAAAACAGCAAAGTACATCATATCATGCATTGATTCAAATTTCAAATCATCATCATAACTTCTCCCCCTTTGTCATGAATAAAAAGAGAAAAGTACAATTAGCAAGTTTTTTATAAACATGCAAGCTAGCAAATTTTTAAGTTGTGCAAGTTAACAATTTTTGCTTCTCTTGAGGTGTGCAGCTAGTAATTCTTGCTTTTCTTTTGAGATATGCAAGCTAGCAATTCTTGCTTCTTCTTAAAATATGCAAGGTACCAAATTTTGCTTCTCTTTGCAATGTACAAGCTAGCAAGTTTTTGCTTCCCTTTGCAATATACAAGCTAATAATTTTCTCTCCCCTTTGTCAAAAAGGAAAGGGAGAATACAATGGTGCAATTTTTCTTTTTTTTACATCAATGATCCAATCATATCATGAGGTATACAAATCATAAATACAAAGGAATTATAAATAATAAAACTGAAGTTGTAAACATAAAAAAATCTAGTGATATGTCATGGTTTATTTGGATAAATCTCTTCTTTAATAAATACTAAGATGAAATGTAGGAGAATAATTAATAAAAAATCTTGATTCATATAAAATAAATCTCAATTTATAAATATCAAGTGAAAGAATCAAGATTTGTTTAGATAAATCTCCTCTTTAGTAAAAGAAAGAATCAAAGAAGAATGAAAATTTTGATTTATATAAATCTCAAGTTATAAATATCGAGTGAAAGATTTGTTTGGATAAATATTCTCTTAAAAGATAATCATACGAGAATCAAGAAAAATATTTCATATAAAATACATCTCAAGTCGTAAACACCGATAAATCAAGTGAAAGATCATGATTCATTTGAATAAATCATCTCATTAATAAAAAAGAATTATACAAAAATAAATTGTCAAATCCAAAATCATCATCAAAATCACTTTTCTTACATTTGAAAAATTCAATGAAAGCAACATAGATAGATTCCTATAAAATTAGAAATAACTAAAGTATTTTTGTTCCAAATTATATGTTTGATTTCATACTAGCATGCTCTAGTCTTTTATGCATCGTTTAAAATTGAAAAGACAAGTTTTGTCATGAAAATCATCAAGATAAATGTTATTGCTTTTTGAAGCGTACATAGAATTATTCTTATTTGGTGTACAAATATTTGATTTAAATTTAATATTTTATTTCTTTATCATAAAGTTGACTAATGCTTAATAAGTTATGTTTTTAAACCATCAACACATCTTTAATCAAATGATTTGATTTGTTACTAATAATTCTAATACTAATAATTTTTTTATTTTTGTTGTTTTAGCTAGTGAGCTTTGTGAAGTGCGTTGGATATCTGGTCATAAGCCTTGAGCATCCACTATCAATATATTATCTTTTGCTCTTAGCTCTTATTTGAAAACTTTTTTATAATAATGATAGGTTTATTCTAGGTACCCATTTAACTTTGGATCCCTTATGATTAGATATTCCTGTCTTGACTATTGTCATTGAGTCATTTATGGTTCTTTTAGGAATCCAAATTAATTTATACTAGTCATATTTTTTAAATGAACATTTATAAACATAATTACCATATTTATCACAAAAATTACACTTAACCTTAGGGATACATGTAATGTTGGACCTTTAACAAATATGGTTGACATTTGTTGAGTGCTACTCATAAAGCTGATTCCTTCTTTTCTACGCACATGACTCTTACGGGTAAGAATCATATTTAATGAGTTGTTATCAATTTTAAAATTTTCTAATATTTCTTGTAATAATATATTTTTCTTTTTAAATGACTAATTCTTCACATTTAGTGCAAGGCATTAACAAGTATTTATCATACTCATTTTTTAACTTCTCAAATTCATGAGAGAGAAATGCATTATCCTCTTTTAGCAATTTATATCTCTTACCAACTAATTTAATTTCATCATATAAATCATGAAAATCACTAAGTAATTCATTGCAAGGTAAAAGGGTTTCGGTTGAGTCACATATCTCATTGTTGAGAGCCATCAAAGCATAGTTTGTCATTTCAACTTCATTAGTTTGCTCTTCGTCTTTTGATACACTCGATTCATCCTAAGTCACATTGAGTACTTTATTCTTCTTTTGTACTGGCATCCTCTTCTTCAATTGTAGACATTCACTTTTGAAGTATCGACCTTTTGTATTCATAACAAGTTATTGTGTCCTTTTTAAGTTCGTTTTTATTCTTATATTCTTATTTTATGAATTTTTAAAATTTTATTATGAGGAGTTCAAAGTTATCATCATCACTTAAGCTTTCGCTCAAGTGGTCTTCTTTTATTCTAAATGTCGTATCCTTCTTATTCTTTCAAAGGTTCTCATATTCATTATGTGCTATATAATCATTTTATATGTTATTAATAACTCAATAAGTTCTTCAAGAAGAAAATAGTTCAAGTTCTTTGTTTCTTGAATTGCAGCTACTTTTAGATCTCAACTTTTTGAAATGGATCTTAGAATTTTATTAACAATTTTAAGATTAGTAAAATATTTACTAAGAGCTTTTAAACCATTAATAACATCCATAAAACAAGTGTATATATTACCAATAGTTTTACTTGGCTTCATTTGAAATAATTCAAAACTATGTAGTAAGAGAGTGTGTACCAAATATTATGCGTAGTTTCACATATAAATTATAGAACAAAGCATTCATTGCTTTTGCATTTTTAAAACAAAATTCTTCTTCAAATCATTCCATTCGTTCATTAATTTAGAAGACTTTTGATAACTACATTTAATAATATTACATAAATCAAAATCTATAAAAATTAAAAAAATCCGCATACATGTTTTCTAATATGCGTAGTATGTTGTAATAAACATAGGTGGACGAGTGATATAGTGACCCTCTAAATTATCAAAAAAAGCTATTTAATCTCTTTTGGGTATTAAACCAATTGAGAAAAACTTAGCTATGATATTAATTTTTAGGATCGTAATGACACTAAGAGAGGGGTGGGGGTGAATTAGTTATATCATAAAATTTTGATATTTTAAAATTTTCGTTCGATGAAAATCGATATCGAAAGTGAGCTTGACTTAGAGTAAGTATAATAAGCAATTAAATCAAAAAGCAATATCAATGAAGAGTAGAAAGAAAATGCACACCAGATTTATAGTGGTTCGGTCATCGTGACCTACGTTCACTCTTAATTCCTCCTCCGTCGAGGCTATCAACTTTCACTAACGATCTTCTTTCAATTGGTAAATATCAACCATCATTTTATAACTCTTTCTCTTTTTCATAGGTTTAAGATAAAACCTTTACAAAGCTTACACCTCCCTTAGATAGAAATATAAACATTTAAAGAAGATGATGGAAACTCTCAATACTTTTTAAGATTACAATATTGATTCACTAGCATTGTAGTTCACTCCTTATGTCTATCCAAGAGGGATGAGTGTGATATTTATAAGCCCTAAATGACTTCAAAAATAGAGCCAAAAATTTAAATTTTTGAGTCTTCTGTGGACGGGTGATACCACCGTTTGTACTGGACAATACTATTACCTGACAGAGCCTGAGAGACCCAGCTCTGATGGTACTATCATAGCCTGGGTAGTAACATCACTTGTTAGCATTAAGTGTCAACAGTACCATCACTTAGTCTAGGCAGTTTTATCGCCTAACAATATAGGAGATCTTGTGCTTCACATTTCTAGCTTATAGGTGGTTCTACCACCAGTTTAGCGATGCCACTGCCTAACTCAATCTGTGGGTCACTGAATGGGCCTTCTAATGGACCCAATTCAACCTTAATTCAGGCCCAATAATTCTTTAATTAAATTAGCATGATTACACCTAAAACTAATTCAATTAAGATCTAAACTATAATGATCAAGACATAAATGATTACAACCATGAAACCTATATTATCTGGCATATCATTGGTTTATCCGGTGCTTCATCTGAACCTTCGGCGTATCATCCTCTCCTTTGACGTATTTCTCGATCCATTAGCATGTTGACCTCCTGTAATATTTGATCTTCTTAGCGCAATATTCGATCCTTCTAGCTCAATGCTCAAACTCACGATACGAAATCTATCTTCCGGCATGTCGACCAATCTCTTGCAAGATCCATTCTAGTCTAATGTTTAATTCTTCCTACTTCAATCAATGTCTTTCTATGATCGAAGCTAGTTCTGCGTCATTTAAATACTCATTAGATCATAACTTTATCGATTTTATCATCAAAATCCGAGATTCAATAAGAGTAACTTGTGAAAGTGAGACATATAATTTGGGTGTGAGGCATCAATGAAGCTCGATGGTTAAGACATATAAATTTCTTCAGTAAAATGACCATGAAGAAAAGTATTATTAATATTCAATTGATTTACATTCATCTATGAGTGAAAGCAAGAGAAAGAATAAGTTAAATTATTAGTGGTTTAATTATCGAAAGTTTCATGATAGTCTACTTTGGGACATTGATAAAATCGTTCAACAAGTCAAATTTTATAATAAGCAATACTTCCATTTGGATATCACTTAATTCAACAAATACATTTGCAACCAATGATATTTTGATTAGAAGCACAAGGAGCTAACTCTAAGTTTCATTCTTTATAAGAGCATTAAGCTCTTCACACGTGGCTTCTTTCCACTTTGGATCTTTAATTGCTTGTGTGAGTGACAGAGGAAGGTTCAAGTGTCGGAGGAATGAGATGTTTAATAATAAGATGAAACTTTTTGACTTAAAAATATTATTTTATGATGTGATAATCGTGATATGGGTACATCGAGGGATTATGGATGTTTGTGGAGTAATGGGTCATAATTTGACGGTGACTCACTCAAAGGTAAGCTGAAAGATGCCCGTAGAGTGGTGTTCGTCGAATGAAGATTAACCACCAATGGTAAGTTGTCAGCTTGCATTGAGTTAGAAGGGATGGATATATCTGAAAAGAAACCAGATGAAGTTGATGCATGAATGAGAGGTGAGGATGCATGGTTACCTACCAAAGAATGTGGGTTTTGGAAAGAAATGTTAGAAGAACCATGAACGAAATGTGATTGAGTTGGCAAAGAATATTGAGTAATAAAAATTTCAAAATATCGAGATTGCAATGATGGTGACATAGTTAACTAATTTGAGATGATTTGTGGATTTATTTTATTATCATTTGTGAACATGGATGTGGATGAAAATTGATTTTCAACAAATTAAACATGACATGAAAAGTAAGTCTTAAGTTTAATTGGATTAAAACAAATGTAACTAATTATGGATGTTTGTTATAAAGCCAAGGCCATAGATAACAAAGACCTCCAAAAATTCATAATTTCAAATAATTGGGTTTGATGTGAAATAAACACTAAAAAGATGATTTGTTCTTAAGAATAGGTGTTGAAAGTTGATTAATAAGATAAACAATAGTTTTAAATGCATAGGTCCAAAAAGATAAGAGGAGAGTAAGGCCTGTTTTGATAATATGTCGATGATGACATTTAGCGGAAGCTATATGCTGAGAGGTGTAGGGATGAGAAATTAAGTGCAATGCACCAATAGAGAGAGAAGATAAAAGACTAAAAACTCAATAGAAGTTGCAGTGCTACCTTTAGCCACAGTAAGTAAGAGGTGCAAGGCAACAATAACAAGAGAGAGGAGGACTAGAAAAATAGCGAAAGAGAGAATTAAAAAAAATCAGAAAGCTCTTTGGGGCAACTATTTCTCTGATATCATAATGAAACAAAAAGGAGGATGAGAAAAGACAAAATACATAAAACTTAAAAGGATAAGAAAACTTGTATTACAATGTGCAAATTAGAAGTCCTTATATACACTTAGTCAACATAGTGATATGAGAGAATGACAAGGGAAAGAATAATTAAATCCTTAAAATTACGTAATTACATTAATCAAGTATCTAAGATTGTGATATTGATTAATCTTTCCAATACCAATTGATTGTGAGTGATTTGCTAGAGAAGATTCTTTCTTAATGGAGTGATTAGCCGGAGAAGATTTTTCCCTCAGGGTGAGGATTCGTCTCATTCAAATTGAAACTATATAATTAATTCCAAAAATACTATTCCCTTTAGTTTCCTTTATCTGTAACTAAAGACATACAACTTCTGCTCTAATCTTCTGATGGCTTTGTTTTCAATCAACAATTAATCAGCTAATCTGGTCGGAAATTTCAGTAGATTTACAGGTTTTTGGAGAAGAGACGGGCCTTTCAATTTCTTTTGATAGTTCATTTTTGACTGGAACAGTGATTTTTGCACCCGACTCTAAGTAATATATTTTACTCTTTTAGCAAAAAGGAAAAGCACATGGCATGCTTGCCTCATCAAGACAGTAGGTAGTATGGCGCAAACTTGGGCTCATGCCAAAACCATAGTCTAAAATCCAGGGACGTTGGGGTCGGCATGCATGTTCTTTATCTAATGACATGGTGCTTAAAATAAAGAGTAGACTAGCAAAATCATTGCAGAAAACTGGTTCAGAAGCATGATGAGTGGCATGTCAGGAGAATTGTAAGCTGAAAAGAAGAGGAACAAATAAACGTTGGAGTGTAAGAAGTCATGTCTATCCTTGACAATTCAAACAGACCAGTGTCCCATATGGTAAGCTTCAGCTTAGTGCCACCGACCGTGAGATATTTGATCTGGAAATCCGTCCCTGTAAACAGATGCAAGAGAAACCATGAATTCTATGCATGCATGCATGGCGGCACGAGGTCATCGGAAGCAAGTAATCCAACAAGACGATGGGCGTAAGCGCACCGAGGGTGGCGGGGCGGTTATCGACGAAGTGGGACATGAAGCTCTGAACGAGGCTGCTCTTCCCCACGCCCGAGTCCCCTATCAACAGTATCTTGAAGGCGTAGTCGTAATCCTGCTCCGCCGATGAACCCATCTCTCTTCTTCTCTGCTGCTGCTGCTACGAGTAGGGAGGAAGAAGAGCTCTGATGTCTCCCTGCGTCAGACTGCAGCTGTGACTTGCTACAGGTGGTTGGATACAAAAGCACGGTGGAAAGGCAGAGAAAGAATCGATGCTTTGCGTTGCTTTGTTCTCCCTCCTCTCTTTTTTTCTTTCTATCTTCCCTTTGTATTCTCTCCATTTGGCTCCTTGTCGGCCACTGCCGCCAGAGCATCTACCTTTCTTCCTTGAGAAGAGATCGGTACTTGAAACGAAGTATGTAGGTGTACGCGAAACACACAATGATGGCTCCATTACATCTTTCTCTCTAGAAACTAAGCTGGCATTTGATTCGTCCAAGTTAGAATATGAATCAGAATGTCACTGGGATTGATATTTTATTTTTACAAAACCAACTCTAATTTCACTGGGATTGATATTATATGACGCTTATCCGTAGATTCAAACTTTAACCTTATCGGTTGTGTACCAACACATTAACGAATCCGCATATCTTGATAGATATCATAGATTTGAGATTGAAATGCGCATTTCTTTTATAGTATATATAATCGAAAAAGAACATATTCTTTGATCTTTCCCAACATCTTTTTCTTTACATGGATGTACAATATTCTCTGCTCAAGGCCCATCGGTTTTGCCCCCTCCCCCTGCGCCACCGTAATCTGACTTCGACCCACTGGTGGACGGATTCATGGACGCCTTCCAAAGAGTCGTCGAGGAAGGCGAAACTGGTGACGTCAACTTGTTGATGGAGGAATTTGATCCCGAATGGACCCAACAAGCTGAGAAGGAGGGTTCAAAACAGCGTAATAAGATAGTACAAGTCTCGTGTCGCCTTATGTTCTTAGACAACGTACCAAAAAGAGAAAAAAATAGAACGACAACTATGTATCACTGTCGATGAGGATATGGCCTTATGTCAAGATCCTTCGGTTACCGATATGCCTCACTGATTTTGTTATCCTAGAATTGTCTTGGCGCCCGCAAAAAAGAACGTATGGAGATTCTAACCTCTCTCATCAGACTGCGCAAAATTGATCTAATCATTCTTCTTCGAACACAAATGCAGGAGGAGCACAATCAAACTTTCATTAAACCGCGTCTTCTCGGCTGCGATTGAAAGAGCCGGGGGGGCGTCTTAGTTGCATGGAAACCAGATCACTATAGACCTACTGTCGTCTATAAGAATTCTCAGGCTATTAATTTAATGATGAAGAAGAAGGTAACAAACCTTAGTTACTCTCCACGATGTATGCTAGAAGGTTCTCTCTCTCTCTCTCTCTCTTCGAAATAATTTATGGCATCAGTTTTTCTCCGTGGCGATGCTAAAACAGTTTCTTAAACTTTACGATAAACCATTTTCGTTCTCACCTTCTGTTTTAAATTTTTAAAATTTTATAATTAGTTCGGGTTTGATTGATATGGATTTTTCTTACTGTCGCTTCACTTGGTATAATAATCATTTTGGTTCTTCGAGAATTGTTGCTTACTAGATAGAGCTTTTGTCAATGAGTAAAACTCCATCTATCTACGGCGACTCTAAGATTACTCATCTGGATTAAAGCATTTGACTTCGTCTCTTGTAATCATAGGAACTCTTGTTTTTTTTTAGTACTTGTTAAATTACTCGGAGGTTAAGAATCTTGTTAAGGAGAATTGGTGTGTTGGTGGTGGGGCCTCCCACCCCTGACTCATATCAACAATTACTTAACTTCTTCTATCAAGAACGCCCCTACCCACCACTAGATGTTGTAAGGGCCACAAGAGAGAAGATCAAATTTACAATCATATCATGCCCCAGACTAACCTAAATCAGTTATGGAGAAGATCAATTAGTGCACGAACTAAAATCTTTTAATAGAGCTCTATATTTTTTTTCAAAATTAATTTTTTTGTTACAATAATAATAATTATAAAAACTATCTTTAATTTGGATAATTCTCAGACTCTTGCTCTCGATACCCTGCTACTTTATACAAATCTATAGTTTCTTTTTTTTTGGTGGTGAGCACAAATGCTCAATAGAGAATATGACAAAGTTCAAAGGAATTATGCAATAATGCATACTTCATATATCATGTGTCGATAGTGATACATAGTGAGCACAAATGCTCAATAGAGCATATGATAAAGTTCAAAGGAATTATGCAATAATGCATACTTCATATGTCATATATCAATTACATATTGATGTCATAAAAAAATATCATATCAATCGTGCATAATGCATACTTATTCATATATTTATTCTAATTGTATGTCATAAAATAATACTACTTTAATAAAGAACACATCATGTTTAATGTATATCACATAACAAAGATGAAATCCATATCATATGCCATACTTTTTCGTTCATTTTTCTCATATTTTTTTTCTATCACATGCCATATTATATATGTATACTTATTCATATAGAAAATAAAAACAATTACAAAACTAAAGTGGATATTAAACCCGAGAGAAATAGCCCCCACCTTATGAACAACATCATTCATAGACCTAAACATCATCTCATGTCTCGGATCACAAGTTTACAACCCAATGGTACAATTTAAATATGATGATAGAATGTCATCATTGTTCATATAATATTTATGAAAATTAATTTATTTTTTTAATTCTCTTTTAAGGCTATTATCAGAGAAAACATATGGTCTCATCATCTTCATCTTGGCGGATTTAAATATCATCCTTTTGTTAGTTTGAAGGTTTACCACCATTAGAATCCACAATGAGGTACAAGGATATGGTAAGAGAACTATTGAAAATCTAACCTGAAATTAAAATTATATATAATAATAATAAATATATATGTTCAATCACGTATGTGACATCAACACTGCACTGTTACACATCTTTAAGGAAAATCATGATTTGTTCATGATTTTTGACATATGACATAAAATTGATTAATTGATTATATGACTATATTGAATCTCATAACACAAGTCATATAATCATTCATCATAGCATATGTCAAATAAAACAGATTTATAGTTTAAACATAAGATTAACCATAGTCAAATCACTCATTAAATGTATGCCTATTAAAAAAATTAATAGCATGACAACATAAGTCTCTAGATATTAAGTCAAACCTTATGTTATTTATGATATAAAATTAATAATTAATCACAATGGATGATACAACATATGAAATATAAATATTCATTATTTTATAAAATAAAAATAATATTTCAAAGATAAAAATTTACATGCACAAAATATATGCTCAAATGTAGTGCTTAAAAAGATTAAAGGTCATCTGTTACTCAAAACCATGTTTCTATTTTAATTAGTTGAGTTAATCTTTAATCGAGTATTTATCCAAACTTATTCTAACTTTATTATATACTTGTTATTTCATTCAATCATATGCATTATAAATACTCATGCATTTAAATCATGTATCAAGCTCTAGGTTTAATTAGCAAATTATCTAGTTATATATTCCTGAGTCTTATCATTACTAAACGTGAGACATTTTCATATCATATTGGAGCGGTTTAGTAGATTAAATACACCTAACGACATTTAATATTCATCACACATTATTTATTATACTATCAACATCCTTTCCCATACTCATGCATAAAGGTTAAACCTAAACCTATTTTCAACTCATGGTGCATTTTCTTAATCTATACAAGGTGCTCTTTAATTCCAAGTTTAGCATGTAATAAATTAGTCAAGATGCATTTTAATATAGAGCTAGCAAGAGGCCTCGAAAGATAGCTTAGGAGCATTGGTGTATAAATAACCTTGAGTTCCAGATTTAATTATCTTTCTTCTTATAATAACTTGATATATTTTTGGTTCATCATTACTAAATTTAAATCTTATTGATTAATTACTTTAATCTGATCTGTGTTGTTGCCTTATTTATCTTATATAATTATATTAAAATCAGCAATATTATGCCAAGTTATTTTCTGTAGGTTCAGATAAATCCATGTTTGTAGAAGTTAACATCACAAATTGCTACTGACATTAAGCTGAACTCAATTCTCATGTGTTACATCTCCCCATTATATATATTAGTGATAAAGATTATACTGCACTAAGGCAAATCTTCATTTTTTTAAACAAAGTGAAGGAGTGAGATTCTACGATCCATACGAGATTTAAATGAGACACACAAGTTACGAATAGGACCAAAATCTGAATCAAGATCATCATGTATACTTGTCATTCACACAAGTTTCTCTCACTAACCACCTTTAATTATATATGCAGTGTTACCAAACTCTTTAGGACATTATGGCCTGTAGTGATGTGCCTGTTGTTCATGTTTGGGCTTCTCAAAACCTGCGGGTCGGTTAGTATTACGGGTGAGATTCTTGCAGCCTTGCAGTGGCTGACCTCTTTGTGGTTTGCTTCTCTCTTTTGTTTTGTTTTGTTTTCTCTCTTCTTCTTCTTCTTCCCTTTTTTCTTTTTTTTTTTTTTTGTCCTTTCCAACACTCAAGCTACTAAGATCTGATCCCATTAACAGAGCTGACAAAAGACTGGGTGAAACCATCTTGAATTTCAACTAATATCATAGGCATATCAAACATCTAAAACAGATGACTCTTTGACAAAATGTAACTTTTATTTATTTAAAATATAACCCAATCAATATCTTGATCATAATCTTCAATAAAAAAAAAAATAAAAGAACGTTTGCTGATAAGGGGAAAAAAAAATTATAGAATATCAACAAGGATCACTACATCTTATAATAAAAAAACAAAGGTTTCGTATCCTTATTTCATAACATCTATAGAACTATAGAGGAAGGGAAAATAAAAGATTTGGATCTCTAACTTGAACTTTTGTAGGTAATCGCTTTAGTATGTCCTTTCCTCCTTGATGATTCCTCTTTCTCCCGTAGGAGAGGAGGGGATGATAATTATAAATAAAGTTAGAGGAGGATAACCCTAACCCAGGTTCACTTATGAAATCAAATTAATAGTTTAATCTTAATTAATATCTGGTAATACAAATCCTTTAATAACAAATATTTGGTCTTAGTTAAACAACTTTAAACTCCAAGTTATTCCACAAAGTGACCAACTTCAACTTTAGAAGAAGGAAAAAAAAAAAAGCTATTCATTCCATAATTAATGACAATGGTTTAATTTCCAATGACAATGATTATATCCTTATTTCATTCGCAACTACAGCTATGTAACTCTCTTGCTCCTTTCCTGCCAAATTAGAATTTATGCCCCACTTTACCCTCTCTCCCCAATTCTTCCTACAATCTACTATGTTCTCCATTCAACCTCATTGATGTCTCAATAGGCCTCAATGGGGAAGAGCTCAGGTCATGGAAGTTTCAACGTGGAGTTCTTTTAGATTTTTTGGGATAACATCAAAGATGATATTTTGAATGCTTTCTCCACTTTTCGTGAGTCAGCTTCTATTCGTTCTTGTTGGGATAAAACTCACATGATCTTTATCTCTAAGAAATCTAATGTTTTCAAAATTAATGATTTTAAACTCATAGTGTTTGTAACGTTATTTATAAGCTTTTGTCCAAAGTATTAGCTAATTGACTCAAGCCTTATATTAGGGTTTTGATCAGCTAAGAATAATATGTTTCTATTTAATGTAGAAACATTCATGTGAACATATTTATTTCTTATCCATTCCATGACAAATTTCAAAGGAAAATATCCTCTCATTCTCCTCAAGATGGATTTAGAAAAATCCTTTGATTCTCTTGAAAAGCTATCAAGAATATCTAATCCAGAATCAATTTTTTTAACAAATTCATTGATTGGATTATGGCTTACATCACCTCTCCTCACTTCTTTTACTTCATCAATAATTCCTCGTCTAACTAGTTTCAAAACAAAAAAGATATTACGCTGGGAGGTCCTCTTTCTCTATATAATTTCATTCTAGCACAACTTCTTCTTTCGTATCTATTGTCTCTTTTGTTACACAAAAGATATTCATTTTTTTCAGCATATGTGGGGTCAAAATATCACATTTAATATCCATAGATCATCTTTTATTAGCTTTTCGAGCTAATTCTAAATCCTGCAGCAACATCCTCAAAGTTCTAGATTTTTACTAATCTAACTCATTTAAATGTCAACCGATTCAAATTTAATATTTACTTCCACAAATCTTGCACTGCTGCTTCTAAACACTTAGTTTGTAATGCTCTTGAAACCAAGGAGAGATGTTGGCCTATCAAATATTTTAAAACTGTTCTTTCTTTGGGTAGGCTGCATGAAAGTTTCATAATATCATGGCAGAAAAAGTCCTTGCCAAGTTTTATAGTTGGTTATTATGGTAACATGTTTTCCCAAACTGACAAGATGGTTTTAATTAATGCTATCGTTAAATCTATTCCTACCCATATTTTCATGTACACTTGGAATTCTTATAAAATTCTTAAGAGGATAATCAGCCTATCAAATGATTTCTCATAATAAGAGAAATTTATAAGTTGGGATAATGTAACTAAACCAAAGGAAAATGAGGGCATCGTGGTGATTCGAGATCTACTTACTGTTAAGAGGATCATCTGTGCCGGTTAATCTTACAGGGTCATCTGATTCGAGAGCTACTAAACCTAATGAAAATGGCACATAATCCTTCCCCTCTTAAACAAGGAGAACGTTCTTACTCTAACCGAATCACTGAAAGGTGGCTTTCAAAGGCTTATTGGTAATGATTCTTCCACTATTCTTCTTTCAAATGATCCATGGGTAGACAACTTACCTTTTGCTAAATGGCCTACATTCTTCAATATTAATGACATGATTGGGCACAATAAAGTTTCAGATCTAATTGTGGGCAATTCTTGGAATAATTCAATTTTTCATAGCTTGTTCCACCCTCTTGTGGTGACGAAGATTCAAAATATCTATTTGCCTAGGATTTCCAAGGATGATTTTTGGATTTGAACCTTGATTCCTTCGAAAAATACATCCCCTAGGAATGCTTATCATTACATCAAGAAGAATTCTCTCAAGAATGGAATTGATTGGCCTGGTTGGAAAACAAAATGATGCCCTAAAGTTGCTCTTAAAGTAAAAAACATTTCTTTGGAAGCTTTGCTGGAATAGACTTCCAACTTTCAGCTGGTTATCCCATCTCTTACATAGTCAACCATGTGGTCTGTATATTGATTCTCCGAAGCACATCTTCCTTCAATGCTCTCATGCCCTTGTGTTCTGACAACTTTTGTTCGTAAAATCTTGTCTCACCTTCACTTTCTTTGATGAGTGGTTTGAAGGTGCTTAGCTAGGAAGGTAAAGAGTATGACTCTTACATAGCTAAGTGGATCCATTGTCTTATTGCAACTCTTTTTTGGTTTCTATGGATTAATAGAAACCAGGCTAAATATGCCAACAGTTGGTTCAACTTTTTCTCATTATATTTTAAACTGCTAGCTTTTACTTCTGCTTATACTGATAAATGTGAAAGCGTTACGTAGATTATCAGTTGATAGGGGAAAACTCACTCTGCAATCCTAGCTTGTCGTGGGGCTACTAGCTTAGCCCAAAAAGTGAGACCTACATGGTTTGGAAGCCAACCAAGCCCAATAACAACAACCAACTTAAGAGGGAATATTTAGCCTATATTGTATAATATTCGTTTGGGGGCTCGATCTACTAGAAAGACCTAACTAATTTATTATTAGAGAAGTTAGTTATTGTTTACCTACGACTCTACTTTTCACTTCGACCCTAACTTGAGCTTTTAAGGGACCCGATGGGGCACCTCACCTGATTATGATATTCTTGCATATTGGCCCTCATGTAAAAAGTTGAGTTTCTCCCTTAGTCATTGCATATGCGGCACAGGACGTACTCGAGCTGATAGAGGCATCATCGATAAATCCATCATCATTTTGATGCTAAAAAGCGGGTCTCATGTTATAAGAGAGTCATATCATTGACCTACTCAATGAGTGCTCAAGTGAAGGTGCATCATTGTCAGCCCACAACACAATCACTCAAGGGGCCAACGGCTGACCTTTCCAATGCTCGGCACCTCTACCTTAAGCTAGATGCTCATGCATTATTAGTGGTTGTTCAACAATCCGGTGATGCCAACCCATATGTCGGTTCCCACCAAGGTCTTCATGAATCTTGCCTAGCATGTCCAAATGCTGACATAGATGATGTAGTCAGTCATACCTCTACTCTCATAGCTAGCTTAGCTTGTACGTACCACTCATCTCTAGTAGCCCATGGCACCCTAAACCCCTTTAGACCTGCCCCAACTTGTCTAGACATAGGTGATGGCCAAGCCACATTTACTCATAGATGCCATGATTGAGAGAGTCTCGAGGTCCCTGATCATCGAGTTTAGCAAGCCATGCCACCCTAGTTAGTAGCTCCCTGAGTTTAAGGCCTAATCGATAGACTCAGAGTACACGTTGTAGGCACAATTCTAACTAATGGACTAGTGCTCGGAGGACATGTATTGTGAGTTTCATATGGTATGGTCGGGGAACCTGGTTGGCTTCGCCTCGGTCGAATCTCCTTTTGCCTGACAGATACAAGAGGAGCCCATTCCCCTGAGCTTCCAACTCCCAATATCTTGGAGGCGTTTGATAGAGGCGCTGACCCAAAAGAGCATGTGGCAAACTTTCATGCTCCAATGGTGCTATATGGAATGATTGATGCTTTGATATGTCAGGCATTCTCCACGACCCTAAGGGGCATGGCTTGAGAGTGGTACGCTAAATTGAAGCCTTGAAGTCTTCCTATATATCTGAGAGAAAGGGATGCTTCAAGATCCCTATCCCTTGAGGTCTATCCTAGGGACAAGAGATAAGTCCAAGTACTATCGCTTCTACCAGGATTAGGACACCATGACATTGAGGACTAACTTAACCTCAAGGAGAAGATAGAGGAGCTCATTCGATGAGGTCGGTTCATTCAAAGATAATGGGAGGCCTCCCCAAAGCCTAAGAGACCTATTGAGAGGAAGATCAACATAATATTCGATAGACTTGCTTTGGGGGGATAGCTCATTGGGTCAAAGAGCCTCCACTTGAGCTATGATAGAGAAGCGCTAACACATGGAGGGCGATCCGAAGATAACTTTCAAGAAGAGGAGGTAGAGTATCTTAACTCGAACCATGATAGTGCCTTATATGTCTCCATCAAGATGATTAATACCCTAGTTAAAAGAGTCATGATCAACACAAGTAGCTCAACCAACATCCTATATTTTAATACTTTTAAAAAATTAGGCCTTGCTACTAATATCCTAACCCCTATGTCCTCGTCCCTCATAGGGTTCATCGGTGACACCATCTCTCCCCTCGATATTGTCAACCTCCATGTGACCTTTGATGAGGAGCCTCAGTCCAAGATGGTATTGATCAAGTTCATGGTAGTTGATATTCTCTTAACATACAACATGATTATCAATCAATCGAGACTAAATAGGCTATGTGGTGGTGTCGATTGCCACATGTCCATGAAGTTTTTCATCAGGTCAAGAGTCAAGGAGCTGAGGAGTAACCTAAAGGAGTCTAAACAATGCTACCTAATAGTGGTATCCCTACCAAAAAAAATTGCACACTAGACCACCACTAACAAACCCTCGGGAGGGTGCTATGCTGACGCCTCACCTCGAGCTAATCGAGCTACTTCTGGAGGTCCCCTTTGACTAGGCTAGGTCAGATTGAATTGTGAAAATCGGGTTGGCACTCTTAAAGCCTAGTTGGATGGAGTTGATCAACTTCCTCTAAGCAAATACCAAGGTCTTCGCTTGGTTAGTGGAGGACATGCTGAGAATCAATCCCGAGATGGCATAACACTATCTCAACATCCTCCTTAGAGGTTAGCTAATCAAGCACAAACCATGTAGATTCGCACCTGACAACCAAGTAATTAGCACCAAGGTAGATACACTGTTAGGTGTTGGATTTATCTACGAGGTGTAGTACTCTCATGGTTAGCCAATGTTGTACTTATTAAAAAAGCTAATAAAAATTGGTAGATGTGTGTTGATTATACCGACTTGACCAAAGTTTGTCCAAAGGATAGGTATCTTCTCCTCCTAGATTGGTTAACTAGTAGATGCCTTCTTACATCACAAGCTATTGATGTTCAAGAATGCCTTCTTAGGATACAACTAGATACACATGGCTCTAAGGGATTGGGACGACACGCCTTCCATCATAGATCGAGGGACGTACTGCTATCAAGTTATACCCTTCAGGCTCAGAAACACATGTGCTATATACCAGAGAATGGTTAACAAGATGCTTTAAGATCAAATGGGAAGGAACATCGAAATATACATGGACAACATGATCGTAAAGTAATCGACCTAGTCAAGTTCTTTCGAACATTGAAAAATTGTAACATACGCCTCAATATTAAAAAGTGTGTGTTCAACATGAACTCAAAGAAGTTCCTATACTTTGTTGTGTATCATCGAGGAATAGATGTCTGTAGGATCTCAATGGCACCTGGGGGGGGCGCGCGGGGGGAGAGGGGTGGTGGGTTGGGGAATGAATTAGTGCTATAACAAATTTTAAGTAACTTTTAAATTGAATCGAGAAACAAAATTATCAAAAATATGATTAACTAAATATTAAGTGTGAGTAAGAGTTGCAAGTGGATAGTTATAAGAATGCAATCATAAAAGTCACAAATAAGCAAAAGAATACAAATTGATTTATAGTGGTTCAATCTTTCTGCCCTATGTCTATTCTTGATTCCTAGAAGCTACTAAATTTTACTACTGATTTTACTTCCAATAGATAAACATCAGCAACCTTTTACAGCCTTACTCTTTTTCTAGGCTTAAAAGACACACTTACACCTTTACAAGAGATATATTACCTCTAGCACTTAGTATCACAACTACACTCAAGTGAGAAGAGGTTGAAACAATGCTCAAAGAGAGAGTTACATACTTCACAATCTTAGAAATGAATGCTCTATCAACTAAGCTTAAGCAAGGTATTTATAGCCTCTAAAAAACTTTCAAAATGGTGCCAAATTTAAATTTTTAATATTTTAAGATAAAAGCAATCCTACTATTGATTTTAGATGGTATTACCAATGCAATATTTGAAATGGAGTTGCAATACTAGACTCCTATTGTACTTCCACCATAATTTTTGACATAAAGTCGTAATACTATTCTCTCAATATACTACCATTGTAATTTTTGACACACAACCACAATACTAGACTTTCGCACTACTGCCACCATATTTTTTTGACACAATGTTGCAAAACTTGACTTTAGTAGTACTACCACTACTATAAGTAGTACAATTACTGACCTAGGTAGTTTATGTTGGGGATCGAGAACGACACTAAGAAGGGAAGGGGGGGGCGTGTGAATTAGTGAGCTATGTTTAGGCCGATCATCGACGGGACCTCTGGCTCGACGTCCAATCTCCTGACGTGTTTTCCTCCGGTGCAATGCTGATTCATCCTACATCAATTGTCTAATGCTGATTGAGAGTAGACTTTGCATGACTCAAAACGTAGTTAGATAAGTAAAACATGATCAATTAGTCTCATCATCAAAATCCAAGATTCAATAGTTTAGGCTCCGTGTATGGCCTTCTAATGTCCCAATTTTGGCCCAACTTCAAACCCAAATACTTTCATAATAAGTGAGCTATGTTTTTGCCCAATACCGACTAAAATTGGCCCAAAATTACTTTAACAAAAATCTTCACTCATTAACCACTCATTCGGCACATCTTTAAGGCTTTCGACATATCATATGATCTTTCGATACATTATCTAAACCTCTAGCACATCACCTTATCCTTTGGCATATCGCCAAATCCTCCACATGATGACTTTACTATAACATCCAATCTTCCAATGTGATATTCAATCCTTCAGGCATAATGTTTGAACCTTTAGCATAAAATTCATTCTTTGACACATCAACCAATCCTCTAGCTTGACATCTAATTTTTGATATGATAATCTTTTGATATAACATATGACTCTCTAGCTCGAGATTTGGTCATTTGATGGTCTGAGTTCATAATCAAAGTATTTTCTGTCACTTATTTCAAAGGTACATTAGTTCATGAAATTCATCAATTGATTTTATCATCAAAATTTGAAATCTAATAATATTTGTTAGGAAATCTAGAGGCGATATCACATGCACAGCGAAAGAACGAAAAACAAAAAATCCTAGATTTCTACAAAAGGCTTCGTCATCGTACAAAGTTCAGTGTGTAAAAACAAATCCACAAATTTGAAAACTCTGTATGTTAGAAAAATAGTACCTAGGGAGATCGTATAATCCTAAATTCTTATAGATCCGTGGGGTGGACGAATGAGGTCAAGCGTCCACCTCTCTAGCGGTGATCCACATGGTAGGGCTACGAAGATGCTCCTCTTTGGGGAGAGGAGAATAGGAGGTGGCCACCAAGAAAACGCTAGCCTATGGGCCTTTGGTTCCCTCCTATTTATAGAGGCCCCTTGTCAACCCTAATGGATCCTACCCTATTGGGTATTGGATCTCCATCTAATTACCCAAGTCTCTTAGATTAATAGCTCTATACCCAATAATATTTTATTAGCTCTCATTGGATCGCATCCATGGGATCCAATAATTTAGAGGCTTATTGGATATCCAATAAGAAAGGGGCTCCGGCGAATATATCATATCCGAACTTCTACTTTTCGCAATACCTACCATATGTGTGTGATTCTCTAGGCCCAATATCGAGCTGACCGTGAGTCATACCTATCAGAACTCCTTCTGACTTAGTGAATTATTATCTCCATAATAATTCACTCGACTCATCGACTACGGACGTACTAGGTCACTACGTCGCGGTCCCTAAACGATATAGGGGAATCAAATCCTTTAGACCTATTTGTCCTTAGCTACCATATATCTATAGTCTCTTATCTATCTAATATCCCAAAGATTGTATATTAAGCATGGTACTGTCAAGCCCATATGGTTTCCACTCGAGTCTCACTCTAATTGGATTCTCTTATAGAACTCTCTCTTTCAATCCGAATGACCTTGGCTAGAGATTTGCTTGAGCAAGAACATATAGGATATTCCTCTTATGATACTGAGAGCGAATGATCCTCTATTGACACTTAATTACCTTTGTAAGGTTGGCTATCATTCCCGAGAACTGATTGTACCAGATCTGAAACTTTCCAAACCTGTAAGTCCGGCATCAAAGAATGGAGTACTTATACAAGGCATCTTTGGTATCTCAAGTCTAAGAACCAGATATACTATTGGGACTACGAAATCACTATTTGATGTGAGGTATTAATAACTATCCAACATTCCGTAAGCAGATCAATTAGTGAACTCATTCTCCAATAAGCACCTGCACTGTATCCTTAATGTCCCCACACGAGTAGCTATGAGACTAGCCACCTCCATCATATGGATGGAAATATAGTACACTAGTCTGTCTAGTTATCTCGATGTCCCTCTCGAGTAACCTATGACTAGGATTATTTAGGATCTATGTTTAAAGGTAAATCGATCTCATTATCGTGATCTCATCACGATCTGATTCTCATTGCATATATCCAAGGATATCACAATATACATCCAAATAATATGAAAAAATATCAATAATCATAAATAAAAAAATTGACATAATGTGTTATAGGTACCATCACTCACGTGATTGGCTTGTAGGGCACCTATAACTAGTAATCTTCCACTTGACCTAAAGCAAATCGCCTACGTGTCTAATCCCCATCAGACCTTTGTGATGCTCAAAGATAATATGAGTCAATGGCTTTGTCAGTGGATCTGCAATGTTATCTTCTGATGGAACTCTTTCCACTGCTACATCTCTTCGGATCACGATCTCTTTAATAAGCTAGAACCTCTTCAAAACACTTATGATGTGACCCGAGTTTCCTTATTTGAGTAATCGCCCCATAATTATTATAATATAAGGGAATCAACTCTTCGCTACTCAGCACGACTCCAGATCTGTGATGAACTTCTTCATCTAGACTCCCTCCTCTGCTGCTTCTACCGCAGCAATGTACTCTGCCTCTCTATGGTTGAGTTAGCAGTAGTGTCTTACTTGGAATTCTTCCAGCATACTGCTCCTCTATTCAGAGTGAATACATATCTTGAATTAGGCTTGCTATCATCGATATCAGATTAGAAGCTTGAGTCTACGTAGCCCTCAACCCTAAGGCTACTTTCTCTATATACTAGTAAAAGATCCTTAGTCCTTCTTAAGTATTTAAGAATATACTTTGCTGCTTTCCAGTACTCCAAGCTTGGATCCGCCTGATACCTACTCGTGACACTCAAAGCATACGTTATATCAGGCCTGGTACATAGCATAGCATACATGATAGATCCTATTGCTAAGGCATAGGGTATCCTATCTATATGTGCCTTTTCTTCAAGAGTCTTTTGGGATATACTCCTAGAAAGTAATAGCTTATGTCTCATTGATATGAGACATCTCTTGAAATTTTTCATGTTAAACTTTTCGATAATGATATCTATGTACCTGGATTAGGACAAGTCAAGTATCCTCTTGGAGTTATCTCTATAGATCCGAATCCCTAATATGTATGATGTTTCCTGTAAGTCTTTCATGGAGAAGTGTCTAGATAGCCAAGCCTTTACTGTGTAGAGCATTCCTATATCATTCCTAATGATTAGGATATTATTCATATATAATACCAAAAAGGTGATAGTGTTTCCAATTACCTTCCTATACACACAAGGCTTATCTTCGTTCTTAACGAAGTCATAAGACCTGATCGCCTCATCAAATCTTATGTTCCAACTTCAAGAAGCTTGTTTTAGTCTATAAATGGATCTAAGTAACCTACACACCTTATCTGAACTGTCCTTAGACATGAATTCCTCAGGCTGTATCATATACACCTCCTCCTTGAAGTTGCCATTGAGAAACATGATTTTCACATCCATCTGCCAGATCTCATAGTGTGCTACAATAGCCAATAGAATTTGGATGGATTTTAGTATAGCTACGGGTGAGAAGCTTTTGTCATAGTCAACATCTTGGCTTTGACGATACACCTTAGCCACTAGCCTTGCTTTATAGGTCTCTACATTTTCATCTACTTCGATCTTCTTTTTGGAGATCCACGTGTAGCTAATGAGTACGATACCCTTGGGTGTATCAATTAAGTTCTAAACCTTGTTATAGTACATAAAATCCATCTTTAAATTCATGGCTTCTCGCCACTTTCCAGAGTCTATACTCGTAATAGCCTCCTCGTAGATCTGAGGATTAATATCCTCAACATCCTCTCCTCTAATATGTCCCACATATCTTTTAAGAGGATGGGATACTCTATCGGATCTATGTAAAGTCAGAACTTGTATGCTAGGTACTTGAACAGACTTTGGCTATAGAATGATGCTTGAGCTAGGTTCTCCAACCTCGCTTAACTCTATCGTGCTCCCATTGTCGCTACCAAGAATGTGTTCCTTCTCAAAGAACACTACTCTCTTGGCTACAATGACCTTTTGGTCCTTGGGGTGATAGAAATAATACCCACAAGTTTCTTTGGGGTATCCTATGAACTTACACTGTTCTATCTTGAATTCCAACTTATCGGGGTTATGTCTCTTAACGTAAGCAGGGTAGCCCCAAAACTTAACAACCTTAAGATCGGGCTTCCCTTTCTATATCTCATATAGTGTAGACACTATCGACTTAGTTGGAACTTTATTCAGAAGGTAAATTGTGGACTCTACGACATATCCCTAGAATAAGACGGGTAGGTCAGCGAAACTCATCATGGACTGCACCATATCTAACAGTGTGCGATTCCTCCTTTCAAATATACCATTGAGCTAGAGTGTATAAGGAGGTGTCCATTGGGACAAAATCTCATAGTCCTTGAGAAATTAGGTGAACCTTGTACTTAAGTACTCACCTCCTCGTTCTGATCGAAAAGTCTTGATACTTTTTCCAATCTAAACCTCTACTTCATTCTTATACTCCCTGAATTTTTTGAAGGCTTTGGACTTGTACTTCATCGAGTATACATGTTTGTACCTAGAGAAATCGTCAGTGAAAATAATGAAGTAGGAATAACCACCTATGGCTTGAGTTGACATATGACCACATACATTACTATGTATAAGTTCCGGTAACTTAATGGCTCTCTCTCTAGTTCCATTAAATGGAGAGTTGGTCATCTTTCTATGAAGGCAAGGTTCGCAAGTTGCATATGACTCATAGTCAAATGGATCTATGTATCCATCTATTAGCAACTTTCAAATCCTTCCCTCGTGGATATGACCTAGTATACAATGTCATAGATATGCACTATTCACCTCATCTCGTTTCCCCTTAGACTCACTTACATTCATGATATATGGAGTAGTGTCTAGCATAATCAAACTATTATACAATGTTCCTCTTATGATGATCTCATCATCCTTAATAATTGAACAACTATTGTTCTCAAAAACTACTTTATAACCATTTAATGTCAAACATAAAATGCAAATAATATTTTTGATAATAGAGAGAACAAAATAACATGCATCTAATACAATAGTAGCTCCACCAGGCAGACAAAGGATGACCTCGCTAATAGCAATAGCAGCAATTCTTACTTCATTGCCCATCTTGTGGTCCATCTTGCCTCTCATCAATCTCATAGGTCTTGCCAGAACCTACAACGAATTGTAAATATAATAAACATTATTGGTATCCAACACTTATGTGTTATCATACGAGTCTGACAGATAGAGACTAATCATGAATGCATATCTGAAGCTTCTCTATGCTTTTGTTTCGCCTTCTCTACAATGTACTATTTGTAGTTCCTCTTCCAATGCCCATCTTTATCGTAGTGGAAGTACTGGCTTTTATCCTTTTCTGGGTCTTCTTAGCAACCTTTGCTTTACCCGGTCTACCCTTGCTCTTTGTTCTTCTTAAGGGACTTCTTCGTCTTCCTTTTCTTTCTGGTCTTACCAACATAGAGAATTGTGAAAATGAATCAAGTAGGGACTGAAGCACAAGATCCACAAACAGGTTATCCTCTAGGACCATTCCTAGACCTGTGAGTTTCTTTATCCACCCAATCATCTTAAGGATACGATTTTGGACCAATGTCCCCTCAATCATCCTATTGTGGAAGAGACTCTTCAATATCTCATATCATTGAGTTCTTCCCTATTCCTCAAACAATTTACGAAGATGTATGAGTATGGATCTGACATCCATCTTTTCATATTGTCTTTGTAACTCAGGAGTCATAGAGTTTAACATATAACACTAAGCAAGAGTGGAGTCATCTATGTACTTCACGTAATGAGCGATCTCATCCTCGCTTGCCTCTTTGTTGGGCATAGGCATCACTATATCAAGGACATATGTGATTTTCTCCACTGTGAGAACTATTTTCAGGTTATGGAGCTAATCCGTATAATTTGGATGAATGAGATGGTTGACATCAAGTATGCCACATAGAGAGTCTAATAGTGGTATTTTTAAAAAAATAAAGATGTAATAAAAATAAATAATATACAGATTTTATAGAAATATAAATAATCAAGATATAGACTTTTATCTTGACGTGTTCCCACTATTTTTCTAGCGAGTCATACAACACCCTCAGCACGTGAAACGAAAGCCTCTAACAAACTTTTAGTGGGGATCGAGATTCAATTAGCATCTTAGTATAACCTCGAGGGACTCGTCCAATCACATTAAGCCTAAAAGGTAGATAACTCTTACCAATCACAACTCTTTATGATTCCCATCTTATTCGGCCTCCAAACCACCATGACCTCGAGGGACTCGACCAACCATGATATTCGATTAAGTGATTACCATCATTACAAGATGAGTCTAATTCGATGATATATCCTTGAGAGACTCGACAATGCATATCATGTCCTTAGGTCACCGGTGACATCTCTATGTCATAGATAAGATAGCAAATCGTGATATAAGTGAGTCTCGAGGAACTCGATCAACTCAACTTATACCGGGAATTAAATTCTACCTATGACAATGGAAGGTCACGTGGGTCAATCTAATTGCCTCACGTTTACCGACTTAATATTATTGATAGAGGGGATTTTTGATTTGGTCTCCTAATATGACATATTACACATATACTTATTTAATATATATCTATATCGTATGCATATATATATATATAGTAGGTGTATAACCAATCACACATCACATGAGCAATCACACCAGATGATCATGAATCACATCCTAATGTGATCAAGCCCCACCAGTGGGCCCAATCACTCACATCAAGATCTATGTGTGCATCAACGCAATGCCCTATGATCATCCATCTCACCTCGTCAGTTTTGTCGGCATCTCAACGCATCGCTATACATCGCGATCGTCCGTCTCGATCTCGTGGGTCTCATTATCGTTTCCACGCTCTCGTTGTGCCTCATCGTGTAATTACAATATAATTACAAGCATGTAGACCTAACAATAAATGAGAAAAATAAAAACTCGTAGGCTCCAATAATAATTATAATCATATGTACACGCATCACACGGTTCATGATCATCTATCTACATCATACATCACATGTGCACATCATCATCATGTAGGACTACTAGATAAATAATAATAGTTAATTAAATATTTTAATTAATTAATATTTTCTAAAATCATGGATATAAAAGAAATTTTCTAAATTATGAAGGGTATTTTGGTCATTCGGATATAAGGGATAAAATTAAAATTTCAAAAATTTCCAAGGGAAAAACTATCTTTTTTCGAAAACCCTAATCCCCAGCTTTGCTGCAATGTTACGGCCACCGCCCTCCTTGTAGGCAAGCAGCCCGTAGGCGCCACTACCCCCGCATAGGTAGCAGTTGCCCGCGTGCCTCTTTCTTGCTATTGCATCAACAATTTTGACATCAAAAGCTATTCTAAATCATAACACACACAGTTTAAAATCAATTTTTGCCTGAACAACTTGGCTCTGATATCACTATTGGAAAAACTAGAGGCGACGTCACATGCGCAATGGAAGAACGAAAAATATAAAATGCTAGATTTCCACAAAAGGCTTCGTCTTCGTGCGAAGATCAGTGCATGAAAACAAATCCGTAAATTCAAAAACTGAGTATGTTAGAAAAATAGTACCTAGGGAGATCTATATCCCTGAATTACTATAAATCCATGTGGTGGATGAAGGAGGTCAAACGTCCTCTTCTCTAGCAGGGCTGTAAAGATGCTTCTCTTAGGGGATAGGAGAATAGAAGGTGGTCACCAAGAAAACTTTAGCCTATGGACCTTTAATTCCCTCCTATTTATAGAGGCCCCCTGTCAACCCTTATGGATCCTGCCATATTGGGTATTAGATCTCCATCTAATTACCCAAGCCTCTTATATTAATGAGTCTCTACCTAATAATCTCTTATTAGCTTTCATTGGATCTCATCCATGGGATCCAATAATTTAGAGGCTTATTGGATATTTAATAAGATAGGGGCTCCGACGGATATCTCATATCCGACCCTTTACTCTTCGTAATACCTACCATATATGTCACGCCCCCCGAATTTTTTTAATCTCATTTAGGAGGTGTGACCTTGTCTTAAAATCTAGAACATTAAGATTTTAACAATAATACAAATCTAGGATTCATTCCAACAATTTGAGGATACTAAGAACCATTCAAATCAATATTTAAACCCTTAAATTCATAATTCGTAAACCTGTACAATTTCATAAATCATACTCCACTTCATTCATTGATTCATAAAGTCTAAAACTAACTCAACTAAACAACATCCATGTCATAAATTCACAAGTGTAGGAATCCATACAATTACCAAACCAACATTTACCACATATTCATATCATTATATAATTTAAACTTAACATTCGAAATTCTAACATGAGAGGTCCTTTAATTTTTATAGAACACATAAGTTCAGATTTATCATCGACATTTCCTTAAACATAAAATATATTTATACAATAAAGCATATCATCCATTAAAGCTCAAGCCAAAATCTTATAGCATTCCCTTTCTCAACCCAATTTAAACATTCTAGAGACTGATAAGCTAGCCTGAAAAAAAGTCATAGCAATTAGAGTGAGCATAATAGAGCTCAGCAAGTGACTAACATATCTATGGTAAAAAATAATAATTTAAAAAAAATATGGTAATCAAAATACAAAGCAAGATACAAGAAAACGTATTTATCATCTTATCGGATACTGAATGAAAAATACCCTATTATTCAAACCTATATGGTTTAATAACAAATAAAGCAAAGAGTAATTGGAACATATCAGAGGATGTAAATAGTATTTTGGAGTAAATCAAATGACATATAAGACATTACAGAGTATATCAATGGCATATAAAATGTTTCGGAGCAAATCAAAGCAAATGAAACATTTCGAAACATAACAATGACATAGGAAATGTTTCCATACAAATCAAGAACAGATGAAATATTTCTGAACATATTAAATAGCATATGAAATGGTTTCAGAATATATTTCGAAGGATAACAATGATATATGAGATATCTCAAAGTATATCAGAAGAACAAATCAGAAACAGAAGCTCAAATGTCATATCTGACGTGCATTCATTTCATTCTCATCCAAAGAGAACATATAAACACAAGTAATGCTTTGGATATCATATCAGAAACATAGAGGGTGTAGTGGGATCTCAAATAAAATCTCCCACGTCTGGGAGCATCATATATTCACGTCTGGATGAAGCCAAAGGGGGTCAGCAGAGCATCGCAGGCTCTAAGCATACACCCTTTACCATTTCTAGCAAAGGTCCAAATAATCCCTTTACCATTTCTTGCAAAGGTCCAAATAATCCCTTTACCATTTCTAGCAAAGGTCCAAATAATCCCACAAGACACCAGAGTACAAAAGGGTAGTATAAACAATAACATTAGTATATATCGGAAGCACATGCGGAACAACAAAAATATGTGTATGCCTTTACAAAACATGGTAGTGCCAAGATGAACATTACATAATAGATTTCAGGTATACAAACAATTTCAGAATGAATAATATAAGAATTTCAAAGGACCATTATAAAGCTTAATTGAAGAAGAAATTAGCAGAAATCAAATTTCCAATAGGATGAAACTTGAATAAGTAAAACTCAACAAAATTTCAATTCTGGCAGAATTTGAGTGGTACATTTCATGAATTGTTTGAGTAACTAATTATACTCCAATTTGCTCAAAATAGGTGTCATGTTGTATCAATCTATTTTTAGATGAACTTAGATTTGTAAATTTTTGAGTTCCTAATAGGAAGTTACAACAAATAGAGTAAAGCAAGGTTAGAATTTATCATCTCTATTTTGTAGAATTGGTAAACTCAATTTAAACAGATGTTTTAGTAGGAAAATATACTTTAAAATTTCTAAATCAGGTGTTAAAAGAATGATATATAAATCTAGTTTTCAAAGAATCAAAGTTTGCATAATTCAGAATATTCACTAGAGAGTTATGAATAATTCAGCAACAGAAGGTCAAAAGTTGTAGTATCTATTTTACTGAATTGATAAGGTCTATTTATTCATATGTTTAGGCAAACAAACTAAATCTGAATCTTCCAATTTTTATATCAAATGAAATCTCTATAAGTTTAATTTCGTGTGAAAGAGGTTTTTCCTGAATCAAAATTTAGTGTAAAAAGTTATGGCCACAAGAGTACTTAAAGGTCAAAATCCAAAAAATCCAGATTCAACATTTGATGTATAAACGACATAGATATCTTACATGAAGCCACAATCTTCTAATTTTCTTAGAATCAAGATGAAAACAGAATTAAAATTTTCTCTATGATGGGGTTAGAATACTTTGTTGGGAAATCCTTCAGGGGAGCAACATCACATGCGCAACAGAAGAATAGAAAACAAAACCCTAGATTTCCCATAGAAAGTTTCCATCGTCGTGCGAAGATCATGCATCAAAAATAAATCCACAAAACTACACGTGTAAAAGAAGATACCTAGGGAGATCGTATATCCCTGAATTCCTGCAGATCTATGGGAGAGGATGAAGGAGGTCAAGCATCCTCCTCTCCGGTGGTATCCACACGGCAAAGATTACGACGATGCACCTCTCTCTTTGGGGAGAGAAGAACTGGAGGTGACTACCAAAAGAAACCCTTAGCCTATAGAGCTTTGGTTCCCTCCTATTTATAGAGGCCCCTTGAAAACCCTAATGGGTCTTTTACCCTATTGGGTATTAGATCTCCATCCAATTACCCAAGCCTCTTGGATTAGTGGGTTTCTACCTAATAATCTCTTATTAGCAATTATTGGATCTCATCTCATGATCCAATAATTCAAGAGCTTAATGGATATCCAATAAGATATGGGGTTCAGCGGATATCTCATATCAGAACCTCTACTCGTCGTAACACCTACCATATGTGTGTGACCCTCTAGGCCCAATATCAAGCTGGCCATGAGTCATACTTGTCAGAACTCCTTCTGACTTAGTGAATTATTATTTCTATAATAATTCACCCAACTCATCGACTACAGACGTACCAGGCCATTACGCCGCAGCCCCCAAACGATATAGGGGAATCTAATCCTTTGGATCTATCTGTCCTTAGTTATCATGTATCTATAATTTCTCATCCATCTGATATCCCAGAGACCCTATACTGGGCATGGTGCTGTCAGGCCCATACGGTCTCTCCTCGAGTCTTACTCTCGTCGGATTCTCTCGGAGAACCCTTTCTCTCTCAATCCGAATAACCTTGGCCAAGGATTTGTTCGAGCAATAACACATGGGATATTCCTCTCATGATACCGAGAGCAGATGATCCTCTATTGACACTCAATAGCCCTCGTAAGGTTGGCTGCCACTCCCAATGACTGGCTGTACTAGATCTGGAACTTTCAAAACCTATAAGTCCGGTATCAAAGAGTGGAGTACTCCTACAGGACATTCTTGGTGTCTCAAGTCTAAGGACCAGATACACTACTGAGATTACGGAATCATTGTCTGACGTGAGGTATCAATAACCATCCAGCATTCCATAGGCGTATCAATCGGTGAACTCATTCTCCAATGAGCACCTGTACACTGCACTTTAGTGTCCCCACACACGATAGCTATGAGACTAGCTACCTCCATCATATAAACAGTATACAGCACACCAGTCTTTCCGGTTATATCGATGTCCTTCTCGAATAAACTATGACAAAGATAATTTAGAGTCTGTGTTTAAAGATGAATCAGTCTCATTATCGTGATCTCATCACGATCCGATTCCCATTGCACAGATCCAAGGACATCACAGTATATGCAACATGCAAGATAAAGTGATAAAACGCCTAATAATAAGCAAAGAGATAAAGTGCATATCAAGTCACAAGTACCATCACTCATGTGATTGGCTTGCAGGACACATATGACTAGCACACTTGCCTTACAAAAGTTTGATTCCCAACTATAGAGAGTTGATACAAAACCTTGAGCTAAGACAAAAGTTCTTCTCCTTCAATTCCTTCTCTTTCTCTTCTACGTTGGTAGCAAGTTTTCTCCTCTAATCACTTAGGTTTGGCTCATGCAAAGATTTACAAGATGGCAAGCATGCATGAGGGAAGCTTGGGTGTCAACGGTGTCATCCATTGAATAAACACATGTGGCCCTTCATTAGGTTAGCTAATGATACGTCTTCCTCTTTTTTCCTTTTTATTTTTTATTTAACTTAATATGAATCTTTCACAAATCACCTCCAATTACTAAGATTCACATTTTGGTCCCCAACAATAACTTTCAATATAAAACTATTTAGTGCTAAAGAATTGTTAAACATTTCTCGTCTTTACGAGTAGGTCCTTAGAATTTTACAAACAAGTCCTCATATTTTATAAATAGGATTTAAGATTTATTTGGGCTCATCTATAGAATTTAAAATGGGTAGTAATATTATAATTAAACTCTTATACAAAATTTAGAAATGAGAAAAAAATACGAGGGATGTTACACTCTCCCCCCTTAAAATAAAAATTTAGTCCTCTAAATTTATCATACCTCTATCGATGATAGGATGAGGGTAAATTTTCTTTTTTCTTTAATGGACAGGTTTTATCTTATGATCCAACTTTCCATAAGCGAAACAGGCTCTAGTTGCCCAAAAACATTGGCTTGTTTCATGATTTGACCCACATCTTGTGCATGTTTGAGTCCTTTGTGGTAGCTTTTCCTCCTCAAATTCAGATGTCTTTACCCTCTTGTTGCTTCTTTTTGGTTCACTTTCTTTCTTGTTTTTGCTAATAAACTTATCCTTGTCATTCCTGCTCCTGATTTCTTGGATCTCTTCCAAGTCTTTTTCAATTATTAAAGCTCTTTCTACCACATCAGTATATTCTTGAAGTTTTAAGGTTGATATCCGGCTTCTTATTGCTAACCTTAGACCTCTTTTAAATCTCTTTGCCTTTCTTGATTCATCATCAGTCATATGTGGGGCAAATCTAGAGAGTTTAGTGAATTTCGATTTACATTTCGCTACCGTTAAATTTCCCTGGATGAGATTCAGGAACTCCAATTCTTTCTGCTCTCTAATACAATCTGGTAAATATTTATCGTTGAACTTTTCTATAAATACCTTCCAAGTAATTAGTGTTGAATCTCGGATTTTGATGATGAAACTAATTAAGTGTGATTTGTGGTCTAATCCATGCGCTTTTGAGTTATGCAAAGTCTACTCATAAGGCGAGGATTGACTCGATAGGGATGAAGACGATCAATAGCGAAACAATTCTCTCGAAGACAAGTGTGATGAATCTCTGGGAGTTCGAGTGTTCAAAGGAAGTCCGAAGAAGTTGGGGCTTATGTGTTAATCGCCGAAGAAAGTAGGAAGCTTGAAGGGTTTTCGGAAGTTCGCCGGGAGGTTATCGGAAGTTCATTGAGCTTGCCAAGAAAGATGTGCTTGCCAAAGAAGCTCGGGGAACTCGCCAAGATCATCGTGAAGTCCGAGAGCTTGCCGTGAGTCCGCGGAATGGTTTGCCGAAGGTTCCTAGATTCCAACTTGTCGGAAGTTGACGTAAGCTCTTAACGTGGGAAGAAGTTGTCATGTAGACTTTGTAATAGCTTAGAAGCGTCTTTAAAATTCCGTATCTCATATTAGCACAACGATTTTGGGTTAGGATTAGATAACCCAAAGTGGGGCCCATTAAGGCCTTGATTAGGATGAGTTTGGGCCAAAATTTTGGCCCAAACCGAACGCACGCATGCATGCATGCTACGTGATCCTTCTTTGTACACTATTCGCATGGTGTATAAGGAGGTGTCATCATTAGCGATAACATCCAGATAGTCTTTGAGGCTCTCAGTAGTGAGCCCGACTCAAGTATCACGCTCCTCGTAGATCGCCGGATTTTAATACTGTAGCTTTCGCTCGTTTGGTAGCCGCTTCGTTTCTCTTAGAGCGGTAGCACACTCATGATATATGCGAGTTGCACCGCTGGTGCGTAAATAAACTAGCCAATGTAGCCTCTCATGATGATCGATCATCTAATATTATTGAACAACTGGGTGTGTTCTCAAGACTTATCCACTAAAAAACTCAAAGGATTCAAATTTTTGGCTCCAAGTTTGGGCTCAAATTTGAATCACTTTGAGGCTTATAAATACCCCTTCCTTTTTAATTTGAAAGGAAACCCTTTTGAGCAAGAAAAAGTTTGAGTCTTGAGCTTTTGAAGAGTTTTGAAAAGTGTTGTTTTCTTTGCTAAGTGTTCACCTTCTTCTTCTTCTTGAGAGATCTTGTACAAGTGTGAACATCTTGTAAAGGGTTGTCATGAATGTAAAGGGGTGTTTGATCCTTCCCCTTCAAAGGACTTGCTAGTGGAAGAGCGGAGCCTCATCGCAAAGGCTTCAAGAGTGGATGTAGGTCTTTTGACCGAACCACTATACATCATTGTGTCCTTAAATGTGTGAGTGTTTATATTTCTGAATCATTTCATTTCTTGGCTGCAAGTTCATAGTTAGTTCCTTTTCACAAGCAATTACTTTCAAGTTCTCTTTCGTGATGAATCGAAATCTTCCTACTTGAACTTGTGGGTTTTTTTCATATTAAAATCGGGTTTCAAGAATACGAGTTTAATCCGAAGCACTAATTCACCCCTCTTAGTACCTTTTGATCCTAACAATTGGTATCGAGCCACGTTCTTTCTCTTCGGATTTACACCCGTGAGAAATGGCTCTAAATGGTTTTCAAGAGGGCTTTTGATATTTTCGTTCCACCGTTCTTCCCATTCCTCTACACATATTGAGAAAACTCGAATGAGAGTTTTTATGCTTTCAATGGATTTGGATTTGTGGAACATCATTGAAAATGGTTTTCAACCTTCCTCTAAACCGACGAGCGAATGGTCCTCTTTTGGAGAAAAGGTCGTTTTTGTAAACGATCAAAGGCTATGAATGCCTTATTTTGTGCTTTAAACAAGAACGAGTTTAATCGGATTTCTATGTGCCAAACGGCTTTTGACATTTGGCGAACTCTTGAAATCACGCATGGGGAACTAGTAGAGTTAAAGACTCGAAAGTAAACCTTTTGTTGCATGATTTTGAGCTCTTCCAAATGACACCAATTAAGATAAGGACTTCTATCTTAATGTCAAGCGAATCTATCGACGACATGTACACCGCTTCACGGATGTCGTCAATAGCTTGAAAAGTCTTGGTAAAAGTTTTTCGAATTTTGAACTCACTAACAAGATCTTAAGATCCCTTTCAAAATGGTGGGATCCTAAAATAACGGCGATTCAAGAATCAAAGGATCTAAATAATTATTCTATTGATGAACTCATTGGGTCTTTAAAGACCTATGAAATGGAACATGATGAATATGATGAACATGATGAACACATGAACCACCTTCTAAAGAACAAGAAGGTTTTTGAACTTAGAACATGATGAATGCCACTTGAGTGATGACTCAAGTGATGAGGACAATGAAGAGGACTTTGAACCTTTAATCGATCTTAATAAGTTCATTAAACAAAAATCTAAAATCAACAATGAACTTGAGCGGAGGAATAGACCAATGAAGAAGAAGAAGGCTCACCAAGAAGAAGAAGCAAACTACGCTTTAATGGGCCCGACAATGAGGTAAGTAACTTAACTTCCTTGAATTATTTTGAAATTACTTGATGATTTCCATGAATGCTTAACTTAGTTAGTAGGAATTTTTTTTATGCTTTTCTTGTGTTTTTAGAAATTAAAAAATTCGAAATTATACTATGCTTTTCTTTATAGTATTTTTGAAAAGTAAACATATGAATGATGCAAGATTTGTGATAATGCTTAGGATTAATCCATGCATGTGTATCTTGATGGTTTACATTGTCTCCAAATATGATGCTTGATGATTTTATCATGCATGAGCTTTTGAAGTAATAAAGTGTCATATTGTGATGATGAAACATATTTTTAATTTATAAATAGATGCATGATTTTGGCAAAAATTTGAACATGGCATTTTAACATAAAAATTGAAAGTGTGCTATCATTTTTACATATTTGGTCTTGACGATTTAATGACGAAGCTTGTGTTTTATTTTGATACATGTTTTCATAAAAATTTTGAATATGCTCACATCAAATTGCTTAAAATGAAAATATCTTTTTTATTCTATTGAGATGAATGAATTCATGTTATGAGTCTTGTGAATCTCATGAAAATAAACATGATGAATATTTTAAAAAAATGTGCTTCATGTTTTCGGTCTTAATGATTTCTCTTGAAACTTGCTCTTTGGATCTATATGAAAAACATGAGTATACTCATATGAACGTCAAATCACTTAAAATGGAACACAAAAATGAGAAATTGTACTATCATGATACTTTTTACGATAATGCTTTTGATCTTAATGGACTCATGACAACTTGTAGTTCAAAGTAATACAATGATGATTTTCATATATATAATTGGACATACCTTATGTAATCATCATTGATAATAATAGTTGGTTGTCATGCTTAATGATTTTATGATATCTTATGAATCTTATAAATTAAAATGATTTTGATGATATTTTCGTTTTTGAATTTAATGCATGACATTTTCATATGAAAAAGTTTGAGCATTGATCATCTTGTTATAACAAATGAAAGAAAGAAGTGAAATGATTTCAATGATAAATTCATTTCTAAATATGATGATGCTCTCATGTTTAAATATAATGCATGACATTGATCATTCTTATGAAAGATCAAATCACGTAAATTGAAACTCTTACTAAATAAGAAAATACACTATCATAATATTTTATTTTTGATGTGTTTGGTCTTAAAGATTTCACAAGAAACTTGCTTCTTGCTTTGAAAAGTTGATACATGCTCACATGTAATCAATTTATGTTAACTCTTATTAATTTTTTTTGAATGAAAGATTTTGATGCATTTAATCTTAATGGGTTTAATGACAAATTTGTATTTTGAATTTATACAATGATGGCTTCCGTATAAATATTTGAACATACATTATGAAATCATCATTGAAATGAAAATGTTAAAAGTTTGTTATCATGCTTAATGACTTTGTGATATCATATCTTGATGACAAACTCATGTTTCGGTTTTAAAATTTGATACTCATCTTTTGAAACATGAAACATATATCATGATAATTTAAATCTCATGTCTTGGAATAATATATTGTATTTTTGCCTTGACAATTTTTATAAACTTTAATTTTCAATTTTGATGAAAGACAAGTGATAAATTCATTTATGATATTTTGTAAATCACTAGAATTATGAATGAGATTTTGATGATATGGTAATGACTTTATTCATGTTATGAATCTCAAAAATAATAATTTGATTATGAATCTTGAGTTGATGAATTGAGCTTGAATGAATTTTCTTTTAATAATTCTTGAATCTTTTGGAATTATGACTTGTTAAGACATATTTAATGCTTGAATCAAGTTCCAAAAGATTTCATTTTGCTATAAAGAAATTTTATTGAAATCATGATCTTGACAACTATAACTTGAAGCTCTTTATAAATCAAGATCGTTTATCATGTTCCTTCCATTTTATCAAAAGAAAATTCCTTAAATGAAATGTAACTTGTCTTTTGATTTCATTGAATTCAATCCTTGAATTTTTGAATTATGAATTTGTGATCTTGATTCTTATGAAATGTGATCTTGATGAAAATCTTATACTTGAATCAAGTTACTCTTTATGCTATATCTTTTAAATGAATCATGAGTCTTATTATCATATATTTCATAATATAGAAATGACAAAGATTCTTTGGCTTGTATGTCTTATGTGGCAATTGAAAAATAGATAATTGAAAAGAAATTTGCCTTATGATGAATCAATGAATCATGACTTGATCAATAAATGAGAATGATATGTTTTATGCATCATGATTCAAGATAGTATACCCTTTATCATGAAATGATATTTGCCATGTAAGCTTATACATTGAAAATTTGATGAAAAGAATTGTGCTTAATATTTGAATCATTGATTTATTCTTTTATCATGGCTTAAAAATGAATGAAAAGAAAATATGTTAGCACTTGTAATCATGATTTGATCCTTAGGGAGATCGATATGCTTTCATATATCATGATTCTTGGTTGTATGACATTTATCTTGAATTAAAATTGATAAATATGAATCTAGATCTTGCTAAAATGAAAAGTTATGAATCATGGATGATATCTTTTGGTTTTGATTCTTGTTGAATTTACATATTGATATCCTTCATGACATGATTTCTCATGTTTCAATATCATCTTTATGCATCATGTGATGATTGATATATTGATTGATGCAAATTATTTGATTGAGATAATATTCATCCCTTCTCTTTGACAAAAACAAAGGGGGAGAAGATTTATTGCTAGCTTGTGCTTCAAAAGAGAAAATTTTGCTAGCTTGAACATTGAGAAGCAAAGAGTTGCTATCTCAAGAGAGGCAAAAATCTTGCTCAATTTCACTTCTTCAAAATTGCTTGCATTTTTGTTACAAATTATTGTTGAATCTTATGCAAGATTATTAAAAGAAGTATTTTATCCTCCCTTTCTTTTGATGCTAACAAAGGGGAGAAAGTCAAGCTCCGAACATTGCAAAATTTGCCATCTTGATTCCAAAAGAAACCCTCACTTATAGTAGTTTCCTTTTGCAACTTCATGAGAAGCTAAGAATTGTTATATCAAATGATGCAAATATTGCTATCGTGAGAAACTAAGGTGCAAACTTGCACATCTCAAGAAGCAAGTGAAAATTACCATCATTGCCCATCTTGAAACTTGCTATGATTGAATGGTATAACTTAATGTTGTATTGCAAAATGTTGTATGATATTGTAAAAATCTGCATATCTTAAGAAAGTGCAAGCTAGTTTGTTGTAAAAATCTGCATATCTTTTAAACTAGCTATAATGATACTTCTCCATATTTGTTGATGACATAGGGGAGAAGTAGATTGATGACTTCATGCATTGATTGAATATTTTATATTCACCCATGATGGTTTGTTCTTATTTCACTACATGAATGATACATGTTACTTGGATTTGGGATAATCCAAGGGTTCTATCAATTGCATATTGATAGGGGAGTTTGTGTTAAACTCGGGAGTTATGGTTAACTCCATCGGTCATCAATCTAGTTGTCATCATCAAAAAGGGGAGATTGTTGAATCTCGGATTTTGATGATGAAACTAACCTTAAGTGTGATTGTGGTCAAGAACACATGGGATATTTTGAGTTATGAGGTCTACTATCGTAAGGTTGGATTGACTACGATAGGGATGAAGACGAAGCTAAACAAAGGGTCCGAAGACAAGTGTGATGAATCGTTGGGAGTTCGAGTGTTCAAAGGAAGTCTAAGGAAGATTCACTTGGGACTAGCGTTTCCTGACGTGAGGTATCAATAACCATCCGGCCGAACGAGTAGGAAGCTTGAAGGGTTTCCAATGGAAGTTCGCCCTTAGGAGGTTCTAGCTACCTCCAAGTTCGCGAGCTTGCCAAGAAAGATCGTGCTTTGCCAAAGAAGCTTCTCGGGAACTCGCCAAGATCATCGTGAAGTCCGAGAGCTTAAAGTGAGTCCGCGGAATGGTTTCGAAGGTTCATCGGAAGACTATCGGAAGTTGATCCAAGGCATCACGGAAGAAGTTGTCATGTGGACTAAAGTGTAAAACGCTTAGGAAACGTCTTTAAAATTCATAGTTACCACGTATTTTGGGTTAGGATTAGATAACCCAAAGTGGGGCCCAACTTGATTAGATGAGTTTGGGCCAAAATTTTGGCCCAAACTGAAGACAAAAGTTCTTCTCCTTCATTCCTTCTCTTAGCTCTTCGCTATTGGTAGCAAGTTTTCTCCTCTAATCACTTAGGAGCCATGCAAAGATTTACAAGATGGCAAGCATGCATGAGGGAAGCTTGGGTGTCATCCATTGAATAAACACATGTGGCCCTTCATTAGGTTAACTAATGACACGTCTTCCTCTTTTTTTCTTTTTGTTTTTTTTTAACTTAATATGAATCTTTCACAAATCACCTCCAATTACTAAGATTCACATTTTTGGTCCCCAACAATAACTTTTAATATAAAACTATTTAGTGCTAAAGAATTGTTAAACATTTCTCGTCTTTACGAGTAGGTCCTTAGAATTTTACAAACAAGTCCTCATATTTTATAAATAGGATTTAAGATTTATTTGGCTCATCTACAGAATTTAAAATGGATAGTAATATTATAATTAAACTCTTATACAAAATTTAGAAATGAGAAAAAAATGAAAGGAACTCTCCCCTTTAAAATAAAAAAAAGTCCTCTAAATTTATCATACCTCTATCGATGAGAGGATGAGGGTAAATTTTCTTTTTCTTTAATGGATAGGCTTTCATCTTATGATCAACTTCCCATGAGAGATCTTGTACAAGTGTGAACCCAAAAACATTGGCTTGTTTAAAAGGGGTGATTTGATCCATCTGTGCAAAGGACTTGAGTCCTAGTGGTAGCTTTTCCTCCTCAAATTTAGATGTCTTTACCCTCTTGTTGTGGATTTTGGTTCACTTTCTTTCTTATTTTTTCTAATAAACTTATCCTTGTCATCCTTGCTCTCGATTTCTTGGATGTGTGAGTTTATTTTCAATTATTAAAGCTCTTTCTACCACATCGAGCAAGTTATTCTTGAAGTTTTAAGATTGATATCCCTTTTGCTAGCCAAGAATTACTTTCAAATCTCTTTGCCTTTCTTGATTCAAATCTTCATATGTGGGGCAAATCTAGAGAGTTCAATGAATTCGATTCATATTTCGCTCGGTTTTAAATTTACTGGATGAGATTAGGAGAACTCCAATTCTTTGCTCTCTAATTCAACCCCTATTTAGTGAACTTTTCTATAAATACCTTCCAAGTAATTAGCTCATGTTTAATTTCAAAAATCCTCTTCATTATTCTCCACTAGTGCTCGGCCTCTCCTTCTAGCATGAAGGTAGCAAGAGAAATCTTCTTATCATCAAGGCAATTTAAAACATTAAATATTTTCTCTGTCTGCATCATCCATTGTTCTGCCATCATTGGATCAGGCTCACCACTAAAACTAGGAGGACTAAGCTTATTAAATTGTTCAATTCCCAACCCAGTCTAGTTTGAAGTCCCCGCTTCATCATTTCTTCCTTGTTGGACTTGTTGTTGCATCACTTGTGTCATAGCCTCTAGAGTTTTCATAATTCCACTCAATTGATTAGAAGTTGATGCAAAAAGGAGAACTAAATGACCTCATCATTCTTACTTCCTAAAAATAACAAAAAAAAAGCTTTTGATCAGTCTCTAAATAGAAATCACTAAATCTTAAAATTTATTATGCATCTAGCATATCAAAATTCTTAGAAATCCTCAAATCATGCTCTAATACCACTTCTGTCACGCCACTCAAATTTTTTTAATCTCTTTTAAGAGGTGTGACCCGGTCTTAAAATCAATAACATTAAGATTTTAACTGCAATACAAATCCAGGATCCATTCTAACAATTTAAGGATACTAAGAACCATTCAAATCAATATTTAAACCCTTAAATTCATAATTCGTAAACCTGTACAATTTCATAAATCATACTCCACTTCATTTATTGATTCATAAAGTCCAAAACTAACTCAACTAAATAACATCCATATCATAAATTCACAAGTGTAGGAATCCACATAATTACCAAACCAACATTTACTACATGTTCATATCATTATACAATTTAAACTAAATATTCTAAATCCTAACATGAGAGGTCCTTTAACTTTTATAAAACACATAAGTTCAGATTTATTGTCGATATTTCCTTAAACATAAAATATATTTATACAACAAAACGTATCATCCATTAAAGCTCAAGCCAAAATCTTATAGCATTCCCTTCCTCAACCCAATTTAAACATTTCAAAGACTAATAAGCTAGCTTGAAAAAAAAAGTTATAGCAATCGGAGTGAGCATAATAGAGCTCAGCAAGTGACTAATATATCCATGGTAAAAAATAATAGTTTAAAAAAACATGGTAATCAAAATACAAAGCAAGATATAAGAAAACATATTTATCATCTTATCGGATACTGAATCGAAAATACCCTCTTATTCAAACCTATTTGGTTCAATAACAAATGAAGTAAAGAGTACTTGGAACATATCAGAGGATGTAAATAGTATTTCGGAACAAATCAAATGATATATAAGACATTACAGAGCATATCAATGGCATATAAAATGTTTCGGAGCAAATCAAAGCAAATGAAACATTTTGAAACATAACAATGACGTAGGAAATATTTCGATGCAAATCAAGAACAGATGAAACATTTCTGAATATATTAAATAGCATATGAAATGGTTTCAAAACATATTTCGAAGGATAACAATGACATATGAGATATCTCAGAGCATATCAGAAGAACAAATTAAAAACAGAAGCTTAAATGTCATATGTGACGTGCATTCATTTCATTCTTATCCAAAGCGAACATATAAATACAAGCAATACTTTGGATATCATATCAGAAACATAGAGGGTGTAGTGGGATCTCAAATAGAATCTTCCACATCTGGGAGCATCATACATCCACGTCTGGATAAAGCTAGAGGGGGCCGGTAGAGCATCACAGGCTCTAAGCATGCACCCTTTACCATTTCTGACAAAGGTCCAAATAATCTCACAAGACACTAGAGTACAAAAGGGTAGTATGAATAATAATATTAGCATATATCGAAAGTACATGCGGAATAACAAAAATATGCGTGTGCCTTTACGAAACAAGGTAGTGCCAACATGCACATTACATAATAGATTTCAGGTATACAAACAATTTCAGGATGAACAATATAAGAATTTCAAAGGACCATTATAAAGCTTAATTAAAGAAGAATTTAGTAGAAATCAAATTTTCAATAGGATGAAACTTGAATAGGTAAAACTCAACAAAATTTCAATTCTAGTAGAATTTGAGTGGTACATTTCATGAATTGTTTGAGTAACTAATTATACTCCAATTTGCTCAAAATAAGTGTCATTGGAAAGCTGTATCAATATATTTTTAGATGAACTTAGATTTGTAAATTTTTGAGTTCCTAACAGGAAGTTACAACAAATAGAGTAAAGTAGGGTCAGAATTTATCATCTATGTTTTGCAAAATTAGTAGACTCAATTTAAACAGATGTTTCAGTAGGAAAATATACTTTAAAATTTCCAATCAGGTGTTAAAAGAAAGATATACAAATTTAGTTTTCAAAGAATCAAATTTTGCATAATTCAGAATATTCACGAGAGAGTTATGAATAATTCAGTAATAGAAGGTCAGAAGTTATAGTATCTATTTTACTGAATTTATGAGGTCTATTCATTCATATGTTTGGATAGGCAAACTAACTCCGAATCTTCCAATTTTTATATTAAATGAAATCTATATAAGTTTAATTTCATGTGAAAGAGGTTTTTCCTAAATCAGAATTTGGTGTAAAATGTTATGGCCACAAGAGTACTGAAAGGTCAAAATCCAAAAAATTTCAGATTCAACATTTGATGTATAAACAGCATAGATATCTTACATGAAGCCACAATCTTCTAATTTTGTAAGAATCAAGATAAAAACAGGAATCAAAATTTTCTCTAGGATGAGGTCAGAACACTTACCTTACAAAAGTTCGATTCCCAACTATGGAGAGTTGATGCAAAACCTTGAGCTAAGATAAAAGTTCTTCTTCTCCTTCAATTCCTTCTCCTTTAATTCCTTCTCCTTCTCTTCTACGTTAGCAGCAAGTTTTCTCCTCTAATCACTTAGGTTTGGATGCAAAGATTTACAAGATGGCAAGCATGCATGAGGGAAGCTTGGGTGTCATCCATTGAATAAACATATGTGGCTCTTCATTAGGTTAGCTAATGGCACGTCTTCCTCTTTTTTCCTTTTTGTTTTCTTTTTTTTTAAACTTAATATGAATCATTCATAAATCACCTCCAATTACTAAGATTCACATTTTGGTCCCTAGCAATAACTTTCAATATAAAACTATTTAGTGCTAAAGAATTGTTAAACATTTCTCGTATTTACAAATAGGTCCTTAGAATTTTACAATCAAGTCATCATATTTTATAAATAGGATTTAAGATTATTTGGGCTCATCTACAGAATTTAAGATGGATAGTAATATTATAATTAAACTCTTATACAAAATTTAGAAATGAGAAAAAAATACGAGGGATGTTACAATATGTGTGTGACCCTCTAAGCCCAATATCGAGTTGGCCGTGAGTCATACCTATCAGAACTCCTTCTGACTTAGTGAATTATTATCTCCCAAATAATTCACTCAACTCATCGACTATGGATGTACTAGGCCACTACGTCGTAATCCCTAGACGATATAGGAGAATCCAATTCTTTGGATCTATTTGTTCTCAATTACCATGTACCTATAGTCCCTTATGTTAGGATCTAGAGTGGCACTAAGAGGGGGTATAATGCAGTGGATAAAAATCATAACTTTAAATCAATTTCGAAAAGAGTTGTGTGTTGAGAAGTTTCGGTCCGACAAAAATGATTTCGGCAAAGTGAGTGTTTCGAGTGAATATGAAAGAAAGTAGAGAGGAGATTGAGAGGTTGCAGCTAAGTAAAGATTGAAATGCAATAATTTAAAACTTACACATCAAGAGAAGTACGTAATGATTTATAGTGGTTCGGTCAAGTGACCTACGTCCTCTTCTGAAACCTCCTCCGATGAGATTCCCGGCTTCCATTATCAATCCTTCTTGAAGGGAAAGGATAAAACACCCCTCTTATAAACTTTTACAAGTGGTTCACACTCTCTCACAGAACTTTTACAAGTGAGGCTTTAGGAGGTGAACACTCAAGCTTTCGAATATAAATTTTGCTAGAGTTTTGACTTAGTTTTTATCACTTCTCAATGTGCTTAGCTAGTTGAGAAGTAATGGGTATTTATAGGCTCAATTGGCTTTAGAATTGAAGCTAAAAAGAGTCATATCCCGGATTTTCGGGTACTGACGGTATCACCGCCTGGCACTGACGGTACCATCGCTAGTTGACCTTGTTCTATCAATGCACTGGGCGGTACCATTGCCCAGTCTAATGGTACTACTGCCTGATAGGGTCCTTGGGCTCTATGGAAGGATGGTACCACCACCTGTCAAGCGGTACCACCACTTGTCAAGCGGTACCACCGTTGACAAGTAATAATTGTCAGCAGCACCACCGCTGACTTGGGGCGATACGACCACCCAAATCACCTGGGAACCTATTCTCGGGGTGATGCCACCACCCCATTCTGGCAATGCCACTGTTAGACATGGTCTAGCAATGTTGAATGGGCCTTGAATTCGGCCCAATCCAATCCAATTAAGGCCCAATTGACCCATACTAGGGTTAATTAGAATTATTACTTATTCCTAACCCTAATTATAAGCTAATTACGAAATTGAAAATATATTCTAAGCAAAAACGTAAATCGGCACATCAGGTCTTCTTCCAGTGAGCTTTTGGCGAACTTCTGGCAGACTTCTAACACACCCTCGGATATCTTCCGACGAACTTCCAACAAGCTCCCGGACTTTATGGCGAGTTCTGACGAATCTTTTGGCAAGCTTCCAAACTTTCTTGGTGAGCTCCGCGAACCTCTGACGAACCTTCCGGCGAACTTCCAAAACCTTTGGTAAGTCCCCGATTCATTCTCGATCAGTTCTGACAGCACTTCCAACGATCCTTCGGACTTCCAGCGAACTCTCGAACTCCCAACGTACTTGACTCTAGTACTTTATGTTATGTCTTCATCATTATCGTAGTTAATCTTGCACACTTATCTCAATAATATGGATTAGATCAAATAACCTATCAATTGACTTCATCATCAAATTCCGAGATTCAACACCTCATCCATCTAATATCTCAGAGACCGTATATCGGGCATGGTACTGTCAGGCCCATACGGTTGCCACTCGAGTCTCACTCTAATCGGATTCTCCCGGAGAACTCTTTCTCTCAATCCAAATGACCCTGGCCATGGATTTGCTTGAGCAAGAATACATGAGATATTCCTCTTAAGATATCGAGAGTGGATGATCCTTTATTGACACTCAATTACCTTCATAAGATTGGGAACCATTCCTGAGAACCAGTTGTACCAGATCTAAAACTTTCCAAACTTATAAGTCCGACATCAAAGAATGGAGTACTCATATAATGTATCTTTGGTGTCTTAAGTCTAAGGACCAGATATACTACTGGGACTATGAAATCACTATCTTACATGAGGTATCGATAATCATCTAGTATTTCGTAAGTGGATCAATCAGTGAACTCATTCTCCAATGACACCTACATTGTATCCTTAGTGTCCCCACACGAGTAGCTATGAGACCAGCCACCTTCATTATATGGATGGGAATACAGCACACCAGTCTGTCCGATTATCTCAATATCCCTCTCGAGTAACCTTTGACCAGGATTATTTAGGGTTTGTGTTTAAAAGTGAATCGGTCTCATTATCGTGGTCTCATCACGATCTGATTCCCATTACATAGATCCAAGGACATCACAATATGCATCTAGATAATATGATAAAATACCAATAATCATAAATAAAAAAATTAATGTAATGTGATATAGGTGCTCACTCATGTGATTGACTTGTGGGGCACCTATAACTAGCAATGTCAACCCCTATCTCTATAGGGGGACAAGTGCCTCCCTTTCTTTTGAGATGTTAAAAAATCCAAAGGGGTTCATGTGGACCTAGGGATGCCAAAAGAGCCTTTGAAAACCTCAAGGATCACTTGGCAAAGCTACCACAACTCACTACCCTGAGTCCCAACGAAGTGCTGAGCTTATACTTGGTGACCATTCAGTTCGATTTGGTTTTGAAGTGATCTACTATGTTAGACATATACTCACCAAGCCAAATTATGCTTCCACTGATTCAAAAGCTAGCGTTTGCACCACAATGCTAGCAGCGAGGAAGTTATGCTTATATTTCAAAGCACATATTATACAAGTGATCACTGATCAGCCACTTCAATAAGTGTTGGCTCGGCTTGACATGTCAAGCAGGCTATTGAAATGGTTGATCGAGCTAAATGATAGGAAAAATTTTGATATCACCTCTGCAGCAATAGTCTAGTCGACAACTACCTTAGAATCGATGTGGCATCTTAAAGACGATGTGGCGCACATGTGAAATACAACCTCAAGGTGATGTAGCAAACTCAGAAATGACACACAACTATAACCATGTAGCTCGGGATCATACAAAGGCATCCCTACATGGCATAGAATTAGAAGAGTTGACTCATGTCATCTAGAGCAAATGAACCGACTGCTTGGAGTGTCGACGATCATTAACAACTTATGTATGACTGACCCTCGAGGAGAATTAAGAGGGGGGGTGAATTAGTGCAGTGGATAAAAACGTAAATTCAAAATAATTTGAAAAGAATTATGCGTTAAGAAGTTTCGGTTCGATGAAAATGATTTCAACAAAGTGATTTGAGTGAACATGATAAAAAGTAGAGAGGAGGAGATTGAGAGATTGTAGCTAAGTAAAGATTGAAATGCAGTAATTTAAAACTCACACATCAAGAGAAGTACGCAGCGATGTATAGTGGTTCAGTCAAATGACCTACGTCCACTTCTGAAACCTCCTACGATGAGGTTCCCAACTTTCACTATCAATTCTTCTTGAAGGGGAAGGACCAAGCACCCCTCTTATAAACTTTTACAAGTAGTTCACACTCTCTTACAAAACTTTTTACAAATGAGACTTGGGAGGTGAACACTCAAGCTATCGAATACAATTTTGCTAAAGCTTTGACTCAGTTTTTATCACTTCTCAATGTGTTTAGTCAGTTGAGAAGTAAGAGGTATTTATAGACTCAATTGGCTTTAGAATTAGAGCCAAAAAGAATCACATCCCAAATTTCTAGGTACTGGCGATACCACTGACTGGCACTAGCGGTACCACTACTAGTTGGCCCTGCTCTGTCAGTGTATTGGGCAATACCACCGCTCAGTCTAGCGGTACTATTGTCTGACAAGGTCCTCAGACTCTGTGGAGGAGCGGTACCACCACTTATCAGGCGGTACCACCGTTGATAGGTAATAAGTGTCAGTGGTACCACCGCTAACCTAGGGTGGTACCACTGCCCAGACCACCTAGGAACTAGTTCTCGGAGCGGTGCCACCGCCCTAGTCTGGCGGTGGCCTAGCACTACTAAATGGGCCCTAAATCCGACCCAATTCAATCCAATTAAGGCCCAATTAGCTCCTACAAGGGATGATTAGGATTATCACCTAATCCTAACCTTAATTATATACTAACTATGAAATTAAAATATATTTCTAAACAAATTATAATCCGGTGATCTTGAGTCTTTTTCCAGTGAACTTCCAATAGACTTCTGACACACCCTCGGATATCTTCCGACGGACTCCTAGCAAGCTCCCGGACTTTATGGCGAGTTCCGATGAATCTTCCAGTAAGCTTCCGAACTTTCTCAATGAGCTCCACAAACCTCCGATGAACCTTTCGGCAAACTTTCGAAACCTTCGGCAAGTCCCTGATCCATTCTCAGTCAGTTCTGGTAACACTTCCGATGATCCTTCGGATTTCTGGCGGACTCTCGAACTCCCAATATACTTGACTCCAATAATTTACTTTATGTCTTCATTACTATCATAGTTAATCCTCCACACTTATCTCAATAATATGGATTAGATCAAATAGCCTATCAATTGACTTCATCATCAAAACCCGAGATTCAACATCCTTTTTGTTGATGACAGGGGGGAGAAGTAATGATGATTTGAATCATGCATGATATAATGCACTTTTATGTCTTGAAACATTGCATGATATCTTGATTTAAAAGATCTATCAATATAATTGATAGGGGGAGTTAAGATTAACTCCATCATTAATTAGTTATGATCATCAAAATAGGGGAGATTGTTGAATCTCGGATTTTGATGATGAAACCAATTGATGAGTTTGATCTAATTTACGTTTTGAGTGATGTAGGAAGCTTCGATCAAGAAGAGATAACTAAAGCAAGAGGAATCAGAAGTTGGGACGGAGTGGAATATGTTAAAAGATTGGACGTTGAACCAGAAGATCGATCGATGTATCGACAGAAGACTTCATACCATCAGTTCGAGCATTGGGCCAAGAAGAGTGGATATTACGCCAAGAAGATCGGAGTTGCAGAGGTCAACTAGCCGATTGGGCAATAGGCTACAAACAAGAGAGGACAGTTGTTATAATTGGGTTGGAATTAGGCCAACTTAATTAGGGGCTAATTGGGCCCAAGTTTAAGCTGTGTTGGGCTGAGTGAAAGGCCTAAACAATGACCCAAGAGGTGGGTCAAGCAGTAGCACCACCAGAATAAGTAGTAGAATCATCGGTAGCTCAGTCTTTGAGACATAATCTCTAAAACTGTGTCAGGTGATGGCACCACCAGATTAGGTAGTGGTACCGCCCAATGTCAGACAAACTGAGCGATGGTACCACTAGTACCCGAAAGACCCTAAATGAGACTAGTTTTGGCTCCAAGTTTGAATATATTTGGAGCCTATAAATATCCTTCTCATCCCTGATTAGCATACACACCAACTAAGAACAAAAATAGGGAAAACGTTATTGCATTTGTGTGAAAATTCCTCCCCTCTAACTTTAAGTTTTGATTAAGTCTAAGAGATGGGTGAGTGGGGTTGTAAAGGTTGTCTCCTAAACTTGTAAAAAGGAGAAAGGGCCGTAAAGAATAGTTAATCTTTACCTATTAAAAGAAGATCGATTAGTGGATACCGGTGGCCTCGACGAAGGAAGAATCGGGAGTGGACGAAGAAAATTGGGAATGGTTTGGTCATTCGACCTATGTCAAGAAGAGGAAGAGACTCAAATAATGCTTAAAATAAGAGTTTACAATACTTCACTATCTCAAGAATGGATGCTTCATCAACCAAGCTTGAGTGGGGTATATATAGGCCCCAAAAAGTTTCAAAAATAGAGCAAAAAGTTTAAATCCCTAAAATTTCATGATACAGTTAGCACTACTACTGACATTGAGTTGTACTATCACTGTAACTTTCAACATGAGTTATAAATCTAGGCTTTGATGGTACCATCATCGTAAAAAATAAATTCTGGGCGATATCACAACCACCCTAGATGGTGCTATCGTTACCATAGGTGGTATCATCATTGAAAACCTTGATAAAATAGGTCTGGTTTAAGTCATCATTTTGGCTTCTAACCGGCTCAATTCGATCTTACTTCAAGCTTAATGGCTTTCATAATAAGTTGACTTTATTTTATCCAATACTAACTCAAAATGGCCTAAAATGATATCGATTAAGAAATTGACATCATCCACACAATATATCTTCAAATCTTTCGACACATTGTCTACTCTTCTAGCCTATGATTTGATTTTTTGATAGTTCATTTAAACCTCTGACACATCGCTTTATCCTCAACATATAACGTAATCCACTAGCATGTCGGCTTCTCTATGATATCTAATCTTTTAACGTGATATCCGATCCTTTCAACAAGATATATGTGTTAGGATCACAGTCGGCACTAAGAGAGAGAGAAGAGGGGGGGTGGTGAATTAGTGCAGCGATAAAAATGATTTTTTGATTCAAAAAGAATTTCAGTTCGATGGAAGCCGTATCGGAAATCGTTTAAACTTAAAAGGATTCGTAAGCGTAGTAATGAGTAGATAAAGCACTTGCAAAATAAGTAAACAAGTAGAGAAAGAGAGGCACACCAATTTAAAAAAAATACAAATGAGGATTTTCTTACTTTCTATGGATTATGATTTATAAAATATTATCAAATTTGATTTTAAAAAATCTACTAAGCCAGAATAAAATGATTTTGAAAAGAGAACATTTTCTTTAAATGCTAAAGCTGTGAATATTTTATTTTGCACTTTGAATGAAAATAAATCTAATCAAGTTTCTACTTGTGACATCGCATATAACATATGACATATATTTAAAATCACACATGAAAAAACTAATAGAGTAAATAAATCTAAAATTAATCTTCTTGTTTATAGTTATAAGTTATTTAAAATACAACTAAGTAAATCTATTAGTGATATGTATACCTACCCTATGGATATTGTTCATGAATTAAAAACTCTTAGTAAACACTATATAAATATTGAATTGATGAGTAAGATTTTAAGGTCTCTTCTAAAAAGTTAAGATTCAAAAATAATGACGATCTAAGAAGTTAAAGATTTAAATAACCTTCCTCTTAAATAACTGATAGAATCTTTAATGATCTATAAAATGACCTATAAACCTCATGATGAAGAAGTGAAAAACTTTCCAAAGAAAAGAAAAAATATTACTATCAAATCTAAAGAAGATTACTCAGAGTGAAAGTTTAAGTGATAATGATGAAGATATGTTACTTCTTACAAAAAAAAAATTCAAAAAATTCATAAAAAAAAGAAAAATCTAGTAAGAAAAGAAGGAAAGACTAAAAGTGAGCCTAATAAAAATATAGCCATATACTATTAATGTAGAAAGCTAAGACACTTAAAAATTAAATGTTCATAATTGAAGAAAAAGTCTTTATCCCGAAAGAAGAAAAAGATGTTTAAAGTGACATAAGATAAATTAAGTGAGTCGAAAGCGAAAGAGCAAATCAATGAAGAAGAAGTGAATATATATCTTAATGGTTTTCAACAATGAAATATTTGACTCTCTTGGAACTTTCTTATCATTTAATGAACTACTTAAAATATTGCATGATTTATATGATGAACTTAAAAAGATTAGTAAAAAATATAGCTTAAAAAAAGCGATCATGCCTCAGTTGTTAATGAATATGATGCATTGAAAAAATAAGCATGACAATTATATGTTAACATCTTATATTTCTTACACTAAATGTGAAATTTTAAAATAATCTATTCTTCAATTTAAAAAAATATATTTTAAAAATTACTAGGATTACATACCTTGAAAAATACAAAAAATGACTTACTTGTCATAAATGAAAAACTAGAACATTACTAAGAAAAATTTATTGATAATGATGATATAATGAAAATCGCTAAAAAGAAAATTATGCTTCCAAGATAAATATTAAAAAAATTAAAAATTAAAAAGAAGTCACTTGATATGATTCTTGTTAAGCAAGAGGATTGATAAAAGAAGATATTGGCTTCATGAGTAATAACATTCATCGAAAATCAACCAAATTTGCATAAAGACCCACTTTGCATATAAAGTCAACCAAATTTGTAAAACAACCCACTTTGTATACTTATACTCCTCCTAAAGTTAAATATAATTTTTTTGAAAAGTTCGATCATTATCCTTTTACATGCTCTCTTAAGAAATATAATCATCTTAAATTAGTTTGAATTCCTAAAGGAACTATAAGTGATTTAAGGCTAAAAGACAATAAAGATAGATCAAACTTGAAAGGACTTAAAGTTAAATTGATACATAAATCAATTCTCTCTTTCTTGTAGGTATATCTCTAAGCAAGACCTAAAAGCAAAAGATAACATCTTGATAATAAATGCTTAAGACACATGACCGAAGATTTTACAAACTTCTCAAAACTCATTAGTCGGGATAAAGGATATGTTACTTTTAGAGATAACAAACTTTTTAAAACTTTTCAAAACTCAGTAATTGAGATGAAAGATATGTTACTTACAAAAATAATAATAATAAAATATTAATAATAAATCAAATCTCTTGATTAAAGATGTACTTTTAGTAGATAGTTTGAAATATAACTTAATAAGTATTTATCAATTTATGATAAGAGATATAAAGTTAAATTAAAATTTCATTCTTGCATCGTTGACATACCAAATAAGAATAATTTTTTTATAACTTTAAGAAGTGATAATGTTTATACTACTGATCTTAATAACTTTCGTCCTACAACTTATTTTTCAACTTTGAATATTGATGTATAGCTTTGGCATAGAAGACTAGGATATGCTAGTATAAAATTGATTTCTCAAATCAAAACTAAAAAACTTATAAGAGGATGCTTAAATTCAAATTTATTAAAAATAAAATTTATGATGCATGCCATTTAGGAAAATATATAAAAAGTGACATTAAACCTAAAAACTAGGTATCTCTAAACTATTACAACTAATTCACACTGATTTATCTAGACCCATTGATATCACAAGTTTAAAAGGTAGTAAATATGCTTTTATGATTGTTAATTATTATAATATATATACTTGGACATATTTTGTAGCACATAAAAATAATTATTTCAAATGTTTTATCAAATTTTACAAACAAGTTTACATTGAAAATGGTTTCATATTTTTTATTCGTAGTGATTCCGATGGTGAATTTAAAAATCATGATTTTTAAAAATTTTAAGATTTGAATGGGTATAATCATAATTTTTTCACTCCAAGATATCTGTAACAAAATGAAGTTGTCAAAAGAAAAAAAAACGAATTCACAAAAGATGGCAAGGATCATGTTTAATGAATATAGCTTACTCAAATATTCTTGTGTTGACTTACTATACATTACTACAACTAGATCTAATACAATAATTGGTGTTGAGCCTTGTATAAGATTTTAGTTTAATCTCAAACAATTTCATTATAAAGTAGAAAAAAAAATTTAGACACTTAAAAGGAATATCTAATATGGGTTATGGTATCTTAAATATGATAATTTTGATTTGATTATTTATGTTGATACCAACTTTGTAGAATATAAAATAGATTTTAAAAAAAGTATCTTTGAAACTTATCAGTTCCTAGGTTATACACTTGTATTTTAGTCATCCAAGAAGTAAAACTCTATTGCACCATCTACAGCTGAAGTTAAATATATTCTAGTAGGCATATACTATGTGCAAATTATTTGGATAAAGATTATTTTAAAAGATTATGAATTTTTCTTGAAAAACATTCTTATAAAGTATAACAATACTAATATAATTTATTTGATAAAGAATTCTATCCAACACTTTAAAATTAAGCACATTAGCATTAGACATCATTTATTAAGAATCATATTAGTATTATGACATATCCCTCGAATTTATTGATACAAAGTATCAACTTGTAGATATTTTCGCTAAACCTTTTAAGTGAGATTCAATTTTGACTTTATTAGAAGATAATTAAGTATATTAAATTTTTTAATGCATGATAAAAGATCTTTTGCTATTACTTCTTCTATAATTCTTTCTTTTTGCAAATGACTAAGAGTGATATTTATCTAAATGACTAAGACTCCAATATTTATCATGATCTTTCTCTTGACTTCTTAGTGTTCACGGTTTAAGATTTATTTTGTAACTCCTTTTGCATTCGTGACTTGTATACTCCTTTCTTTTTGAACAAAATGTTGAAAGATCAAAAAATATGCTAAAAGAGTGGACAATATGTTAAAAGCTTCAAAAATATGTTAGGTGAGTGGTGGATTTGTCAAGGTCTTGATTAAGATCATTTTGGGCCAATTTTAGTTGGTATAGACCGAAATAAAATCAACTTATCATGAAAATCATTAGACTTGAAGCAAGATTGAATTAAGCTCATTAGAAGAGCTTATGCAATGGTATGATAGGCCTAGGTGATAGTACTAAGTCACTTGATAAAAATTGATTATGCTTTGTCAAAGTTTCGATGGTGGTATTGCTTATGACGATGGTAGTATCGCCCAGTGTAGAGGTGATACTACCCAAAATTCAAATTTTATGATGATAGTATTGTTAGAATCTAAATTTATGACTCATGTCAAAAGTTACAATGGTAGTATTGCCTAATAAAATTTTGAGAATTTAAATTTTTAGCTTTATCTTTTAAGTCTTTTGGGGTCTATAAATAGCCTATTTAGGTTTAGTTATTGGAGCATCCATTCCTGAGATAGTAAAATATTGTAAACTTTCATTTTGAGCATAGTTTGAGTCTCCTCCTTTTGATTTTGGTTATAATACCAAGTTATATGAGGTGATAGATCTTTCATAAAAAGTGAGTATAAAGGTTATCTCATAGCTTCAAAACGAAAAAAATTATAACAAGGGTAGTTGATCTTCACCCATTGGAAAGAAGATCAATAGTAAAAATTGATGACAATGAGAGTGAAGAATTAGGAGCAGTCATAAGTCGGGAAGACTGGACCCCTATAAATTGATTTCTCTCTTTACTTGTCTGTTACTAATGACTTGGTATTATTCTCTTTACTTGTAACTTTTTCTTGATTTCAAAATATATTATTTTATCAATCGAGTTTTAAAATCAATTAAAAATACTATAGCATTAATTCATCTCACCTTTTAGTCTCATTAAGATCCTAACACCAGAAGCATCGACGCCCTACAAGTTTCTCAAACTAAGCACAAGCTCTCCTAGATAGACGACATCCTTGGGTACAAAACGATAGCACACTCATGATTGACTCATTGACAATAAGGCAAGTACAACTAAGCATGGTACTATGTATCATCACGAACGATGCCGAAGATCGAATTGAGAGAATCATCATTCAACCTAGCCTTCGACACTGATGCAATCCTACCCTAGAGATGGTATTCCCAACCCCTCAAGTCGAGAGTTTTGATGAAGGATACTTGAAAAAAAGACTCCATGAGAGCTTGAACCTCATTGATGAATCTAGAGCTACGGCACATTTGAAGATGCTCAACTACAAGAAAGCCATCTCTTGACTCTATAATAAAGGCATCCAACCATGGGGAATTGGTCTCAGCAACTTTGTTCTTTGGAAGGTCGAGATAAACGATCTAACATGCTCCTAAGGGAAGTTGGCCCCTAATTGGGAGGAACTCTACAAAGTCATTAAGGTAGTCTAAGATGAGACATACCGTATCAAGACGATGGAGGGGATGCTACAGCCAAGGACTTGGCACATATCCAACCTTAGGAAATTCTATGCCTAATTTGGGAGGCCTCAACTCAAGCGAACTAACTTAGGAACAACGCAAAGGAAATATACTGACAAGTGACTTGTAATTCTAAAAGCTTGTAATTCTATTACTGAAAGAAGAAATTACATTATACAAGTCGAATATTACAACTCAAAATTACACAATCCCACAAAAAAGTAGAAAAAAAAATTACATTATTCGATGGGTGCAAGCGAAGTGTCTCTTGAGGGACCAACCCCACCCGAGGAGGCAATCGAAGCTAGAGTGCCCGAGGAGCCTGCACTAAGGGGAGACTCCTAATTATCATTGAAAGGAACCTCCAGCTACATTGATACATCTTTGTCTACCAGCCAATCATATACCTCCACCTCTAGCTTGGAATGAGTCACCTTGGACCGAGCTAGATCAATAGCCTAGGTCAAATGCCCCCATCAACTTAGAGTTCTCGCTTTAAAGGCACTCGATCTCATCCCCTTTGGTGATGATAATGACCCCCGAGTCGTGAACCTGATCCACTAGCTCCATGAAGTACTGTTGATGATGTAGACAGAAAATAGCTTAGTTAGATTGACCAAGTCACCAAAGTCTAAGGCGAAATGCTAACCTGAGGACTTACTTACCAGGATCCCTGCTTCACACACACCTCTATAAGCACCTCGTATGACTGATTATATATTTCCTTCATTAGAGGGGCAATCAATGGCCCTCGGAGATACTCTGTGGCCTATGGGCCATCCTTCTAAACAACGATAATGATTTGTGCCAATAAAGGTCTTGCATCTCATTCCATCGAGACTTCTTCAATGAGGGCTCCTTGGGACTTGGAGGCTAACTACCTAAAGCCTCCGACATCTTCCTCTTTTGAATTACTCCATAGGCCCGCAAAGCCAAAATGGCTAGGGGAGATGATGCCACAGTTTCTTACTAGGGCTATGACTCTAGTTTTGACTTGAGAACTTGAGAAGAAGGCATAAATGGCTCAGGTGGGGTTACCATGGGCTCCATAACAAATCAATGAGTTGGCACCTTTGAAGAGAGGACAAAGCCTTGCCTTTTCTTGAGCTCAGCAAGGTTCATTCTTGTAGAGAAGCAATTTTGGAATTAGAAGCCTGCCTATCTAATTGAGTAGGTAATGCCTCCGGAAGTGGCACTTACCCCAAGGGGCTAGATTCAGACCAACCTTGACTAGCCAATCTTTATCTATGCACTTGATGGCGAAGGAGGATAGGATCTTTCCGAACCAAAGCACTTGATTACTCTCCTCGTTAGTCAAGAAGGGCAGGATATTGGTGAAAGTGTGTGCATACTAATCTAGACTAAAACTCTAATCTAGACCAGTGCCGATGAAAAAGTACTACCCCTTTCAACCCTTATTGGAGTTCGAGACACCTTTCATCGTAAATCCTTCCCGAGCCACAAGATAGTATCCATTGGACCTCTATAGACTCAGAGACAAGAGTGAAACAAGTTAAGGGTCGAGTTTAATTGGCATGACAGCATTCCTTGAGAAAGGCAATCAAATAGAGTCACAAGTTAGGCGTCATTTAGGAGGGAGAAATCTTCCACCAACAAAGAAACTCTAAGACAAAGGGGTGGAGGGGGAACTTGAGCACAGCCTCTAGTGGGTCGACTTAATATATAGGCAAAGGTAATATTCTAGTGGGTCGACTTAATATATAGGCACATAAGTTCGAACAAGTGCTAGTCAGCCCAAGAGACATTCATCTAATATTCTAGGGGAATTGATAACCTCGTGTGCAAGCACTCAAGAAACTCAGGAGTCACAACCGAGTCTTGATTGTAAGAACCCTTCATGATCTAAAGGTCCCTTATGACCTTTGAGTCAATTAAAACCTCCCCTCTCGAGAAAGAGGATGAAGCCCCCTCCATTGCCCTTGAGCTAGGACTTCGACCCCCTCGACCATTAGCTAGCTAAGAATTCGAGACTCGAATGAACTAGAAGAGGACGTATTCTCAACCTAGTGGAGGGAGAAGTGACGAGTGTTTCAAAGGTTTGAGATAGAAGGAGAAGGGTAAAAAAGTAAGAGAAGCAAGTAAGGATAGGCTCAGGATACAAAGTGAGCCCAACTATGAATGGGGTGGGCCATCTTATATCCCTTGGAGCATCACTTCACCTTCGAGAATGCCAATTCGACTCTCAAGGCTCTTGCTCGATATAACACTTAAGAATTTTCTTACCAACAAAGGTTTGACCTAAGGAATTTGACTCGGAGATGCCCCTCTCGAGCTAAGCATGAAAATACACCCGCGACGCCCCTCTTGAGCTAAGCATGAAAATATACCCAAGATGCCCTTCTCAGATTAAGTATGAAAATACACCCAAGGTACCTTATGCTTAAGATGCAACCAAAGGATGGGGAGCCCGGAGCCTGACATATAATGATTGCCACACAAATCATGAGTCCATCCACCATGCCTTGAGTTGGAGCAGGGTGTGCCTCGATGTCCGAGAAAAACCATAATACATACCTTCGAAGGCGACAAAATGATAGGGAAATCCTCGGCCTCCCAATTATAGCTTGTCACGTGGCTGCCAACTTAGCCTAGAGAGAGGAACTTGGATGACATGGCAGCCACCCAAGATCAACAACAACAGCCACCGTTGGAGGAAATATTCAACCTATACCGTTGAATATTTCATTGGGGGCTCGACCTACTACGAAGGCCCATTGATTTACTGTTATAAAAGTCAATTACTATTTACTCATGACTTATGACTCTACTCTTCATTTCAATCTTGACTTAATCGTGAAGGTACTTAATCGAGCACCCCACCTAATTCTGATCTTTTTATTGGTCAGCCCTCTAGCGAGGGCTCGAGTCGCATCCTCATTCATGACAAATGCATCATCGACAAATTTGTAACATTATCACGATCAAGACAGGAAATATCCCTAACTTTGATGGAGACGGAGAGTTGTGACCATGTAGACTGACCAATGCCAGTTCTGTTGAACGCTGAGCTTTTCTGTTTGGCTTACAACATTTGGAAGTTAACTCCAAAAGGAATATTTTGGTGCAAATGGAGGCACAGTCGGTTATTCATTTTGTCTCTGGATCCACTAAGGTTCCATGGTTTTTTAACTCTGATCCTAGACGAGAACTTTTGCCAAACATGTTAATGTTGTTCAATTCAAACACATCGATACAGTGCTAAATGTTAGAGCTTCCTGGCTCAATCGTCTAGAGCTTGATATTTTAATCTTTCATCGAGGGCAACAGAATCTTGCGCTAGTGTCACAAGAGAAAAAAATATTCATGAATTCTAATTTTAAAATTCTAATGGCAGAACTAAATAATTAAACTTCTAATACTTCTTTTTCTGTTTTCGTGTGATGCTTTGTGCATATACACATAGGGAAAATCGTATGAAAGCAAAATGCAAGAAATGGTATGAGAAGGGATCATAATTGTTGATGTAGGTCTGCTCTACATAAAAAAAGAAATATTTTGGTACAATAAAATGGGAGGTCATTAAAAAAAAATCAATTTACTATAAAAAATAAGATATCAATGACAAAGATATAATAGAAATGTTCTATTTATATGCATACACTTAGAAAGGCACGTGAAATGAAAAATGCAAGCAAGATTTGGAACGGATCATAATTGTTGATAATCTTTTTTTTTAATAGCACCGAAAGTGATTTGGATGGATCATTTAAAATTAAAATTGACTTGCATAACAAAAAGAAGACATCAATCCGACCAATTAATTTCATGGGGCTTAGCCAATTATTTCAATCTTTTATAAAAAAAAATATCCATGAAAAATAAGAATTCATGCTATGGAAAGATTTTTTAAATTATTTCTACTATGGCATGTGTCAATATTTTGCTATCATTTTGAGAAAAAAAATGATAATATTGCTCCTCCATTGACCTAGAATTTTGGTCTTTAGGGATTATCATCTTCATCCAGTAATAAAGGTTTTAATTTATTAACAATTGAAATGCATATTTACCTTTAAGTGATAAAAAATAATCATTTCCTACAAATCAACAACATATGGAAGCAGGGGTCTGCTCGGTTGTTTGAAGTTTGGCAGCCTATCAATCTATTGAAAGTCTATTCGCAACAGTTGGCCAAGTCACAATTGTATGGTTTCCTGCAGATAGCCTGGTTGCAGCATTTATACAAATTTTTGCAGACATGAAATTAAACTTTTTTGCATCTCTACTACGAGCGAAAACACAGGACAAACTGTATCTTCGTAGCACAGAAGACAAAATATCAAGGGGTACTTAAGCAAACAAGAACCCCGTTTGACTCAACAAAGGATGGATGGCCTAAGAATCAGCAATTACACTGGCTTTGACAAAAGTAAAAAAGACCACCTTATTGCTTTTTTCTCATTTTTGATGAATGTATACAAAACATCCACAGAATCAGGAACTCATATGGCTTGAGTTAAGCATTTCAAAACTTCTCTAGTTATTTTGATTTTGTGATCAGTCGCTAATAGCTGACACATAACAAAGAAGTATGTATAAATCTATTGCTGATTGGTATACTGCACAAAGAAATTCAGTTGAAACTGGATTTGATGGTTTCTAAGCAGAGCTAATACTTGGAGATAATCAGCAGCAAGAATCAGAGTAACAGACGTGCTAAATAAATAAAATCGAATAGGCCCAAGACTGAATTATATGGTTTGGCTTCAAAACCCAGTGAATTATGAAAAGCAATCAAGTTAATGTTTAATTTTATACTTTAATTGCAATTCTGAAGCTGGATTTTATGCAAGAAAGAACTTGAGAACATTCAACTGAATTTCCTTTACTTTTAATTGGTGTGGTGAACAGAGTAAGGATCCATCTAAATTTCATAAGTAAATCCTAAAGAGCTTCAGGTCAAAAGGAGCAAAACAGATGAACAAAACTGAAGTACCTCAATGGAAAGCTGGAAGAATGCAGCTGCAACTGGAATGTGGTCATTTCGCAATGCCTGAACTCTTATGAAGAACATGGTCACTCCTGATGGCAGCAAGAGCCTGTGTGATTGCCTCATTCTAATAATGCAGTACAAGCAGGCAACAACAAAGCCCATTTGAACCTCACTGAATTATCCTTACTTCGAACCACCTAACTAGCACAAGGAGCCTCTGAAAAGGTTTGCATAATTTCTTCTAATGCTCAAAATTTATTGCATCAGATGATTTTGATGCCTTTGGTGCACCACTGACCTTACCTGTCTATATCCATACACTGTTGATTCTGAGCACAGAGAATAGATTTTGAATCACAAATTTTAACATCATGACCAAAAGAATTACTTAAGAAGCCAATCTCTGTCTCTTCGTCATCACTATCGATATGTTTTGGCGTCACATGGTTCTGGTACCTCCTACATCCGATGAGAAACACATTGAAATAATACCTCACCAAACTTTCCCTCCGCTTATAAGGAAAATTCAAATAAAGCTGGTCCCAAAAGTTTTTGTTTAGAGATGGACGATTCTGAATGACTATGTCCCTGAACTTCTTTTCTTCTTCCTCTGTCCACGAAAGTGCAACTTCCTCACCCATACTTTCACATTTCCAAGCATGGAAAGTTGTGCCAATTTCACATTTCAATTGAAGCCTCTTTTCTGCAATGTGAAATCTAATACACTCCACAGAGCCTGGCCATTCACACTGACAGGTATTGGGCCTCCCTCTTCCAATAGAAGCATAATCCAATACTGGACTCCTTTCTTGATTTTCAGGAGGCCAGGTCCGTTTGCCCAACCATTTTAATGTATCAGAATCAATAGACAAAACTGTAGGCTGGCTGGTCCAGTTTGGCACTTGTGCTTGAAAGCGTGCACCCACAGGTCTCAGGGCCCATTGTTGATCTCTAGAAAGCCACCCAGCAGTTTGAAGCCCCAGATTGGTTTCTGTTGCTTTAACCTGGTTTGTTGATCCAAAACCATTTCCATAGACAGAAGTGTGTATCTTTTGCTCTTCATCTCGTACCTAAACATGACATGTTTTTAACCTCAATTAAGAATTTTATCATAAAGTAACATAGCTGCAACTAATAGTATTGAACACATGCAAATGCACAACCCCTGAATAATGCAAACAAAGTCTCTCTCATGACTTAGCAGCAGAGTTATGTAAGACCAGTTGGCATAAATTGCATCAACATCAGTCAACTCATACAGTATGGTCTATATAGTAGAGCAAAATAAAAAAGGTTTTGAAGACTCAGTTCAGGTAAAACAAGAAAAGGTAAAAAAGAAGATGGTAGATAACATATAGCACCTTAAGGTATCATTTTCATGATCATGAATATCCAAGTATTTCTAATTTACCAACTACGAAAAATTAACTACACCTTGAGGTTCAAAATGCAAAGATATATATTTTACCAGTGATTCTTAACATCAAAGAAATTTTTTTGGTTGTACATGATTATGGAGTTATCCTTGATATCTTTTGTGATATGAAAATGAAATGTATGATTAGCCTACTACCCAAACTTCTAACCAAGGAGTTACTCTTCAATTTTCACATTAGTTCCACCAGAAAATTTACATCAGAAATGGTAGTCAAACATAATCAGAAGTAATTCCTATTATTATAAATAACTATATGCTTTGCCTCAGATTTTGGATCTTTCTAGAACTTCAATGGTTCAATTAGCATGTGATTTCTAAAAGAGATCACTCTTTCTTATCTTGTAAGAATAAGCACTGAAAAAGCATTCAAAATTATATATCTAGATAGTGCCTCCAGGTGTTAAGGTATCCTTTCTCAAGGTTAAACTATTCATATCCTGAAAATGATTTATACTTTCTGGACTAGTACCTTCAATAGAAAATTTTCATAGATCAAATGTCTTGTAAGTAAAATCTGCTTCCCAAGGATTTCTCAACACCTACAAGTTTTTTCCTTTATGGAAAGAAAAGAACTTGAAGATTATGCAGATTATAATGTTCTGGTGACAAATTAATATTTATGCTAAAATGACAAATCTTTACACACTTCTGGAAGGCACTGAAAATGAGCAATGCATATTATGAGCTCTGCAAGTAATTGACCAAAATCCAAGGTGCATTAATAAAGGGGAATCACAGACATTGACAAACAAGCAAAAATGTCAATGCCATCAATGGCGAACCTATTTGATCAGTAACACATGATTGTTGTTATTGTCATATGCTTTCAATAGCAAGAACTGTCATACCACCCAAAAAGGTAAAAAATGAGCAGTACATACTGGTGCCTGGACAGGTACATGGACAGTTCCCATTTTGGGCAATTCGGTCCAAATCTTATATAAAAACAAATAAATCCTAAAGTAAGTGTGATGCCACCCCAATTAGGGCTTGCTATCCATTTCTCACAGCGTTGTTACCGTCGTTGTCATCGATGCTATCACTACCGTTGTGGGACATTGCCTGCCTGTTCGCCGCTGTTGCAGGACGTCGCCTGCCCATCCGCTGTCGTTTATCTGTCTGGTACACACCCTCCTCTCCTCCTCTTCTTCCTTCTCCTCCACACCTCTATCTTCTTCCTTCCTCCTCCACCGCTCTGTTTTCTTCCTTCTTCTTCCTCTACTACTTCCCCTTGTTCCTTCTCCACCACTCTGTCTTCTTCCTCCACCTCCTCAATTGCTCTGTCTTCTTCCTACTCTTCCTCCATCGCACTGTCTTCTTCCTCCTCCACTACTGCTTCCCCTTCTTCCTCCTCTACTACCTCCCCTTCTTCTTTCTTCTTCCTCCTCTGTTTGTCCACTGCCCCTTCCTCTTCTCCCCTTTTTTTCTTCCTCTTTAAAACACCGTTACATACATGTGTACTGACTAATGGTACACTAATACTGATCGGTATGTACCAGTCCGATCAGAACACTGAGACAGGTTTGGTAACTGAAACAGTGATTTTGTTCAATGGTACAAAAGTCACACTACATTGGTGCTCACAAATACTGCACCTCTCAAAAAATGTTTGACAACCTAAACAAGGCAACTAATATAAGAAGAAAATGCAGTAAAAACTAAAAATTATTGAAGTTCCTCAATCATTATTAGTGAGTCAAAGAGGGAGAGAATCAATATGATTGTATCATCCAGGGAGATCCTCAAGTATCATGTAGTCAATACCAAATAGTTGAGATATTATAGTTTGATATTATTGTTGTTGTTTCAGAGGTCCTCAAATATGCCGCGGATAAAATGAGGCCCTGCTTGATGCATTTAATGCATGGTGAAATGGTTGAACTTCATATTCCTAGTGAAAATCAGATAGAATGTAGAATAATCTATATGCCCCAAATATGATGTCCCTGACCTCCTTAGAGTTAATTACAGTTTAATTTGACAAAATAAAATAAATAGGCAATTTCAAGAAGGGTACTTACTAAAAAATATGTAGAAATTAATATCTTAGAGCAATTGCCTTGTATTTATAATCATCTTAACAGTCTCCCCATGAATAAAACTATTTGATTGCTTGATTTCTTTTTATATTAAAGTAGAAATTTGTACTGTGAAGCACTTGAGATTCAATCATGAACCACACTGATTATGTTCCTATAGTTGGACATTCTCTACAAGAACTGGATTTGTTTTTAATATATTTTTATTAACCAAAGGTATCCTAGAGAACAGAAAAATATATCTTGCATGACAAGAAAGTTTATCCTGACAAGTTTACTCAAAGATTATATCAAGAATAGCTAACTTTTCCACTGAAATCAGTACTGTAATCAAAACCTACTAATGCACTAAACTATCACAATTCAAAATCATCAGTCTTAGTTCTAAGGTAATCTTAGATGTGAAGCAATGCAACAATAAGAAATAAACTTGGTGCATGAGAAATAAATTTGGTACATGAGAAATGAACTTGGTATGTAACTTTGGATCAACATGCTGATGCAATGTTGGAAATTTTGCTAATTGCCCGCTGGCTGAAGTTCTTGACTATTTGTTTAATTATGAATGTTAACCTTTTAATCAGCATCAGGGCATTCAAGCATTCTAGTGAGCTTCTGGTGTGTTCCTCCAACTCATTAATTTTGGCAGTTATTACAGTTATTATGTCCATGTTTATCACACTGGACAGGCTTTACTAGATGCAGTACCCGGTTGCTTTCTACTGCAAGAGTATACTAGTTTGCTTAGTTGTGGTCTCTCAAGTAAAAAATGAATAGACAATGTAAAGCTATGAACCCGGCTAAGGATTAACAACTGCCTTAAATATATTTGAATATCGTAGACCTGGAGGAATTTTTTTGACATCTAATTACATAGATCCAAGAAACCGATGGTTGCTATTTACTTAATGATGCAATGTCATATATAGAGAAGAAATAACATAAATGGTATTCTTGCTCAAAAAGGTTAAGACTTGTGAGAGTACAAAGATTCTCATAGTCCGGGCAATGTCAAGGTTTCTCATCTAAACTAGTTCAAACAAAACAAATAACATGGAAAATGGAAACATATTTAAACTGAAGCAGAAAAACCAACTTAAAGAATATGCATTAAGCATGGTAATCGATGGGATAAATTAGTCAAATAATTACACTTTCTTGCTAGGTGCCATGTCCTTATGAACAGTTGCAGTTTAGGTTTCCTTTTCAGAAGTTTGGTGCTGACATAAATGCCCACAAGGGACTTTCATGTCATCATTCACATAATGTGTGCCAGGTACCATATAGAGTATGAAAGCGTTGAATAACTTTTTACATGCTTACCAAAACCTAGGTACATGGGATACTCATATGTTCACATAATGTGTGCCAAGTACCATATAGAGTATGAAAGCCTTGAATAACTTTTTACATGCTTACCAAAACCTAGGTAGATGGGATACTAATATGTTAGTGACACATCTAACCCTATTGCGTGCACCAATAGCAAGAATGTAAAGCAGAAAAGGACAAGAAGTTATTTTAGTCAACATTTGCTAATAATAATCTCAGGTTGGCCTTCTGACAGCCAAAACTCATAAAACATAAAGAATACATTTAATGCATAACATTTTCAAAAGAAGAGAAATCAACTCTAATCTACAGAAGTTGAGAATCATTCAGAACATTTCAACTTCTTGTTAGCCAGCACTTTGAATTAGACTTGCCACTCGATGTTTTTATATAACTTCTACCACTATGACATTTGGGGAACTATTTAACATTTGTGAAGCAGAGCCACACACAGGACGAACTATGGGCAAACAGAAAAAGAAAGGTTACCTGTAAATGCAACTGATTAGGGTTCGTTCGACGAATTCTTCTGAAGAACATTGCCTGCCTAGACAGAATTGCCAGAGCATAGAACTCCCCAGCTGCATAAGTCTTACCTTTACCTTTATCCGATGGCCATGCCTTCGCTATGTAAGGATCATCCGCAGGACTCTTTGCCAATTTTCTGACCCAACCCAGCATTCCCGCAAGATCATTCCGCTTCCTCTTATGATGGTTAAACCCCCCATTAGCAATGTCCTCCAGGATAACAACATCGTCGCTATCGCTCCCAACATCACTAAACGGCGTCGAGCATTGATCTTTACTTGTACTTGGGGGCATCCTAGAATTACAATCACAATCCTTCTTGTGATTCGCAGTCCCTCGAGAGCCGCATCTGGTCACCAAAGAGCTTGGGTTCGTATATCCCGTTCGCTCACGCGTTGGCTTCTCGGCGGAACCTCTTTGCAAACACTGGTCCAGCGCATCCAGATACTTGAAGAAGACCAACTTCAACGACGATCCGATGCCCGACTCGAACCCTATTGCCTCGGCCACCGAAGGCCATGCATGTGCATCAGACACCGCATCGTAGCCACCTTTTCCTTGAACAACAGAGTAGAGCTTGAACAGGTCGACGGAGAGCCCATCGCCAAGGACGGCCGGCAGCGGGCGGATCTCCCCCCTCCTGTAACAGATCTCGTTGAGGAAGACCGACAGGATCTGATCAAAGAGATAGCTGAGGTTGTTCTCGCCACCGGGCGGCTCCTTGGGGGAGACATCAAGTTCGGAGCAAAAGCCGAGGGTTTGGAGCTTGCGAAGGATCTCCGCGACGGACTCGAAGGGGGCGGCAGTGGAGGGGGAGCATCCGGCCATGGAAGGAAGAGGGCCGGGCGAGGCCGCGCGGCCAGTGGAGGCGCCCGCGGTCTGCCGCTGGCCTTGCGCCACCCCAAGCGGGGCGCGGCCCGAATGAGAGGAGGAGAAGAGAGGAGAAGGGCTTTAAGGCGGAGCGAGAGACGGTATCGACGGCTACAGGAGATCAGAGATTTTCTACTTTTGCAAGTAGGTGAAAAAGATTAAAAAAACGAACGAGAGGAATGACAAGATCGGAAGAAGGAAAAATATTTTTTTTATTTTAATCCCTCGAAACAAGAAGAAAATAAAAAACAGAAGAAAAGTTTCGGTTCCATTTTTTGTCTTTTTCTCATCTTATTTATCTTTTTGGTATTTGTTTCGGTATGATTTGTTTAGGACTATAACATGAACAATCTATTATTTATTTTAAGACTAAAGATTTAAAATCTTATTTTATAAATTTTAGTAGTCAACAATACACTTATTTACTTATTTTAGATCGAAAATTTTTAATCTTATTAATTATATTTTTAAAATAAAAAACTCTATTACCTTGTTCAAAAAATTGTCCCTGTTGCTTTATTCAATTCACGTGAAAGTGAAAGAAATTAGTGGATCTTCCTAAAACAAACCCAACACGGAGGAAAGAGAGAGACAAATGTTGTACGAGTTAATAGAATACCATTTGCGCCCTAAAGTTTCCTGTTAAAACCTTTCTCCGCTCAATTAGCTATTCAATCTAAGAGAGCGGACCAATGTCTCAAAATTATAAAATAAGTACTTAGTGGAAACATTGGGACATGGAATTCAGGTTTGACATTGCTAACGCCAGGGACACATGATTGGTATAATTTCTGTTCGTGTGACAACAAAAGGGTTGCAAGATGAAGAGCAAAGAGATTAAAAGGGTTTATTTTCATGGTGATGAGATATTTAGCCTTGTTTATAAAAATGGATTGTGATTATGCTAATAACCTTATTAATCTCATTAGCAAATATATATTTTAAGATATCAAAAATTGATCATGTTAATATTTAGATACTTTATTTTCCTTAACCCCTATATTTAAATGGCCAATACAAACGTTAACTAATAAAAAAATTGATCATTTATATCACAAGTTTTATAAGTAGAGGAATCCTATATGTTAAATGTAAACTAGTTTAGCAATTACCACATGATTATCCCCATAGTAGTAGAATATCCAAATCTCTCATTCTCTTCTTTTTTTTTCTATTTATTTATTTATTATTTAGTTTACTAATAGGATATACATTATCATCCTCGTTAGGGCCCAAAATAAGAGAATAAATTTTTCATTTTATCATTTATGATAAGAAAGATAATTATAAATTTTCTTCTCATCATTTATGAAGAGAGATAATCATAAGCTTTCTTCTCACTAGAATACTTTTCCTTGAACTATTAGTGTCCATACTTATATATTTTAGGTTACTAATTTGAATATCAAAGGGATTATATCAGAAAACATCTTTCGATCTTAGTCTTCGTACATGTGACACTTCGGGAGTTTGATATTCTCACCTTGGAGACACCTCGGATAATCCTACATAATTGGGTCTAAACTATGTTGAGCTAATTAAAATGTCAATGATATTTTTTTTATAACATGTTGAAGCTAGAAAGAGAGTATGATGTTACAAGAACATCCGCTTGCCAATCTTCTTAAGGAATGCCCAAGCAATGAAGCCCTGTCCCCAACCCATAGTATTTTTACTTGGGGCCAACAACACCTTTTCCACATATAGATGCATCTATCTTGGCATAAATGTCAACGCATTGCTAGTGTTCATTCAATAACCCAAGGGTGACCCCAAGTCACCTACTCATCCATGTTGAGACATTCCTAAACCTAATGATATTTTTCCATAACATATTGATGTTGAATCTCGGATTTTATGATGAAACTAATTGATCGTGTTTTGATTATCTAACTACGTTTTGAGTTACGCAGGTCTACTCTCAATTAGGATTAGATAATTAATGTAAGAAGAATCGATGTTATACCAGAGGAAATCATATCAGAATATTGGACGTCGAGCCGGAGGTCCGATCGATGATCGGCAGAAGGGTTCGGACAAAGAAATCGGGCATCGGGCTAAAAGGAGCCGAGTTGCACCAAGAAGATCGGGGCTGCGGAGGTTAGCTACTGATTGGGCAACAAACCTCAAGAGAGGACGATGCGTCAAAGTGTCGGACGGAGCACCGATAGGCCAATGATGTGTCGGGCGATATTTCGATTCGCGTTGTAATAATTGTCTAGATTGAAGTAGGATTGAGTCAAAATTGAGTTGGTTTTGGATGAAATAATACTAACTCAGTTAGAAGCCAATTGGGCCTAAATTGGGACTGATTTGGGCTCATTGGGAGGCCCATTAAATAGCCCAAAAGTTGTTATAAGCGGTGACACCGCCAAATTAGCGGTAGAACACCTATGAGCTAGAAAAGTAAAAAAAGAGCACTTTTCCAAACTTTAGGCGGTGGCACCGCCTAGCATAAAAGCTGCAATGGTGGTACCGCTCCAGGCTGGTAGTAATATTGCCAATGTCAGGCGGTGGTACCACCAGCACCCGGGAATCTGAGATAATTCAAATTTGAGCTCCAAATTTGAGTCACCATGAGGCCTATAAATATCCCTCTCATTCATGGTTGAAAAACATATAAAACATAAGAAAGAAAAAGGGAAAACCCTGTTGTAATAGTGTCAAAATCCTTTATCTAAGCTTTAAGTGTGATATAGTCCAAGAGAGGGGTGAAAGGCTTTGTAAGGATTACCTCCTAAACTCGTTAAAAGGAGATTGCTGTAAGGGAGTTGGTCTTGACCCTTGAAAGGAAGACAACTAGTAGAAAAGTCGGTGGCCTTAAAAGAAGAGGAATTGGGAGTGGATGTAGGTCGTATTACCGAACCACTATAAAAATCTAGTTTGCGTTTACTTATTGCTTTTATCTTTCTACAAACTATTTTATTTGATTGTCCTACTTCCTTATCACTATCTTTCTTCATCTCTAAACTCTCTCAAGTTAATTACATTTTTGATACACTTCAATCGAAATCAGTTTTAGTCAAAATGAGATTTTCAACGTACGAAGTTTCTGAAATTTATTTTAAATCGTCAAAATTTATCATTCTTAACCGCTATACTAATTCACCCCCCCCCCTCTTAGTGCCTCTCTTGATCCCAACAATTAGTATCAGAGCCTCATTATTTCTCTTTCAGATTCACACCTGTGAGAAATGACACTTCATTGCTTTCAAGAGGAATTTTTGATTGTTCATCCTCCGTTGTTTAACGGTTTGGACTACACTTATTGAAAAACTCGAATAAGAGTTTTCTTGATTTCTATGAATTTGGATTTATGGAATATTGTTGAAAATGGTTTTCAACTTCCCTCTATACCAATGAACGAATGGTCGGATTTAGAAAGAAAATATTTTTCTTTAAATGTAAAGGCTATGGATGCCTTATTTTGTGCTTTAGATAAAAAAGAGTTTAATTGGATTTCTATGTGTGAAACGGCTTTTGATATTAAGTAAACACTTGAAATCACGTATGAGGGAATTAGTAGAGTCAAAGACTCGATAGTAAACCTCTTATTGCATGATTTTGAGCGCTCCCGAATGACACCAAGTGAGTCTATCGACGACATGTACACCCATTTCACGGATGTTGTCAATAGCTTGAAAAGTCTTGGTAAATATTTTTCGAATTCTGAACTCACTAACAAGATCTTAAGATCCCTTTCAAAAAGGTGGGATTCTAAAGTAACGACGATACAAGAAACTAAAGATTTAAATGAATTTCGATTGGAAGAATTAATCGGGTCATTAATGACCTATGAAATGATACTCTTGGAACACAATGAACATGATGAACACATGAACCACCTTCCAAAGAATAGGAATGATTTGAAATTTTGGACAAATGAAGACCTCTTGAGTGATAACTCAAGTGATGGTGATGAAGACATTGAACACGTAACAATGAATTTTAATAAGTTCATTAAATAAAAATATAAAACTAAAAATGAACTTAAACGAAGGAAGAGGCCAAAGAAGAGAAAGGCACCCAAGGACGAATTAAGAACTTCCGAAAAGCAAATGGCAAATTATGCTTTGACGGGCTTCGACTATAAGGTAAGCAACTTAACTCCCTTGAACTATTTTGAAGTTACATGATGTTTTTCATGAGTGCTTAAATTAGATAGTAGGAAATAAAAATTATTTTAAAAAATTATATTATGTTTTTCTTTCTAGTATTTTTAAAAATTAAAATGATACTTGCATGATTTGTGATATTGCTTAAGATTAATCCATGATTATATATCTTGATGATTTCGGCTTTTATGCTTAATGATTTTATGGTATCATGCAATGAGGATTTGAAATAATGTTGATTTAAAAAACTTCTATCTTGGATTAATGGGTCTTAATCCTTTTTATGATGAAATTCTTAGATGATGTATGTCTTCGTGAAATCAATTGCAAAACTAAAAGTTCTAACCCACATTGCTATCATTTTTTTAAAAATGAAAGTAACATGGCTTTGATAATGATTTTGAATGATGCTTGGCTTTTGTGTGAAAATGTGAACATGCTTATATAAAATCAATCACATGAAATAAAATACATAAAAATGGAAAATGTGTTATCATGATGTTATGATGTTTATGTGTTTATTCTTGATAGCTTCGATGAAATCACCTTTTCGGTCTTAAACTTGATACACAACTTTATAGAAAGAGGACTTGAGCATGCTTACATGTAACTAATCTACATTGTTCTAAATAAAATTTCTGAATGAAAGATTTTGATAATAATATCCAATTTGTAAGATGATACATGGCTTTCGAATAAAAAATATTGAACATGCCTTTTGAAATCATACTTGATGATGAATATCTCAATATTAAAATGATGTTATCATGCTTGAAAGCGATGGAATCATGCTTGATGATTTGTTTTATGAAATTTTTTCCTTTGCGTCTTGAGCTTTCATGATTATCTCAATTTGACATTAAAAGACAAAGGCATGCTTATTTAAAGTAAATCATAAAAAGGAAATGTATGATCTTGAAATTTTTTCTATCTCTAAAGTTTTCGATTTTGATGAATCCATGTGAATCTCTTGAATCGAATATTTTGGAAAATGTCACATGCTTAATGTGATTCGACTTAATAATCTTTATGAAAAAATTTATCTTTTCGTCTTAAATATTGATATTTATTTTTATTAAGGGTAAAAGCATGGTTATAAGAAGCAAATCGCATATAAAAATGAAAGACGATCCTCTATCACAATCTTATCGATTTTTCTATAGGAAATTCATGAATCCATGCTTGTTATGTATGAATTTATTAAATATGATTTTGAGGATGATTCCGGATTTGACAAATGCTTGATTCACATTTATGACATAAGATATATTTTAAAATGAATCATGCTTCAATCATGTTCTATCTCCCTTAATTCATTTTGTTCTCCTATATATCTTTTTAGTTACTAAAAGAGAACATTTTAAATGAATCATGAAATTGATGATTTTATCAATAATCTATTTGTCATTTTGAATCTCTAGAAAGTTGATGATGTGATAATAACTTTTTTATGTTATGAATCTCGTAAATGATTTTGATTTAATTATGGATTTCGAGTTGACAAATTGATGTGAATGAGATCTTTTGTTTCAACCGAATCATGAATTTTCTTTTGACTTCTTGACTTGAGAAATTTCAAAAAATGTGATTATCACTTGATACTTGATACTTAAAATTTCTTATAAAATGTGACCATGATGAGAATTCCTATACATGGATCAAGTTGCTCTTTGTGCTATTTATTCTCAAATGAATCATGTTCTTCTTAAGCCTTGATATCATATCCTTCATGATATAGAAATGACATAGTTTCTTTGCTACGTAAGTCTTATATGATAATTCAAAATTGATGTAAAAGGAATGTGCTTAATGATTGAATCATTAATTTATTTTTTTTATTATGGCTTGAAAGTGAATGTAAAGAAATCATTTATGAATCATGATTTGGATTTCTCGGAACTATTTATTGGAAATTCTTCTTATGAAATTATGATCATGATAAAAATTCCTATGTATAAATCAAGATCTTATGTTTAATCTCTTAAGACTTCTTGTTATTTCCTAAATAGGAGACTTGTCAAAATGATTCATGAACATTTTGATTTATGACTTTTGGATTCATGTCTTGGTTTCGATGATTGAAACATTATATACTTAAGTTGATTCTTTTTATGTTTCAATACTTCCTTGTATGCATCATATGATGATTAAAAAATTAATATATATTTTTATTGATGTAAATTTATAATTGATATGAAAAATGGATGTAATTGAAATTTTCAACCATTGAGCCCTCCCTTCTTTTTGACAAAATCAAAGGGGGAGCTAGCTTGCTAATAAAGGAAAGCTAGTTGTACTTCTCAAAAGAAAAGGAAGCAAAGAAAGTGTAACTTGCACATCTCAAGAAGCGAATGAAAAATTACTATCTTGCCTATCTTTAGAAAGAAAAATACAAACTTGCATATCTTTGAAAACTATTAGCTTGCATGTTCAAAGTTATGTATATTGCAAATCTTTAGCTTGAAAATTGAATTAAAAAATCTTGCTAGAATAATTATAAAACTTACATATTTTTTAAATTAGCCAAGAGGCTACTTCTCCTTTTTGTTGATGACATAGGGGAAAAAGTAGATTGATAACTTCATGCAATATAATATTGATTGAATATTTTATATATTTACATGATGCTTTTATTGATATGATTTTGATACATGTTGCTAGATTTGGGATAATTCAAGTATTCTGTCAATGACATATTGATAGGGGGAGTTTGTTTAAACTCCGGGGAGTTTGGTTACCTTTGTCAGTCATCAATTAGTTGTTGGAATTGAAGAAAAGAGTAGAGGATATTATTTCAAAGGGCAATGGGATATGGATGCAATAGGAGCAACCCACTCCGAAGCCTTAGAGATGATATTTGCTAATCCGAACCTAAGAATCATTCCTAAAAGCTACGAACACTTATTACCTTTTAACTCGAAATTACTTCATCACATCATCTTAAGCATTCTTCTTCCGAAACAGTTTCACCTTGATAAGATTAGTATGTTAGAATTAAGTACCATGTATTAGATCATGACTCGATAAAATAACTGCTTTGGATACTTGATTAGATAACACATGATGAAAATCTTCTCTAAAGACTTAATGTTGTCATATGACGGGTTGATCACTAGATTAATAATTGCCCATGATATTTGTGTGTCACCCGATGAGGAGATAATACAGGTTGATAAATATAATACAATAAACAGAAGTCTCCTAAAGCGACTTAGATGCACCTTTAGAGATAGCCTATGGATTAGGCAACCTAGAAGGATTGATCTAGTACCCCCACCAGTAGAATGACCTGAAACACTGATTTTTAGGGGAAGTGAATCTCCTCCGCCTAGTCCCGTTGATCCAGCACCATCTGAGCCAGCTCCTGCTCTATTTACTGAAGATCCGATCATGCTTGCTTTAAATCAAATCACATCACAACAAACTCAAATCAACATGCAGCAAGCTGAAATTTTGAAGGAAGTGCAACAGATGAATCACAAAATAGATCACTTGTATAGGCATTTTGGAGTTCCCCCTCCGGAATAGCTATTGTTTTTTAAACACTTGTCCTGTTATGCTTATGACTACTATGGATGATGTTGTATGATGTTACTTTCATTTCATCTACTCAGCTTACTTTCATGTTGCTTACTTTCATGATGCTTACTTTCATGTTGGATGATGTTGGATGATGTTGTATGCTTACTTTCACTTGTATGATGCTTACTTTCATGTTGGATGATGTTGTATGATGTTGTATGTTGTTTTTTAAACACTTGTCCTGTATGATGTTGTATGAATGAATTTTTTCGTTTCGATCGTAATTTTTGGATGATACTTTCATATTACTTTATGACTTGATATCTTCCTCGAATGATTTCATGCTTCCTCCATGGCTCAACAATTGATCGAATTTAGTAATCTCCCTCTCATGGCTTGATAAATGAGGATTTTTTCTTCGAAGTAATGAATGATTTCTCCACCTCCATTATTTTTGTTGATGACAAAGGGGGAGAAAAATGTAAATTGCTATGATGGAGTAATTATTGCTATCATGGAGTAAATGCTTAAAGTGAAACCAATCGTATCGCATCATAAATGCTCAAAATATATACATCTTTTTGATAAGCGATTTCTTCATTTGATATCATGCCTTGATATTGAAACACTCTTTTGGATATCACTTGATCTTTGTCATATTTGAATTAATATTTCTTGTTATTATAGGTGTAATACTTTGACATTGTTTAAAATATGAAGTTTTCGTATTTATGTTTAAGCTTGTTTATTAAGCTTCATGTTAAATGAAATCTATCGGATTTGGCTTGAATTCAAAAATTTGAATTCAAGTGCTTTTACCTTCTCATGATATAGCATATAGATAGGGAGAGTTAAGAGTAATTCCATCATCAATTGATTGTCATCATCAAAAAGGGAAAGATTATTGAATCTCATATTTTGATGATAAAATCAATTGGTGCAATATTTGTGCTAATCTATATTGTCAAGATAAGTGTGCAGGATTAACTACGATGGGTTAGAAACATAAAGCGATTTTCCAAGGTCAAGTCTGTCGGGTGTTCAAGAGTTCATCGGAAGTCCGAAGGATCATCGAAAGTGTTGTCGGAACCAACCGAGATCGAATCAGGGACTTACCGAAGTTTTCGAAAGTTCGTCGCAAAGATTGTCAAAGGTTCGCGGAGTTTGCCGAGAAGGTTCGGAAGCTTGCCGAAGACTCATTGACTCACCATACAAATCCGGGAGCATGCTGGGAATCCACCGGAAGAAATCCAAGGGAAGTATCGGAAGACCACCGGAATCTCATTGTAAAGCTCGCCGGAATAAGACTTAAAGAATGTCAGTTCAAATCACTGTTAATTATGTTTCAATTTCGTAGTTGGTACGTAATTAGGGCAAGGATTTCGAATTAATCCTGCTCAAATCTAGTAGGGGCTAACCGGGCTCTTATTGGGCCAATTTGGGCCTAAAACAAGGCCCATTCAGCATTGCTGAATGGGCCAAGCGGTGGAACCGCCTGGCAGCCGAGTGCTGGGCGGTGCTACCGCCCAGCCCATGTGTGTAGCGATAGTAGTACCGCCTACCTTGGGCGATGGTACCGCCTGTGCACTGTCAGTCTAACGACTGACAAGCGGTAGCAGCGCCTCTGATAGGCGGTGGCACCATCGGCATCGGGAAACTCAAAGAGAATTTAAATTTGGAGCTCAAATTTGAATCCTCTTTGAATCTATAAATACCCCCTCCCTTTCTCAACTGAAAGGGCACCCTTTTGAGAGTTTGAAATTGAGCTAAAGTCTTAGAAAAGTCTTATTTTTAATAGCTTGTGTTCACCTCCTTCTTTCTCTTTAGAAAATCTGTAAGAGTGTGAACTTCTTGTAAAAGGGTTGTAAGAGGGGTGTTTGGTCCTTTCCCTTCAAAAGGATTTGCTAGTGGAAGTTAGGAGCCTCATCGAAGAAGGCTTCAGAAGTGGATGTAGGTCACTTTGACCGAACCACTATACATCGTGGCATTCTTGAATGTGAGTGTTTAAATTTCTGTTTCATCTTTTTACTTAGCTGCAACCCATTCAGTTTTTCTTTACCTTTACTCAAGCAACTTCAACCAAGTCATCTTTCGTCGGATCGAAGTTTTCATACGAACTAACCATTTTACCGAAATCGATTTCAAACTTATATTTTAATCCGCTACACTAATTCACCCCCTCTTAGTGATTGTCCGATCCTAACATGGATACCGCTAGAGAGGAGGACGCTTGACCTCCTTCATCCTCTCCCACGGATCTGTAGGGATTCAGGGATATACGATCTCTCTAAGTACTTTCGTTTACACATGCAGTTTTTCGTGAATTTGTTTTGATGCACCGATTTTTGCACGACAACGAAAACTTTCTACAGGAAATCTAAGGTTTTTTTTTTGTTTTCTGTTCTTCCGCTGCGAATGTGATGTCGCTCCCTTGATAGATTTCCCAATAAAACCTACCTCTTCTTAGCATGATAAAACTCCTCGTTCCTCTCGCTACTGAGTTCAACTCGGTGAGGAATGAAGGAGAGAAATCCCTCCCCTTAAATAAGAGGAGGTGAGCCTCGATTAAAGAAAAATTTTCTAAATTTTTATATTTATTTAATATAAATTATTTTTTATTTAATATATTAATAAATATGACATCACCCTATTTGGAATGCTTAATAACTATTTCCTAATTTATAATGGCAAACAAGGAAATAGGATTAACATTCCCTAAATTATACTAGTATGTAAGGAAATAATATTTGATTCCTAAATCAAATATTTGATTTGATTACATTGCTTACGTGTTTATATATGCGCTTTGGATGATAAGAAAATGAATAAACATCAGATATGACATTTGAGCTTATGTTACTTATTTGTTATTCTGATATGCTCTGAGATATCTCATATGTCATTTGATATATTCTGAAATATTTCCTTTGCTCTTGGAATGCTCCGATACCATTCATATGTTATTGATATATTCCGAAATGTTTCATTTGCTCTTGTTATGCTTTAAAATATTTTAAACGTCCTTGATATATTTTGAAATATTTCATTTTCCCTTGATATGCTCCGAAACATTTCATACGTAATCGATATACTCTGAAATATCCTATGTGTCATTGATATGCTCTGGAATGTCTTGTGCACTATTGATATGCTCCAAAATACCTTATGTGTCATTGATATGCTTTGAAATGTCCTGTGCACTATTGATATGCTCCGTAATGTCCTATGTGTCATTTGATATACTCCGAAATATTATTTACATCATTTGATATGCTCCAATTATTCTTTATTCTATTTGTTACGAACCAAATAGGTTTGAATAAGAGAACAATTGCAAATCTGTATATGATAAGATGATATATATGTTTTCTTGTATCCTACTTTACATTTTGATATCATGTTTGTCATATAACTGTTCCCTCTCACCATGGATATGTTAGTCACTTGATGATCTTTGTTATACTCATCCCGTTATTATATAATATTTTCAGGTTAGCTTATCAATCTTTGGGATGTTTAAATTGAGCTGAGAGAGAGAAAGCTAGAAGATTTTGGACTGATCTTAGTGGTTGATATGTTTTATTGTATAAGTACATTTTGTGTTTAGTGAAATATTAATAGTAAGTCTGAACCTATATTTTGTAAAAGTTAAAGGACCTCTCATGTTAGGATTTGAAATATTAAGTTTAAGTAGTATAATGATATGATCTTGTGGTAAATGTTAGTTTTGTAAATGTATAGATTCTCTCACTTGTGGATTTTATTATGTGGATATTGTTTAGTTGAGTTGGCTTTGGATTTTATGAATCATGGAATGATGTGGTGTATGAATTATAAACTACACTGGTTTTATGAATTATAGGTTTTAAATGTGATTCATGACTTGAATGATTGTTAATGTCCTCAAATGTCAGTATGGTTCTTGGGATTTGATTGTGATAAATTTTAATATTATTGATTTTAAGACAGGGTCACACCTCCTGAATGTCATAATTTCGGTGGGTTTGGGGGGCGGAGGGGGCGTGACAGAAGAACTAAATATCGCACTTCGAACCCCTCTTAAAAGAGCCTCAAAGCACATCTTCAAAGAAGACAAATAATATGGGATACATTATCATCTAACACATCATCATCACATGGCACTCAAAGAGGGAAGAGAAAACAAAGCTTCCTTATGGTGAGAAAGATAATCACAACTTCTTTTTTGCCATTTATAGTAAGAAAGACAATCACAAGTTTCTTTTATACTCTTTAGAACCCGATATAAAAACGCATCTCTAACATAAAAAGAGATGACTTTTCTTTAACTATTAACGTTCATATTCATATACCTCGGGTTAGTAACTTGAGCGTTGAATAAATTATTGAATCTCGGATTTTGATGCTGAAATCAATTGATAAATTATTAATCTAATCCATATGTTAAGAAAAGTATTGCACGATTAACTATGATCATGAATAAGGCATAATACAAATGTTGGGCCAGAGTCAAAAATCATATGATTCATCGGGAGTTCGCCAAGAAGTTCTTCGGGTGTTCGCTGGAGCTTGCTGAGAAGTTCGTCAAGAGATTGCAAAGAAGTTCATCAAAAGTTTTCCGAGAAGATCGTTGAGAGTTCCCTAAGAGCTTGCCAGGAATCTGTCGGAAGATCACCAGAAGTCCGTCGGAAGGTCATCAGAAGCTTACCGGGATTTCGCCGAAAGAACAATTGACATACCAGACATAAAATACTTAGTTAATATCTTAATTATCGTAGTTAGGACTTAGTTTGAGTTAGGATTGGGAGGTAATCCTACTAACTCAGTTATGGGCCAATTGGGCCTGAATCAAGATTGGTTTGGGCTGAACTAATGGCCCAAATAGTGACCTGGAATAGCTTAGTCTCCCAAGAGGTTTGGGCGGTGATACCACCGACAGTTAATGCTGCTAGGCATTGGTATCGCCCAGGCAAGCGGTGGTACTGTCAGGGTCTAATAGTCGAGACTTTGTCTGGTAATGGTACGGTCTAGTGTCAAAGAGTACTAGTGGTGGTACCGCCCAGCATAAGTGGTGCTATCACTAGTACCCTAGAAACCTAGGATGAGACTTTTTTTGGCTCCATTTGTTAAGCCAATTGAGGCCTATGTGTTGAATCTCATATTTTGATGATGAAACCAATTGATAGTGATTATGATCTAATCTATATTTTGAGTAATGCAGGACTAGCTTCGATCAGAAAGAGACAATTAAAGCAGAAAGAATCGAAAGTTGGGCCGAAGGAGAACATGTCAAAAGATTGTACATCGAGCCGAAGGATCGATCGACGTATCAACAGAAGGGTTCAGACGATGAGTTCGAGCATCGGACCAAGAAGAACATAATTACGCTAAGGAGATTAAAGTTGCGGAGGACAATTGATCAATTGGGCAATGGACCGCAAGAGAGGACGATGCGTTGAAAAATCGAACAAAGCGACGATAGACCAATGACATGCCAGACAACAATTGATTCAAGCTTTGTAATAATTATCTAGATCGAAGTAAGTTTAATTTGTATTTGGGTTAGAATTGAGCGAACTCAATTAGAGGCAAATTGGGCCCAAGTTTGGGTTGTGTTGGGCTAAGTGAAAGGCCCAAGCAATGACCCAAAAAGTGGGTCAAGCAGTGGCACCGCCAAAACAGGCAGTGGAATCACTGATGGCTCAGTTTCCAAGACACAGTCTCCAAGACTATGTCAAGCAGTGGTATCGCCTAGTTTTAGAGTGTACTGGGTGGTGGTACCGCCCAACACAGGTGGTGGTACCACCAGTACCCCAAAATTTCGAGGTGTTTGAGTTGACTTCAAGTTTGAAGCCACTTGGGGTCTATAAATACCCTAGATATTTTTGCTTGGGATAGCAAGAATTAAACAAGAAAATAAAGGAAAAACTCTATGAATTTAAGTATATAAATGTCTCCTCCTAGATCTTAAAATTAGCTCCTAAGAGAGGTGTGTGAGGGAACACTTGTAAAAGAAAGAGTTTGTAAGAGGGTGGTTAGTCTTTGCCTATTGAATGAAGACTATTAGTAGATACCAGTGGCCTCGACGAAAGAGGAATCGAGAGTGGACGTAGGTCCGATGATCGAACCATTATAAAATCTAATGTGATCTCTTCTATGCTCTTTTACTTTATGCTTTTCATTTATATTCCGACTGAGTTACTTGCTCACTGCACTCACAAGTTTAAATCACCTTACTTGCTTACTACTCTCATAAGTTTAAAGTATTTTTTATTGACTTTTAATTGAAACGATTTTTCGAAATCGAACGAAGTTTTTCGAATGAACGAAATCTATGACGTTGTTATCACTGCACTAATTCACCGCCTGTCTTGGTGCCGACTGCGATCCTAATACTTTGAATACCCCACACTTTTCTGCTTATGAAAAATAGAAAAGTGAACAAAAGAAACTAAGATCTAAGTTGAAACACTGTTATAATCTTTTGAGAGTTCACCTCCACTTGTTCTAACTTACAATTCTATTTAAGGAGGAGTGAGCAAATTATAAAAAGTTAACTCCTAAACCTATTAAAAGGAGGAAAGATCTATAAAAAGATATGATTGATCTTCGTCCATTGAAAGAAGATCAATAGTGAAAGCTGGTGCCCTCAACGAAAAAGGAATCAGAAGTGGACGTAGGTCACAATGACTGAACCACTATAAATCTGATGTGTTCTTTCTTTGCTGCTTACTTTTATTACTTAGCTGCTCTCTTCACTTTATATTTACTCCAAGTCAATATCATTTTCGATATAATTTTATCAACTCGAAAGGATTTCGAATCGCAATCGTCTTTTAATGTACGCACTAATTCAACCCACCTCTCTTAGTGCCAACTTGATCCTAATAAAAACTAGGTCAAGAAATCTTTTTTGATCTTAGTTTTCATGTAAGTGATTTTTGACCTTAGTTTTCATGTAAGTGGTATCTTAAGAGTTTGGCATTCTTTCCTCGAAGACACCTCAAGCAATCTTATGCCTCTGGGTCCAAGCCATGTCTAGTTGAATAAGATGTCAATGATATTTTTCTTTAATACCTATAACCTTGATTGATGATAAGGTATCTTCTATTAGATTAAGGCATAACACCTATAATCATAATATATTTTGTTAGATTGAGGCATCGGAAAGAAAGAATCCTATCTCATTTGCGATTATAGTTCTTCACAAATTTCATAAGTGAAATATATGGTATCATTAGTCTCATCAATCTCATTTCTGTGTGTGAGAATATTCTCAAAATTGAATCTCCTATCGACCTTAGCATCTGATTTACATAATGATTAAGGTTAATTGTCATTGTATTGCTAGGAGTCATGACATTGATAAAAAATCAAAGATGATAATTGTGTCATATTCTCTTTTTAATATATTAATGTCTATTTTTGTTTGAAAGTTTTTATTTGTCATCTTTTAGTCATCTAAATGTTTCATTATTATTTATGGCGGGCATGCCTATACTTTGTCTATGTTACCTATATTCAATTTAGGGTTATTGTTGTCATTCTATTGTTAAAATTTTATAGGATTTAATTATATTTATGGTATTGGTTTCTTATGTTCATTCACATTATTCAAAATATAGAGCCAATAATGGCCCTTATACTGGACTTATGGTAAAAAAAAATTAAGCCCATTAATTTAAAATTATGTACACAAGAATCACATATAATGTGATGGCCTCCTAGTAATCCTATTTGAAAGATTATCCATATATGATTTGTTATGATTTTATCATATAACTGATTCATTATTTTATTGCTCATAAACAAAAATTTTAAAATATTTAAGTATGGATTAATAATATTAGCCTTGTCAAACTTTTGCACCCACTTTTGGAGTATAAATAAATTTAGGATGTTACAATATCCCCCCTTAAAATCCATAACTTAAATCGTACCTTCTTATATAAATATATTATATATGAGGCATATGGTGGTTCCACTACTGTAATATATCTCTAGTTTCATCCAAAGATAACTTATTCCTACTTAAGCTTATCATCATGCAATGACAGCCTTGATACCACTTGTAATGTTATATTATGATAAGATAACTAATTTATTAATTTGTTGAGTATGAATCGACCCAAAATATTTAATTTCGGCTTAATGATATTATATTCATCAAACTTTTACCCAGAAAAAGTAAATTAAAGGCACATACCAACAATCAATACTACCACTATTATCCTCTTCTCCGGGTCATGACATGCAAATATTACTACTATCATCCTGTCCTCTTTGTTATGGCATGCAAATCCCAGGGGTCTTTCTTCAAAACCATTAATCTTATCTTTTTTATTATTAATCTTATCTTCAAAACCATTGATATTATATTTATAAAAGGGTCTTTCTTCAAAACCATTAATCTTATCTTTTTTATTATTTTAATAATTATTTTTTTTTTCTTCATCATCTTATTTTCTAAAAATAATATTTTTTTTATTACAAATTATAGTATTTATAATAATATTCTTATAGCCCAAGAGATTATATGCACTGCTCTAAAAATAAGAATCCTTATATCCTTGTTAAAATTGATCTGCAGAAAACTTATAATAAGCTTTCTTGGGAGGCTGTTATTATGATGCTTAAACTACCCATATAAGTTCATATGCTAGATTTATTCATGTATTTCTCCTTTTGCTTGTTTGCTCAATTGTAAATCCTCTCATTTCTTTTAAGGGAAGACTTGGCATTGGACATGGAGATCCACTTTCTCATATCTTTTTGTTATTATTTCATAACTTATTTTTGTGCTTTTAAATCAAGCTTGTGAGAGGAATCTAATCATTTATTTTTGCTTCAAAAATACATACAAATTATGTCATCTTTTCTATGTGGATGATATCCTCCTATGCTTTGGTACAATGGTGAATGGTTTTAGATGACTCGACAAATTGGGTCCTTTAACATAATCTGAGTCAGGGCACTTATTGCGATTATTCTTTAGTTCATTTGGAAAGCTTAATATATTATGTATAGGATTTACCCTATTTCACTCTACAATGCTAGTAAACCAATTTGAAGGAAATGATCGTATAGATTAAATCCTTATTAAATGGATTCCACTAGTAGAAGAATTTTTTAAACTCAATTATGATGGCTCTTGGGATCACAATTATGATTTTATTTTAAGAAATTCTAATAGCTCTTATGTTTTGTGTGGTTGCAGAAGGTTTAGAGGAAAAAATGGATTTTAGCTATTCAGGAGGGGATGAAGAAGGCTTGGATCTAGGAGTAATGTTTGTTGCTTATGGAATCAGATTCTAAAGTTATTGTTGATGTCTTAAATAATAACTCAGCATTGACTTAGAGTATTTCATCTTTAATTAAAAATATACTATTACTCATGTATGGTGTTAGGGCAACGGTCCGACCAATAGGTTTGTCAACTTTATTAGAAATTTGAGTTTCGATTGTCATTAGCGTAAGGATTTACCTCTTGATCTAGATTTATTGTTTCATAGTGACACGAATGGGGAAGATCATATCATATAATGTTAAGTTTTGATTTATAATTTTTTTATAAAAAAATTTGATTGAATCAAAATATTTTTTATTTAAAATAATAGGATGATTGAAATGCTAAGAAATGATAGAAGAATGGTTTTGAAACTTTCGTGTGCGGAACAAACTTAGCATTTCTCACCACATCATTCAAATACCTTGTGAAATTATGTATTTCATTGGTAGGCAAATATTAATTTTTCACGTTGATAGTTTAGGACCAAATGTAAATGTTTCTCATAGATTATATCTCACATTTCTAAAATCGTTAGTGATCATGAGATTGTAGTCAGAATTTGTATTTACTAGCAAAAAAATGGGTTGATGGTTCTAAGAAGCATGATACATCAAACTCTAAGCGCTCTCTCTCTCTCTCTCTCTCTCTCTCTCTCTCTCTCTCTCTCTCTCTCTCTCTTCTAACATTACATCACATTAGGCCTGACTTACAACTTTAATGCGTCACCTAAGTGATAATTTCTAGTAAAGGTTTAGCTAAGTTGCAATCTTGTGCAATAAAAAAAAAACAAAACACAAAGAAAAAGGATTAGTAAGAAAAATAAACAACAGAAAAATACTTATGTCATTCCTCAAAGAGATAGAAAAAGTAATGAAATGAGGTTAGAGTATTGTTAATAATAAAAAGAACACTAGTAAGAGATCAAGATATTCTAAAAGTGTTCATTGTAAAATATAATTACTATGCTATATTTGTGATATAAAAGAAAAGGGGATCGATCACTGCCCTCAATTGCTCCTTTTGAATTGATAATAAACATTTAGATAACTTTGCCATGATTTAGAAAATTTGAATAGCTACGATGAGGCTAGATTTTGATGTTTATCAAAGGTAGAAGACTGGAGTTGACCTTGTCTCTTCTCTGGAATGACAGTACCATAAGCTTCCAGAGAAATTTGTGGGTGAACGAGGGACTGTGGGAACCAAAGATGAGTCTTTTAATTGACGAAATATTCAAAACAAAGAGGATATTAAGAATGCATTCAATGGAATCCTCCTCTGATGAAAGCAAACTCTAAGAAATCAGAAGCAAGAATGGAAAGATAACGAAACTTTAGAGTGTCCGAATGTCTCATTTACTTACCATGACAGGAGATCCTTTTTATAATACCAAGAGAATAACTGTCATATGTTGTCAGCATAAATTTTTACAGAATTTTTTTTTTATTTTGATGCAGATCTTATCATTTTAATTTAGTAATGATGTGTCCAAAGGAGCGAGATATCAAACAAATAACAAATAAAATCAGGAGAAAGGCCTCTCTCCAAAAATTATTCACCTTACGAATCCTAGCATAGTTTACTAGCCAAATTGTCAGGTGATTTTTCTCTGTGAAAACATGCATCATCTTAAGCTCCTCAAATAAAGTTAGAATATTCAAAAATATTCTTGATAAGATTCTTTAAATGCTATGATGGCTCTAAGCGCTCGTTGACAAGTAATATAACAACTAAATTTTCTAACTCTCTCGAGATCCTTCGCACTATATAAATTCTCTTCGACCGTAATTGTTTCATTGAAAACTACCAATCTTCAAGTGTTACATTTGTAACTTGCAAACAAAAAAGTAGAATTACTATCCGTGAGAAGAAAACCAATCCTACTTGCTCCATGTTACCTGAGCCATCTGTAGTGAGCTTATGTCACCCTTACTTGGGTAAAATTTATTGAACTCATAAGATGGACATTCTTTCTTCTGCATCAAAATCTTTGTTATCCATAAAATCCCACAAGCAAGCTACAGTAATATATACAATCTTTTTGGATCTAGGCTTGTTATTTAAGAATTGAGCATCATTCTTAGCCCTCCAAACGTGCCATAAAACAAATGTAATGAAATCTCTCAAGATCACAGTGTTTTTGCTAAGAAGCACATTTCTCTCGTTGAGTCAATTGTCTTATTCCCATAATGCAAAGAATCTAAACTAAGTGCTCAAAATGATTTCGGAAAACAACTATACAAATGGTGCAAAAGGGCAATTGAAAAGCAAATGACCAATAGACTCATTAAGATTCTCACATAACAACATGATAATTCCATTTTCAAACCCAAGTTAGTCAATATGTCGACTGTGGAAAGTCGACGGTGTAATTGTTTCCAACAAAGGAGTTGGATGTTATGAGCAACCGATAAGTTCCAAATTACATGCCATCGATCACCCACTATGAATAGAATCACTTCTTAGGTTATGATGATATATGCAAATTTACCGGATGCAACTCCCTCAAGGTGAAGCCTCCAAATCCACCAATCAACATGATGAGGAAAAAACCTCACGTTGAAATATCTTCTTAGCAAGCATAGATGCAAAGGTGAGATCAAACAAGGTTGCATTCCAATATGAATAGACATACAAATTATCATTCAATAAACTAATATTAAATAAAATAAATCTCAAGCAAATGTGCTTGTTAAAAATTTAATTGCCCTTGTAAACATTAACGAAGCTCCCTTTCCCAACAAGCCTAATGGCCTCGAGTCTAAACTCAACAACAGTAGCCAAGAACAACTTTCAAACCCAACTCACCTTCTTTAGGTCTAGCGCTAGTCCACTTCATATTTCACATTAACCATTAAGATTCCATAAGTTGATCTTCCCATTAAAAGAATTTTTAAATCTTTTATTTTAAAAGATAGCTCTAGCGTGTCTACGTTCGGTCTAATCCGCCATCAATGTTCCTTCGTTTCATTCGAATTTTCAAAAAAAAAAACCCTCACAATATTAATATGATATTATAGCTACAAGATGTACCGCCTCGTGCTCCTCATGACTGACAAATACGTAGTAAGACATAAATGCCCATGTACTTGCGTAATTATCAAACACTAAACTGCCTAAACTGCAGGAAACTCGAATAATTATCAATCCGGGGCTGCTGCGCAAACCTTGAATTAAATTCCTGATTAATACATGAAATAGTCGACGAAAGAGAGAGGGGGGGGGGTTGGTTTTGGGGATGTTTGTATGATGATTGGTTAACACTGTAGGGGCTCTTCCGCAAAAGTTCCCTCAATGAACCCGCGCTTGGATCCGCAGCTCCTAACGGCTTTAGTTCCCTTTTTGAGCATTTTTATCTTTCTCCACCCGTTTCAAAACACCAGCTTGTCTACCTGTGTAACCATTTGTTATAAAATGTGGGTTCGGAACTACTTGTTCTGCGGGTAACTGTGTTCCGGCAAATAAACTCAAAGATTACTATTAGCTTTTTTTTTTGGCTTGACATGGCAACCTTAGTTTAGGTTGCAGCGGGGCCTAAGCTGCTTGCTGTTCGTCGCTGGACAGCAGATCAAAATACAAGCAATGGCTGCAGTATGTCTTTCCTGTAATTCGTGAATGATGCGATGCGGGTGGCAACTACAAAAGGAGTCGTCACTTGGACTCGGTGTGATGCAAGCGAGAGACGGCGAGATCGCAGCACTTTGCGAGAGCTCACTTCCTCGCTCGAAATCGCTCTCGGCTGGCGATTTCGAGGGTGGCAGAGAGCGATGAGGATTCGAAAGCAAGCCTCCAAGATGTTGATGATCCCTCGGCCTCCTCATCCTCCTCCTCCTCCTCCTTCGACCTCTGTGCTTGATCCGCCGCCATCGCACGAGGTGATTCATCGAAGGCACTGTCACTTCCCTGTTCTTGATCTGTATCGGCATCGTTTCACAGTACTCGCCCTCTTCGATGTTCTAGTCTTAGATCTCCTCGCAGCCTGTGTTCTTTTCTTGAAAACGTGATGACTTCCACTTTGCATTCCATAGTCTATTTTGTTCTGGTTTTCCGATCGTTCACTGAACACTTGGAGAAATCCCCAGTCGATCTCGCTGTTCGAAGTTTGATCTGATCAACATTTACTTTTAAGCAGCTGATAGGATCAAAGCAAGCGGAGCAGAAGACCGATCTGACGGGAAACGAGAGTCCGATGGAGCCTCAGATATGGTGCTTGAACTAAACCGACCTTGTTCTTACATTTCCTTTAGGGTTTTATTGCGTCGTATCAGATGATTATAATGTCATGCTCTTGTCCTTGATTAAGAGAACAAACTGTAGAACATCTCATGAGGACTCCTATTTCTGGTAGCATGATGGAGGCACCGAAATCAGAATCCGACGCTGAGGCCGAGGCGGGGAAGGCGAAGGAGAAGAGGAACTGGGTCGCGCAGATCGCTTGCAAGAGGAGCGACGGGAAGGGGTGGCAGTGCAAGCGGGTGGCGGCGGAAGGGAACTCCCTCTGCGACCACCACCTTTCTATGTCGCGGGCACGCAGCTCCTCGTCCTCCGTCAACATAGAGATGAGCACAACGAAGAGGGCGCGGAAGAAGAGGAAGAAGGCGGAGAGTGAAACCGTGGCGGATGACGGGTTCAAACCGGTGAAAGCGAGACGTGGACCGGCGGAGGAAGGTTTGGACGGCGGGGATGACAAAATGGACGGTCCTGATCGAGATGGTGTACCCTTCGATACCTATTGAGAGTGGCCTCACTTCGCTTAGCTAGCCACTCGTCTCTTTCTATCCATAGGGAGGTTGGGGGAAGTCGTAGGTATCAACGTGAAGAGAAGTCGTATTACGTACAATATATTGCTGAAATGTAGAAGCGAAAATGAACTATGGAAAAGAATTAGCTCACACAAACATGCGCAACATGGAAGGACCTACCACCAAGTGACCCATGATGACTCTGTTTTGAGGGTGAACTTTTCCTGTGTTAGCCGAATCAGACAACAGGGGAATTGCCCGGGTGCCCGGCCCACGGCTTGAAGGATGAACTGTGACTTGGTACGACACGTGGATAAGGCTTCTCTAGGAGATTCCGTGTTCCCTGAGTCGGTCCTCACAGGTATGCCGAGCTGCAACTATCGAGGCAAGCCCACTTCAAGCTTCCCTTCACCGTTTGGCCATTAGGTTAAACGACGCATCGCCTCATAGAGAAACTGTTGATGGATGTGTGCAGGGCGCCCCCGAACCCCAAACCCCAAACGGTGCTCGCCCGGTGAGCAGTGAGGAGAGAGAGGGCTCTTCGATGGCACCGCGGCCGCAAACTCGGTGGGGCAAGAATCGGCCTCCGGAACGGCGGATATGGCTCCCCCTACTCCTCCTTTCCTCCCTCCTCCTCGCCGTCGCTTCCCTTAACGCCGTGGCCGCGTTTCTCCGCCGCGCCAACGATCTCGGCCGGCGGTGCGCGCCGCGGCCCGCGGAATGCACCGCCGGAGATGTGACGAGCCCGCGTTGGAGGATCGCGATCGTCAGCTTCTCCGACGAGTCCGAAGGCGGGGGGCCGCGGTCGTTCCGGGGAGTGAGGGCGGCGGTGGAGGGGAACAAGAGGGCGTACGCGGAGCAGATGGGGTACGGGTACGTCGACGCGCGGGATCTGGTGGATCGCAGCCGCCCGCCCAACTGGAGCAAGATACTGGCCGTCCGATCGCAGCTCCCGCTCTACGACTGGGTCTTCTGGAATGACGCCGTGAGTCGCGCTCACTCCGTCTCATTCAAATCCAATAAGAAAGAACGAAAGAGAAAATGCGCGCATTTAATTCGGTTTTTTTTTAAAATTTTTTCTGTGGGTTTTAGGACACGGTGGTGACGAATCCCAATACATCGTTGGTAAGAGCAACAAAAGCTATTGTTTCAATTTAGTTTTGTCACTAATCTACCGCTATCAACTGAGTTCCTGAGCAAAAGAATTGTTTGATCTGTGGGTTTACAGGAGAGTATTCTGCAAGCCGCACTTGGGCACGGAGACTTCGAGTCATCACCAGACTTGGTGGTAACGGAGGATTTTAATGGAGTTAATTCAGGTGATTTCGATCCCTCTCAAGTATTTGTATTTCTGGCATAACTCTCCAAATGTTTACTACTTGCATGGAAACCCCTCAGATCTCTTTCTATGGTTGATCATTGTGTGTTTAGGTCGCACTAAGTTGGATTGGTTCGGGTTCAGATTTGGTTGTTAGGCTTGGCTTTGGCGTCGACCTGAAACCACCTTTAGTTTTGAAGTGGCTTTAGATATCTCAAACGCGCAGAAAGCATCAAATTTGTCGGGCCAGGCCAATCTTGTTCTGTGGGCTGCCCAAATTTGTCACATATAAACCATCAAATTTGGGCAATAGCAATTTTAATTTTGTTGTGGTTGCTGTGTAGGATTGTTCTTTGTTCGAAGATCCAAATGGAGTGAGAATTTCTTGGACGCATGGTGGAACCAAACATCGTTTGTTCACTTTGGGTCCACCAAAAGTGGTGACAATGCTGCGATGAAGCACCTCATCAACAGCCTCTCAGCAGAGGAATTGAGTGTCCATGTTCACATACCTCAGATGCAGTGCCTGTTCAATTCCTATCCTTGGGTTCCTTCTTGGAAGTCTGTGTATCGATTGATTTCCTCGCCGTTGGTCACTTGGCAAGGTAGTCACTGCCACTCCTACAATTTGGTTGTATGGTGATGGAACTGAATGATTAAAAAGAATGTGCTTATTCTATGGCATTCAGGAGTCTACTCTGATGGGGACTTCATGGCTCACCTTGCTGGCTTAGATGAGAAGAAGAAATGGATTGAGGTGATACTAGAACAGTTGAGAGCTTCGGAATAGAAAAGGAGATGCAACCTTTTTCACCTTAGCCAACAGACTAGCGGTTTTGACTTTGAGTAGCTTATGTAACAGTCGTCCTGTTTTGTCGTATGAATTGGTTGGATTTACAGACATGAAGCGCTTGGACTCACCCTGACATCTCTATGCTCCACTACTAAAAATATGTGCCCATCTTGTAGAGTATGATGATGGAAGAAAATAAGTATTGTCCAAAGATTAAAATTTATGGCAGATTGTACTGCATGAAATTGCATGGATAGGTCAAAACCTGGAGCGTCGGTTGATCTGATCATGAATGAAACGGATGCTTGGAGCAAATAAATCTCGTAGTGGTGATACATTTGGCCCAACATATTTGCAGCAGATAAGACCCCATCAGCAGGTTCAGCTGTAGACAGATTTTTAGTAATCTGTCACCTTTTGTGCAGATGGTTCTGGTGGTTGAGCCACTGTCAAACGACAAAGCAGCTCCAAATTCTCCCTAAATTCCTACAGAACACCTAACATCTACCGCAATAACATAACTTCACCATTTAAGTATCTGAAATCCCCAAGAAGCAAACAAAGAGAGTAATGTTTAGCAACTTGATACAATCAGCAGCAGAAAATATGGTGAACCCTACTAAAAGAACAAATTCGGATCAATAGTTCAGGTTTCGCTCACCCAAGGATGGTTGGAAGCAAATCCGAACCCTACAAACAGCCATGAGACGAAGTGATTAGTCCAATGGGTGAATACACAGATGACTACTTGGTTATTTAACGTAGATAAAGTAATAATTATCATCATATTCCAGAAAAATTGAACATAAGATGCAGCTATAAGGTCAGAATCTAGAAATTGCATTTTCTTGAGAAGTACACTCGCAAAACAGAAAAAGTAAAATGGCACCAAACACACAAGTGTATAGTAGGAACTCATAGCTTTTGATCGACTTCCAAAAGGCGTTGCAACCTTTGAAAAACTTGAGAAATATGGCTGCTTCTTTTCCAAGTGGTCCATTTGCATCTTTAACCTATCAACCCTTCACATCAAATAGTCATCCAGTAAGGTTTCCACGATTGCTAATATTTTCACATCAAATCCTTTCAGAATCTTTTATACGATCAATATGCTTAAGCCTTTTTGTTTCTACTTTTCTTTTCTGTTTTTGAGGATATTACTCCTATAATTTCTCGACCATTCACCCTCTGGATGAGATTTCCATTACGGAGACGGCCCTGTCGAGCTCTTTGGGTCAGTATTCACGTCATACAGTGGCTATCAAGCACCACTTTTGACTTCTTGGGTGTAGAACAGACATGTTCCCATCGAATCCAACAAGTTTCAAATATCTCAAAACAGGACACTTACCGCAGCTCTTTCTACTTGGAAATTAATCACAATTATTCTGCCAGATTTTGCAAGATCAATGGGATCTTGGTATCAAATCCTGATTGCTAATCTAATTACACTTGGCTTGCCCAAAGTATTCCTGTCTGAGAAGTGAAAAATGAAGCAAAAACATATCTATGTCATGCTGTTTCCATCGTTTATGATGTTAAAAGACCAGTTTCCATGACCTAGTGCATGTACTCTATTTTCTCATTTGAAGCTTCGCCAATCCAATTGTTTTAGTCGTTTCTGGATGTTTCATTCCATGGTTTCCCACTCGCAACATGTCACCTCGAGGGCTTCGACTCTCTTCAGACGCTAGATAGCTTTGAACTTTGTACATTACCTGCGAATTCTAGGGTAAGATTGAGGGCAATGCTTTGCTTCAGTAGGATGTGGATTGATGTATGTATTTGAGGTGTGACAGCTACTGAATCGAGGACTCATAAGCTTTGCTTCTCTTCTCTTTGTTTCATCCATTCCGTGAGGATTATTCTGTCATGTTGGTGACAGCACCAGTTTGAATCATCCAGTTAGGTTACAATGATCTTTTAGAACCCTAATCAGTATCTCGTGTTTCTTCTTTCTTTCTTTCTCTTCTTCTATATCCACAAAACATGACGATGCTTTTGTGTAAGCACAATTCAGTCAACTGATAAGCTGTGTCAGGTTACTGCACCCTCCTTCCTGAAGCAGCAGACAAACGATATTTATGATGATGCATATAGATTCTGCAAATGTACCATTAGACTGAACATGAACTCTAGATTTCATTACCTTTGCATGCTTGCACAGTTAAGGCAAGAGAGAGAGGTCATCCATGGACGTGACAGCCTCTGACCTTGACCAACAATCTTTTCTTTGGCCCCTCGTTCCCGGTGCTTCAAGGAACACTGACACTGAAAGCTCTGAGCTTCTCTTCAGCAGCTCTATCAGTCCATGATTCAAAAAGAAGGAAGCAAGGTCAGCTTTGAGAGTTCACAAAGAAGAACTTGGCCTCTCATGGCCCATTTTTGAGTCACACCATAGGAGATTTGGACCACCTTCATCGTTTTCTTTTGTCAATTTGGTCTAAAGTGTACAGCTTGACTTCTGCTATATCTTCTTTGAATATTACTCCACTATACTACTCAACTTTATTACGTTAACTTCAACGATGTGCGATCATGCTTGTCTCACTTCTCCGTCATATTTTACTCGTGGAACAAATGATGCTGTGCAAAGTTAAAACAACAAACAGTGGAACTGTTCGATCTTATGGTTCCATTTATGATGCAAGCGTGCTCAAAAATATACTTTGAAATGCCAAAAATGGAACAAGGAGTCTTCCGATCAAGTTGACAATTGCAAGCCTCTTTTGCTCTGACGTCGACAAACGGGAGGAGACTTTGTGACTTTCAGCTATTGCGGCGCCAAAAAGCCATAAAAGATTAGAGGATACAACAAATACAAAAAAGAAATTGAGCATGAAAAGAAGAAACTAAATGCTAAAAACACTACCCACGTACATTCTGATCCGCTGAGGTCAAAAAACAACACGACTTTTATATGTTTCCTCATCTTGTTGTCGTCTATCTTTATTATGTTCTTCGAAAGTCAACCATGCACCAGGCACTTTTTGTGGTTATGGTGAGAACTCGGTTGGCATCGACTTTGTTTTGTTGCTCACTCTATTTGTATAATATTTGGATCTCGATATATAGCTCATGCGGAAGTCCTCTAAAATTACACTAAAACAGTAAGAAGCAGCCTTGAGTTGACTCTTAGGTCGCTGAGTTGAAAACTAATCAAGTATACTGAATGGTGTCAAACAACTTCTCGTGACAATGGGAGATTTTTGTCCCATTACCCACTTCAATGTGGCATCTGTCCTATAGCTGGCGCTCAAGCTTAGGGTCGACGTCCAGGCCAGCGTGGTTGACTTACGGAGGCGTTCATGCTAACGTTAGGCTTTGGGATCCTCAACTTCGCGAGGTTTGTCTCCTCCACACTCACAAGAAGCAATACCTTTTGATGCTGACAATAATCCGTGATACCACCGAGGAACCATTGCGTGGCCTGAGCGGATAACGATGATGGGGGTGATGAACGCCATGGCTGTTTCCTGCTCTTTTGTGACTAAAATATTTGCCACTGCCATTATCTTTTGACATTTGATTTCTGCCACACACACACACAAATTTAGATAGATTTCTGCTCGCCAAATTTCCTCACGTCGCACGCTTACGTTGTTGGGTCTCGTGGTTACTTAACGCGAAGCTGTCTCACCAACAGCCAGGCTGCCACCTGGGAAGAGTAAGTTCTTGAGGAGGGATCCGTGGGACATTCAAGTTCCGCTCTTTGCGTTCGGTGTGAGCACTGGGGCGCACGCGGCCGCCAAGGTTGATTCACTTCAGAGTCGGCGAAGCGCGTCTTGGGAGACCAAATCATTTAATTCCACGGGATATTCTGCGCATAAATTCCGTGGAATTCGATAACAGGTTGGCCCGAAATTAAGGAAGATTAACAACATCAAGAAATAAAAAAGTGATTGAACTGGAGAAAGAAAAGCAAAAATAATAATAATAATAATAATAATCCCCCATTTTTTGGGCGTCAGATTAATTTTAAGTCTTCAAATTGCAAGAACTATTTTAGCTTTTACTTGAGATAGTGTGTTCGAAAGACTCCGAATGGAAAACAAGAATTTCCTACCTCCATAATTTCTACAAATAACGGAACTATATTTAAAAATAAAGGGGGAAAAAAGAGTGGAATAAATGAAAAGTGAATATTTTGTTTGCGCCAAGAATCGACAGACAGCTGCTCGTGAACATGGCAAGATTTGTTTGCACCAGATTGAGTTCACGCTAACGTCATCATCGTCAAATCAAGGCTGTCGTGTTGGAATCAGTCAACATCGGAAACAGCTAAGCCAATCGATCTAACTCATATGCCAATGCTCTATGGCATCAGTTATTGGGTGGCCACAACGAATCCGCTTTGCGTCGGCTACGCATTCTTCGACAGTAGAATAGATTCGATTTTGCGGAGGCTTCGATGGTCACACTCGACAACCCCAATGAAATCGACATGGCACAGATTGCCATCCATTAGTTTGCAATGTTTCTACAGATTTTTTTTGTTTTATTATCGTTCTTCGTGAATTCTTTTTATAACGTCATTTGTTTTTATCCTGCATCGTTAAAAAATATCATATTACTTAATCTACTAACTAGGCCATTGAGTTAATTCCAAGGTTATTATATAAGGCATCTAAATAAAGATATATTATCTAACTCTTGTGAGACATCAAGATATTTAATCTGATTAATCTGTTTGTATAATTTTATGGTTATTGCATAAGGCTTGTAAATTGATAAACATTTAAGTTGGTAGGAAAAGACTTGAACTATTTATAATGATTAAACTAGCTAAAGAGAAGAAGGAAAACTGTTGCACTGGTAATGATTAAACACCAGATGAAATAATTTGACCACGCGACATGTTCTAGTTAATCATCATAAAAGTTTTGATTAGGTGATTAAAAGAGAAACTAACATATTTAAATGCATTATTCGAGTATGTGAGCCCATACTTCTTCGGTCTTTAATAAAATGGCAGTACAGGAGCAAGTTTTCCACGAGGCTTCAAGTTTCTTGGAGAAGCTTTCCCGGTGGGTCATGTGCGATGGATGGGCATCCACAAGTTGCCGAGGCAAGTGATAAAGACAAGCAATGCAAGTCACCAAGATGAAAGAAAGTACAGGCGAGGTTGTAAACTTCTCTTGTTTGATTGAACGGACAAGAAGGATAATTTCCTATTCCGATTTAACCAAGGTTCTTAGATAATTTAGATTTTAAGATTCGATCGGTATTCCTAATAGGATTAGGGTTTGTTTAGATGACTTGGAGTTGGAGTAAGAATAGATTGCTTGCTTAGCTAATGACGGAGTTCCATCTCGCTTGTGAACGCCTCTCAAATCATCGACGAGAGCGATATTAACCACAGAGACGAAGTATAAGTTTTTGGTATGAATCCCTTTCTTTATAATGTGTGCTTGCTTGACCACCGGGCGACTATCGAAGATTCCTGCTACCGCTTGGATTGCTGCTGACGCTGGACGTCTCCTACTCTTAGGACCCTATTTCTTATTTCTTAGGATGCTATAGTGGAAGCTCTTGAAGGGATATCATTCATACTGAAGACGGGACTTGAAAAGCTTGATCCATAATATGAGAAACTCGACAAAATGCACTATTGAAGTCAAACGAAAGGGAAAGGCAGTGCTTGTGATTTATTCGATCTTTCATGGTTTACGTAATGACTTGTGAAAAAATAGATGATAGGAGTATATGGTGCCACTTTGTGTGGCTATAACGTATTTGGCAATATAACGTAACATATCATATAACGTAACACGTCGAAAAATAGCGTTATTTTATGAATGGCAAGTTTTCCTACCCGTCCCACTAGTTTTACCCACCCACTTACCTTTCTGGTGGGGTTTTGACAGACGTGCAGTGGGGCAACTTTAGCGGGACCCGCACCTGCTAGCGGTTGGCAAGGCAGGTTAGACGATCACGCGGGTAAAAATTACAAAATTTATGACTAAACCGCACGTCAGCAACGGACGTCTCATTCATTACTCCAGAAGTTGAAGAAGACGTGCCTATATTCTCCGTATTAACAAAAGAATAAATACATATAAGAAAATTTTACTGTGGAGTATCTCTATTTTTTATCTTCTTCTTTTTGTGGCAGAGCATCCTTTTGCTTCTGATGATAATGTTTTAGTTCAAAAAATCCCGTTATATCAGTTTAAATTCATTCACACTAAAGAGTAAAATCACATTTTAAAATCAATAAGACATTTCCGGTATATTTTCTGAACTCAGTATTCACTGTAGTAAAATATAAAATCAGTTTTTATAAGATATTATTTTAAAATATAAAACTAGATTTTTTTTAGTTTTTTATCCAAAAAAAACCTTCATCATAAGCTTTTTACCATATGATGTTCCTCATATTTTAAAAATTAGTTTTTTGGATGATTTTTTTAAAAAAACCTATGATAATTAAGTATTAAAATTAGAAATTTTTCTAATAACATATTGATCAAATTATTTTAATAAAAATGTAAGAATTTTTTATCTAAATAAAAAATTACACCCCATGGTAAAAATAAATATGAGAACATCATTTGGTAAAAAAATCACTAGTAAAATTTGTTTATTAAATATTTAACTTTTATATTTTTAATATATATATACGCATATATATATGATGATTTTTAAAAAAAATATATGATGCATATATATATGATGATTTTTACATCATAATATTTAACTTTTACATCATATATGATGCATATATATATGATGATTTTTAAAAAAAATATTAGATTTAATAATTTCTTGTAGAGAGCACTAATTTTGATATATTTTCACATAGTGTACTTAAGCATGTGAAAGATTATTTTACTCTTATCACTATCAAAATCATCTATCATCTCTTCCTTCATATATTATTGTTCTGGATTTTTTCACAATAACCCTTGCATTCTTGCTGTGGATCTTAGTAGTCACCTATTCTCTCTTTTACTTTGTTAGACCTCCTTTTGTGAATAAGGAGGATGCGTAAAGACTTTTCGTCTTCGTAGATTTTATCCTTTTTTTATCTTATCCATAGATATGATACAAGAAAGAAGATAAGAGTTGCTCTCACATCCACCTCACACGCGAGTTGCGGGCAATAAGTGCAAGAGCAAAAGTCGATGAGATTAGTGAAGGTGATAGTCACTTTTGCATTCTCTTCTTACTCGTAAAAGAGTTACAAACGATAAGTCTGATAAGATAAAAGAAATAAGATATGATTATTAAGGCCCAACGAAGGTTAGGTCTTTGTCGTTGGTTGCCTGAAACGAATGAGGATTGGGCAATATGATATATATATATATATATATATATATATATATATATATATATATATGTTGTGTGTGTGTGAAAAGTGTGAGAGAGAAACAAAAGACGGAGGAAAGAAGGGGAAACAGGAGTGGGCGGGGAAGCGGAGAAGGGTCCAATGTCTGCGTCTGCGCAGGGTTGACTTGACCTTGGGAAGACATGGCGAGCGATGGATGCAAAGATTCAGCCGTGCTTATTAATACGCCCATCTACCCCCTTCGGTTTATCAAAGAGCCTACTTCGGCTTCCCCTCGTCTCTTCCACTCCTCCCCATCTTTCGCTTCTTCTTCTTCTTCCTCCTGTGACCAACCCTGGGTTCCATCTTCTCCTCTTGCTCCACTTGCAGAGCAGGTACCAAGGCTATGATCTTATTGTGCTTCTGTTGAGTTTACTTCGGCCCATTTCGTAGACGAAAATGAAATAGTTAGGATCACTTTGGATCTCGATGTAAGCAGTGAGAGAAATTTTAGTGCCTTGGTTGTTCGATGGCTTCTCGTTCTCTTTTCTCTTCGAAGATATTTTTGCGACATGAAGGGTTTTCTCTTTTGTTCTTCATAAGCAAACATACAGAATATTCCATCATTGATGCCTGTTTGCTTCTTGATTTTTCTGGGTTCTACCTTTTTGGGAATCCCTGCATCTTCGGAAGCTGTGGCTTTCCCCGTTTCACCAGCGACGGGAGATTGGAACTCTTTCTGCCCGTCTTAATGAACTGTCGCACAACATACATCAAACTTCAAGTGATTAACGTCGACCGGAGTTGCAGAGCTTTCACAATTGCTTTGCTCTGTTACAGCTACTCTTTGCGGTCGTGTGCACTGCTAAGAAGGTAGGAAGCGGAGGAGAACTGCTGCCACAATGGCCGGAGACCAGCTCCAAGTGCTCAACGCCCTCGACCTTGCCAAGACGCAATGGTACCACTTCACGGCCATCGTCATCGCTGGCATGGGCTTCTTCACCGACGCCTACGACCTGTTCTGCATCTCCCTTGTCACCAAGCTCCTTGGCCGCATCTACTATTTCGACCGCGACTCGCCCACCCCCGGCACGCTCCCGCCCAACGTGGCTGCGGCCGTCAATGGCGTGGCCTTCTGCGGCACCCTCTCTGGCCAGCTTTTCTTCGGGTGGCTTGGCGACAAGCTCGGTCGCAAGAAGGTCTACGGTATGACTCTCATGCTCATGGTCATCTGCTCCATCGCTTCCGGCCTCTCCTTCGGCCACGACCCTGAGGGCGTCATAGCCACACTCTGCTTCTTCCGCTTTTGGCTGGGCTTCGGCATCGGCGGCGACTACCCGCTCTCCGCCACCATCATGTCAGAGTATGCCAACAAGAGGACCCGCGGAGCCTTCATCGCTGCCGTCTTCGCCATGCAGGGCTTCGGCATCCTCACCGGCGGCATCGTCGCTCTCATTGTCTCCGCCGCCTTCAAGAGCCGCTTTGACGCGCCGGCCTACCAGTTCGACCGGGCAGGCTCCACCGTATCGCAGGCCGATTACATCTGGCGCATAATTGTCATGCTGGGAGCCCTCCCGGCCGCCCTAACCTACTACTGGCGGATGAAGATGCCAGAGACCGCGCGATACACCGCCCTGGTAGCCAAGAACGCGAAGAAGGCGGCCGCCGACATGTCCAAGGTCCTCCAGGTGGATATCGTCGAGGAGCAGGCCAAGGTGGAGCAGCTGACCATGAAGGAGGCCAACAGCTTCGGTCTCTTCTCCATGGAGTTCGCTCGCCGCCACGGTCTCCACCTCGTCGGCACCACCACCACGTGGTTCCTCCTCGACATCGCCTTCTACAGCCAGAACCTGTTCCAGAAGGACATCTTCAGCGCCATCGGGTGGATTCCGAAGGCGCCCACCATGAACGCCATCGAGGAAGTGTTCAGGATCGCCCGGGCGCAGACCCTCATCGCGCTCTGCGGCACCGTGCCGGGCTACTGGTTCACCGTGGCCTTGATCGACACCATAGGCCGGTTCACCATCCAGCTCATGGGCTTCTTCTTCATGACCGTCTTCATGCTCGGCCTCGCCATCCCCTACCACCACTGGACCACTCATCACATCGGCTTCGTCGTCATGTACGGATTCACCTTCTTCTTCGCCAACTTCGGGCCCAACAGCACCACCTTCATCGTGCCGGCGGAGATCTTCCCCGCGCGGCTGCGGTCCACATGCCACGGCATCTCGGCGGCCGCGGGCAAGGCCGGGGCCATCGTGGGCGCCTTCGGGTTCCTGTATGCGGCACAGAGCAGCACGGACCCGACGAAGAGGGACAAGGGCTACCCGCCCGGAATCGGCGTCCGCAACGCTCTCTTCGTGCTCGCGGCGTGCAACTTTTTGGGCGTGATCTTTACCTTCCTAGTGCCGGAATCGAAGGGGAGGTCGCTCGAGGAAATGTCGGGCGAGAACGAAGAGGAGGAACAGATGGAATCCGCAGCCCCTCACAACAGGGCGATGCCTGCTTAATACTATTTATTATACATCCCTCCCTCATTGGCTAGTAATGTCATCTTTGATATATCTGTAATTTTCTCTATTCCCTCCAAACTGCTCCGACGCAGCTCTTCCCAGAGGAAGAAGAGACGGTGTCGCAGGTAAATGTGTGAAGTGCTCTTTGGCATCAAGTTTACGCTGCTCCCCCGTTCATGCTTGAATCATCTATTCCATGGAGTGCGACATTGTGGTCTATATCTCGGTAGGTCAGCGGCGCAAGGTTGTGCACGGTAACATCAGCATCCGGTGCATATGTGGACCTGCGTTGGCATCACGGCTGCAGAGTTGACCAAGCTCCACTGCCTCATCAATATCGATCGTAATAAGAAACTAGCAATAGAAGCTTTCGGAGAGAAGAAGAACCCACCTCCTTGGCACTTCCAGGGAAGCCAACTCGACCGAAGGCACTGACTGTGAGACACGGCTACTCCATTGTTTCCGTGGATTTCTAAGGGGAATATGACAATAGAACTACTTGCGAACAGTTTCCCGTCTTAATTAGACTACAAGTCATGCCGCTTTGGTTTCTTGTGCAGGCCAGAAATTTCTACTCCGACACGTCTGAAGTCTTTCTGGAATTTTTGGCAGGCAAAGGCTGAAGTCTTTAGGTGGAAGTCAGATGGAGGCTGCCGTCCCACCTAATCAACAGAAACTTTTGCTCTTCAACATATAATAATTTTGGGGTGTCGAAATCGATTCAAACAGAGTCATTAATGGCCGAATTGAATTCAATCGGTTCGGATCTATCTAATTAAATTAGTTACAAATTAATCAATCCAATTCGATTAATTGATTGATCGATTTATAATTTTAAATGAAATCTTAAATTCATCGATTTAGTTTGGTAAATCAATTGGGTTCAATTGGAATCTTTATCCGATTAGATCAGTAAGATTTTTGAAATTGGGCTAACATCGCTAATTGAACTCTTGTTTGATCATCAATTCATAGAACCGAGTATCGAAAATAATTTTGTAATCGGATGTTGTAGAATTGGTGAAAGCACTCTTAGAAGATGTAGTAGAGAAGAATATGACCAACACATTCCTTGCAATAAATGCAATAATCGCCATCCGAGTTGAATTCACCTTCCACCGATTCAACAAATCTAATTTGATATTAAGCTTGAACGACTCATGTTTCTCCTTCAAATATTTTTTCTAGCTCTGAATTTTTTTTTTTTTTAATCTGATTTGTGCTCGACTGCTCGTAAAAACATATTCATGCAATATGATTTCAGATCATCTTCATCATGAATTGGCGTTTGCGCAAATACCAATGTTGACACAAATAAATTTTGAGCCCCTACATCGATAATCTTATGTTGCTCGTCCACTCCGTCGTCTTATCATCATCATTGAAAAGACCAATAAAGCAATTCACATACTCTGATTTATGCCTTGAATCACACACCACAGCAATCAGCAATGATATGTTTATAGAATTGGGGTTTCCTCAATGTATGTTATTATTATGGGGGTTTCTCCAATATTTGTCTTCATTTTGTTGACCATCAAATGAACGCTTTTGATCATGATGTTGACAATATCGATAAATCTTGGTCCCAATGCCAAAAACCTCCTTCATCTATCTATTCCTCGTGACATAAGAGGAACAAAAAAAAAAAAAATACGCATAGCATCATAAAAGATCTTTCAAAGGCACTCCTTTCACTATGTCTCCTTCTACCTCTTTTATCAAACTTTCTATCCTACAATTCAAGCAACTGAAATGCTATTTGATACTTCAAAGCAACACGAATTCTAAAAATAGATTCATCACACTCCTTCAATCCTTCTTCCACGATTCAATTTACAACTTATGCACAACAATGCATGTGGATGTATTCTCCCTTTTAAATGACACTGTTTTAAGACAATAATCATTAGCCGGAGCATCATTGTTTACTATTCATCTCCTAACTACTTAAACACATCTCTTAACTATCAGCCGTGTTAGATGTAGAAGATGTCTTGGTAGATATAGGAGTATGTAGGACTTGAACAGACGGTGTAGAGGTAGAAGAATCAATCATCCCGTATTCATTGGCCTTCCGTATTATTACCAAGTGACAATACGTGGTCTATTGATATTAGAAAGAAGTTAATAATACAAACACTCAAAATGAAGGAACACTTTGATATAGAAAAATATATATGCAATTAACTAACAAAAATATATTCCCTATTCTTTACAAGCCGGGTAAGGTAAACAAAAGAAGAGCATGCAGGCAATTTTTTTTTTTAAGGTACATTCAATGGTGAAGTTATGAGAGGGCTTTTAGATATCATCTATAATGTAATCATCACACTTTAGGTTCACCATTCTAAATCACGTCTTGTAAAAAAATAACAACATTGCATGTCCACGAGTGAATTGATATATAAGTATTTCGTAGCACAAAAGAATTAGAATTGAAAGTGTTCTTCTTTCTCTCTCTTCAAAAACTAACTAGCTTTAGTATCTTTTAGAAACCAAGAATAATTAAGTAGACAGTTAAAAAAAAAATTTCATACTTGATACGAGAAAATAAGACCAAAAAGGGGGTGGTCGACGACGAAGGAGGAGCTATGGAGATGAGATAATGAGCAGTGAACTCATCGTGGCCAAGTTTGGGTAGGGCGACACTAATGCACGAGAGAGAAATAGAGCCGCATTTTGAACCAATTTGATTTTAGAAATTTTAGAATTTTTGAGACTTTTGGGCCTATTTGATTAATCAATTTTAACCGGTTAAGAGCTTAAGACAGTGAACTCAATTGGAATAATTGTAGTGGCCAAGTTTCTTACACATAATATACACTCAACTTATGAATAAAAGTACAAATAACGTGCATACAATATCATCACTTAAAGATATATTTTATGATATCTATGCTTCGAAAACATAATATATGATATGTTGATATTATCAATATTTAAATTTAAAGTACATGCTTTTAAAAATATTATAGATAAAGTTCTTCCAAATGCCATTTGAAGTACATATGAGCATTGATACATATTTTAAGTATTTTTGCAGCAAAATAATAGCTATGTTGAATCTTGAATTTTGATGATAAAATTAATTGATAGTGATTATGATCTAATCTATGTTTTGAGTGACGCAGGAAGTTTCAATAAGAAAAAAATAATTAAAACTAGAAGAATCCATATTGAGTCGGAGTGGAACATGTCAGATAATTGGATGTCGAGCTGAATGATCAATCGACATATCGGTAGAAGGCTTCGGGTCATGGGTTCGAGCATCGGGCCAAAAAGAGCAAAATTATGCTAAGGAAATCGGAGTTGTAGAGTTCAACTACCGATTGGACAATGGGTCACAAGAGGGGACGAAACGTCGAAGAATCAGATGAAGCGCCGGATGAACCAATGACATGCCGGACAACATTCGATTAAGCTTTATAATAATTATCTAGATTGAAGTAGGTTTAAGTTATAATTAAGTTGGAATTGGGTCAACTCAATTAGGGGCCAACTAGGCTTGAATCATAATTGTGTTGGACCAGATGAAAGGCCCAAATAGTGACTTAGAGCCACGTCAAGCGATAGCACGGCCAGGGTTGGCGGTGGAACCACTTGAAGGCTCAGCCTCCTAGGCTGAGTATAAGCAGTGGTATCGCCTAGTGACGGAGTGCTACAGGCGATGGTACCACTAATATCCCGAAATCTTAGGATGTTTAAATTTTGACTTCAAGTTTTGAAGCTATTTGGGGTCTATAAATACCTCACCTATTCTTGTTTGGCACAACAAGAATTGAGTAGAAAAAGAGCAAAAACTCTGTGAATCCGAAATTGAAACCTTTGTAAAAGTATAGAGTCTCTCCTCCTTAAGTATAGAAAGTATTCTGAGGGAGAGTGTGAGAGAAACCTTATAAAAGAGGGTTGTAAAAGGGTGATTAGTCTACGTCAATTGAAGGAAGACTACTAGTGTGTTGAATCTCAGATTTTGATGATGAAGTCAATTGATGGTTATTTGATCTAATCCATTTTTTAGATAAGTGTGCAGGATTAACTATGATACAGCAAATTACCGGAGTCAAGTTGCTGGAAGTTCAAGAGTCCACCGGAAGTCCGAAGGATCATCGGAAGTGCTGCCGGAGCCAATCGAGATGAAATTGGGGACTTATCGAAGGTTTCGGAAGTTCGTCGAAAAAATCGTCAGAGGTTCGTGGAGATCACCGAGGAGGTTTAGAAAGGTGCCAAAGACTGTTAGGAGTCCACCGGAAGTAATCCGAGGGAGTGTCGGAAGTCCGCTGGAAGATCGTCGAAAAGCTCTTCGGAAGATAACTTGATGGTGTCGGTTTAATTTGGCTTTAAAAGTTCATAGTTAGCACTTAATTAGAGTATAGACTAGGTGTTAATCCTGTCTAGACCTGTATTGGGCTAATTGGGCCTTTAATGGGCTATATTGGGCCAAAGGTTAGGCCCATATAGTTTCTAGCAAGGGCCGACGGTAGCACCGCCTATTGACAGTAAGCCGGGCGGTAGCATCGTCCTAGGCAGGCGGTGGTACCGCCTGACAGGTGGTTGAAACCACTTGTGTCAGGCGGTAGTACCACTAGTGTCGGGTGGTAGTACCGCCAGCACACTGACACACGCAAAGGTGTGTTAGGCGTAGTATCTGCAGATGCCAAAGCAGTAGTACCGCCTCACAACCAAATTTCGGATGAGACCCCTCTTTGAGCGGGATTTTTGAATCCCAAAAAAGCTCTATAAATATCCCTTTACTCCTAGCTGGTTGAGGATCTTTGCAGTGTTAGAATTGAGTCTAAGCTATAGTAAATTTCTGCTTTCATTTGCTCAAGTGTTCTCCTCCTTTCTTCTCCTTGTAAAAATCCTGTAAAGAGAGGGAACCTCTTATAAAAGACTGTAAATGGGTGTTTGGTCCTTCCCCTTCAAGAGACTTAGTAGTGGAAGTTGGGAACCTCATTGGAGGAGGCTTTAAGAGTGGACGTAGGTCATTTGACTGAACCACTATATATCGCTGCATTTACTTGCTGTGTGAGTACTTAAAATTCTGCATTGTAAATTTCTTAAGCTGCAAACCGATCGGATTTCTTCTCCCTACTTCCAATTTCATTTACCTGAATATTTTCAAGTTTAAGTCTCTATCGCTGAATCAAGTTCTTAAGCAAATCTCCGGAATCGATTTTCAAGCTTTATTCAGTTTAATCCGCTGCACTAATTCACCCCTCCCTCTTAGTGCCACTCTGAACCTAATAATTGGTATTAGAGCCAAGTTCACTTTCATATTTGGTTTAAAACCTAAGAGAGATGGCTTATTCCGGCATGTAAAAGGGTCACTCCATTACTCATCCGCCTATATTTAATGGGTCAGATTATACGTATTGGAAGACTCGTATGAGGATTTTTCTTATTTCTATGGATTTTGAGCTTTGGAATATCGTTGAAAATGGTTTTCAAAAATCTTCTCTTCCGATGAGCAAATGGAATGAGTCGGAGAAGAAGGTGTTTGCTTTAAATGCCAAGGCTATGAATGCCTTGTTTTATGCACTAGACAAAAATGAATTTAATCACGTATCAATTTGTGAATCGGCTTTTGATATTTGGCGAATTTTTGAGATCACTCATGAAGGCACTAGCCGAGTGAAAGAGTCCAAAATCAACATTCTTGTGCATTCTTACGAGCTTTTTCGAATGAAACCAAGTGAATCCATTGGAGACATATACACTCGCTTTACGGATGTCATCAATGGACTCAAGGCACTTGGTAAAGATTTTTTTAATTTTGAATTAGTAATAAAAATTTTAAGATCCCTTCCGAAATGTTGGGATCCAAAGGTTACGGTCATTCAAGAGGTCAAGGACCTTAAAACTTTTCCTATCGAAGAACTCATAGGGTCTTTAATGACCTATGAAATGACATGTCATGCTCATGAGCTAGAGAACCCCCTTCCAAAGAATAGGAAGGATATGACATTAAGAACTCAAGAAGACCACTTGAAAGGAACATCAAGTGATGAGGACTTTAACGAGGACATTACACTCTTAACTAGAAAATTTAAAAAATTCATTAAAAAGGGTAAATTTAAAAATGAATTCAAGAACAAACTTGAACCAAAAAAGGACCAAGTCATATATTATGAATGCAAGAAGCCGAGGCACTTCAAAAATGAATGCCCCCAAGCTAAGAAGAAACAACTCAAGAAGAAGAAGGCTTTGAAGGCTACATGGGATGACTTGAGTGATTCCGAGGATGAAGAAGCAAGCATCAAAGAGGAGGCCAACTTTGCTCTAATGGCGTTGGGAGAAGAGGTAAGTGATTTACTTAATAAAGATTTATCTTTCGATGAGCTTTTAATTGCCTTCCATGAATTATTTGATGAATGTAGAACTGTTACAAAAAGCTTCAATTCTTTAAAAAAGAAACATGCTTTATTGCTAGATAAGTTTAAGAGTCTTGAGCATGATTCTCTCCCTCTACTCCCATGCTCTAAGTGTAATCACTTAGAAGCAATCAAAAAGGAGAACTTGCTACTCAAAGAGACCTTAAATAAGTTTAAGGTCAGTAGCAAGAGCTTAGACATGATCCTTGCTAACAAGGGACATGTCAGAAATAGATGTGGAATTGGATTCATGAGTGGATCTCACTGAACTCAAACCACATTCATTAAAGGGCTAACATTACATGTATCCTCTCACTTGAAATGCAATTTTTGTTACAAATCTGGACATGTTGTTTACAAATATCTATATAGGAAACTTAGCCCAAATAAATTAGTATGGGTTCCTAAAGGATCAATTAGGAACTTATTGAATAATGATAAATTTAGTAGATCAGTTTTTGAGGTACCCAAGTCAAAATGGGTACCTAAAAACCATCCTTTCTTGTAGACAAAAACACCCACACAAGCTAGGAGCAAGAGATGGTACCTTGATAGTGGATGCTCAAAGCACATGACCAAAGATCCATCTCAATTCTCTAAGCTCTCTAGCCAAGACGAAGGGTTTGTCACCTTCGGAGACAACAAGGGTAAAATCATTGGTAAGGGTACTATAGGTAACAAATCAACCTTTTCAATTAATAATGTGTTATTAGTAGATAGTTTGAAACATAATCTCTTGAGCATTAGTCAATTATGTGATAATGGTTATATTGTAAGATTTGAATCTAATGCCTACATCATCGAAAAACCACACAACAATACATCTATAATTGCAATCAAGCAAAATAACGTCTACACTATTAATCTTGATGATCTTAGTAGTGAAATATGTTTTTTGGCTTGAATGATGATACTTGGCTTTGGCATAGAAGATTAGGTCATGCTAGCATGAAACTAATCTCTCAAATCACATCGAAAAACCTTGTAAGAGGTATTTCTAAGGTTAAGTTCATTAAAGATAAAGTATGTGATGCTTGTCAACTAGGAAAACAAATCAAAACTAGCTTCAAGCCAAAAAATCAAATAAGTACCTCTAGACCATTACAATTGATCCATATGGATTTGCTTGGATCAATTGACACAACAAGCCTAGGAGGTAGCAAATATGCCTTTATGATTGTAGATGACTATAGTAGATTCACGTGGACCTATTTCTTAGCTCACAAAAGTGATTCTTTTAAATGTTTCTCTAAATTCTGTAAACTTACTCAAAATGAAAAGGGTTTCATGATTTCATCAATTCGGAGTGATTACGGTGGTGAATTCCAAAACCGTGACTTCCAAAATTTTTGTGAATTAAATGAGTATAACCACAACTTCTCTACTCCAAGAAATCCTCAACAAAATGGAGTAGTAGAAAGAAAGAATAGAAATTTACAAGAAATGACAAGAACCATGTTAAATGAACATAGTTTACCCAAATATTTTTGGACCGAAGTCGTTAATACGGCTTGCTATGTCATGAATAGGGTTCTAATAAGACCATCTCTATCCAAGACTCCTTATGAATTATGGAATGACAAAAAACCTAATGTTTCTTACTTTAAAGTTTTTGGTTGCAAATGCTTTATTTTAAATGAAAAGGATGCTTTAGGAAAATTCGATGCTAAATCTGATAAAGGTATCTTTCTTGGCTACTCTTCTATTTCCAAAGCTTTTCGTATTTTTAACAAAAGAACATTATTTATAGAAGAGTCTATTCATGTAGTTTTTAATGAAATTTCTAAATTTAAGAAAAAAGTTTTGATGATGATTTTGGTTTTGAAAATTTGAATTTAAATGAACCCTCTCCTCAAAATAGCAACTTGGAAGCATCTTCTTCCGAATTCTCCTTACCTAAGGAATGGAAGCATATAGATGCCCATCTCAAGGAGTTAATCATAGGAGACACATCGAAAGGGGTTCAAACGCGTTCTTCATTTAAAAATTTTTGTGCTCATGCCGTTTTTCTTTCTCAAATTGAGCCTAAAAGCATTGACGAAGCCTTGAAAGATAATTCTTGGGTTATCGCAATGCAAGAGGAATTGAACCATCCTAGACCAGGTGACCATTTAGTTATCGGTACTAAATGGGTCTTTAGAAACTGTTGAATCTCGGATTTTGATGATGAAACTAATTGAGTGTGATTTGTGGTCTAACTGCGTTTTGAGTTATGCAGTCTACTATCGAGCAGGGATTGACTACGATAGGGATGAAGACGTAAAGCTTAAACAAAGGGCCGAAGACAAGTGTGATGAATCGTTGGGAGTTCGAGTGTTCAAAGGAAGTCAGAAGATTCGCTGGGAGCGCGTTTGCCGAATCGGCCGAGAACGAGTAGGAAGCTTGCCGAAGGGTTTTCGGAAGTTCGCCGGGAGGTTCGTCGGAAGTTTGCGGAGCTTGCCAAGAAAGATCGTGCTTGCCAAAGAAGCTCGGGGGAACTCGCCAAGATCATCGTGAAGTCCGAGAGCTTGCCGTGAGTCCGCGGAATGGTTTCCGAAGGTTCGTCGGAAGACTCGTCGGAAGTTGACCGGAAGCTCGCCGGAAGAAGTTGTCATGTGGACTTTGTAATAGCTTAGGAAACGTCTTTAAAATTCGTAGTTAGCACGTATTTTGGGTTAGGATTAGATAACCCAAAGTGGGGCCCATTGGGCCTTGATTAGATGAGTTTGGGCCAAAATTTTGGCCCAAACCAATCAAGCTACGCATGCATGCATGCTACGTGCATCTTCTTGTAGCCCCGCTATCGAAAGCGCCGGCTACTATAGCGAGCCCAGATATCAGAAAGGTGCTCATCAGAAGCGAGCCCGCTATCGACGCGCCACCGTAGTGCGCCGATATCGAAATGTGCGGTAGCACCGCCGCTGCTGAGGTGTAGCACCGCCTCCTTTATCGTAGCCAGCGGTAGCACCGCCTTTGGTCGGGCGGTAGCACCGCCGGGTCGGGTAGAACCGCTGGGTGTGTCATCGCCAAGACTTGATCAAGATGTAGAAAAACTCAAAGGATTCAAATTTTTGGCTCCAAGTTTGGGCTCCAAATTTGAATCACTTTGAGGCTTATAAATACCCCTTCCTTTTCAAATTTGAAAGAGAACCCTTTTGAGCAAGAAAAAGTTTGAGTCTTGAGCTTTTGAAGAGTTTGAAAAGTGTTGTTTTCTTTGCTAAGTGTTCACCTTCTTCTTCTTCTTGAGAGATCTTGTACAAGTGTGAACATCTTGTAAAGGGTTGTAAAAGGGGTGTTTGATCCTTCCCCTTCAAAGGACTTGCTAGTGGAAGAGCGGAGCCTCATCGCAAAGGCTTCAAGAGTGGATGTAGGTCATTTGACCGAACCACTATACATCATTGTGTCCTTAAATGTGTGAGTGTTTATATTTCTGAATCATTTCATTTCTTGGCTGCAAGTTTATAGTTAGTTCCTTTTCACAAGCAATTACTTTCAAGTTCTCTTTCGTCGAATCGAAATCTTCCTACGAACTTGTGTTTCTTTTGCGTAAATCGGTTTCAAGAATACGAGTTTAATCCGCTGCACTAATTCACCCCCTCTTAGTGCCTTTTGATCCTAACAATTGGTATCGAGCCACGTTCTTTCTCTTCGGATTTACACCGTGAGAAATGGCTCTAAATGGTTTTCAAGAGGGCTTTCGGTTTTTCGTCCACCGTTCTTTAACGGATCGGACTACACTTATTGGAAAACTCGAATGAGAGTTTTCATGCTTTCAATGGATTTGGATTTGTGGAACATCATTGAAAACGGCTTTCAACTTCCTCTAAACCGACTAACGAATGGTCGGACTTAGAGAGAAAATCTTTTCTTTGAATGCAAAGGCTATGAATGCCTTATTTTGTGCTTTGAACAAAAATGAGTTCAATCGAATTTCTTCTGCTAAACGGCTTTTGATATATGGCAAATACTTGAAATCACGCATGAGGAACTAGTAGAGTTAAAGACTCGAAAGTAAACCTCTTGTTGCATGATTTTGAGCTCTTCCAAATGACACTAAGCTTAATCTATCGACGACATGTACACCGCTTCACGGATGTCGTCAATAGCTTGAAAAGTCTTGGTAAAAGTTTTTCGGTTTTGAACTCACTAACAAGATCTTAAGATCCCTTTCAAAATGGTGGGATCCTAAAATAACGGCGATTCAAGAATCAAAGGATCTAAATAATTACTCTATTGATGAACTCATTGGGTCCTTAAAGACCTATGAAATGGAACATGATGAATATGATAAACATGATGAGCACATGAACAACCTTCTAAAGAACAAGAAGGTTTTTGAACTCCGAACTATGAAATGCCACTTGAGTAATGACTCAAGTGATGAGGACAATGAGGACATTGAATACATAACAATGAATGTTAACAAGTTCATTAAACAAAAATTAAAAAACACAAATGAACTTGAACAGAGAAAGAGGCCAAAGAAGAAGAAGAAGGCTTGGAAAGAAGAATCAAGGAAAGAAGAAGCAAACTACGCTTTCATGGGCTTCGACAATGAGGTAAGTAACTTAACTTCCTTGAATTATTTTGAAATTACATGATGATTTCCATGAATGCTTATCTTAGTTAGTAGGAATTTTTTTTAATGTTTTTCTTGTGTTTTTAGAAATTTTTTTTAAAAAAATTCGAAATTATACTATGCTTTTCTTTATAGTATTTTTGAAAAATAAAAATATGATTGATGATTGTATGATTTGTGATAATGTTTAGACACCTAATAGAATCAACCCATGCATGAGTATCTTGATAGTTTACATTGTCTTTAAACATGATGCTTGATGATTTTATATCATGCATGAGTTGTTGAAGTGATGTTGATTTAAAAACTTCTATCTTGGATTAATGGGTCTTGACCCTTTTATGATGAAATTTTTAGATGATACATGTCTTCATGAAATCAATTATAAAGACCTAACTCATAAATTTTCTAAATAAAAGAAATGTGATTTTAATGTTGCCTTGTATTACATTTGGACTTGATGATTTTTATGACGAAAATTATTTTTCAGATTTATAAAATGATGCATGATTTTACCAAAAATTTGAGCATCAATCATCTTGTTATAACTAATGTAAGAAAGAATTAAAATGATTTTGATGATATTTTCGTTTTTGAATATGATGCATGACATTTTCATATGAAAAATTTGAACATTCTTATGAAAGATCAAATCACATAAATTGAAACTCATAAAGATGAGAAAATATAATATTATGATGTTTGATGCATATGATCTTGATGGATATAATGACAAACTTATGTTTTGAATTTCTACAATGATAGGATCCACATAAATGTTTGAACATACATTATGAAATCATCATTGAAATAAAAATACTAAAAGTTTGTTATCATGCTTAATGACTTTGTGATATCATATCTTGATGACAAACTCATGTTTTGGTCTTAAATTTGATACTCATCTTTTGAAATATAAGCACACTTGTTTGAAACAAAATGAAACACATTATCATGATAAGTTAAATCTCATGTCTTGAAACAATGTGTTGTTTTGACAATTTTTATAATGAAGTTTGTCTTCCGGTTTTGAATATTTTGATTTGGCATATAAAAGGCAAAAGACATACTTATATGAAACATAAAGAAATTATATTTACTATCTTACCGAGATTAATGATTTCATGATATCTTAAGAATCTCATAAATTATAGAAGTGATTTCGATGAATTGATTATGATTTGATAATTTGAACTTTTCTCTCATGTTTCAATACTACTTTGTATGCTTCATGACTTGTTGATTGAAATAATGATGTAGACTTTTGATGTATCACTTGTCATGATGGCTAGCATTTTGAATCTCGAAAATAATTACTTTTTTATCATTTACTAAAGAGGAAAATAATTCAAGTTTATATCATTTGTGAATCTCACAAACTATGGTAATGATTTTGATGATTCGAACTTGAATGAGCTTTGTCATAATCTAAGTCTTGATATTTTGATGTTTGATACTTGGAATTCTTATACATGAATCTAGTTATTCTTTGTGCTATATTTTTTCAAATGGATCATGAGCCTTGATGTCATATATTTCATGATCCTAGAAGTGATATGATTTCTTTGCCTTGTGTGGTAAATTGAATATTTGATTTGCTTTGTGATGAAGAATCATTGAATCATGACTTGATCTATGAGAATGCTATGCTCTTATGCATCATGATTCTAGGTTGCATATCTTTTATCATGGCTTGAAAGTGAATGAAAAGAAAATATGTTAGTACTTGTAATCATGATTTGATCCTTAATATTAATATGCTTTTATATATCATGATTCTTGGTTGTATGACATTTATCTTGAATTAAAAATTGATAAATATAAATCTAGATCTTGCTAAAATGAAATGTTATTAATCATGGATGATATCTTTTGGTTTTGATTCTTGTTGAATTTACATATTGATATCCTTCATGACATGATTTCTCATGTTTTAATACCATCTTGTATGCATCTTGAAAAAATTGAAATATTGATTGATGCAAAATTATTGCATTGAAATATTATTCATCCCTTCTTTTTGATAGTGACAAAGGGGGAGTTAGCTTGCTAGCTTATGCATCACAAGTGAAAGTGACAAACATAGCTAGCTAGAACTTGCAAAAGGCAAAACTTGCACTTCTCAAAATGAGAAGAAAGAAATTGCAAAGTTGCATTATTTTTTAACTCATAAGTTTGCATGTTTAAAATGTTATAAATTTTACAAAAATTACTAGCTCATTGCAAACATGAAGTTGATTACTTGCAAAAGGGAAACTTAGATGCAAATGAGAAAAATTGAAAGAGAGCTAGTTTGCATATTGCAAAGTATACTAGCTTATCATTATTGCTTGTCATAAATTTCCCTCATACCATGATTTGTTTATGACTCTCTTGAATTCATGACTTGATATGTTAAAAATTCATATTGTAAATTTGTTATCTTATCATGATCAAAGCATTGGCTATTTGTACTCCACTTTTTGACAAAACAAAGGGGGAGAAGAATTATTGCTAGCTTATGTATTGTAAAGAAAAATTTTGCTAGCTAGAACATGCAAAGGAAGCAAAGAAAGTGCAACTTGCACATCTCAACAAGCAAGTGAAAATTACCATCATTGCCCATCTTTGAAACTTGCTATGATTGAATGGTATAACTTAATGTTGTATTGTAAAATGTTGTATGATGTTGTAAAAATCTGCATATCTTGCAAAGTGCAAGCTAGTTTGTTGTAAAAATCTGCATATCTTTTAAACTAGCTATAATGATACTTCTCCTTTTTGTTGATGACATAGGGGGAGAAGTAGATTGATGACTTCATGCATTGATTGAATATTTTATATTTGCATGATGGTTTGTTCTTATTTCACTACATGAATGATACATGTTACTTGGATTTGGGATAATCCAAGGGTTCTATCAATTGCATATTGATAGGGGAGTTTGTGTTAAACTCAGGGAGTTATGGTTAACTCGTTCGGTCATCAATTAGTTGTCATCATCAAAAAGGGGAGATTGTTGAATCTCGGATTTTGATGATGAAACTAATTGAGTGTGATTTGTGGTCTAACTGCGTTTTGAGTTATGCAGGTCTACTATCGAAAGCGGGATTGACTACGATAGGGATGAAGACGTAAAAGCGAAACAAAGGGCCGAAGACAAGTGTGATGAATCGTTGGGAGTTCGAGTGTTCAAAGGAAGTCCGAAGATTCGTTGGGAGCGCTTCGTTTAACGGGCCGGTGAGAACAGTAGGAAGCTTGCCGAAGGGTTTTCGGAAGTTCACGGAGGTTCGTCGGAAGTTTGCGAGCTTGCCAAGAAAGATCGTGCTTGCCAAAGAAGCTCGGGGAACTCGCCAAGATCATCGTGAAGTCCGAGAGCTTGCCGTGAGTCCGCGGAATGGTTTCCGGAAGGTTCGTCGGAAGATCGTCGGAAGTTGACCGGAAGCTCGCTGGGAAGAAGTTGTCATGTGGACTTTGTAATAGCTTAGGAAACGTCTTTAAAATTCGTGAGTTAGCACGTATTTTGGGTTAGGATTAGATAACCCAAAGTGGGGGCCCATTGGGCCTTGATTAGGATGAGTTTGGGCCAAAATTTTGGCCCAAACCGAATCAGCTACGCATGCATGCATGCTACGTGCATCTTCTTTGTAGCCCGCTATCGTAGCGCGCCGGCTATTGTAGCGAGCCAGATATCAGAAAGCAGTGCTCTCATCTGTAGCGAGCCCGGCTCTTTATCAGACGCGCCACCGTAGTGCGCCGGATATCTTGTAGCAGCAGCGGTAGCACCGCCGCTGCAAGGCGTAGCACCGCCTCAGCATCTATAAGCCAAAGCGGTAGCACCGCCGTGGGGTAGCACCGCCGCTGGTCAAGCAGTAGAACCGCTGGGTGTGTCGATCTGCCAAGACTTGATGCCGAAAAACTCAAAGGATTCAAATTTTTGGCTCCAAGTTTGGGCTCCAAATTTGAATCACTTTGAGGCTTATAAATACCCTTCCTTTTCAAATTTGAAAGAGAACCCTTTTGAGCAAGAAAAAGTTTGAGTCTTGAGCTTTTGAAGAGTTTGAAAAGTGTTGTTTTCTTTGCTAAGTGTTCACCTTCTTCTTCTTCTTGAGAGATCTTGTACAAGTGTGAACATCTTGTAAAGGGTTGTAAAAGGGTGTTTGATCCTTCCCCTTCAAAGGACTTGCTAGTGGAAGAGCGGAGCCTCATCGCAAAGGCTTCAAGAGTGGATGTAGGTCATTTGACCGAACCACTATACATCATTGTGTCCTTAAATGTGTGAGTGTTTATATTTCTGAATCATTTCATTTCTTGGCTGCAAGTTTATAGTTAGTTCCTTTTCACAAGCAATTACTTTCAAGTTCTCTTTCGTCGAATCGAAATCTTCCTACGAACTTGTGTTTCTTTATAAATCGGTTTCAAGAATACGAGTTTAATCCGCTGCACTAATTCACCCCCTCTTAGTGCCTTTTGATCCTAACAATTGGTATCGAGCCACGTTCTTTCTCTTCGGATTTACACCGTGAGAAATGGCTCTAAATGGTTTTCAAGAGGGCTTTTCGGTTTTTCGTCCACCGTTCTTTAACGGATCGGACTACACTTATTGGAAAACTCGAATGAGAGTTTTCATGCTTTCAATGGATTTGGATTTGTGGAACATCATTGAAAACGGCTTTCAACTTCCTCTAAACCGACGAACGAATGGTCGGACTTAGAGAGAAAATCTTTTCTTTGAATGCAAAGGCTATGAATGCCTTATTTTGTGCTTTGAACAAAAATGAGTTCAATCGAATTTCTTCTTCTGAAACGGCTTTTGATATATGGCAAATACTTGAAATCACGCATGAGGGAACTAGTAGAGTTAAAGACTCGAAAGTAAACCTCTTGTTGCATGATTTTGAGCTCTTCCAAATGACACCAAGCGAATCTATCGACGACATGTACACCCGCTTCACGGATGTCGTCAATAGCTTGAAAAGTCTTGGTAAAAGTTTTTCGGGTTTTGAACTCACTAACAAGATCTTAAGATCCCTTTCAAAATGGTGGGATCCTAAAATAACGGCGATTCAAGAATCAAAGGATCTAAATAATTACTCTATTGATGAACTCATTGGGTCCTTAAAGACCTATGAAATGGAACATGATGAATATGATAAACATGATGAGCACATGAACAACCTTCTAAAGAACAAGAAGGTTTTTGAACTCCGAACTATGAAATGCCACTTGAGTAATGACTCAAGTGATGAGGACAATGAGGACATTGAATACATAACAATGAATGTTAACAAGTTCATTAAACAAAAATTAAAAAACACAAATGAACTTGAACAGAGAAAGAGGCCAAAGAAGAAGAAGAAGGCTTGGAAAGAAGAATCAAGGAAAGAAGAAGCAAACTACGCTTTCATGGGCTTCGACAATGAGGTAAGTAACTTAACTTCCTTGAATTATTTTGAAATTACATGATGATTTCCATGAATGCTTATCTTAGTTAGTAGGAATTTTTTTTATGTTTTTCTTGTGTTTTTAGAAATTTTTTAAAAAATTCGAAATTATACTATGCTTTTCTTTATAGTATTTTTGAAAAATAAAAATATGATTGATGATTGTATGATTTGTGATAATGTTTAGACACCTAATAGAATCAACCCATGCATGAGTATCTTGATAGTTTACATTGTCTTTAAACATGATGCTTGATGATTTTATATCATGCATGAGTTGTTGAAGTGATGTTGATTTAAAAACTTCTATCTTGGATTAATGGGTCTTGACCCTTTTATGATGAAATTTTTAGATGATACATGTCTTCATGAAATCAATTATAAAGACCTAACTCATAAATTTTCTAAATAAAAGAAATGTGATTTTAATGTTGCCTTGTATTACATTTGGACTTGATGATTTTTATGACGAAAATTATTTTTCAGATTTATAAAATGATGCATGATTTTACCAAAAATTTGAGCATCAATCATCTTGTTATAACTAATGTAAGAAAGAATTAAAATGATTTTGATGATATTTTCGTTTTTGAATATGATGCATGACATTTTCATATGAAAATTTGAACATTCTTATGAAAGATCAAATCACATAAATTGAAACTCATAAAGATGAGAAAATATAATATTATGATGTTTGATGCATATGATCTTGATGGATATAATGACAAACTTATGTTTTGAATTTCTACAATGATAGGATCCACATAAATGTTTGAACATACATTATGAAATCATCATTGAAATAAAAATACTAAAAGTTTGTTATCATGCTTAATGACTTTGTGATATCATATCTTGATGACAAACTCATGTTTTGGTCTTAAATTTGATACTCATCTTTTGAAATATAAGCACACTTGTTTGAAACAAAATGAAACACATTATCATGATAAGTTAAATCTCATGTCTTGAAACAATGTGTTGTTTTGACAATTTTTATAATGAAGTTTGTCTTCCGGTTTTGAATATTTTGATTTGGCATATAAAAGGCAAAAGACATACTTATATGAAACATAAAGAAATTATATTTACTATCTTACCGAGATTAATGATTTCATGATATCTTAAGAATCTCATAAATTATAGAAGTGATTTCGATGAATTGATTATGATTTGATAATTTGAACTTTTCTCTCATGTTTCAATACTACTTTGTATGCTTCATGACTTGTTGATTGAAATAATGATGTAGACTTTTGATGTATCACTTGTCATGATGGCTAGCATTTTGAATCTCGAAAATAATTACTTCTTTTTATCATTTACTAAAGAGGAAAATAATTCAAGTTTATATCATTTGTGAATCTCACAAACTATGGTAATGATTTTGATGATTCGAACTTGAATGAGCTTTGTCATAATCTAAGTCTTGATATTTTGATGTTTGATACTTGGAATTCTTATACATGAATCTAGTTATTCTTTGTGCTATATTTTTTCAAATGGATCATGAGCCTTGATGTCATATATTTCATGATCCTAGAAGTGATATGATTTCTTTGCCTTGTGTGGTAAATTGAATATTTGATTTGCTTTGTGATGAAGAATCATTGAATCATGACTTGATCTATGAGAATGCTATGCTCTTATGCATCATGATTCTAGGTTGCATATCTTTTATCATGGCTTGAAAGTGAATGAAAAGAAAATATGTTAGTACTTGTAATCATGATTTGATCCTTAATATTAATATGCTTTTATATATCATGATTCTTGGTTGTATGACATTTATCTTGAATTAAAAATTGATAAATATAAATCTAGATCTTGCTAAAATGAAATGTTATTAATCATGGATGATATCTTTTGGTTTTGATTCTTGTTGAATTTACATATTGATATCCTTCATGACATGATTTCTCATGTTTTAATACCATCTTGTATGCATCTTGAAAAAATTGAAATATTGATTGATGCAAAATTATTGCATTGAAATATTATTCATCCCTTCTTTTTGATAGTGACAAAGGGGGAGTTAGCTTGCTAGCTTATGCATCACAAGTGAAAGTGACAAACATAGCTAGCTAGAACTTGCAAAAGGCAAAACTTGCACTTCTCAAAATGAGAAGAAAGAAATTGCAAAGTTGCATTATTTTTTAACTCATAAGTTTGCATGTTTAAAATGTTATAAATTTTACAAAATTACTAGCTCATTGCAAACATGAAGTTGATTACTTGCAAAGGGAAACTTAGATGCAAATGAGAAAAATTGAAAGAGAGCTAGTTTGCATATTGCAAAGTATACTAGCTTATCATTATTGCTTGTCATAAATTTCCCTCATACCATGATTTGTTTATGACTCTCTTGAATTCATGACTTGATATGTTAAAAATTCATATTGTAAATTTGTTATCTTATCATGATCAAAGCATTGGCTATTTGTACTCCACTTTTTGACAAAACAAAGGGGGAGAAGAATTATTGCTAGCTTATGTATTGTAAAGAAAAATTTTGCTAGCTAGAACATGCAAAGGAAGCAAAGAAAGTGCAACTTGCACATCTCAACAAGCAAGTGAAAATTACCATCATTGCCCATCTTTGAAACTTGCTATGATTGAATGGTATAACTTAATGTTGTATTGTAAAATGTTGTATGATGTTGTAAAAATCTGCATATCTTGCAAAGTGCAAGCTAGTTTGTTGTAAAAATCTGCATATCTTTTAAACTAGCTATAATGATACTTCTCCTTTTTGTTGATGACATAGGGGGAGAAGTAGATTGATGACTTCATGCATTGATTGAATATTTTATATTTGCATGATGGTTTGTTCTTATTTCACTACATGAATGATACATGTTACTTGGATTTGGGATAATCCAAGGGTTCTATCAATTGCATATTGATAGGGGGAGTTTGTGTTAAACTCCGGGAGTTATGGTTAACTCGTCGGTCATCAATTAGTTGTCATCATCAAAAAGGGGAGATTGTTGAATCTCGGATTTTGATGATGAAACTAATTGAGTGTGATTTGTGGTCTAAGCTGCGTTTTGAGTTATGCAGGTCTACTATCGAAAGCAGGATTGACTACGATAGGGATGAAGACGTAAAGCGAAACAAAGGGCCAAGACAAGTGTGATGAATCGTTGGGAGTTCGAGTGTTCAAAGGAAGTCGAAGATTCGTTTGGGAGCGCTGTTTGAACCGGCCGAGAACGAGTAGGAAGCTTGCCGAAGGGTTTTCGGAAGTTCACGGGAGGTTCGTCGGAAGTTTGCGGAGCTTGCCAAGAAAGATCGTGCTTGCCAAAGAAGCTCGGGGGAACTCGCCAAGATCATCGTGAAGTCCGAGAGCTTGCCGTGAGTCCGCGGAATGGTTTCCGAAGGTTCGTCGGAAGACCGCTTCGGAAGTTGACGGAAGCTCGCCGGAAGAAGTTGTCATGTGGACTTTGTAATAGCTTAGGAAACGTCTTTAAAATTCGTAGTTAGCACGTATTTTGGGTTAGGATTAGATAACCCAAAGTGGGGGCCCATTGGGCCTTGATTAGGATGAGTTTGGGCCAAAATTTTGGCCCAAACCTGAATCGGCTACGCATGCATTCATGCTACGTGCATCTTCTTTGTAGCCCCGCTATCGAGCGCGCCCGCTCATCAGAAGCGAGCCCGTATCTATGTAGCAGTGCTCTCATCAGTAGCGAGCCCGGCTATCAGACGCGCGCTCACGTAGTGCGCCCGGATATCGTAGCGTGCGGTAGCACCGCTTTGCTGGCGGTAGCACCGCTTCAGCTATTATAGCTTGAGGCGGTAGCACCTTTGGAAAGCAATAGAACCGCTGGGTGTGTCGATCTGCCAAGACTTGATCAAGATCGAAAAACTCAAAGGATTCAAATTTTTGGCTCCAAGTTTGGGCTCCAAATTTGAATCACTTTGAGGCTTATAAATACCCCTTCCTTTTCAATTTGAAAGAGAACCCTTTTGAGCAAGAAAAAGTTTGAGTCTTGAGCTTTTGAAGAGTTTGAAAAGTGTTGTTTTCTTTGCTAAGTGTTCACCTTCTTCTTCTTCTTGAGAGATCTTGTACAAGTGTGAACATCTTGTAAAGGGTTGTAAAAGGGTGTTTGATCCTTCCCCTTCAAAGGACTTGCTAGTGGAAGAGCGGAGCCTCATCGCAAAGGCTTCAAGAGTGGATGTAGGTCATTTGACCGAACCACTATACATCATTGTGTCCTTAAATGTGTGAGTGTTTATATTTCTGAATCATTTCATTTCTTGGCTGCAAGTTTATAGTTAGTTCCTTTTCACAAGCAATTACTTTCAAGTTCTCTTTCGTCGAATCGAAATCTTCCTCTGAACTTGTGTTTCTTTCATAAATCGGTTTCAAGAATACGAGTTTAATCCGCTGCACTAATTCACCCCCTCTTAGTGCCTTTTGATCCTAACATTGGTATCGAGCCACGTTCTTTCTCTTCGGATTTACACCGTGAGAAATGGCTCTAAATGGTTTTCAAGAGGGCTTTTAGGTTTTTCGTCCACCGTTCTTTAACGGATCGGACTACACTTATTGGAAAACTCGAATGAGAGTTTTCATGCTTTCAATGGATTTGGATTTGTGGAACATCATTGAAAACGACTTTCAACTTCCTCTAAACCGACGAACGAATGGTCGGACTTAGAGAGAAAATCTTTTCTTTGAATGCAAAGGCTATGAATGCCTTATTTTGTGCTTTGAACAAAAATGAGTTCAATCAATTTCTTCTTCTTAAACGGCTTTTGATATATGGCAAATACTTGAAATCACGCATGAGGGAACTAGTAGAGTTAAAGACTCGAAAGTAAACCTCTTGTTGCATGATTTTGAGCTCTTCCAAATGACACCAAGCGAATCTATCGACGACATGTACACCGCTTCACGGATGTCGTCAATAGCTTGAAAAGTCTTGGTAAAAGTTTTTCGGTTTTGAACTCACTAACAAGATCTTAAGATCCCTTTCAAAATGGTGGGATCCTAAAATAACGGCGATTCAAGAATCAAAGGATCTAAATAATTACTCTATTGATGAACTCATTGGGTCCTTAAAGACCTATGAAATGGAACATGATGAATATGATAAACATGATGAGCACATGAACAACCTTCTAAAGAACAAGAAGGTTTTGAACTCCGAACTATGAAATGCCACTTGAGTAATGACTCAAGTGATGAGGACAATGAGGACATTGAATACATAACAATGAATGTTAACAAGTTCATTAAACAAAAATTAAAAACACAAATGAACTTGAACAGAGAAAGAGGCCAAAGAAGAAGAAGAAGGCTTGGAAAGAAGAATCAAGGAAAGAAGAAGCAAACTACGCTTTCATGGGCTTCGACAATGAGGTAAGTAACTTAACTTCCTTGAATTATTTTGAAATTACATGATGATTTCCATGAATGCTTATCTTAGTTAGTAGGAATTTTTTTAATGTTTTTCTTGTGTTTTTAGAAATTTTTTAAAAAATTCGAAATTATACTATGCTTTTCTTTATAGTATTTTTGAAAAATAAAAATATGATTGATGATTGTATGATTTGTGATAATGTTTAGACACCTAATAGAATCAACCCATGCATGAGTATCTTGATAGTTTACATTGTCTTTAAACATGATGCTTGATGATTTTATATCATGCATGAGTTGTTGAAGTGATGTTGATTTAAAAACTTCTATCTTGGATTAATGGGTCTTGACCCTTTTATGATGAAATTTTTAGATGATACATGTCTTCATGAAATCAATTATAAAGACCTAACTCATAAATTTTCTAAATAAAAGAAATGTGATTTTAATGTTGCCTTGTATTACATTTGGACTTGATGATTTTATGACGAAAATTATTTTTCAGATTTATAAAATGATGCATGATTTTACCAAAAATTTGAGCATCAATCATCTTGTTATAACTAATGTAAGAAAGAATTAAAATGATTTTGATGATATTTTCGTTTTTGAATATGATGCATGACATTTTCATATGAAAAATTTGAACATTCTTATGAAAGATCAAATCACATAAATTGAAACTCATAAAGATGAGAAAATATAATATTATGATGTTTGATGCATATGATCTTGATGGATATAATGACAAACTTATGTTTTGAATTTCTACAATGATAGGATCCACATAAATGTTTGAACATACATTATGAAATCATCATTGAAATAAAAATACTAAAAGTTTGTTATCATGCTTAATGACTTTGTGATATCATATCTTGATGACAAACTCATGTTTTGGTCTTAAATTTGATACTCATCTTTTGAAATATAAGCACACTTGTTTGAAACAAAATGAAACACATTATCATGATAAGTTAAATCTCATGTCTTGAAACAATGTGTTGTTTTGACAATTTTATAATGAAGTTTGTCTTCCGGTTTTGAATATTTTGATTTGGCATATAAAAGGCAAAAGACATACTTATATGAAACATAAAGAAATTATATTTACTATCTTACCGAGATTAATGATTTCATGATATCTTAAGAATCTCATAAATTATAGAAGTGATTTGATGAATTGATTATGATTTGATAATTTGAACTTTTCTCTCATGTTTCAATACTACTTTGTATGCTTCATGACTTGTTGATTGAAATAATGATGTAGACTTTTGATGTATCACTTGTCATGATGGCTAGCATTTTGAATCTCGAAAATAATTACTTCTTTTTTATCATTTACTAAAGAGGAAAATAATTCAAGTTTATATCATTTGTGAATCTCACAAACTATGGTAATGATTTTGATGATTCGAACTTGAATGAGCTTTGTCATAATCTAAGTCTTGATATTTTGATGTTTGATACTTGGAATTCTTATACATGAATCTAGTTATTCTTTGTGCTATATTTTTCAAATGGATCATGAGCCTTGATGTCATATATTTCATGATCCTAGAAGTGATATGATTTCTTTGCCTTGTGTGGTAAATTGAATATTTGATTTGCTTTGTGATGAAGAATCATTGAATCATGACTTGATCTATGAGAATGCTATGCTCTTATGCATCATGATTCTAGGTTGCATATCTTTTATCATGGCTTGAAAGTGAATGAAAAGAAAATATGTTAGTACTTGTAATCATGATTTGATCCTTAATATTAATATGCTTTTATATATCATGATTCTTGGTTGTATGACATTTATCTTGAATTAAAAATTGATAAATATAAATCTAGATCTTGCTAAAATGAAATGTTATTAATCATGGATGATATCTTTTGGTTTTGATTCTTGTTGAATTTACATATTGATATCCTTCATGACATGATTTCTCATGTTTTAATACCATCTTGTATGCATCTTGAAAAAATTGAAATATTGATTGATGCAAAATTATTGCATTGAAATATTATTCATCCCTTCTTTTTGATAGTGACAAAGGGGGAGTTAGCTTGCTAGCTTATGCATCACAAGTGAAAGTGACAAACATAGCTAGCTAGAACTTGCAAAAGGCAAAACTTGCACTTCTCAAAATGAGAAGAAAGAAATTGCAAAGTTGCATTATTTTTTAACTCATAAGTTTGCATGTTTAAAATGTTATAAATTTTACAAAAATTACTAGCTCATTGCAAACATGAAGTTGATTACTTGCAAAGGGAAACTTAGATGCAAATGAGAAAAATTGAAAGAGAGCTAGTTTGCATATTGCAAAGTATACTAGCTTATCATTATTGCTTGTCATAAATTTCCCTCATACCATGATTTGTTTATGACTCTCTTGAATTCATGACTTGATATGTTAAAAATTCATATTGTAAATTTGTTATCTTATCATGATCAAAGCATTGGCTATTTGTACTCCACTTTTTGACAAAACAAAGGGGGAGAAGAATTATTGCTAGCTTATGTATTGTAAAGAAAAATTTTGCTAGCTAGAACATGCAAAGGAAGCAAAGAAAGTGCAACTTGCACATCTCAACAAGCAAGTGAAAATTACCATCATTGCCCATCTTTGAAACTTGCTATGATTGAATGGTATAACTTAATGTTGTATTGTAAAATGTTGTATGATGTTGTAAAAATCTGCATATCTTGCAAAGTGCAAGCTAGTTTGTTGTAAAAATCTGCATATCTTTTAAACTAGCTATAATGATACTTCTCCTTTTGTTGATGACATAGGGGAGAAGTAGATTGATGACTTCATGCATTGATTGAATATTTTATATTTGCATGATGGTTTGTTCTTATTTCACTACATGAATGATACATGTTACTTGGATTTGGGATAATCCAAGGGTTCTATCAATTGCATATTGATAGGGGGAGTTTGTGTTAAACTCCGGGGAGTTATGGTTAACTCGTCGGTCATCAATTAGTTGTCATCATCAAAAGGGGAGATTGTTGAATCTCGGATTTTGATGATGAAACTAATTGAGTGTGATTTGTGGTCTAACTGCGTTTTGAGTTATGCGGGTCTACTATCGAAAGCGGGATTGACTACGATAGGGATGAAGACGTAAAGCGAAACAAAGGGCCGAAGACAAGTGTGATGAATCGTTGGGAGTTCGAGTGTTCAAAGGAAGTCAGAAGATTCGTTGGGAGCGTTGCTGGAACCGGGCCGAGAACAGTAGGAAGCTTGCCGAAGGGTTTTCGGAAGTTCGCCGGGAGGTTCGTCGGAAGTTTGCGGAGCTTGCCAAGAAAGATCGTGCTTGCCAAAGAAGCTCGGGGAACTCGCCAAGATCATCGTGAAGTCGAGAGCTTGCCGTGAGTCCGCGGAATGGTTTCCGAAGGTTCGTCGGAAGACTGCATCGGAAGTTGACCGGAAGCTCGCCGGAAGAAGTTGTCATGTGGACTTTGTAATAGCTTAGGAAAGCGTCTTTAAAATTCGTAGTTAGCACGTATTTTGGGTTAGGATTAGATAACCCAAAGTGGGGGCCCATTGGGCCTTGATTAGGATGAGTTTGGGCCAAAATTTTGGCCCAAACCAGAATCAGCTACGATGCATGCATGCTACGTGCATCTTCTTTGTAGCTCGCTATCAGCGCGCCCGGCCATCTTGTGAGCCCGTATCTTTATGTGAGGCTCTCAGCGTAGCGAGCCCGGCTCTTGTATCGAGCGCTCACCGTAGTGCGCCGGATATCGTAGCGTGCGGTAGCACTTTACTGAAGGTGTAGCACCGCCTCAGCTATTATAGCTTGGCGGTAGCACCGCTGGCAGGTGAAACAACCGCTAGAAAACCGCTGGGTGTGTCGATCTGCCAAGACTTGATGCACCGAAAAACTCAAAGGATTCAAATTTTGGCTCCAAGTTTGGGCTCCAAATTTGAATCACTTTGAGGCTTATAAATACCCCTTCCTTTTCAGCTGAAAGAGAACCCTTTTGAGCAAGAAAAAGTTTGAGTCTTGAGCTTTTGAAGAGTTTGAAAAGTGTTGTTTTCTTTGCTAAGTGTTCACCTTCTTCTTCTTCTTGAGAGATCTTGTACAAGTGTGAACATCTTGTAAAGGGTTGTAAAAAGGGGTGTTTGATCCTTCCCCTTCAAAGGACTTGCTAGTGGAAGAGCGGAGCCTCATCGCAAAGGCTTCAAGAGTGGATGTAGGTCATTTGACCGAACCACTATACATCATTGTGTCCTTAAATGTGTGAGTGTTTATATTTCTGAATCATTTCATTTCTTGGCTGCAAGTTTATAGTTAGTTCCTTTTCACAAGCAATTACTTTCAAGTTCTCTTTCGTCGAATCGAAATCTTCCTACTGAACTTGTGTTTCTTTTTGAAATCGGTTTCAAGAATACGAGTTTAATCCGCTGCACTAATTCACCCCCTCTTAGTGCCTTTTGATCCTAACAATTGGTATCGAGCCACGTTCTTTCTCTTCGGATTTACACCCGTGAGAAATGGCTCTAAATGGTTTTCAAGAGGGCTTTTCGGTTTTTCGTCCACCGTTCTTTAACGGATCGGACTACACTTATTGGAAAACTCGAATGAGAGTTTTCATGCTTTCAATGGATTTGGATTTGTGGAACATCATTGAAAACGGCTTTCAACTTCCTCTAAACCGACGAGCGAATGGTCGGACTTAGAGAGAAAATCTTTTTCTTTGAATGCAAAGGCTATGAATGCCTTATTTTGTGCTTTGAACAAAAATGAGTTCAATCGAATTTCTTCTTGCGAAACGGCTTTTGATATATGGCAAATACTTGAAATCACGCATGAGGGAACTAGTAGAGTTAAAGACTCGAAAGTAAACCTCTTGTTGCATGATTTTGAGCTCTTCCAAATGACACCAAGCGAATCTATCGACGACATGTACACCGCTTCACGGATGTCGTCAATAGCTTGAAAAGTCTTGGTAAAAGTTTTTGGGTTTTGAACTCACTAACAAGATCTTAAGATCCCTTTCAAAATGGTGGGATCCTAAAATAACGGCGATTCAAGAATCAAAGGATCTAAATAATTACTCTATTGATGAACTCATTGGGTCCTTAAAGACCTATGAAATGGAACATGATGAATATGATAAACATGATGAGCACATGAACAACCTTCTAAAGAACAAGAAGGTTTTTGAACTCCGAACTATGAAATGCCACTTGAGTAATGACTCAAGTGATGAGGACAATGAGGACATTGAATACATAACAATGAATGTTAACAAGTTCATTAAACAAAAATTAAAAAACACAAATGAACTTGAACAGAGAAAGAGGCCAAAGAAGAAGAAGAAGGCTTGGAAAGAAGAATCAAGGAAAGAAGAAGCAAACTACGCTTTCATGGGCTTCGACAATGAGGTAAGTAACTTAACTTCCTTGAATTATTTTGAAATTACATGATGATTTCCATGAATGCTTATCTTAGTTAGTAGGAATTTTTTTTTAATGTTTTTCTTGTGTTTTTAGAAATTTTTTTTAAAAAAAATCGAAATTATACTATGCTTTTCTTTATAGTATTTTTGAAAAATAAAAATATGATTGATGATTGTATGATTTGTGATAATGTTTAGACACCTAATAGAATCAACCCATGCATGAGTATCTTGATAGTTTACATTGTCTTTAAACATGATGCTTGATGATTTTATATCATGCATGAGTTGTTGAAGTGATGTTGATTTAAAAACTTCTATCTTGGATTAATGGGTCTTGACCCTTTTATGATGAAATTTTTAGATGATACATGTCTTCATGAAATCAATTATAAAGACCTAACTCATAAATTTTCTAAATAAAAGAAATGTGATTTTAATGTTGCCTTGTATTACATTTGGACTTGATGATTTTTATGACGAAAATTATTTTCAGATTTATAAAATGATGCATGATTTTACCAAAAATTTGAGCATCAATCATCTTGTTATAACTAATGTAAGAAAGAATTAAAATGATTTTGATGATATTTTCGTTTTTGAATATGATGCATGACATTTTCATATGAAAAATTTGAACATTCTTATGAAAGATCAAATCACATAAATTGAAACTCATAAAGATGAGAAAATATAATATTATGATGTTTGATGCATATGATCTTGATGGATATAATGACAAACTTATGTTTTGAATTTCTACAATGATAGGATCCACATAAATGTTTGAACATACATTATGAAATCATCATTGAAATAAAAATACTAAAAGTTTGTTATCATGCTTAATGACTTTGTGATATCATATCTTGATGACAAACTCATGTTTTGGTCTTAAATTTGATACTCATCTTTTGAAATATAAGCACACTTGTTTGAAACAAAATGAAACACATTATCATGATAAGTTAAATCTCATGTCTTGAAACAATGTGTTGTTTTGACAATTTTATAATGAAGTTTGTCTTCGGTTTTGAATATTTTGATTTGGCATATAAAAGGCAAAAGACATACTTATATGAAACATAAAGAAATTATATTTACTATCTTACGAGATTAATGATTTCATGATATCTTAAGAATCTCATAAATTATAGAAGTGATTTGATGAATTGATTATGATTTGATAATTTGAACTTTTCTCTCATGTTTCAATACTACTTTGTATGCTTCATGACTTGTTGATTGAAATAATGATGTAGACTTTTGATGTATCACTTGTCATGATGGCTAGCATTTTGAATCTCGAAAATAATTACTTCTTTTATCATTTACTAAAGAGGAAAATAATTCAAGTTTATATCATTTGTGAATCTCACAAACTATGGTAATGATTTTGATGATTCGAACTTGAATGAGCTTTGTCATAATCTAAGTCTTGATATTTTGATGTTTGATACTTGGAATTCTTATACATGAATCTAGTTATTCTTTGTGCTATATTTTTCAAATGGATCATGAGCCTTGATGTCATATATTTCATGATCCTAGAAGTGATATGATTTCTTTGCCTTGTGTGGTAAATTGAATATTTGATTTGCTTTGTGATGAAGAATCATTGAATCATGACTTGATCTATGAGAATGCTATGCTCTTATGCATCATGATTCTAGGTTGCATATCTTTTATCATGGCTTGAAAGTGAATGAAAAGAAAATATGTTAGTACTTGTAATCATGATTTGATCCTTAATATTAATATGCTTTTATATATCATGATTCTTGGTTGTATGACATTTATCTTGAATTAAAAATTGATAAATATAAATCTAGATCTTGCTAAAATGAAATGTTATTAATCATGGATGATATCTTTTGGTTTTGATTCTTGTTGAATTTACATATTGATATCCTTCATGACATGATTTCTCATGTTTTAATACCATCTTGTATGCATCTTGAAAAAATTGAAATATTGATTGATGCAAAATTATTGCATTGAAATATTATTCATCCCTTCTTTTGATAGTGACAAAGGGGAGTTAGCTTGCTAGCTTATGCATCACAAGTGAAAGTGACAAACATAGCTAGCTAGAACTTGCAAAAGGCAAAACTTGCACTTCTCAAAATGAGAAGAAAGAAATTGCAAAGTTGCATTATTTTTAACTCATAAGTTTGCATGTTTAAAATGTTATAAATTTTACAAAATTACTAGCTCATTGCAAACATGAAGTTGATTACTTGCAAAGGAAACTTAGATGCAAATGAGAAAAATTGAAAGAGAGCTAGTTTGCATATTGCAAAGTATACTAGCTTATCATTATTGCTTGTCATAAATTTCCCTCATACCATGATTTGTTTATGACTCTCTTGAATTCATGACTTGATATGTTAAAAATTCATATTGTAAATTTGTTATCTTATCATGATCAAAGCATTGGCTATTTGTACTCCACTTTTTGACAAAACAAAGGGGGAGAAGAATTATTGCTAGCTTATGTATTGTAAAGAAAAATTTTGCTAGCTAGAACATGCAAAGGAAGCAAAGAAAGTGCAACTTGCACATCTCAACAAGCAAGTGAAAATTACCATCATTGCCCATCTTTGAAACTTGCTATGATTGAATGGTATAACTTAATGTTGTATTGTAAAATGTTGTATGATGTTGTAAAAATCTGCATATCTTGCAAAGTGCAAGCTAGTTTGTTGTAAAAATCTGCATATCTTTTAAACTAGCTATAATGATACTTCTCCTTTTTGTTGATGACATAGGGGGAGAAGTAGATTGATGACTTCATGCATTGATTGAATATTTTATATTTGCATGATGGTTTGTTCTTATTTCACTACATGAATGATACATGTTACTTGGATTTGGGATAATCCAAGGGTTCTATCAATTGCATATTGATAGGGGAGTTTGTGTTAAACTCGGGAGTTATGGTTAACTCGTCGGTCATCAATTAGTTGTCATCATCAAAAGGGGAGATTGTTGAATCTCGGATTTTGATGATGAAACTAATTGAGTGTGATTTAATGGTCTAAGCTGCGTTTTGAGTTATGCGAGGTCTACTATCGGCGAGGATTGACTACGATAGGGATGAAGGCGTAAAAGCGAAACAAAGGGCGAAGACAAGTGTGATGAATCGTTGGGAGTTCGAGTGTTCAAAGGAAGTCCAGAAGATTCGTTGGGGCGTTGCGGGCCGGTGAGAAGCAGTAGGAAGCTTGCCGAAGGGTTTCGGAAGTTCGCCGGGAGGTTCGTCGGAAGTTTGCGGAGCTTGCCAAGAAAGATCGTGCTTGCCAAAGAAGCTCGGGGAACTCGCCAAGATCATCGTGAAGTCGAGAGCTTGCCGTGAGTCCGCGGAATGGTTTTAGAAGGTTCGTCGGAAGACCGCCGGAAGTTGACCGGAAGCTCGCGGAAGAAGTTGTCATGTGGACTTTGTAATAGCTTAGGAAAGCGTCTTTAAAATTCGTAGTTAGCACGTATTTTGGGTTAGGATTAGATAACCCAAAGTGGGGGCCCATTGGGCCTTGATTAGGATGAGTTTGGGCCAAAATTTTGGCCCAAACCCGGCAAGCTACGCATGCATGCATGCTACGTGCATCTTCTTTGTAGCCCGCATCTTGAAGCGCGCCCGACTCTTGTGAAGCGAGCCGATATCTTATAGAGGCTCTCAGCAGTGGCGAGAGCGGCTCTTGTATCGAGCAACGCGCCCACGTAGTGCGCCGGATCTTATGTAGCAGGCGGTAGCACCGCTTTGCTGAAGCGCACCGCCCAGCTTACTACTATAGCCGGCGTAGTAGCGCCGCTTTGGGGCGGCATGATAGAACACTTTGGGTGTGTCGATCTGCCAAGACTTGATTGCATAGAAAAACTCAAAGGATTCAAATTTTTGGCTCCAAGTTTGGGCTCCAAATTTGAATCACTTTGAGGCTTATAAATACCCCTTCCTTTTCATTTGAAAGAGAACCCTTTTGAGCAAGAAAAAGTTTGAGTCTTGAGCTTTTGAAGAGTTTGAAAAGTGTTGTTTTCTTTGCTAAGTGTTCACCTTCTTCTTCTTCTTGAGAGATCTTGTACAAGTGTGAACATCTTGTAAAGGGTTGTAAAAGGGTGTTTGATCCTTCCCCTTCAAAGGACTTGCTAGTGGAAGAGCGGAGCCTCATCGCAAAGGCTTCAAGAGTGGATGTAGGTCATTTGACCGAACCACTATACATCTTGTGTCCTTAAATGTGTGAGTGTTTATATTTCTGAATCATTTCATTTCTTGGCTGCAAGTTTATAGTTAGTTCCTTTTCACAAGCAATTACTTTCAAGTTCTCTTTCGTCGAATCGAAATCTTCCTACTGAACTTGTGTTTCTTTGAAATCGGTTTCAAGAATACGAGTTTAATCCGCTGCACTAATTCACCCCCTCTTAGTGCCTTTTGATCCTAACAATTGGTATCGAGCCACGTTCTTTCTCTTCGGATTTACACGTGAGAAATGGCTCTAAATGGTTTTCAAGAGGGCTTTTCGGTTTTTCGTCCACCGTTCTTTAACGGATCGGACTACACTTATTGGAAAACTTCGAATGAGAGTTTTCATGCTTTCAATGGATTTGGATTTGTGGAACATCATTGAAAAGCGGCTTTCAACTTCCCTCTAAACCGACGAGCGAATGGTCGGACTTAGAGAGAAAATCTTTTCTTTGAATGCAAAGGCTATGAATGCCTTATTTTGTGCTTTGAACAAAAATGAGTTCAATCAATTTCTTCTTGCGAAAGCGGCTTTTGATATATGGCAAATACTTGAAATCACGCATGGGGAACTAGTAGAGTTAAAGACTCGAAAGTAAACCTCTTGTTGCATGATTTTGAGCTCTTCCAAATGACACCAAGCGAATCTATCGGCGACATGTACACCGCTTCACGGATGTCGTCAATAGCTTGAAAAGTCTTGGTAAAAGTTTTGGGTTTTGAACTCACTAACAAGATCTTAAGATCCCTTTCAAAATGGTGGGATCCTAAAATAACGGCGATTCAAGAATCAAAGGATCTAAATAATTACTCTATTGATGAACTCATTGGGTCCTTAAAGACCTATGAAATGGAACATGATGAATATGATAAACATGATGAGCACATGAACAACCTTCTAAAGAACAAGAAGGTTTTGAACTCCGAACTATGAAATGCCACTTGAGTAATGACTCAAGTGATGAGGATAATGAGGACATTGAATACATAACAATGAATGTTAACAAGTTCATTAAACAAAAATTAAAAACACAAATGAACTTGAACAGAGAAAGAGGCCAAAGAAGAAGAAGAAGGCTTGGAAAGAAGAATCAAGGAAAGAAGAAGCAAACTACGCTTTCATGGGCTTCGACAATGAGGTAAGTAACTTAACTTCCTTGAATTATTTTGAAATTACATGATGATTTCCATGAATGCTTATCTTAGTTAGTAGGAATTTTTTTAATGTTTTTCTTGTGTTTTAGAAATTTTTTAAAAAAATCGAAATTATACTATGCTTTTCTTTATAGTATTTTTGAAAAATAAAAATATGATTGATGATTGTATGATTTGTGATAATGTTTAGACACCTAATAGAATCAACCCATGCATGAGTATCTTGATAGTTTACATTGTCTTTAAACATGATGCTTGATGATTTTATATCATGCATGAGTTGTTGAAGTGATGTTGATTTAAAAACTTCTATCTTGGATTAATGGGTCTTGACCCTTTTATGATGAAATTTTTAGATGATACATGTCTTCATGAAATCAATTATAAAGACCTAACTCATAAATTTTCTAAATAAAAGAAATGTGATTTTAATGTTGCCTTGTATTACATTTGGACTTGATGATTTTTATGACGAAAATTATTTTTCAGATTTATAAAATGATGCATGATTTTACCAAAAATTTGAGCATCAATCATCTTGTTATAACTAATGTAAGAAAGAATTAAAATGATTTTGATGATATTTTCGTTTTTGAATATGATGCATGACATTTTCATATGAAAAATTTGAACATTCTTATGAAAGATCAAATCACATAAATTGAAACTCATAAAGATGAGAAAATATAATATTATGATGTTTGATGCATATGATCTTGATGGATATAATGACAAACTTATGTTTTGAATTTCTACAATGATAGGATCCACATAAATGTTTGAACATACATTATGAAATCATCATTGAAATAAAAATACTAAAAGTTTGTTATCATGCTTAATGACTTTGTGATATCATATCTTGATGACAAACTCATGTTTTGGTCTTAAATTTGATACTCATCTTTTGAAATATAAGCACACTTGTTTGAAACAAAATGAAACACATTATCATGATAAGTTAAATCTCATGTCTTGAAACAATGTGTTGTTTTGACAATTTTTATAATGAAGTTTGTCTTCCGGTTTTGAATATTTTGATTTGGCATATAAAAGGCAAAAGACATACTTATATGAAACATAAAGAAATTATATTTACTATCTTACCGAGATTAATGATTTCATGATATCTTAAGAATCTCATAAATTATAGAAGTGATTTTGATGAATTGATTATGATTTGATAATTTGAACTTTTCTCTCATGTTTCAATACTACTTTGTATGCTTCATGACTTGTTGATTGAAATAATGATGTAGACTTTTGATGTATCACTTGTCATGATGGCTAGCATTTTGAATCTCGAAAATAATTACTTCTTTTTATCATTTACTAAAGAGGAAAATAATTCAAGTTTATATCATTTGTGAATCTCACAAACTATGGTAATGATTTTGATGATTCGAACTTGAATGAGCTTTGTCATAATCTAAGTCTTGATATTTTGATGTTTGATACTTGGAATTCTTATACATGAATCTAGTTATTCTTTGTGCTATATTTTTCAAATGGATCATGAGCCTTGATGTCATATATTTCATGATCCTAGAAGTGATATGATTTCTTTGCCTTGTGTGGTAAATTGAATATTTGATTTGCTTTGTGATGAAGAATCATTGAATCATGACTTGATCTATGAGAATGCTATGCTCTTATGCATCATGATTCTAGGTTGCATATCTTTTATCATGGCTTGAAAGTGAATGAAAAGAAAATATGTTAGTACTTGTAATCATGATTTGATCCTTAATATTAATATGCTTTTATATATCATGATTCTTGGTTGTATGACATTTATCTTGAATTAAAATTGATAAATATAAATCTAGATCTTGCTAAAATGAAATGTTATTAATCATGGATGATATCTTTTGGTTTTGATTCTTGTTGAATTTACATATTGATATCCTTCATGACATGATTTCTCATGTTTTAATACCATCTTGTATGCATCTTGAAAAAATTGAAATATTGATTGATGCAAAATTATTGCATTGAAATATTATTCATCCCTTCTTTTGATAGTGACAAAGGGGAGTTAGCTTGCTAGCTTATGCATCACAAGTGAAAGTGACAAACATAGCTAGCTAGAACTTGCAAAGGCAAAACTTGCACTTCTCAAAATGAGAAGAAAGAAATTGCAAAGTTGCATTATTTTTAACTCATAAGTTTGCATGTTTAAAATGTTATAAATTTTACAAAATTACTAGCTCATTGCAAACATGAAGTTGATTACTTGCAAAGGAAACTTAGATGCAAATGAGAAAAATTGAAAGAGAGCTAGTTTGCATATTGCAAAGTATACTAGCTTATCATTATTGCTTGTCATAAATTTCCCTCATACCATGATTTGTTTATGACTCTCTTGAATTCATGACTTGATATGTTAAAAATTCATATTGTAAATTTGTTATCTTATCATGATCAAAGCATTGGCTATTTGTACTCCACTTTTTGACAAAACAAAGGGGGAGAAGAATTATTGCTAGCTTATGTATTGTAAAGAAAAATTTTGCTAGCTAGAACATGCAAAGGAAGCAAAGAAAGTGCAACTTGCACATCTCAACAAGCAAGTGAAAATTACCATCATTGCCCATCTTTGAAACTTGCTATGATTGAATGGTATAACTTAATGTTGTATTGTAAAATGTTGTATGATGTTGTAAAAATCTGCATATCTTGCAAAGTGCAAGCTAGTTTGTTGTAAAAATCTGCATATCTTTTAAACTAGCTATAATGATACTTCTCCTTTTTGTTGATGACATAGGGGGAGAAGTAGATTGATGACTTCATGCATTGATTGAATATTTTATATTTGCATGATGGTTTGTTCTTATTTCACTACATGAATGATACATGTTACTTGGATTTGGGATAATCCAAGGGTTCTATCAATTGCATATTGATAGGGGAGTTTGTGTTAAACTCAGGGAGTTATGGTTAACTCGTCGGTCATCAATTAGTTGTCATCATCAAAAGGGGAGATTGTTGAATCTCGGATTTTGATGATGAAACTAATTGAGTGTGATTTGTGGTCTAAGCTGCGTTTTGAGTTATGCAGGTCTACTATCGAGCGGGATTGACTACGATAGGGATGAAACGTAAAGCGAAACAAAGGGCCGAAGACAAGTGTGATGAATCGTTGGGAGTTCGAGTGTTCAAAGGAAGTCGAAGATTCGTTGGGGGCGTGTTTTAACCGGCCGAGAAGCAGTAGGAAGCTTGCCGAAGGGTTTTCGGAAGTTCGCCGGGAGGTTCGTCGGAAGTTTGCGGAGCTTGCCAAGAAAGATCGTGCTTGCCAAAGAAGCTCGGGGAACTCGCCAAGATCATCGTGAAGTCAGAGAGCTTGCCGTGAGTCAGCGGAATGGTTTCGAAGGTTCGTCGGAAGGCATCGGAAGTTGACCGGAAGCTCGGAAGAAGTTGTCATGTGGACTTTGTAATAGCTTAGGAAGCGTCTTTAAAATTCGTAGTTAGCACGTATTTTGGGTTAGGATTAGATAACCCAAAGTGGGGCCCATTGGGCCTTGATTAGGATGAGTTTGGGCCAAAATTTTGGCCCAAACCAGGAACTCTACGCATGCATGCATGCTACGTGCATGCTTCTTTGTAGCCCGCTCTTGTAGCGCGCCCGGCCTCTTGGCCATCAGAAGCGAGCCGATATATCTTATGTGAAGCTCTCAGCATGTAGCGAGCCCGGCTCTTTGTATCGACGCGCTCAACGTAGTGCGCCCGGATATAGTGAAAGGAGGCGGTAGCAGCCGCTTTGCACTGAGGCGGTAGCACCGCCTTGAGCTACTTATAGCCAGACGGTAGCACCTTTGAAGCATTTGAAATGCCGCTGTAGAACCGCTGGGTGTGTCGATCTGCCAAGACTTGATGCAGAAAAACTCAAAGGATTCAAATTTTTGGCTCCAAGTTTGGGCTCCAAATTTGAATCACTTTGAGGCTTATAAATACCCCTTCCTTTTCAGCTGAAAGAGAACCCTTTTGAGCAAGAAAAAGTTTGAGTCTTGAGCTTTTGAAGAGTTTGAAAAGTGTTGTTTTCTTTGCTAAGTGTTCACCTTCTTCTTCTTCTTGAGAGATCTTGTACAAGTGTGAACATCTTGTAAAGGGTTGTAAAAAGGGGTGTTTGATCCTTCCCCTTCAAAGGACTTGCTAGTGGAAGAGCGGAGCCTCATCGCAAAGGCTTCAAGAGTGGATGTAGGTCATTTGACCGAACCACTATACATCATTGTGTCCTTAAATGTGTGAGTGTTTATATTTCTGAATCATTTCATTTCTTGGCTGCAAGTTTATAGTTAGTTCCTTTTCACAAGCAATTACTTTCAAGTTCTCTTTCGTCGAATCGAAATCTTCCTACGAACTTGTGTTTCTTTGCGAAATCGGTTTCAAGAATACGAGTTTAATCCGCTGCACTAATTCACCCCCCCCCCTCTTAGTGCCTTTTGATCCTAACAATTGGTATCAGAGCCACGTTCTTTCTCTTTCGGATTTACACCTGTGAGAAATGGCTCTAAATGGTTTTCAAGAGGGCTTTTCGGTTTTTCGTCCACCGTTCTTTAACGGATCGGACTACACTTATTGGAAAACTCGAATGAGAGTTTTCATGCTTTCAATGGATTTGGATTTGTGGAACATCATTGAAAACGGCTTTCAACTTCCCTCTAAACCGACGAACGAATGGTCGGACTTAGAGAGAAAATCTTTTTCTTTGAATGCAAAGGCTATGAATGCCTTATTTTGTGCTTTGAACAAAAATGAGTTCAATCAATTTCTTCTTGCGAAAGCGGCTTTTGATATATGGCAAATACTTGAAATCACGCATGAGGGAACTAGTAGAGTTAAAGACTCGAAAGTAAACCTCTTGTTGCATGATTTTGAGCTCTTCCAAATGACACCAAGCGAATCTATCGACGACATGTACACCCGCTTCACGGATGTCGTCAATAGCTTGAAAAGTCTTGGTAAAAGTTTTTCGGGTTTTGAACTCACTAACAAGATCTTAAGATCCCTTTCAAAATGGTGGGATCCTAAAATAGCAGATTCAAGAATCAAAGGATCTAAATAATTACTCTATTGATGAACTCATTGGGTCCTTAAAGACCTATGAAATGGAACATGATGAATATGATAAACATGATGAGCACATGAACAACCTTCTAAAGAACAAGAAGGTTTTGAACTCCGAACTATGAAATGCCACTTGAGTAATGACTCAAGTGATGAGGACAATGAGGACATTGAATACATAACAATGAATGTTAACAAGTTCATTAAACAAAAATTAAAAACACAAATGAACTTGAACAGAGAAAGAGGCCAAAGAAGAAGAAGAAGGCTTGGAAAGAAGAATCAAGGAAAGAAGAAGCAAACTACGCTTTCATGGGCTTCGACAATGAGGTAAGTAACTTAACTTCCTTGAATTATTTTGAAATTACATGATGATTTCCATGAATGCTTATCTTAGTTAGTAGGAATTTTTTTAATGTTTTTCTTGTGTTTTTAGAAATTTTTTAAAAAAATCGAAATTATACTATGCTTTTCTTTATAGTATTTTTGAAAAATAAAAATATGATTGATGATTGTATGATTTGTGATAATGTTTAGACACCTAATAGAATCAACCCATGCATGAGTATCTTGATAGTTTACATTGTCTTTAAACATGATGCTTGATGATTTTATATCATGCATGAGTTGTTGAAGTGATGTTGATTTAAAAACTTCTATCTTGGATTAATGGGTCTTGACCCTTTTTATGATGAAATTTTTAGATGATACATGTCTTCATGAAATCAATTATAAAGACCTAACTCATAAATTTTCTAAATAAAAGAAATGTGATTTTAATGTTGCCTTGTATTACATTTGGACTTGATGATTTTTATGACGAAAATTATTTTTCAGATTTATAAAATGATGCATGATTTTACCAAAAATTTGAGCATCAATCATCTTGTTATAACTAATGTAAGAAAGAATTAAAATGATTTTGATGATATTTTCGTTTTTGAATATGATGCATGACATTTTCATATGAAAAATTTGAACATTCTTATGAAAGATCAAATCACATAAATTGAAACTCATAAAGATGAGAAAATATAATATTATGATGTTTGATGCATATGATCTTGATGGATATAATGACAAACTTATGTTTTGAATTTCTACAATGATAGGATCCACATAAATGTTTGAACATACATTATGAAATCATCATTGAAATAAAAATACTAAAAGTTTGTTATCATGCTTAATGACTTTGTGATATCATATCTTGATGACAAACTCATGTTTTGGTCTTAAATTTGATACTCATCTTTTGAAATATAAGCACACTTGTTTGAAACAAAATGAAACACATTATCATGATAAGTTAAATCTCATGTCTTGAAACAATGTGTTGTTTTGACAATTTTTATAATGAAGTTTGTCTTCCGGTTTTGAATATTTTGATTTGGCATATAAAAGGCAAAAGACATACTTATATGAAACATAAAGAAATTATATTTACTATCTTACCGAGATTAATGATTTCATGATATCTTAAGAATCTCATAAATTATAGAAGTGATTTCGATGAATTGATTATGATTTGATAATTTGAACTTTTCTCTCATGTTTCAATACTACTTTGTATGCTTCATGACTTGTTGATTGAAATAATGATGTAGACTTTTGATGTATCACTTGTCATGATGGCTAGCATTTTGAATCTCGAAAATAATTACTTCTTTTTATCATTTACTAAAGAGGAAAATAATTCAAGTTTATATCATTTGTGAATCTCACAAACTATGGTAATGATTTTGATGATTCGAACTTGAATGAGCTTTGTCATAATCTAAGTCTTGATATTTTGATGTTTGATACTTGGAATTCTTATACATGAATCTAGTTATTCTTTGTGCTATATTTTTCAAATGGATCATGAGCCTTGATGTCATATATTTCATGATCCTAGAAGTGATATGATTTCTTTGCCTTGTGTGGTAAATTGAATATTTGATTTGCTTTGTGATGAAGAATCATTGAATCATGACTTGATCTATGAGAATGCTATGCTCTTATGCATCATGATTCTAGGTTGCATATCTTTTATCATGGCTTGAAAGTGAATGAAAAGAAAATATGTTAGTACTTGTAATCATGATTTGATCCTTAATATTAATATGCTTTTATATATCATGATTCTTGGTTGTATGACATTTATCTTGAATTAAAAATTGATAAATATAAATCTAGATCTTGCTAAAATGAAATGTTATTAATCATGGATGATATCTTTTGGTTTTGATTCTTGTTGAATTTACATATTGATATCCTTCATGACATGATTTCTCATGTTTTAATACCATCTTGTATGCATCTTGAAAAAATTGAAATATTGATTGATGCAAAATTATTGCATTGAAATATTATTCATCCCTTCTTTTGATAGTGACAAAGGGAGTTAGCTTGCTAGCTTATGCATCACAAGTGAAAGTGACAAACATAGCTAGCTAGAACTTGCAAAAAGGCAAAACTTGCACTTCTCAAAATGAGAAGAAAGAAATTGCAAAGTTGCATTATTTTTAACTCATAAGTTTGCATGTTTAAAATGTTATAAATTTTACAAAAATTACTAGCTCATTGCAAACATGAAGTTGATTACTTGCAAAGGGAAACTTAGATGCAAATGAGAAAAATTGAAAGAGAGCTAGTTTGCATATTGCAAAGTATACTAGCTTATCATTATTGCTTGTCATAAATTTCCCTCATACCATGATTTGTTTATGACTCTCTTGAATTCATGACTTGATATGTTAAAAATTCATATTGTAAATTTGTTATCTTATCATGATCAAAGCATTGGCTATTTGTACTCCACTTTTTGACAAAACAAAGGGGAGAAGAATTATTGCTAGCTTATGTATTGTAAAGAAAAATTTTGCTAGCTAGAACATGCAAAGGAAGCAAAGAAAGTGCAACTTGCACATCTCAACAAGCAAGTGAAAATTACCATCATTGCCCATCTTTGAAACTTGCTATGATTGAATGGTATAACTTAATGTTGTATTGTAAAATGTTGTATGATGTTGTAAAAATCTGCATATCTTGCAAAGTGCAAGCTAGTTTGTTGTAAAAATCTGCATATCTTTTAAACTAGCTATAATGATACTTCTCCTTTTGTTGATGACATAGGGGAGAAGTAGATTGATGACTTCATGCATTGATTGAATATTTTATATTTGCATGATGGTTTGTTCTTATTTCACTACATGAATGATACATGTTACTTGGATTTGGGATAATCCAAGGGTTCTATCAATTGCATATTGATAGGGGGAGTTTGTGTTAAACTCCAGGGAGTTATGGTTAACTCAAAGTTGGTCATCAATTAGTTGTCATCATCAAAAGGGGAGATTGTTGAATCTCGGATTTTGATGATGAAACTAATTGAGTGTGATTTGTGGTCTAACTGCGTTTTGAGTTATGCAGGTCTACTATCGAAAGCGGGATTGACTACGATAGGGATGAAGGCGTAAAGCGAAACAAAGGGCCGAAGACAAGTGTGATGAATCGTTGGGAGTTCGAGTGTTCAAAGGAAGTCCGAAGATTCGTTGGGGGCGTTACCGGGCCGAGAAGCAGTAGGAAGCTTGCCGAAGGGTTTTGGAAGTTCGCCGGGAGGTTCGTCGGAAGTTTGCGGAGCTTGCCAAGAAAGATCGTGCTTGCCAAAGAAGCTCGGGGAACTCGCCAAGATCATCGTGAAGTCAGAGAGCTTGCCGTGAGTCCGCGGAATGGTTTCCGAAGGTTCGTCGGAAGATCGTCGGAAGTTGACCCGGAAGCTCGCGGAAGAAGTTGTCATGTGGACTTTGTAATAGCTTAGGAAGCGTCTTTAAAATTCGTAGTTAGCACGTATTTTGGGTTAGGATTAGATAACCCAAAGTGGGGCCCATTGGGCCTTGATTAGGATGAGTTTGGGCCAAAATTTTGGCCCAAACCGAAGCAAGCTACGCATGCATGCATGCTGCGTGCATCTTCTTTGTAGCCCGCATCTTGTAGCGCGCCCGCCTCAGAAGCGAGCCAGTATCTTATGAGGCTCTCTCATAGCGAGCGAGCTCTCTGTATCGACGCGCTCACGTAGTGCGCTTGGATATCTTATGTGAGCGGTAGCATCCTTTACTGAGGCGTAGCACCGCCTCAGCGGCTACTATAGCTTGGCGGTAGCACCGCTTTGGTCGGTAAAGCAATAGAACCGCCTGGGTGTGTCGATCTGCCAAGACTTGATCAGATTTAGAAAAACTCAAAGGATTCAAATTTTTGGCTCAAGTTTGGGCTCCAAATTTGAATCACTTTGAGGCTTATAAATACCCCTTCCTTTTCAGCTGAAAGAGAACCCTTTTGAGCAAGAAAAAGTTTGAGTCTTGAGCTTTTGAAGAGTTTGAAAAGTGTTGTTTTCTTTGCTAAGTGTTCACCTTCTTCTTCTTCTTGAGAGATCTTGTACAAGTGTGAACATCTTGTAAAGGGTTGTAAAAGGGTGTTTGATCCTTCCCCTTCAAAGGACTTGCTAGTGGAAGAGCGGAGCCTCATCGCAAAGGCTTCAAGAGTGGATGTAGGTCATTTGACCGAACCACTATACATCATTGTGTCCTTAAATGTGTGAGTGTTTATATTTCTGAATCATTTCATTTCTTGGCTGCAAGTTTATAGTTAGTTCCTTTTCACAAGCAATTACTTTCAAGTTCTCTTTCGTCGAATCGAAATCTTCCTACGAACTTGTGTTTCTTTGCGAAATCGGTTTCAAGAATACGAGTTTAATCCGCTGCACTAATTCACCCCCTCTTAGTGCCTTTTGATCCTAACAATTGGTATCGAGCCACGTTCTTTCTCTTTCGGATTTACACTGTGAGAAATGGCTCTAAATGGTTTTCAAGAGGGCTTTTCGGTTTTAGTCCACCGTTCTTTAACGGATCGGACTACACTTATTGGAAAACTCGAATGAGAGTTTTCATGCTTTCAATGGATTTGGATTTGTGGAACATCATTGAAAACGGCTTTCAACTTCCCTCTAAACCGACGAGCGAATGGTCGGACTTAGAGAGAAAATCTTTTCTTTGAATGCAAAGGCTATGAATGCCTTATTTTGTGCTTTGAACAAAAATGAGTTCAATCAATTTCTTCTTAAACGGCTTTTGATATATGGCAAATACTTGAAATCACGCATGAGGAACTAGTAGAGTTAAAGACTCGAAAGTAAACCTCTTGTTGCATGATTTTGAGCTCTTCCAAATGACACCAAGCGAATCTATCGGCGACATGTACACCGCTTCACGGATGTCGTCAATAGCTTGAAAAGTCTTGGTAAAAGTTTTTTGGGTTTTGAACTCACTAACAAGATCTTAAGATCCCTTTCAAAATGGTGGGATCCTAAAATAACGGCGATTCAAGAATCAAAGGATCTAAATAATTACTCTATTGATGAACTCATTGGGTCCTTAAAGACCTATGAAATGGAACATGATGAATATGATAAACATGATGAGCACATGAACAACCTTCTAAAGAACAAGAAGGTTTTGAACTCCGAACTATGAAATGCCACTTGAGTAATGACTCAAGTGATGAGGACAATGAGGACATTGAATACATAACAATGAATGTTAACAAGTTCATTAAACAAAAATTAAAAACACAAATGAACTTGAACAGAGAAAGAGGCCAAAGAAGAAGAAGAAGGCTTGGAAAGAAGAATCAAGGAAAGAAGAAGCAAACTACGCTTTCATGGGCTTCGACAATGAGGTAAGTAACTTAACTTCCTTGAATTATTTTGAAATTACATGATGATTTCCATGAATGCTTATCTTAGTTAGTAGGAATTTTTTTTAATGTTTTTCTTGTGTTTTTAGAAATTTTTTTAAAAAAATTCGAAATTATACTATGCTTTTCTTTATAGTATTTTTGAAAAATAAAAATATGATTGATGATTGTATGATTTGTGATAATGTTTAGACACCTAATAGAATCAACCCATGCATGAGTATCTTGATAGTTTACATTGTCTTTAAACATGATGCTTGATGATTTTATATCATGCATGAGTTGTTGAAGTGATGTTGATTTAAAAACTTCTATCTTGGATTAATGGGTCTTGACCCTTTTATGATGAAATTTTAGATGATACATGTCTTCATGAAATCAATTATAAAGACCTAACTCATAAATTTTCTAAATAAAAGAAATGTGATTTTAATGTTGCCTTGTATTACATTTGGACTTGATGATTTTTATGACGAAAATTATTTTTCAGATTTATAAAATGATGCATGATTTTACCAAAAATTTGAGCATCAATCATCTTGTTATAACTAATGTAAGAAAGAATTAAAATGATTTTGATGATATTTTCGTTTTTGAATATGATGCATGACATTTTCATATGAAAAATTTGAACATTCTTATGAAAGATCAAATCACATAAATTGAAACTCATAAAGATGAGAAAATATAATATTATGATGTTTGATGCATATGATCTTGATGGATATAATGACAAACTTATGTTTTGAATTTCTACAATGATAGGATCCACATAAATGTTTGAACATACATTATGAAATCATCATTGAAATAAAAATACTAAAAGTTTGTTATCATGCTTAATGACTTTGTGATATCATATCTTGATGACAAACTCATGTTTTGGTCTTAAATTTGATACTCATCTTTTGAAATATAAGCACACTTGTTTGAAACAAAATGAAACACATTATCATGATAAGTTAAATCTCATGTCTTGAAACAATGTGTTGTTTTGACAATTTTATAATGAAGTTTGTCTTCCGGTTTTGAATATTTTGATTTGGCATATAAAAGGCAAAGAAAAGACATACTTATATGAAACATAAAGAAATTATATTTACTATCTTACCGAGATTAATGATTTCATGATATCTTAAGAATCTCATAAATTATAGAAGTGATTTCGATGAATTGATTATGATTTGATAATTTGAACTTTTCTCTCATGTTTCAATACTACTTTGTATGCTTCATGACTTGTTGATTGAAATAATGATGTAGACTTTTGATGTATCACTTGTCATGATGGCTAGCATTTTGAATCTCGAAAATAATTACTTTTTTTATCATTTACTAAAGAGGAAAATAATTCAAGTTTATATCATTTGTGAATCTCACAAACTATGGTAATGATTTTGATGATTCGAACTTGAATGAGCTTTGTCATAATCTAAGTCTTGATATTTTGATGTTTGATACTTGGAATTCTTATACATGAATCTAGTTATTCTTTGTGCTATATTTTTTCAAATGGATCATGAGCCTTGATGTCATATATTTCATGATCCTAGAAGTGATATGATTTCTTTGCCTTGTGTGGTAAATTGAATATTTGATTTGCTTTGTGATGAAGAATCATTGAATCATGACTTGATCTATGAGAATGCTATGCTCTTATGCATCATGATTCTAGGTTGCATATCTTTTATCATGGCTTGAAAGTGAATGAAAAGAAAATATGTTAGTACTTGTAATCATGATTTGATCCTTAATATTAATATGCTTTTATATATCATGATTCTTGGTTGTATGACATTTATCTTGAATTAAAAATTGATAAATATAAATCTAGATCTTGCTAAAATGAAATGTTATTAATCATGGATGATATCTTTTGGTTTTGATTCTTGTTGAATTTACATATTGATATCCTTCATGACATGATTTCTCATGTTTTAATACCATCTTGTATGCATCTTGAAAAAATTGAAATATTGATTGATGCAAAATTATTGCATTGAAATATTATTCATCCCTTCTTTTTGATAGTGACAAAGGGGAGTTAGCTTGCTAGCTTATGCATCACAAGTGAAAGTGACAAACATAGCTAGCTAGAACTTGCAAAAGGCAAAACTTGCACTTCTCAAAATGAGAAGAAAGAAATTGCAAAGTTGCATTATTTTTTAACTCATAAGTTTGCATGTTTAAAATGTTATAAATTTTACAAAAATTACTAGCTCATTGCAAACATGAAGTTGATTACTTGCAAAAGGAAACTTAGATGCAAATGAGAAAAATTGAAAGAGAGCTAGTTTGCGTATTGCAAAGTATACTAGCTTATCATTATTGCTTGTCATAAATTTCCCTCATACCATGATTTGTTTATGACTCTCTTGAATTCATGACTTGATATGTTAAAAATTCATATTGTAAATTTGTTATCTTATCATGATCAAAGCATTGGCTATTTGTACTCCACTTTTGACAAAACAAAGGGGAGAAGAATTATTGCTAGCTTATGTATTGTAAAGAAAAATTTTGCTAGCTAGAACATGCAAAGGAAGCAAAGAAAGTGCAACTTGCACATCTCAACAAGCAAGTGAAAATTACCATCATTGCCCATCTTTGAAACTTGCTATGATTGAATGGTATAACTTAATGTTGTATTGTAAAATGTTGTATGATGTTGTAAAAATCTGCATATCTTGCAAAGTGCAAGCTAGTTTGTTGTAAAAATCTGCATATCTTTTAAACTAGCTATAATGATACTTCTCCTTTTGTTGATGACATAGGGGAGAAGTAGATTGATGACTTCATGCATTGATTGAATATTTTATATTTGCATGATGGTTTGTTCTTATTTCACTACATGAATGATACATGTTACTTGGATTTGGGATAATCCAAGGGTTCTATCAATTGCATATTGATAGGGGAGTTTGTGTTAAACTCAGGGAGTTATGGTTAACTCGTCGGTCATCAATTAGTTGTCATCATCAAAAAGGGGAGATTGTTGAATCTCGGATTTTGATGATGAAACTAATTGAGTGTGATTTGTGGTCTAAGCTGCGTTTTGAGTTATGCGAGTCTACTATCGGCGGGATTGACTACGATAGGGATGAAGCGTAAAGCGAAACAAAGGGCCGAAGACAAGTGTGATGAATCGTTGGGAGTTCGAGTGTTCAAAGGAAGTCCAGAAGATTCGTTGGGAGCGTTGCGGAGCCGGTGAGAACGCAGTAGGAAGCTTGCCGAAGGGTTTTGGAAGTTCGGCGGGAGGTTCGTCGGAAGTTTGCGGAGCTTGCCAAGAAAGATCGTGCTTGCCAAAGAAGCTCGGGGAACTCGCCAAGATCATCGTGAAGTCAGGAGAGCTTGCCGTGAGTCCGCGGAATGGTTTCCGAAGGTTCGTCGGAAGACTGTCGGAAGTTGACCTAAGCTCGCGGAAGAAGTTGTCATGTGGACTTTGTAATAGCTTAGGAAACGTCTTTAAAATTCGTAGTTAGCACGTATTTTGGGTTAGGATTAGATAACCCAAAGTGGGGCCCATTGGGCCTTGATTAGATGAGTTTGGGCCAAAATTTTGCAGCCCAAACCAGGCAATCGCTACGCATGCATGCATGCTACGTGCATGCCGCTTTGTAGCCCCTCATCGTAGTAGCGCCCGGCTATTGTAGCGAGCCCAGATATCGTATGTGAGGCTCTCTTGTAGCGAGCCCAGCGCTCTCAGATCGGCGCTCACCGTAGTGCGCCGGATCTTAGTGTGCAGCGGTAGCACCGCCTTTGCACTGAGGCGAGCACCGCCCAGCTACTATAGCCAAAGGTAGCACCGCTGGCTGGGCGGTAGCACCCTTTGGTGAAAGCGGTAGAACCGCGCTGGGTGTGTCGATCTGCCAAGACTTGATGCATAGAAAAACTCAAAGGATTCAAATTTTGGCTCCAAGTTTGGGCTCCAAATTTGAATCACTTTGAGGCTTATAAATACCCCTTCCTTTTCAGCTGAAAGAGAACCCTTTTGAGCAAGAAAAAGTTTGAGTCTTGAGCTTTTGAAGAGTTTGAAAAGTGTTGTTTTCTTTGCTAAGTGTTCACCTTCTTCTTCTTCTTGAGAGATCTTGTACAAGTGTGAACATCTTGTAAAGGGTTGTAAAAAGGAGTGTTTGATCCTTCCCCTTTAAAGGACTTGCTAGTGGAAGAGCGGAGCCTCATCGCAAAGGCTTCAAGAGTGGATGTAGGTCATTTGACCGAACCACTATACATCATTGTATCCTTAAATGTGTGAGTGTTTATATTTCTGAATCATTTCATTTCTTGGCTGCAAGTTTATAGTTAGTTCCTTTTCACAAGCAATTACTTTCAAGTTCTCTTTCGTCGAATCGAAATCTTCCTACGAACTTGTGTTTCTTTGCGAAATCGGTTTCAAGAATACGAGTTTAATCTGCTGCACTAATTCACCCCCCCCTCTTAGTGCCTTTTGATCCTAACAGAAACAAGCAAGATGAATATGGTATCGTGGTTAGAAACAAGGCTAGATTAGTGGCCAAAGGTTTCAACCAAGAAGAAGGTATTGATTACGAAGAGGCCTTCGCTCCTGTGGCTAGATTAGAAGTCATTAGGATGCTCCTTACCTATGCTAGTAGTAATAACTTTAAGCTTTTTCAAATGGATGTCAAAAGTGCTTTTTTGAATGGCTTTATTTCCGAAAAAGTTTATGTTGAACAACCACTCGGTTTTGAAAACTCTCTTCTTCCTAATCATGTGTTTAAATTAACTAAAGCTCTCTATGGATTGAAACAAGCTCCTAGGGCTTGGTATGAGAGGCTTAATTCTTTCTTAATTTCAAATAATTTTACTAAAGGCAAGGTTGATACTACATTATTTATTAAACATTTTGAAAATAATTTTCTTATTGTTCAAATTTATGTTGATGATATCATTTTTGGTTCTTCGGATGAATCACAATGTGAATCATTTGCTAAGTGTATGAGTCATGAATTTGAAATGAGTCTAATGGGTGAGTTAAACTTCTTTTTAGGATTACAAATTAAATAACTTAGTGATGGAATATTTCTTAATCAAACCAAGTATACATTTGAACTGTTAAAACGATTTAACATGGATAGTTCTAAAGCCATCAACACTCTCATGAGTACTTCCACCAAGTTAGACTTGGATGAAAATGGAGAAAATTTTGATCAAAAAACATATAGGGGAATGATAGGTAGCTTACTCTATCTCATTGCAACTAGACCTGATATCATGTTTAGTGTAAGTCTATGTATAAGATTTTAAGCTAATCCTAAGTTATTTCACCTTAAAGCTGTTAAAAAAATCCTTAGGTATCTTAAAGGAACTCCTAATCTAGGATTATGGTATCTAAAATCTGATAACTTTGATTTAAAAGCTTATGCGGATGTCGATTTTGGCGGATATAGAATCGATAGAAAAAGCACATCTGGAACATGTCAATTTCTAGGATATGCACTTGTTTCTTGGACATCCAAGAAACAAAATTCTGTTGCACTATCTACGGCGGAAGCCGAATATATAGCTGCAAGTGCATGTTGTGCACAAATTGTTTAGATGAAAAACACTTTAGAAGATTATAGAATTAATTTTAAAAATATTTCAATAAAATGCGATAACACAAGTGCTATTTGTCTAACCAAAAATCTCATTCAACACTCAAGAACTAAGCACATTGATATTATGCATCACTTTATACGAGATCATGTCGCTAATAATAATATAACTCTAGAATTTATTGATACAAAACACCAATTAGCGAAAATTTTCACAAAGCCCTTAAATGAAGAACAATTTGACTTCATTAGAAGAGAATTATGCATGCTAAATTTGTGCTAATATTTAATAGTGCATGATTTCCAAAACGTTTAAACTTTGATTTTGATAGTTTCACCTTTATACTTTCAATGAAAATCATGTCTTTCAATGATGTATGTATAACTTCATACTATCTTCACCTTCTTTTGTGATGGCTAAATGGATTTTATAAGCTTGACATATGCATAAATTAATGTCATGGATTTTGCATAAAAATCAAGCTCTTAAATATTTATTCATGTGCTAATCAAGTTTTTATGATTTCATATCTTCTTCCTTCATAAAAATAACAAGTTAACTCTCATCATGAATTTTCTTGGATATAGTTGATGATTGGCTTCAATGATGTATCCTTATACATATTTTGGTAAAAATTTGATGACTTGGATATGGTTGATAACTTTATGACTCCTCTCACTTATGTCACTTTCTTTTTCTCAAGTTTCACCCTTTCATCAAGTTTATTCATCTCCTTTTTTGTTGATGACAAAGGGGGAGAAAAATGTGAAATTGATGACTTGTTGAATGTGGCCTTTATGAGCAAAATAATTTGATGACTTGATAAATATCATGCATTGTATTGAAAAATGACTTATATAGTGTAAATAAAATGAAAAATGTCTCATAAGATTTGTTATTGCAATTCAATTACTCTTGCCATGCTTTGTGTCAAAAACAGGTTGCAATCCTTAAAAAAGCATTGCAATGAACCCATAAGTAATGCAACACATCACATTGTAATTGAATTTTATAGTTGAAAGATTCTTACTATATCATGTTTATCAAATGGCATCGTTCGATTGATATGACAAGTTTTCATCTCATGATTTATCTGATATGGTGTTACGTTTTTTCAATCATGAGATCCTTATTGTAATTTCAAAATTTTTGGTATCTTTTGACGAAATGATAAATGTTTATCATCTTTCGATTAAATGTCATGCTTTGATATTGCTTACGAATGAAACCTCATGCTGATTGAGCATGATGATAAGTTCAACGCAAGTAACTTATCATTTTTTGTTGAATTCAAGAGATTGAATTCAAATATTTTTACTTTCTCATTATATGGCATATAGATAGGGGGGGTTAAGAATAACTCCATCATCAATTGATTATCATCATCAAAAAGGGGAGATTATTGAATCTCGGATTTTGATGATGAAGTCAATTGATGGTTATTTGATCTAATTCATTTTTGAGATAAGTGTGCAGGATTAACTATGATACAGCAAATTACCAGAGTCAAGTTGCTGGAAGTTCAAGAGTCCACCGGAAGTTCGAAGGATCATCGGAAGTGCTGCTGGAGCCAACCGAGATGAAATCGGGGACTTGCCGAAGGTTTCGGAAGTTCACCGGAAAGATCGTCGGAGGTTCGCGGAGATCACCGAGGAGGTTTGGAAGGGTGCCAAAGACTCGTTGAACCCACCATAGAATCCGGGAGCCTACTGGGAATCCGTCGGAGGTAATCCGAGGGAGTGTCGAAAGTCCGTCGGAAGATCGCCGGAAAGCTCTTCGGAAGATAACTTGATGGTGTCGATTTAATTTGGCTTTAAAAGTTCATAGTTAGTACTTAATTAGAGTATAGACTAGGTGTTAATCCTATCTAGACCTATATTGGGCCAATTGGGCCTTTAATGGGCTGTATTGTGCCGAAGGTTAGGCCCATACAGTTTTTGGCAAGGGCCGGTGGTAGCACCGCTGGACCCAGGCAGTAGCACCGCCTGATGACCGTAGGCCAGGTGGTAGCACCACCGACCCAGCAAAGAGTAGCACCGCCTTTGATGTGAGGGTCGAGCGGTAGCACCGCTTCGTAAGCGGTGGTACCGCATGACAGGTGGTTGCAACCACCTGTGTCAGGTGGTAGTACCGCCAGTGCCAGGCGGTAATACCGCCAGCATACTGACACACGCAAAGGTGTGTCAAGCGGTAGTACCGCCTCCAGTTCGAAATTTCGGATGAGACCCCTCTTTGAGCGGGATTTTTGAATCCCAAAAAAACTCTATAAATACTCATTTACTCCTAGCTGGTTGAGGATCTTTGCAGTGTTAGAATTAAGTCTAAGCTATAGCAATTTTCTGCTTTCATTTGCTCAAGTGTTCTCTTCCTTTCTTCTCTTTGTAAAAATCCTGTAAAGAGAGGGAACCTCTTATAAAAGGCAGTAAATGGGTGTTTGGTCCTTCCCCTTCAAGAGACTTAGTAGTGGAAGTTGGGAGCCTCATTGGAGGAGGCTTCAAGAGTGGACGTACGTCATTTGATCGAACCATTATACATCGCTGCGTTTACTTACTGTGTGGGTACTTCAAATTCTGCATCGTAAATTTCTTAAGCTGCAAACTGATCAGATTTCTTCTCCCTACTTCCAATTTCATTTACCTTAATATTTTCAAGTTTAAGTCTCTATCGCTGAATCAAGTTCTTAAGCAAATCTCCGGAATCGGTTTTTAAGCTTTATTCAGTTTAATCCACTGCACTAATTCACGTCCCCCCCCTCTTAGTGCCACTCTGAACCTAACATAGTGGATATCAATAGCTTCAACGAAGGAGGAATCGAGACTAGACATAGGTCAGACGATTGAACCACTATAAAACTCCAATTTGCTCTTTTTTTATTCTACTCATAATTTCCATTTCATACTTTTCATCACTGTCCTCGTTCACTTACGAGTCTCTTTAAGTTTAAGTATAATCGATATTAATTTTTATTGAATGAATCTTTGAATCGAACGAGTTTTCTGAAATCGACGTAATTTTTATCATGTACTAATTCACCACCCCCTCTCTTAGTTCCGATTATGATCATAATAATTGGTATCAGAGCCTTGTTATTTCTCATTTAGATTAACACCCAAGAGAAATGACTTTTTTTTACTTTTAAGAGGGTCACTCTATTATTCATCCTCCTATGTTTAATGGGACGGACTACACTTATTAGAAAACTCGAATGAGAGTTTTTTTTATTTTTTTTAGATTTAAATTTATGAAATATTATTAAAAATGGATTTCAAAAGTCTTCTCTTCTAATGAACCATTAGAATGATTCAGAGAAGAAGACTTTCTCTTTGAACATTAAAACTATAAATACTTTATTTTGTGTTTTGGATAAAAATGAATCCAATCGGGTTTTTATTTGTGAAACAACTTATGATATTTTGCATACAATTGAAATTACTCACGAAGGCATTAGTAGAGTCAAAGACTCGAAAATAAATCTTTTGATGTATAATTTTGAACTATTTCAAATAGTACCGAACGAAACTATTGGTGAGATGTACACCCATTTTATGGATATCGTCAATAGTTTAAAAAGTCTTGATAAATATTTTTTTAATTTTGAACTTATTAACAAGATACTAAAATCCCTCTCAAAAAATTAGGATCCGAAAGTAATGGTTATACAAGAGTCAAAGTACTTAAAATTCTCTCGAAGAACTTATCGGGTCTTTAATGACCTATGAAATGACTTGAGTTGAACATGATAAATATAAGAATAACCTTTCAAAGGATAGGAAGGTAAGCACTTAGAACGGAAGAAAACCACTTGAGTGGTCACTCAAGTAATGTTGATGATGATCTTAAACTTATCACTATAAAATTTAAAAATTCATAAAATAAGAAATTAAGAATAAAAATGAACTTAAAAGGAGGAATGTGCCAAAGAAGAAGAAAGAACTCAAGGACAAATCGAGTGCATCCGAAGGCGAGATGGCGAACTACACTTTGACAGCTTTCGACAATAAGATAAGTAACTCACCCGAAATATTTTTATATTACTATGAAATTACTTAATACTTTTCATGATTTGATTCAAATTAGTTAGTAAAAAAATTTTAAAAAATAAAAATAAAAATAAAATTTATTGATCATGATAATTGCATGTTTTATGATAAAGAAACAAAATATCGATCTAATACTTATACACCTAATAAGATTAATTCCATTTATATTTATCTTGATAATTTTCGTATCGCTTTTTAGTTTCAAACATAATGCATGGATAAAAGCAATCATGTGTATCTTGATGATTTTGTATTGTTTTTCAATTTTAAACATGATGCTTGGCTTTTATATAAAAAACTTGAAAATGTTTATATAAAATCAAAGTACATGAATTGAAATACATAAAAAGGAAAATGTATTATCATGATAAATCGAATCTTTTGTTTGAAGATGATGTATATTTGACGTGTTATATTTTTGGCCTTGATGATCTTTATGACGAAATTTATTTTTCATTCTTGAACATTGATATGCTTATTTTTATTTAGTATTAAAAGCAAAGGCATGCTTATAAGAAGTAAATCACATAAATTAAAACACATAGAAAGGAAATGCATTTTCTATCTTATCAAATTTTTAATAAGAAATTAATAATCTATTTATGCTATTTTATGAATCTCGTGAATCTCTAGAAAGTGATTTTAATGATTTAAATTTGAATGAGTTTTATCATATTCATAATCTTGATTTCTCGAGACTTATAACATGAAATCTTTTATAAATTAAGATCTCCTATTATGTGTTCTCATATCATTCCTTTTTATTATTTAAAAGAAGATTTCACAAATGAATCATGGTTCTTATCTTGAATTCTCGGAATTATAACTTGAATTTTATTTATCTTTCATTTTATTAAAAATAATATTTATCCAATTGAATCATGATTGTTTTCTTGATTTCTTGGATTTACAACTCGAATTCTTTGTGTGAATCAAGATTTTGGATCTCCTAAAATTTCCTCTTATTATTTTCTAAAAAGGAGATTTGTCAAAATGATTCATGAACTTTTGAATTTATGACCATTGGTATTCATGACTTGATTTTGATGATTGAAATAGTGATGTAAACTTTTGATATCTCACTTGTCATGATTTAAAATTGATGTAAAGAAAAAATATTTATAATTTGTATTATTCCTTTTCTTTTGATAATAACAAAGGGGGAAAAAGAATTACTAGCTCGATCAATGCAAAGGAAGTAAAATTTGCTATGCTTGCACTTCTCAAAAGAGAAGAAAGGACTAGCCATCTTGAACATCACTAGAAATTTGCTAGCTTGCAAAGGCAAAAACTTGCTTACATTTCTCAAAAGAGAAAAAACAAAAGTTGCTAGCTTGGAACATCGCAAAGGGAAGCAAAGAGCTGCTATCTCAAGAAAAGTAAATTTACAATAATGCACATCTTTAAAATTTGCTATGCTTGCATGTTGTAAAATGATAAATTGCTAGCTAGTATAAAACTTACATATATCAAAAACTAGCTAGATGCACTTCTCCTTTTTGTTTATAATAAAGGTGGAGAAGTATGATGATGAATTTATGCATTGAATGATGTTTGCAATGATTATACATGATGAATGATTTTTTGTTTCTATCAATATGACAATATTGATAGGGGGAGTTAAGATTAACTCCGTCATCAATTGTTTGTCATCATAAAAAAAGGAGAGATTATTGAATCTCGAATTTTGATGATGAAAATAATTGATAGTGATTATGATCTAATCTGTATTTTGAGTGATGCATGAAGCTTCAATCAGGGAGAGACAATTAAAGCTGGAAGAATCCATATTGGGCCAGAGTAGAATATGTCAGATGATTGGACGTTGAGTTGAAGGATCGGTTGACGTATCAGCAAAAGGCTTCGAGCCATGGGTTTGGGCATCAAACCAAGAAGAGCGAAATTACGCTAAGGAGATCGGAGTTACAAAGGTCAACTACCGATTGGGCAATAGGCCCCAAAAGAGACGAGGCCCCAAAAGAGGATGAACCAATAACATACCAAACAGCATTTGATTAAGCTTTATAATAATTATTTAGATCGAAATAGATTTAAGGTATAATTGAGTTTGAATTGGGCCAACTCAATTATGGGCCAACTGGGCCCGAATCAGGACTGTGTTGGGCAAGATGAAAAGCCCAAACAGTGACTTGGAGCCACGTTAGGCGATGGCACTGCCAAGGTTGGCAGTGGAACCGCTTGAAGGCTCGACCTCCCAGGCTGAGTTTGGGTGGTGGTACCACCCAGTGTTAGGTGGTGGTACTGCCTAGTACACTATCAGCTCAGTATATCAAGCGATGGTACCACCGGACTAGGCGGTGGTATCACCTAATGACAGTGCTGTAGGCGATGGTACCGCTTAGCACAAGCGATGGTACCACCCAGCATAGGTGGTGGTACCGTCAGTACCCCGAAATCTCGAGGTATTTGAATTTTAGCTTTAAGTTTTAAAGCCATTTAGGTCTATAAATACCCCAGCTATTCTTGCTTGGCATAATAAGAATTAAGCAGAAAAGAGAGTAAAAACTCTGTGAATCCGAAGTCGAAACCTTTGTAAAAGTATAGAGTCCCTCCTTAAGCATATAGAGTATTCTATGAGAGAGTGTAAGGGAAACATTATAAAAAAGGGTTGTAAAAGGGTGATTAGTCTTCGTCCATTGATAGAAGACTATTAGTGGATACCGGTGGCCTCAACGAACGAAGAATTGGGAGTGGACATAAGTCGGACGACCGAAACACTATAAAACTCCGGTGTGCTTTTTTCTGTACTACTCCTTATAATTTCTATTTCATGCTTTTCATCACTGCTCTCATTCACTTACGAGTCTCTTTAAGTTCAAGAATCGATATTAGTTTTTATTGAATGAATCTTCGAATCGAATGAGTTTTCCGAAATTGATATAATTTTTTTTGCTGCACTAATTCAATTACCCCCCCCCCCCCCTCTTAGTGTCAGTTACGATCCTAAGATAGTCCTCCAGTACAATAAGTCTAAATATAATAGTAGACTTGAGTATAAGATTAAGTTATAATAATAAACATACACACAGTGATTACGAGAGACATATATTGTTGATTATGAGATACCTTCGCATTATAAATGTAATGATTCTCAAGGTTTAAATAAGTTTGATCGTATCTAAGGTAAGTGAGTTTGAGGTTTAAACATCATATGTGTGGAGGATAGCAAATTAATTTACTTATATATATATATGTTATAATGGATAACTAAGTGGAGATGAGAATTAAAGAAAAGTGCTACACTAAAAATATTAAAATACATAAGTAAAATTAAAGAATGAATTTAGACTAAAATTATTATTGTCAACCCAAATTAAGCTCAAGTTAAGTTACAATAATCCTAAAATTATGTTAAGAAAAAAAAAAGACAAAAACCCAAAATGAGACATAATGGGATTGAACTCACCTCTTAAGTACCTTATTTAGCTTTATCCTTATCAACCTAAGAAGGGAGGACTTTTTCTCTTCATCATTTTCTCTTAGGTCTTTATCTTGTATTCGTGGAGGCCACGAACCTTAGTTCTATGAAAAATCAAGGCAACCCTTCCCTACATATAACCTAGGGTTTCAATTTACTAGACTGTAGATAAAAATTTTTGGATGCTTTTGAATAACTTAGAATTCAATTTAATCTCCATCTTCTGTATATGTTTTGTATGAATCTGTTATGATTCTAAGGTTTTTTATATTACTTTAATATGATATTTGTGTATATAGTTATGGGTTCTCTAATTTAAAGTACTTAAAATCCTTTGTATATTATAAAAGGGTTCTGTTAAAACTATTTTATCATTTTTAGATATACAATTAGCTCTATTTTTTTTAAAATTCCTTAAAAGTTCCTTTAGATTTACCTAGACTTTGGAATTATGTAAATACAATCTTTATGCATTAAGATATAAGACTTAAAAATTCTGGCAATGTCAAACTAGTCATAACATAACATAATAGGTGATGATAGTTGAATTGGGTGGATAACTTGGCTTCTAGATAATTCTATTTTGAGATGAAATTTTATGTATATTTAGCTTATATGTCTCTTGAGTTCCTTTAAAATTTTATGATAATTCAAGGTCAACAATATTAGTGAAGTATGATTAGTTTGTAGAATCATGTAATTATTTGATTGGTAGCAACTAGGTAATTTGATTATAGGCTGAATTATTAACAAATTAGTAAGACAATTTATGTGAGTTTATAAGTTGGTTATACTCTAATTCAAAGAAGATTCAACTTTTTTACTATAAATTAATTATTACATACAGAGTTATAAATGATTTAAGATATAAGGTTTTAAATTTAGACATACCATTATCCTGTGTTTCAAATTTGATATATTTACAATTTCTTTACATATTTAGACATAGAGGATCATGGCCACATTTTCATTTTAAGATAAATTGGGTATGCATAAGCTTAAATTACAATAAAATAGTGGTCATATAGTATCTATATTTAAAATATATATTTGATAGTATATTTTAAATGAGATGATCATTATGAACTAGCTATAAGAATGATGTTAATGTATATAAAAAGAAAGATATATAAATTACAATAAAAATATATTACATGAATGTATATGTGATAATGTGCGATCTGTGATTGCACATATTTATTATAATATATGATATGAGAGTGTACAGATATATTATAATATATAATTTATATTTATATTATGATGTACAGTATGAGAATATATACATATATTATAATATGTGATGTGAAAATGCATGCATATGTTATAACACATGATGTAAAATTGTACATATATGTTATGATGTGCGGTGTGAGTGTACACATATATGCTATGACATACGATGAGAGTGCATGTATATATTATAACGTATGGTATGAGAGTGGGTGTATGTATTTTGATGTACAATATAAGAGTCAATACATATGTTGTGAAATATGTTGTGAAAGTTCACGAAAGTTTATAATTTTCTATTGCATGTATGGTGAATTATTCTTGCATATGTGTATTCTGACTTACTTTAAATAGGAATATTGTCTCCTTATTAGATGTATGTTATGCTATGACATATTTGTTATGAAATATTTTATATATTTGTATATATGACGTGCGGTGTGAGAGTGCATATATATATATATATATAATATGATATATTATGTATTATAATTATCTATTGCATATATTATGACCTACTTTGGGACATGGATATTCTGATTTACCTTGAATCAAAATTTTACCTCGTTGCGAGATCATAAGAACAAATAATTGTCATGAAATATATTATGTATATACAATATGCTGTGTTGACATGCACACATAAGTGATAATATATGGTATGAGAATTTAGAGATAATTTATGATTTTCAATTATATGTACTATAACTTATTCATGCACAATATATTACGATTTACTTTGAATCAAATTTTTACCTATTTATTAAGCATTTATCATGTTATAAGATTAAACTTTGTTTAAAAGATCATATGAACATTAATTTATCATAAGATATTTTATGTATATGATTTGAAATATTACATATATGACGCAATATATGTTCACCTAAATAAAGTTATAAATATTTATACTCACTGAGGTATTATTCATTATAGATCTTATTTTGTAGGTAATGACACTATTAGTCTATCCATACAATGAGCAAAAAGATGAGTAGCATATGCTCATGCCAAAGCATATATAGGTGATGACTTGTAGACATATTTTTATATATATATGACTTTTGGATAGTATATGGATGTATGATTTAAGATTATGCATTTATAACATACATATAACTATCAATCACCATTGTATATGGGAGATTTTCCTATGGTATTATTGTTGATACCATAGTCGTGAAGAGTATTCCCAAATCAAAACTATTTATAGTCTTTAAAACAAAACTATTATTGAACCAAATTGGTTCGGATCAGTTTGATTTGAATGCCTCTGGTAGAAATATAATGAAGGTTATATAATAAGTTCACAACTAAGTAAATATATTACATCTTTTAAAATTTCTGATGGGCAAATTGCGTGGGCCTAATTGTGGCCTCTCAGAGGCCTTGTAGATTTTTTTTTTATAGGATTAAGTTTGGAAGATTGGATTGGAGCCTATGATCTACCAAAATTCTAAGCAGTTAACTTAGTCAGCACCCTTTAAACCGTTGAATTCGAACTGCAAAATAACATGAGAAGGTTTAGGGGAGGCACAGCGGAAGGCGAGCTGGGAAAAGAAATAGCTGCATGTGAATGGGAATCTCGCGGACGACAGAAGAAGCTGCACTGCGCTATGTAAAGGTGCACAGTATTGAGCTTCAAACGCAAACCATTAATTACCAGAGAATATAAATCGCCATACAGACCAGTACTAAAGAATTTAAATAGTTTACCAGCATAGGAAACGGGACTCAACACACATATTTGGACTCAGAGACCCACGACTGCAACATTAGCAAAACAAAGACACTTCGACCCCAAAAAAACAGAGGCACGCCAACAGAAGCAGCAGACGAGAAAGTTTAGACCCAGCCATGCATCTCAAGATCACGCAGCTTCTTCTTGCTCATGCTCCTTGGCCATCTCCTCCAGCGAGATGCCCTTCGACTCCGGCACCAACAGCGAGAACATCAGCCCCAGGAAGTTTGTGACGACGAGCACGAAAAGCGCGTTGCGGACGCCGATGCCGGCCGGGTAGCCCTTGTCCCTCTTCGCTGGGTCCCTGCTCTGCGCCGCGTACAGGAACCCGAAGGCGCCCACGATAGCCCCGGCCTTGCCTGCGGCCGCCGATATGCCGTGGCACGTGGACCGCAGCCGCGCGGGGAAGATCTCCGCCGGCACGATGAAGGTGGTGCTGTTGGGCCCGAAGTTGGCGAAGAAGAAGGTGAATCCGTACATGACGACGAAGCCGATGTGATGAGTGGTCCAGTGGTGGTAGGGGATGGCGAGGCCGAGCATGAAGGCGGTCATCATGAAGTATCCCATGACCTGGATCCAGAACCGCCCCATGATTTCGATGAAGGCCACGGTGAACCAGTAGCCTGGCACGGTGCCACAGAGCGCGATAAGGGTCTGCGCCCGGGCGATCCTGAACACCTCCTCGATTGCGTTCATGGTGGCCGCCTTCGGAATCCACCCGATGGCGCTGAAGATGTCCTTCTGGAACAGGTTCTGGCTGTAGAAGGCGATGTCCAGGAAGAACCAGGTGGTGGTGGTGGCAACGAGGTGGAGGCCGTGGCGGCGGGCGAACTCCTTGGAGAAGAGACCGAAGTTGTTGGCCTGGTCTACGACCAATCTCTGTGCCCTTTCCGCGTCCTCCTCGAGTTCCATGTTGAGCACCTTCGACATGTCGGCCGCCGCCTGCTTCGTGTTCTTGGCCACAAGCGCGGTGTAACGGGCCGTCTCCGGCATCTTCATCCGCCAGTAGTAGGTGAGCGCCGCAGGGACGGCGCCGAACATGAGGATGATACGCCACACGTAGTCCGCCTGCGGCACGGTGGAACCAATCGGGTTGACGCTGAACGGCGGGACGTCATACTTGTTCTTGAACCCCGCAGACACGACGATGGCAACAATCCCGCCTGCTAGGATGCCGAAGCCCTGCATGGCGAAGACGGCCGCGATGAAAGCGCCGCGGGTCTTTTTGTTCGCGTACTCCGACATGATGGTGGCGGAGAGCGGGTAGTCGCCGCCGATGCCGAAGCCGAGCCAGAAACGGAAGAAACAGAGGGTGGCCACGACGGCCTTGGGGGAGGAGCTGAAGGAGAGGCCGGAGGCCACGGAGCATACGACCATGAGGACGAGGGTGAACCCGTAGACCGTCTTGCGGCCGAGCTTGTCGCCAAGCCACCCGAAGAAGAGCTGGCCTGAGAGGGTGCCGCAGAAGGCGACGCCGTTGACGGCGGCGGCCACATTGGGCGGGAGCGTCCCGGGGGACGTCGAGTTGGGGTCGTAGTAGTAGATGCGGCCGAGGAGCTTGGTGATGAGTGAGATGCAGAAGAGGTCGTAGGCGTCAGTGAAGAAGCCCATCCCGGCGATGACGATCGCCGTGAAGTGGTACCATTGGGTCCGAGCGACGTCGAGCGCGTCCAACACCTTGAGCTGTTCTCCCGCCATCCCTGCACTCCTCCTCCTTGGACGTACAATTCTTTACCCTGCAACATACACACATGCGAGAGAGAAGGTTCATATCTCAAAGTATCTCACATGTGAAGTGTAAAGAAATACATGTACATAAGTATACGTATACTGTGACAAATATACTGAGGAGGACAGAGAGGAAGAAGAAGAACAAACAAAAGCCCAATGCAAAGATGTGGGGTTTCACCTGACCTCTGCGAGCGGAGAGAGAGGGAAGGCTGGGCCAACAGGAGAGGAGAACAAGCGATGGTGGCTGTCTTGACATGTTAGGGCTTATATATTATGTGAGATGCATCGAGAAGATCAGCTAAATCACTAAATTAAAAGCCAGGAAATAGAATATTTAGGTCAACTATCTCCTAACTAAGTCATGCACTCAACGCAATATATTTCTATTGGTGAAGTCAAAAGCCTTGCTTTAGGGTAACTGAGAGAATATTCTCTACTTAGTAATCGGAGAATCAATAAAGTAGAGAGAAAAATTGTTTGTCCAATTATTTGACGTAGTTTGAGAGAGATATGTGCATGCATGTCTACTTTGCCAGTAGCTGTCGGATTTGATAGCTGACCACTGTCGATCTTCTTTTCTTATTCTCATTTAATTCCGGATATCGGTTGCCATAGAATTAAAGATGAGTCATTCAATTAAATTCCCCTTTCTGGTATGAATTTAAGCAAACTAAGATCACTGTCAATTCCTCATTGCAGACTGCACATAAGTGGATCAAATAAGCAAACAGATTCTCCTTAGATTAATCAGTGAATAAAGTTTTATGTGTGTATGTTTGACATGTTTATTAATTAAATGACGTAGAACATCTCTTTTTGAGGAATTGATTTTCGTTTCTTACCTTTAAAGCAGATTACTGCTTAGATTTTTGCTGATCGTGCTCATGTCGGGTATGGCTAATTTGACAATGACTGGTATTCTTTCTTTTAGATAAACTATTGTTTGACTTTTTTGTTATTATTATTTATAATATTTTATTATTATGTTCGATTTGACTAATCCCGATGCCTAAATGTCAAATCTCCGAGCTTTTCTGTACTCATAGTGGAAAATTATGGCAAGACGGCTCGTTATGTTTATGTAATCAATGGGAGATAATTATAATTAGGAAATCCATAATACAACTCTTTCATTACTAGATGTCGGAGGTCAATGCATATCAAAAATATTTGTTTCTTTTTCGTCCTCCGCTTTCATTCCCTTCATTCGTGATGCATAATATATTCTCCCTTTGTCTTTATTACTTCATTTTGCTGCTTTATCTTTTGTACAGGTGATCCAAGATGGGTGGTTGACCCTAAAAGCTAAAAACAAAAGCAACATGCAGCGGACGTCAACGGAGCATGAAGAGAGGAAGAAGAACAAGCATATCAAAAATATTTGTTTCTTTTTTTCTCCTCCGCTTTCATTCCCTTCATTCGTGATGCATAATATATTCTCCCTTTGTCTTTATTACTTCATTTTGCTGCTTTATCTTTTGTACAGGTGATCCAAGATGGGTGGTTGACCCTAAAAGCTAAAAACAAAAGCAACATGCAGCGGACGTCAACGGAGCATGAAGAGAGGAAGAAGAACAAGTACGGAAACTCCATCTTCGTTGAATGATGAAGATAATAACTAAGCCTAACATCGGCCCATTTACCAACAACTATTAATCTTTTTGTGAAATTAGAAAGAATGGTCAACGAGTTCTCTTTATGATCTTTTATTTAACTAAAAAATAGAATATTAAACTTTCTTCTTTTCTTTTGGTTCTCTCTGAGGTTGCGTTTAGATTCCTGAATTATGCCGTAGGAGACAGCTTGTGGTACAATCCATACGAAAAGTGCGACCGGAATATGCGTAACCTGTTGGATCAGTTTAGGTTGAAGGATTCATCCGGCGAATAGAATAATTCTTCATAAATTGATTTTGAAAAATCTATAGTTATAAAATATTTATGTATTCAAAAAATAAATAAATTTAAAGAGAGTTGGATGAGTTTTAAGTTTGAGTTAATTATGCACGCAAATAGTTTGATTCAGATTCGGATATTGAAGAAATTTTTTTTTTTTAAAAAAATAGCTTTCATCTGGATCCAGTTTTCTTGACAATTGTGGCCATCAGAGTGATGCTTCATCTCAACATTTTTCTCCTTATGGTGATTTAAAGAAATGATAAAGCAACCGTTGCGGTTTAGCTCTGGTAATCGTAGCAAACATAGGCCCATCAATTGAAATAGGCTGGCCAAGCGCGTGGGCTTGCGAGCGATGGGCCTGCACGGGGGCAATTAAGTAAATAACCAATTTTCATTATGTCTCAATTAACTTCTTTATTTATAATACGTCCAGGAAAACGAAATAGCAAAATAAGCACGAGATATGGTAAGAGGAAATGAAATCTCCTCCAATAAAATGTAAAAGACAGCTATAATTCAAAATAATTTATATGCTTCGTATGATTCTTAATATCTTTATATAGGATTAGAAAGATAATTTTATAAAATTAAAAATTTAAAAAAATTTAATTAAAATAATAAATTAAATATTTTACTTTCATAGACATAGAGATTTTATTATAAATTTTAAAAGTATAAATATCGAGATACTGAATGTAACTAATTACAAGAGTAATATATAATTAACCCTCTCAAAACACTATCATAATCAACAGTATAAAGTATAACATAATAAATTTTACATAAATAATAAATTTAAATTTTTTCTAAAATCTTAATTTTATCTTTTTAAAATTAATTTAAAACACTTTTCTATTTTAACTCTACCTCATATTATTATACCATTTAGCCTAACTCTCGAATTAGGAATCTAACCTAAATTCAAACTAATTCATTTTTTTGGCAAATTAATTAATATTTTGATCACTAAAATATCCTTAACACTCGTCCAGAATATGTATGTAACAAACATTCTTATGTTTTCAACGAATCGATACTTTATTGGGTGAAAATTGGGTTACTAACAATTGATAAATATAATCTAGAATTTATTATTTAGGGACTATTTTTTTTTACTTTTGACAACCTCTTTACTATTCAAAATCTATTAAGAAATTAATAAAATAAATATTTTATTATTTGTAACCTCTCTATTTTTTATTTTTTTTCTTTTTCATATCACTCCGTCCCTACATATTCTGTCGTTGTCATTATTCTTAATACTTTTTATTATTGATCGTTGCCTCTCAATCCATGTTTATCGTTGATCATTATTGATTCCCACCCTGCAAGCTATACGACCCCAACTCATATTTTAACTATGCTCATCTCTCTCGATAATGTCCTTTAAGAAATAAGAAAAAGAAGAAAGAATAAAGGATAAAATAGAAGAAGAACAGAAAAAGAGGGGGAGGATGAAGAAGAAGAGGAGGTGAAAGGATATTTATATTTATTTATAATTTTTTTTAAAAAAAAATATTAAAAAAATTAAAATGAGATTTTAAATAGTAAATAAGAGATTATAAATAGTGATCTCTATATAATATTTTATGGGTTATATATCCTGAGTTTGATTTGTATTTTACATGATCACCTAAACCAACCCTATTATAGATCCATAAGGTTTTAATAAATTATTTTTTTGTAAAAATTATCATTTCAAGATTATTGACTCATATGGACTCGATGGTTTGTACTCAGAATTTTCTTCTTTATTAATAACCAGTAAAAAAAATTGAGAGAAAAATCTAATCAATTGAGCAGCCAAGTTTGGTTTGAACCACATAAATTCCAAATAAGAAGAAGCCAAGTTAAACATCCAAAGGGGAACAATCATGAGAAAGGCACAAAGAAAATTTTCAATTCATCAAATCTTGTGCAATCAAACTTTGAAAAGTAGCTCTACCTACCTTGTTTGTAATTTTCAATCGCTGAAGACAATTATTTTGTTATTTCCTACAATATATATTTTCTTAGAACCACATGAAAATTCAAACTAGCACTAGTTTGTCTTCTTTTCTAGGTGAACGATCACCAACAAGTCATAGTTGATGTCTTCTCTCATTGCCAGGACGCAGTAGTCACACCACAATGAAATAATAGCAGGGCTACTTTTGGCAGGAGGATGCGGCAGAGGCTTCTGGGACAATTGACCAGGTCTTCACATGGAGTGCGCGGACAGCGTGCATCCATCAAATGCTCTCCTTTCCTTTCTGTGCCTGAAGAAAGCAATGATGTCAACAGGCATGCGAGTCTTCGAGTCTTGCGTCCGTCATTTGAGCAGTCCAAACCGAAGGAGATGAGCGGTCCTTTGGACCGTTTGTCCTACGGCGAACACACGACTCCGTTTGCCGCATTGAAACGTTTCCCCCGTTCTTCACCTTCTCCCCGCGTGATGACGCCGCTGTTGACTTGCAGACCTCGGGGTTTAGATCGTTAAAAGGTTCCGCGGACTCTGTTTCCCTTCACCCCAAGAAAGCTAGGAATTGGCTCTGCAAGTGACGATGAAGATTGAGGGGTGGTTCTCTACCATCGCCCTTCTTGTCCTCCTCCTGTCTCGGAGCCATTTAGCTACATCCCAAGAAGTTGGTACGACTTGATGCTCCGTCGACCAAGCATTCGATGTTGGAACAGGTTTGCATCTGCTATATGTAACGAGCTCTGATGGGTTTGGTTTCTGGTTCCTGAGTGCAGAGGACGAGAAAGAGTTCAGTTACGAGAAAGGGAGTCCTAATGGCCCCCAACACTGGGGAGAGATTCGCGAGGAATGGGCGATCTGCAACAACGGCGACATGCAGTCTCCTATCGATCTGCTGCATGAGAGGGTCAAGGTTTTGCCCGGGTTAGGGAGACTAAGAAGGAGTTACAGGGCTGCCAATGCAACGCTCAAGAACCGCGGCCATGACATAATGGTAGCTCCTGAACATTGTATGAGCAAACATCTCCTGAACATCTTCTTGCATCCTTTTTAGTTCATCATCCCTCATTTTGCTGTGTCACACTGATGCAGTTGGAATGGACAGAAGAAGCAGGAAGGATTCACATCAATGGAACGGACTATGAGCTCAAACAATGCCACTGGCACTCTCCATCTGAGCACAGTATCAATGGCAAGAGGTCCTCTCCTACTCACACATCATCACTGTTCTTCTCTTCCCTTCATTTTTGGGCAAGATACACGACAAGAAAACCCAAATTCAGACCTTAGCAAAGACTTTTGAGTCTATTTCCTGGTATCACTCCGTAGGTTTGCTCTTGAGCTCCACATGGTACACGAATCGGCCGACGACCGCGTAGCTGTAGTCGGCATCATGTACAAGATTGGCCGACCAGATTCATTTCTAACAGAGGTGATCTTTCTTTCTCTGAACCATTACTGATGAACTCAGCGAGTCAATCACAAACGCTACTATGTTTCCTTGCAGCTGATGGAATACATCGAAGAGATATCTGGGAACAATGAAGAAGAAAGAGTTGTGGGGTTTGTGGACCCAAGACACATAAAGATAGGAAGTAGGAAGTACTACAGATACATGGGCTCTCTTACTACACCACCTTGTACTCAAGGAGTCGTGTGGACCATCAGTGAAAAGGTAAAGTCTGCACCTTAAACCACTGGTGCGGTTGCAATCTCCTCTCTCCTTTCTCATAATTGACTTTGCTGAAACATATATTTGGATCCTCTGTTGATCACAGATCAGAACTGTATCAAAAGATCAAGTGAGTTTGCTGAGAGAGGCTGTGCATGATGTAAGTTTTTACTCCTCAATTCTTCTGTGTGTTTCGATAGAACGGAGTACAATATCCTGACATCACATTACATTGCCGTTTCCAGGATGCAGAGTACAATGCCAGGCCGCTTCAACCACTTAATGGACGCGAGATCCAATTCTACACACCTTGGCTTCGTAAAAACGATGAGATATTGCACCCATGAACTTGCAGCTGATGATATTTCCCGATAGAATCACGTGTCTATGGCTTGCCCGCAGCTCTATTACGGAGTTATATTGCTCCACGTCTGTCTTATTTGGAGGCTCCATATGGCTTTTCAGCGTATTATGTATTTATGAGGTTATGACTATAAGATTTCCTGATGAGACTTTATGCTTATTTCCTTTTTCTCATTATATGGAACACACTTCTTAGTTTTACAAGGTTAATGGTTGTAAAGCTGATGCAATTGTGTGCTTTGCCTCATTCTCCACTGATGCACGCTGATGCAAGAACAGTATACAAAGTTGCCACTGTATGCAGTTCTACATCAGCTTGAAATCACTCAATTGGAATCAGAACCACTAAACGCAACCAGTAAATCACTATATGCAGTCCACTTGATGCTCATCGATTCCAACCGAGTTAGCCCAACCCAGTCCATTTAAAGAAACATGAGATCCGAGGGGTTGAGCGGGGCTCGGCCTATCCAATTTGTCCGAATTGCACCCCGGCGTGCGGCACAGGGAGGGGGGGCCAGTCTTTCATGTGATACGCCATAAGCATAGCTTTCCCGTTTTAGACCGCGAGACAACGTTCCGTTTTCTTCAATCGCGACGCTTATCGGATCGGATCCGGCCATTTCTTTGCTCGCCTTTTTCCGTCCTCTGCTCCGTTCATGCCCTAATCGAAGGGGAGAAAGGGAAGAAGAACAAGGGAGGAACAGGTGGTCTTCCGAGGAAATCGCCGGACACCGGAGGCCTTACCACCGGCAGGGACAGAGGATCTGACGTCATCGCCCACCGACGGAGACGCAGCGCTGGTACTTCCTCTCCTCTCCGTGTTCTTCTTCTTCATCTTCCTGCTGCTTCCGATCGACCGTTTCCCTCCCTCCGCCCTCCTTTCCTTTTTGAAATCGCTTCCCTCTTCGATGCTACGCATTCGTCTCTCCAGATCGAGGGCAGATTTTCATGGCGAATGGAGAGTGGAGCTGTTGCGTCTTGGCGTTGAGATTGTTCATGTGGCTTTCTAATTGTTTTCGCTTATACTATACTTGTTCGATCGCTTTCTTTTCAGTTGTTTCTTTTTTATGTGGGAGTATCTGCTATCTGATTTGTGATGGAAAATTTTGACGTTGCATGCGTAGTTATTCAAGCAGAGATTTCGCTTTCCATGGTTCCTTTTTAATTTTCTATCTATATTGTATGTAGTTTAGAAAAGGCACTACCAAAACAAATAGTTTATAGACATGTAGTTACTGCTATCTATATCCTTTTTTTAATAGTTGCTAAGTTCATAACCGACAACTGAATTGTTCCTGTTGGAGACAGCCTTCTCTGTTTTGTTATTGAACTTGCTTTACTTGTGTTGCTATCTCTTAATCTTCTTTTAGTTTGTGTAACATAGTGCAGCAATATCCTCTTTTAGTTTGTTTAACGCTATGCAGCAATTTCCCTTTGTTTTATATTTAACTGTTGAAATTTCATGTGGTTGTCATTGATCTAAAATCTTTCTTAATGCTTGTTTAAATTGGACAATCTTCACTGTCCTGTGAAAGATTCAGTGTACCTAGGAGATCTCAGACTATTCTCGTGTAGATGTTTTTGTTATTGTCATTTTGATTGTTCAAATGGTTTTTATGTGTTTCTTTCATAGTAACTGTTGTGCAGTTGATTAATTGGTACTTTACTGGGAATGTTGAGCCATGACATTTTGCTTTCATCTTAATATCTCAAATTTCAAACTATCCATATTTATTAACTATACTTTTTCACTAATTATTTTTTATGCAATCACGTTCTTCTTGTCTTGTGTGCATTTTTCTTTGTCCTTTTAGACCTATGAGATGAAATATGAATATTCTTTTTCAACCATTTTCTATAATGGAAAACCTCACAATTGTTCAAGTAGGCAGTGTTTAGGGAGTGAGAGTGTTGATCTGCAGCTAGGGCACTAAATATACACCTGTATCATGAGGGTATAATGTTGTAAATATGGTCAGCACGAGGCATTGGCTTGCGTTTCATGGTAGCACCTTGTTATTACTGCAAGTGGTGTTTGCCATATATGGTATGAAGTGAGGTGTTCAGTGGAGTTTGCACCTTGAACAATCCTTGGTATGTTGGACGCATGCAAATACACTAAGAAGAGAAATTGACTGTGAAAGAATGTCCTTGTGCTCAACAATTTATACAAAAACAAAAAAAGCATGTTCTTATCATGTTTGGAACATGATAAGAACATACACAAAATCATGCATGCAGATTCTTATGTGTGGTTTGGAGAACAAGGGCATGGATCAAAAAATGCTTAACTACACAGGAGTCATTATTAGTGGAGTGAAAAGAATGTTATATAAGGCAAGGTTCATCGTACTATGGTGTACTGCTCGATACAGGCAGTATATATTGGTCAAATAGGAGATCGGTATGGCGATACATACCAGTCTGTCAATACACCCCACCATACTGTGTTGTCACGGACAAAGTTTTAAACTAGGTTTTTGATATAATGCTCATGCATGTCAGTGTCTTTTGGTTTTGTTTATGCTTTGCACAGCATGTAGAGGGCTGACTGAAGGCTTAACAACCCTATTTTAGTTGGGTTTGGTAGCCGTTTTAGGCTTGCAAATAAAGGTTGTGTCATATGAACACTTGTGGCGGATTTCGGTCTGTAGTGGACCATTTTAGACCTCTGTTGTGCAACTGTTCAGAGCTTGTGAAGTCTATGGTTGTAATTTGCATTGACAATAAAGTGTTTGTTAAAATGGTTGCTTGTGGATCTCGAGTGAAGCATTTTCTCTAACTCATTTTCTCTTTTGTAGGTCCTAAGGGATCATAGGAGGTTTCAGGGAGGTTAACCTTTGCGGATGGACACGTAAGGGGGCCGCACGACTTAGGCAAAACCAACTAAGTCCGTGACAGATGGTATCAGAGCGGGACAAACACATAGAAACACTTAACATGTAAACATGGGGGACCTAGCGGGGCTGTGTTGAGGGCAGCTATCACGCGCGATCGTTTGGGGGAAACGAACATGGAGATGTAGGGAAAGGAGTCGCTCAGAGGAGCGGGCATCCAAGAATAACATTCAGAGGAATGACCAACCCTTCGTGCAAGAGGTACCACGAGGACAAGCAAGCTTGGAAGCATGCGTAACGCATAAAGGTTGGGATGACTGAATTCGAGCTATGGCTTGACATTGGCAACCAAACTTGACGGTGCTTAAGACAAGCGGGGCGTTCGGTAAAGGAAGAGTCCGTGTAAGGTGGGATGAGTTGCTCAATGATCGAAAGAGTTGTGCAAAGCTCATAGACATGAGGGGAATTGTTAACTCAAAGAATTCGGTACTCATGCAAGGGCTTGTATGCGAATGATGGATTATTCGTGGCCATCCCAAGGTGATGGAAACTCGATGCCATGGAACATTGAAAATTTCTCTTCGGTATGGAAAGGATACGTCTGTAGGAGGCTGAAGTGTGCAGCAGGTTCAGCATGTTACTAGGCCTTGAGGGGTGCAACGGGAGTTGTATTGGCGAAGAGTCGCAACCTAGCAAGTGCATTTGTGGGGGTAGTACAATGCACAGTTTGTTCACCAAGACAGAGTAATCCAAGGGGATGATGGTCTCCGAAACTTCTAGAGCGAAAGATGCGAAAAGAGAAAGTTGTTCTAACGGGACAGATATCTAAGAGGGATAAGTCCCGGCTCTCCAGAGGGAGAATTATGTGCAACAGATTGCACATGTTGAGGAGTACCTCGAGACAACAACTCCACAATGCTCAACGGACCGAGTGAGCAGTTAGGAGTCGTTGCATGATCTTGCAAGAGGTAATGCATTGGTGGATGCATTGCAAGATCAAGTGGGGGAGTGACCTAAGGCAGCACAAAATGAAGGCACATTTGGAACCGATATGTAGATCGGACTCAACAGAGGGCTAACCCGTGAAATGGTGGATGCGAGGGCCACCATCAACTCAATGCAAATCAAAGAGCGGAGCAACTTGGGGATAACTTAGTAAAGTACCCAAGCCACATGAAGGGAGTTGACATAGAAGATAGAACATTGAGTGGAAGAATGAAGCTTTTCTTGGACGGAGGTCAAGGACATGAATTCTTATAGAGGCAAGAGTAGGATTATGTGGTTCCATGGGTCCCTTATTCTGATGAAGTAGACTCATCCTGCATGGTGCCAAAGACGAGGGAAGCTTCAAGGCATATGCACCTTATCTCGGTGAAGCATTTGATAGAGAACTAAGGCGACGCAACTTGTAGAGGCGAAGTTGATGTCAGAAGGCTTTGGTACGAGGCAAGAGGACATAGTGGTGAGTACTCTTGAAGAATATGCCATAGTGTTACTATTCGAGTTGCCATGAGGGAAGCGGTGCACAGCGGGGATTATGCTGGTGGGGACAGAGGCCTAAGATCCAAACAATGGTATATCAATTTCAACTAGTGGTTTATAAAGGCGCTCGCCTAAGCGCTCGGGCTAGGCGAGGCGAGGCCCGAGTGCCCCGATTGGCTTCCAGGCGGTGCGTTTCAAAGAGGCGTCGCTGGGCGCTCGCCCGAGCCCAGCGTCGGGCGCTTGAGCAAGCGCTGGTTAAGCCGGCGCCAACCAGATTTTTACATCTGGTTCGGTCTATCGTGATTTAGTTGGTTCGATTGAACAACTAAATCACCGATAAATCGATTTCCCAACCCTAAACCTCGCGATTAGCCTTCTTTGCCGCTTCTGGTTGCTGTGCTGCTCTCGCGCCGCCGCTCGCCGCTTCTGCTCGCTCGCCGTCGCTTCGCTTTGCTTTGCCGCGTCGCCAAGTGCGCTCGCTAAATGCCCTCCGGTGTCATCGTCGCCGCCGCGCACTCGCTCCGCCGTCGCTTTTGCTCCTACCTGCTCGCCGCTGCCTGCTCTCGCCGCTCCCACCGTTGTCGACAAGCTCGGTCTTCTCCTTCCTTCTGCTTCGAGCACGACAGTATACTGTTAAGTGTTAACAGTATACTATTAACAGTAACACTATACTGTTAAGTGTTAATAGTATACTGTTAAGTGTTAATAGTATACTGTTAACAGTAACACTATATTGTTAACATTATACTATACTATTAATAGAATTTTTTTATTTATTAAAATAATAATATATTATTTTGTTTTTAATACTGTTAATTTTTATTTATTTGAAATTATTGTTAGGTTTCAGGATAAATGGCAAGTGTTCAGAGCAACTCAATTGATTCTATGATGACATCAAAAAAAGATCCTGCATGGGAGTATAATTATTTAAAGGATCCGAAAGATCCTAATGCAGTGACCTGTATGTTCTGCGACAAGACTACTAAAGGTGGTATTTTTCGTGCAAAACAACATCTAGTAGGAAATTTCAGGAATACAACAGCTTGGAAAAAGTGTCCACCTGAGGTTAAAGAAGAGTTGCTGAGTTATATGAATGAAAAGAAGATAACAAAGAATGAATCTTACGGGAATTTACTCGAAGATGATGTTGAATATCTTAGGGACGAAGAAGAAGATTATTCTTTGAGTATTAACCAAAGTGTGAAATAAATATCTGACAGAAAAGGAAAAGAAGTTGTAAGTACTAAGAAGGCTAAAAAAGGACCGATGGATTTGTATATGTTTCAAGGATCACAGAAACAACAAGGGCACGCAGGAGGCTCAAAATTTAGACAAACAAATATAAGTGATGCTTGTGATAAAGAAATAAGAGGAAGAACAATTCAGCACATTGCTCGCTTCTTCTATCAGGCTGGTCTTTCTTTTAGTAATACTCGTTTAGACAGTTTTAAGGAAATGATGAAGCTATTGGAAGATATGGTGCAGGATTAAAACCTTCAAGTTATTATGAGATGCGAGTTCCATTGTTGCAAAAAGAGTTGAATTATACAAATGGCTTACTACAGGGTCATAAAGAATCATGGACAACACATGGTTGCTCTATTATGTCAGATGCTTGGATTGATAGGAGACGCAGGAGTATAATTAATTTTATGGTTAATTGTTCTTTAGGGACTATGTTTGTGAAGTCAATAGATGCTTCATCTTTTGTAAAACTCACGGAGATAATATATGATTTACTTGATAAGTTTGTGGAAGAAATTGGAGAACAAAATGTCGTTCAAGTCATGACAATGAAAGCAACTATGTATTAGTTGGTAATATTCATCTTTTGAATTTTTAAATTTTTTAATTATTTTTATCTTTAATTAAATGTATTAAACTCGTAAGTCTTATCATTTTTGTTATCTTTTGTCTCAGGTAAATTACTTGAATAAAAAAGACAGCACTTATATTGGACTCCATATGCAGCACATTGTATTGATTTAATGTTGAAGGACATTGGAAAGATCCCAAACATCAAGAAAACTTTAGAAAGGGCAATTTTTATTGTTGGATTTCTTTATAATCATACTGGGGCTTTGAATATGATGAGAGAATTCACACGCAACAAAGAATTAGTGAGATATGATGTCACCCGATTTGTTACTTCATTCTTGACATTACAGAGTGTGCATCGTCAAAAACATAATATGAGAAACATGTTTACTTTTGAGAAATGGGTGACGAGCAACTGTCCAAAAGAAACAAAAGGTAAGAGGGCTACTGATATCATCTTAATGCCATTCTTTTGGAATCATGTGGTTTATATATTAAAGGTAATGGGCCCTCTTGTTCAAGTCCTTCGATTGGTGGATAATGAAAATAAGCCTGCAATGAGATATATTTATGAGGCTATGGATAGAGCAAAGGAGACGATTAAAAGGTCTTTTAATGAAAATGAAGAAAAATATGAGAAAATTTTTACAATCATTGACGAAAGATGGAATTGTCAACTTTATCGTCCCTTACATGCAGCAGGATATTATTTGAACCATGAATTCTTTTATACGATTAAATCTGTTGGGTTTGATGCAGAAGTTTTGGATGGGTTATATCAGTGCGTTACAAGATTAGTTCCAAGCGTTGAGGTGCAAGATAAGATTATTCGTGAATTATCTCTGTATAAAAATGCCGAAGGTCTTTTTGGAATTCCAATGACAGTTCGATCCAGGATAACTACGCCTCCGGGTATTAATAATTTGAGATAATTAATTTTCATTGATAGTATGTTATTATGTTATTGCTAATAATAATATAAATTTTGCAGCTGAATGGTGGAGTCTATTTGGAAATTCTACCCCGAACTTACAGTAATTTGCTATCGAATTACTTAGTTTGACATGTAGTGCTTCGGGTTGTGAGCGGAACTGGAGTGTCTTTGAGCATGTAAGAATTAATAAATATTTTTATTTCAATTAATTTATTTATTTAGATAGATATATTAATATATTTTTAAATTATATGACATGACATATTCACTCAAAGAGAAGGAACCGGTTGGAACATCAACGATTACATGATCTTGCTTACATAAAGTATAATCAAGCTTTGAAGGCTCGTCATAATTTGCGAAATACAATTGATCCAATCTCATTACAAGATATTGATGATTCAAATGAGTAGTTGGTGGGAGAAATGAGTGCCAACTTGCAAGATGCCGAAGACGAGCTTGTATTTGAAGATGATAGATTGACATGGGGAGATGTGGCAAGAGCTTTAGGTGTTGGAGAATTACAAACATATACAAGACAGATGACAAAGAGAAAAATGAGTACAAAAGCATCAAGCTCGACTCCTGCTATTGTTGAAGACATTGAGAATGAAACATATTTTGATGAAGAGAAAGAACAAGATGAAGAGGAAGACAAGATGAAGAGGATGAATTCAATGAAGATGATTTATATGAAAATGACGATAATATTGATGATGATGAATGATTTTGATGTAAAATTTTATTTTTTGATTTTTGGAACTTTTTAGTAATGTGACATTGTGAGTTTGTACCTTATATTTTCTTCATTTAATAGTATATTTTTATTTAAATAATTATATTTTTTAATTATATTTATAAATTTTTATATTTTAGCATCTTGCTTCGCCTGGGCGAGCGCCTAGTGCCTCGGGCGATTTTAGACCTTGGCGCCTTTTGACGCCTAACGCTTTTTAAATCACTGATTTCAACAAAGTCGGTGGACTTCGAGAGCTACCAGGTGACGGACTGCCCTAGAGCTATGCTTCGTCTAGGTGTGACCCGAGAGCGGGTGGACGAAGGTCGATTGCTAAAGGAACGAACATAATCGAAGGTGGCAGAAGCCTTGCGATGTGTTGGCAGAGGCCATATATGGAGAGATCGTAGTTCGAGTTCATCCCACAATGATCAAAATGCAAAAGAGATGTCACAAGGAGGCGACATGGTGCAGTTCATTGTGGTGGAATAGTTCGAGACAGTACGACACACGAAACAAGTCTCGCGAGGGACTGGGTCATATGAAGGTATGATCGGGAGCTATTGGGAGCTCTACTTCGGTGAATAACATGACGGCAAGAAAGGCCATGAATTCAAGGAGTGAATGCCATGGTACCACAGAGACGAGTTTTCCGTGCATGCATCGAATTTTGCATCGTTGGTCATCAGCATATGGGGATTATGTACCACCGAGGGATAAGTTCAAATGTAAGTACTAGTGAGTCCCACTTGGGGACTTGATCATGCAAAAGTATGATTGAAGCCGCTGGAGAGTTGGATTTTCCAAAGCTCACATTCACTTAAGGGAGCCCGGTAAGTCAGAGGATAAGGTCGAGTAAGCGAACGTTGCTACCAAGGAAGCTAAGGAGAACAGAATTGGCGCTAGCCCTGCAACATGATGGTGGAGGCCATGCATGAGAGTTGCAGTCTGTCTTTCCATCGACCAAGAGAAACTGCTTAGAGAATATAGAGGTGTTGAAGCAGGTGGTCGAAAACGGGCGAGGGAGCGATGACGAGTCCAAAGGGACTTGGCTGACCAAAACCAAGTATTGGTTAGAATAAAGGTGGGCTCGGAGGAGTGCCATAGTGCCGCAGAGGCGGATCTACCGATTGGGAAGAAAGGGACACAGATGCGAGGCAACAGATAGTAGTGCTATGGGCATGGCAACGGCATGGTACCGTAAAGACGGGACTTCCATGGAGTCATCGATCCTTGCTCTCATGGAGGGAGAGCGCTTGGTCGTGAAAGGGGCTGAGGAGATGGAGAATGTACAGGCAAACTCTAAGTACCGGGCAAACTCTAAGTACCGAGACAAGACTGAAGGGCAAAAGCCAGGGAACTTCATAAGATCAGTGTTAACGAGCTTCTTATCAAGATAGCAGAAAGCGAAGGACTTTGGGTCGATAGAAGAGTGGTCGACCAAGGAACGAAGCAGGCAGTACGTGGTGTTGTACCTTTGTTGCTTAGAGGAGTAAGCAACATAAATGATGGGAAGATGGTACAATTCCAAAGGTGACCAAAACTATTAGAGACTTGCTTCAAGTTGGGGTGAAAACTTCTTACATTCTAAAAGTTCGATGGTATTGAGAAAGTGAATTACAGTAGTAAACTCAACGTAAGGAGTGCAAACACTTCGAGTGCTTTGGAAGTATGAGCTAAGAGCAGGCGAAGGCTAGTAACCAATTTGATGCGCGAAGTACAACCCTTGAGGAGGCGGGAGAAGTCAAGTAATCTTTGCCTTCTCAACTTTTAAGAGAATGGGCGAAACCGAGTACCCCAGTTCTCTTATTTACCTAGAAGAGGAACTCTGTATAGGTTCAGAGACCCTTCGAAGGAACCTAATGGAAGACAACAATTGTCAAACCCTCACCAATGGTAATCAGTGCTACTAAGGGTAGATTGTCTGCTTCATTTCCTAACAGAATGTCAATCGAAAGCGGAAGTGATGCGAACCTACTTGGAAGTGACAATTAAGTGGAAGAAGAATCGATGGGCAATTTTTACGGAGGAAGGACCCGAAAACTTAAAAGTCAGCGATGCGATGCTCGTTAAAGCTCCAACAAGCATCCACCCAATTCAAGCGACATGAGGCGTTTGAGAGACTGGCGCATACCAAGGATGGTCTTTTCCTTCATCTGAAGAATCTATAGGAACCAACAGGGATCAGCATAACTCAGCCGACCCTACACCAAAGTCGAAGTCATTGGCGAGTTGAAGCAATATGGTGGATCAAAGTTTGACTACTCAACAACAGCGGCGGAGAGCAGTTGGGAGCCAAGGGGCGCATTGCAGTAGGAGCAAAAGATTGAAAATTTAGCAAAGGCGAGAAGTTGTAGCGTTGGCAAAGGCTTCGACGAGAATGTCGAAGGAATAAGTGGGGGAGAATGTCACGGACAAAGTTTTAAATAGTGTGTTTGATGTAATGCTCATGCATATCCGTGTCTTTTGGTTTTGTTCATGCTTTGCATAGCATGTAGAGGGCTGGTCGAAGGCTTAACAGCCTCATTTTAGTTGGGTTTGGTGGTCGTTTTAGGCTTGTAAATAAAGGTTGTGTCATGTGGTCACTTGTGGGGGATTTCGATATGTAGTGGACTATTTTGGACCTTTGTTGTGCAATCGTTCAGAGCTTGTGAAGTCCATGGTTGTAATTTGCATTGGCAATAAAGTGTTTGCTAAAATGGTTGCTTGTGGATCTCGAGTGAAGCGCTTTCTCTAATCCGTTTTCTCTTTTGTAGGTCCTAAGGGACCATAGGAAGTTTCGGGGTGGTTGACCTTTGCGGACGGACACGCAAGGGAGCCGCACGACTTAGGCAAAACCAGCTAAGTCTGTGATAGTGTGTCGGTATGTCGATACATGCTGTATCATTTTTTGATCAGTATTTCAGTACGAACCAATCAGGCGAACCATGATAAAAGGATAGGGGAAGTTAACTGGAACTACCTACAAGGAAGTCAGAATTAGGTTATCAACATAAAAAATGTTGAAAATGTAAAATGGAGTATGAGGAGCAAATTCTCTCCTATGGTAACCTTGGAAAATATTTTGGAGCTGAATATGTGAAACAAGGATGCTCTCTGTAGCTTTGTACATCTGTACCAGATATATGCAAGTTATGATGTTTCTGGGATACTTCTTGAATACATGTCTACTGCTTCTTCAAAATAACTTTTTTGCAAGTATTTATCACAATTTATTAAGATATCTAGAAGATACTTTGTAATCATTTCTTGCATGATGACTTGTAAAAGTCTTTCAATCTTTTCTGCTCTCTTGGATTACTATGTTATCTTCTATTTTCTTTTTTTTAAATTTATTTTTGGACAGTTCATATGGAAGAATTCCTTGGAGTAATGTAATTCCAATGCACTGGATCTAAAGTATTTTGATTCATGTTGTGGGATTGTATATCCTGTCCTCTCTCTTGCATGCATCGTATGTGGGTGGTGGGCAAGTGGAGGCAGGCCAGGCATGCACCTATTTTTCCTTGGTTAATAAGCGTCGATGACAGACAGCAGTGTTCACTTACTGCCATTGCTCTTTTCTTTTCCCATTTTCCAGCAAAGCAAATAGGTTGGAATTGACTACAGGCTATCTTGTCTATAGTCCTGGTCTGGTTTTGGATGAATTCAATTAATATACCCCAGACTAACATAGCATCCTGTTGTTTTGATACTAAGTGCAGCAGGTCCAGGCATCATAGTTCAATGTTAATAATTTATTAAAAGGGTTCAGCCTGGTTGCCATTTTTGACTCTTCCCAAACCCACCATTGGCTATGGTCTCTTGCCTCTTATACTGGGTTACCCTTTCAACTGTAGTATGATAGAAAATGATAAGTTCTTTAGCTACCAAGGATTAGAAGGCAACATACATGATTTATTTTATATTTAGATATTTTTTTTTCTGATTGAACTTTATAATAAGTGGTTTCTTTCTGTCTTTTTTCTTGTTTATATTCAACATTAAATTGTTCTGTTGAGGCTTATGCATACAAACAGTCCTTATAGTCAGTTCAAAAGAATAGGCTCTCTGTTACTGGTTCTCACACCTTGAAACCTGTAGGAGATATTGTCTCAGACTACTATGGATATGATTATTTCACAAATGCACATACAAGTTTCTCAAGACTAGGCTGAATTTTCCAAATTGCTCTTATGGTCATACAATCATGTCTATGTGCATTTGGTTTGTTACAATGACAAATTGGTTGATGAATGATTTGATATTTGAGGCTGCAACTTTATGGATCATGCCTGATGCATGAGTTTTTAGGCATCCTCTAGTACAAAAGGAAAATGGTAATTACTGGAAATTCCTTGTTATTACAGTGGATTACGGAAATGATATGTAGTTCTTTTTTCTGGTATATAAGAGATATAATCTCCCCATTTATATACATGAAATGCTTTGAAATATTTGGTTATTTATACATGAAATGTTTGAAATATTTGGTTATTTCTTTGAGACAATTTAGAAAACCAACTATTTCTTCATGAGGGAAGTAATCCACAAGAGCTTCAAGGATAAGAGCCATGAAGTATCCACCTGATTTAGAAATACAAAAGCAAATTTGTTAAACAAAGCAGCAGAAAAGCATGAGCTATTTTTTTGTACTCTTGTTAGTAACTTCATTTATGGTGGTAAGGTTGCATGGATTGACCCTCCCAAGAGCGTTTGCAGGAGCCTTGTGCACTTAGGATGACATAGTTTTTAGTAACTTCATTTTGTAAGAGCATTCAGCACAAGCACTAATGACTAGTTGAGAAAGATTATATTTACCTAACTTCAGTAGCACAAGCACTAATGACTAGTTGTGAAAACAACTCGTGAGACAATTTAAATAAGTATAGAACCCAATCTTTCCTGATCAGAAGCAAACAAGTCACACTTTGTATGTGAAACAAAAATTTTTATTTGTTTCTTTAGAGCAGCCTACTTGGACTATACAGCTTATACAATGGCTTTACTTTGGTGGTTCTGATGTCAAAAATACCTGTTGGTTTCTCCTGTTGTTTTTGACTGGCTCGTGTCAAATCTCTCTCGATCTTGGATTTCTATATGAACATCTTGATTTGATCTTGTAATGCTTTGCATCAGACTGGTATCAAATTATACTTGTTTGGTCACAACCAGATGAAAGCTTATCTTATCAAATTATACTTATTTTCATATTTTCCACCTTATAGTTTATCAGTGCTTATTATTTACCTCGATAAGCATATTGTTTTGGTTTCATCACAGGCATATCACTGTTGCTGTAACTCAGCTTTCCTGAATCATGGATCACACAGATGGAGATGATCATGTAAGTGCTATCTCTTAGCTCAGTCAATCTTGGACCAGCTTAATTTGCCTCCTAAAAAAGAACACTGGTAGTGCAGGAAGGAGTCAGTGTTGTAGGCTTCGAAGTACCAAGGTCGCCCGATTCAAGCTACAACAACCCCATACCAGGAAATGAAGATGAAGCTCGAGAGCCTCCACTTATCCCTCCTCATCTGCACCATACCTTGCTGAACTACCCCCACAGCCAAGACGATCCAAGCAGTCTCTCCCTGCCTCAAAATGTGATCCTTAATCACCTCTACATAGGGAACCGAGATGGTCCGAGATCTGTTGTAGCTCTAGGGATCACCCACCGTGTCCGGTCAAAGTACGTTACAGTTGTGCTCTACAAGCCGGTCCAGAGAAGGTGAACTCCATGATCGACCATCTATTTTTCTTTTGTCGATTGGGTTATAATATTCAGGAGAGCGACTGCATTGGCTGTGACCAAACTGACAAAGTGAAAACCCATTCTACAATCACTCATCTGCATAAATTGATCTGATTCTCCTTGTCATTTCACCAGGTTTTAGATGTAGCTCTGCATTGTTCTTACTCAAGTCAGTATTTTGGCTTATGGGAGTTTAGTTGTGTGATTTATGTAATTGAAAATTTCCCATCTATGATATTTATACGAGGCCGGTAAACTCCACAGGATTCTACGAGGACAGAGATATCATATATGGCTTTGGGTCATATTATTTTCATAGTCTGATAAAAATACTCTTCTCATACAGCATTACTTCTACTAAATGAAAGTGCATTACGTGTGTAGTTCTTGTTTCTCGATCGACCAGAATGACTCTGTCGATGACTATTCTTCTGAGGTTATTCTGGTCCCAATCCAAATCAAAGCCTGCAACCTGTACTCATCGGTTTTGTGGACGTCAAGACCGGAATCCAAGTGAGACAAATTTTCAACCTTAACATGCTATGAACTGAATCATTCCACAGTCTTCCACTATTATGTTGGACCTTCTGCACCACATCTGATAGTAACCCAACCTGCTCTCTCATGTCCTCCCAATTTGAGCTTCTCTCCTCGTGCGTCGGAGCCCAGCAAGATGTGGGAATCTAATTGCTGTTATCAGTCAAACTCTCTCTCTCTCTCTCTGTCTCTCTCTTGTGTGTGTATATGTGTGTGTACGTATATATATACGGTAAAATTATGATAAAAAAGATCCAAAATGCATTACATTATCCTTCTCCGTCTCCCAAGATGTTCTACCTAGAGAATATTTTTAATGAATATGAACTAATGGCCTTATGATTAATCATTTCTTCTATTCAGGTTAACAATTAGTCTCGTTTGAATCGAAAAAAATCCAAATACGTCTTTTGACCATTGGAAGTCCATAAGATTTGCTCGATAAGAAAGATTATGCTCGACTGCTTTTGTTCTCGGCTGAGTTCATTTTCTGTCCAAACACAATAGAGGAAGTCCATCTTGTCTTAGATCAACAACAACATGATGCGTGGTGGCAAGCACCACAGCCAATTTAATCATCTAGACCCACACCCGTGTGACTGGGACCCCACGCATGTCAGCTACTACCACCGCGCGTGGAAGACTGCCACCATCGCTGACAAGGTGGAAACAGAGCTCTCAAGTCATTTGCTGTGTGATGACAGACCTCTCATATTCCAAAAGCAGCAGCCACAAGCAGAAGTTATAAAGAAGCACCACCGTCTCTTTTCCTTTTCAGTTCCTTTCCTCTTCCCTACTTCCATCGCACCATCTCAGAAGCGAAGGAGATGGCGACGGCGAAGAGATCAGAGGAGGGCCTGCCGTGCCCCTCGTTTAGCCGCCGGTGCCGGCTGCAGGTGAGGGAGCAGAAGGCTCGGTTCTACATACTCCGGCGGTGCGTCATGATGCTGGTTTGCTGGAGTGATCGCGGCGATCTCTGATAGTGGTTTATGAGGAGGACATGGAAGAGATGTACACGTTGTAGTACTTACTACATTCCGCGTGATATGCGGAGGAGCTTTAGTTGTGGGAAATGTAGGTCACGAGGCCATACAACTTATGTATATCGTTGAACATAAATCAAGGAACTTATTCGAATGGCTATGCGGTGCACATCGATATCGCAAGTTGCTTTTGTTCTTTAAGTTATTTACTTGTGCAGAGGTGTGCTTGACTGACTCTGGCAATTTGGATCCACATCTGGTAGATCGGGACACCAAGTAAGAGAAGTTATGTGATGTGAAGCAGGTACTCCAAAGACAAACTTCTTCCAACTTGGTTTACTTTCTTTGTTATCATTTGTTTTTCCTGCCTACCCTTTGGAGTTCTTTGCTCTCTCTCTCTCTCTCTCTCTCTCTCTCTCTCTCTCTCTCTCTCTCTCTCTCTCCTGCTTTCTCTTCGTAGAAACAATGGATCCTATCGTCCAGAGAAGATATCTTGTACTATTATTGTTTTAAGCAAATTTAATTAGTAGGGCGCGTTTGGTACCGAGTAATCATATCGAATATGATGTTAAAAGCTGAACTAACTCATTGTTCTTGAGATGATCCAAGAAAGAAAGGTACCACATCAAATTTACAGTTTGATATTAGAACAAGTCTACAAGATATCGATCGCAGAAGCGGTTTCATGTCATCTTCTTGGTCAGGAAAAAGGATATCGAGTCTGTCTTGGCGCCTACTGATCATGTCTCCATTCTGGCGTCAGATTTGAGACCACCTCTCCGTCACCATGAAAGCTTCTCAGCTGCCATCTCTCCATGCCCAATTCCATGCATCCATGCGACCGAGCTTAGTTTGGATGAGATAGCAATAACGAAAGAGGCATACATACTGCTGTGAATGATCTGATGCGTTTCTTTATCCTCTGACGGTGAGAGGATGAGGAGAACTCAAACGACAACGATGCAAGTGCTGTCATATCAGTATGCCTTGGCTTTCATCCCGCAGCCGTGTGAAGCTCATGCTCAAGACGGACGTCTGTTTCCAGTACAATCGGCTCATCACTTGACACCGTCACACAAGCAGAAACTGCGAGATCGAACATCCTGGTAATTAAGTAGATAATTTCTGACGGCCAAATGATCATTACAGAGCTGGTGATGGCAACATGACAAGGAGAAGTACGTGATGGTCGTTTACATGCATCTAATATGGACTTGTGGAGTCCAAGAGAAGATTACTGATCGGTCAAATGCATATATCCTTTTTGTTGTCGACAGTGGGAGGCGTAGGCTTTTCTTCTTTACCTTTTCCTTTACTTTCTTGGTCTTGGTGACAGGGTGGGTTGGGTTGCTGTGGCTCTTTTGCCACTGTGGGTGATTCCTACTGGAGATGTAGATCTTGTACTTCCTGTTGCCCTGCAAATTTAAGTTCTACCCATCTGATGGATATGGATCATAGTGCAGGACTTTGGTGGAAAGTGAAGCTAAAGAAAGATTTATTCGGTATGATATGCTGTACTTATCACACTGATAAACAAATGCTTTCATCATGTGACAATCATTTTCAGATTCCTTAATTACATGTTGTCATCATAAATTATCATATATAGATAGATGCGTGGGAATCTTACTGTTGGTTACATAATCTTATCAAAAACTTCATCGTGAGTACAATTTAGTACAGCAGTAACAGCTACACTTGCCAAGACAACTGGGCTGGAATGAATATTGACCAATAGTCGATCGAATGACAATGATGGACTTGAGATGTGTTTCTGGCCGTTTGCTGAAGCAATTCTCAATGTTTTTGATTAGCCAGATGTTGTCACCAATCCAGTGTTGTTAATGTACTGAGCTAGGCTTCCACCACCAATCTAAGATTGGATTTGCATGTTACCGTAAATGCATTTTGGATGTTGAATGATCATTCACAAAAGTGGAGCAGATATGAGGATAAACCTTGGAGTTGCTGTTCTTGGTTTCATGCTACTTGGGCTACTTAATCATCGTTAAACGATTCCCCCACAGTTTAGAAGTGGCTCAGGTAAACCCTATTTTGGAATTTCCCTTCTTTTGTGTGATTGCCCAAGCTAGTTTGGAATACGAATCTCTCAAGAAGTGAAGTACTCTATTAACCATCGTGTATTTTCTTGTCTGGCCCTTTCATTATTTTCCTATCCAGTTCTATTAAAAACATGAAATCAATAAGTAGATCCTAATAGTAAAACCTAATAAATATTGATGACAAAGTGAGCATGCGACAATACATAAAAGAGTTTGTCTCCTGACAGATGATCTCTGTTCATATGTGCAAAAGTAATTTTAGAAGTGAGCAGACTGCGATTGAACTAAATAAATTGTTGTACTGAACCTGCATTTTTTTTTTTTTTTTTGGTTACTCTGGACTTCTCACAGATTTGGTTTTTGGGGGTTCAATTCTAAACTAGTATTGTTCGGAATTCTGAATGCTTAACCTTGTTGAAGAGGCATAGCCAAACCCCAAAGTCATGACCATGCAACACACCTAGCTATAGGAGGGTGCTGTCAGATGCAGTGCAAAGGAAGAAAAGCCCATGTACATGAAAAGCGTAGGGCCACATACATGCATGGTAAAAGGAAAATGTGGTAACTCTTTCTAGTTGGAGCTATCGGTTCCTTCCACAGGATGTGGTCTGAAATGAAGAAATGGTCGATGCATGACATCTCCATTATGGTCCGAAATCTTTTGTAAGCAGATCTCATTTCACCCTTTCATATATGAGGAGGTGAGTGTTATCATAAATGGTAAGAGAGAGGGAGGTAAGTTCGAGCCGTGGCATCTGCATTTATGATGAGAACACAAGGTGGGAGTCTCAGAAGATTGAAGAAGAAAAGGGAAGGGATACAGGAGGAGTTGTGCAGTAGGGTTTTGTCTGATAGCAGTGGGAGGAGGAGACACCGACAGCGGGAATCCATGGAAGGGAGCGCCCAAACTACTACGGCCTCTCACAGCTCACCGAGTGTTTTGGCCACCCGCGCGTGGTCCATCCATCCTTCACCACCTCTTCCTCTTCTTCTTTCTCTTTCCTTCCATTCCTCTGGCTTGTCAAATAAATGAGAGTTAAGAGGGAAGATGGCGTGTTTCTTAGCTGCCAACCTTATCTTTAGATTTTGTTCTATTCCTACTCTATGATTGCGATCACATTTTCTTTGACAATTATGTGTTTGAGTTATGATAGGATTTAAATTATTTAGAGAACTATGAATATTCAAACATGAAAAGAATCCTCGAGTTCTATTTTTTCTACAAATATCATATCTATTTTAAGATCTTGAAAAAATTAAGGCATGAGAAAATATGCATCGAGTGCTATTAGGTTTTTTTCCTAATAGATCTAAAGAGGATTGTGAAAACAGTTTCTCATGACCTATGTGGTTAAATATGCAAATGAGTTTAGATTTAGGTTTAAGTTAATTCAAGTGAATATTTTCATTTCTTTTATGCGTTTATTCTGGTGTGGTAAAAAAAAAAAGTTTTCTCCCTCTACTCTACATAAGCAAGAAGTACGGAGCCACATAAATCTTTGCATCAGCATTCGTAGCTTATGGATTGTTGTTTTTTGGATTTCCAAGGCTTCTCCTCCAACATGTTCTCAGTGTCTTTCAATTTTTTCTTTTTCACCCCCTTCAAGATGATGCCGTATTTCCTTCTAACACTTTAATGTTTCTCAAAAGTGAGGTCGATGACCAGAAAAATAATCCATCCAAAAAAACTTCTTGAAAAATGACTTGTTATTTTTCTAATTCAAATTGTAAAATTTATCATAAAAGAGTCCGATGACAAAACAACAGAAAAAAACACATACGACAGATTTGTAGTACTTCAAGATATTTTCTGGAAAACCGCATAAACAGTCGGGCACTTATAATTTGGATGTGTAAGTAATGATTTCAGAAATGAAAGAAAAAAAAGATAGATCAACATGGAAGGATCATTAGCTTGGTTGACACTGTTGACATTGGAGTAAACACATCATGTGAAGCAATTAAGCGAAGAATATTTTGCTTACTGATGTATCGCTAAACCTCGTACTGGGGGGGGTGGGGTGGTGTGAGGCACATCGTTACCCTTCCTATTAAACGCCATCATAACATGAGAGAGACAACCGGAATCGTCTATAGTGAGACAGCCGTCTCATGTCCGTGATCCGCATCAAGCTTCGAGCATAGTGGATACTGGTGCCCATTCTTCCAAATGACAGCTGACTCAAGCTAGCTCACATCAGGGTGAGGGGCTTCAATAACATTGATGTCACTATCTACCTACAACAAGCAACTCCTATTTGTCCCATGTATTTAACTTACGAGATCAAGATATAAGAAAACCACCCCTGACGTGCATTGTGTATACCGATGAATCAATAACTCAAGGAACACGAAGGATCAGTACTAAGTCTGCTTTGATGGATAAGTAGCAAAATTATGGTAAGAAGCTTGGATCATGTACAGAGTGGATCGGGCGTCACTAAAACGTGAGCTATTTGCACCGTTTGATGCATTAAATGGCGACTAAGAGTCCCAAGCAGCAGAGACAAGGAGGGTGATGATAGCTGCAGTAGTGCGACCACTGTTCTTCTCATTACTTGTCGATGGATGCTGAGACACATCACATGTACTAGGTGTACCAATAGCTTGGAAAAGGTCGAATAGGCATGCAATGTCATCGCTACGGCAGCGTGGAGAGCTGCGTGAAGCCATAAGCGGGGCGGCCATGGGGTGAGAGCCAGCGCTGTAAAAAGTGGCAAGCTTTTGCTCCGAAGTCAAAGATGGAGGTGGGACGTGGGACCGTGCCTTCCATTCAATGGAAGGGCACATCATATAAATAGGCAGCAGTGCACGTGTGGGGGTGGGTCCTGCATGGCTCCCAAATAATGGCGTCGAGCCCCCTCCTCTCTCTCTCTCTCTCTCTCTCTCTCTCAGGTTCAAAGTTAGCGAGGTCGACGACAGGGCGCCTCAGCGGGACCCATGCGGATCCGCAACGCTCACATCACTCGTGGATTCGCTGCCCCCTTTGGAATCAAAGTTCGACGCTTGGACGAATAAGGTAGCCATCATTCATTTAGAGAAACAAGTGTAAGTGGGCAACGATCCAATCCACTGCGTTAGAAAATATATTTATATTTTTAATATGTAGTTGATGGAAAAGATTTGATCCAATGCGTTGTTATGAAATGCTTCGATGAATAATAATTTTAAATTATATTTTAAAAATATATTAAGATAAATATTTTTTGATAAAATTATATTTCAAAGTTCATTCAATATTTTTAATATTTTATGACCCCTATATATATATATATACACACATATATATATATATACATATATATGCACATATATATATATACACACATATATATACATATATATATACACACACATATATATATATATATATATATATATATATATATATATATATATATATATATATAAAATCTTACAAAACTTTCTTATGACCACATATATAATAAATTAAAATATAATCAAATAAATAAATATAAAATAATTTTTAAAAATAAATAAATAAAATTTTACCTTATAAAAATATAAATCATATTGATTTTCCACTAACTCATCTTGACAATCTTACAGTACTTCATAAAATTATAGGATATATTCGAACGTAAAAAATTATATTAATATCCTGTAAATATTAAAATATCGATACTATATTAACTATCAGCATTTTCAATATAGCATCTAAATAAGATATAATTAAAAAAAATTTACCAAACGCATGCAGCTCCATGCCGGACGGCCGGGATATGTACCAACGTTGCTGCAGCTCAGAACGTTGCCATCTGTTCTTATAAGCGATGGGTACAGCCCATCAAAGCCCAGGACACAGAATGGATAACACAGAATAGACCATAGAGGAGACATCTTCGCCTGGGAGCACCCCCTGTAGATAACAGAGTGGCGCACACAATTTTCACAAGTTACAAATCCTAAAGCAACATAATACTTTCAGAAGGTTTTACTTTGGATATTAAGAAAATCAATTGCAACATGGAAAAGAAAAGGTTTAATTCGGCATGATACCAAACCACGGCTGGGGGATTGTGGCCCACGAGCAACCCATGTCCTAGTCCTGGTATTCTTCGGGATGAAGATCAACATCCTAAGGCCATTTTGACGAGTCTCACGTGGGATAAACTAAAACAGGATGATCATCCTAGTACCAGAGTCGATGTTTTACAAAGAGAGACAAATGGTTTGTCATAAATCAACTGTATAAATCATCATCGTCGGCGGCACCAGCCGATGTTGCAAAAGGATCTGCGCCTGCACCTCCAGCGGTAGTCTCAGATCGCTCTGAAAAGCGGAACTCGCTGCCAAACCCCCTTGACTGCTGCAAGGTCTGTGCAAAAGCCTGGTACTTGCGAATATCTGCATCACTGACACTCCTACGAGCAAACTTCATTGATTCTTCAAAGTGAGCAGCTTTGATCTCTGCTACTTCATCAGTCTCATCTTCTTCCATTGCTTCAGGATTCTCACTCTTCCTCCTCTCTCTTTCGATATCCTGCATGATGTGAACAAGATTAACTTAATTTTGTTTGTTTGGCCAAATTCTAGTAGAAAATTTGTACCATTGGCAATTAATTATATTATCAGTAAAATGATTGTAAGACAAGTCACCAAAGGTGCTGGAAATGCAATCAATTCTAGTCTTTTTAAGATGGGGTAAAAGCAATATACTGACAACCATTACAGAATTATGCCAACAAGCGTAGAACAAGTCATAACAAGTACTGAATCTCCAAAATAATGATACTAACAAAAAGGCATGCAAGATTTTATGTAATTCTTAATCTCCTTGTGTAAGGACATACCGAATTTGCATTTTGATTACGAGAATCACGTATATATTTCTCAGCACAAAAGAAGAAATAAGATGGAAATGTTACTATTTCTCACATATACGACTTTAGTGAACTCAATTTCTAAAATGTATGACTTGGTGAACTGAATACTACAAAGTAGAAGCCCACTATTTTGTCAAAGATGCCAATACATTCAGGCTGCATATGCATATTTTCCAAAATCATACTGAAACAAACAAACCACTGTTGCAACTATCCTCATTAGTACACAATATCAGAAATTATCTATAATGACAAAAAAACATCCTACTTTATTAACAGAAAAGAAGAGAAATAATGAAACAAAGACATACCTTTTCAATGTTCTCTCTAATGGCGTACTTGCATGCACGCTGGCAAATTTCTGTAATATCAGCACCGCTAAATCCTTGAGTGTACTTGGCAAGAGCCCTCAGGTCAACATCTTTTGATACTGGAGATTTTCTCAGGCAAGCTTTAAATATTTGAAAACGAGAGGCCTCATCTGGTAAAGGAATATAAATCAATTGGTCCAGACGGCCTGGCCTGAGTAAAGCAGGATCAATAATGTCAGGCCTATTGGTTGCTCCAATAATAAACACAGTTTTCTTGGCATTCATGCCATCCATCTCTGTAAGTAACTGATTGAGAACCCTGTCAGCAGCACCTCCTGCATCACCAACACTGCTACCTCTCTGCATTGGGAGTGGAAAACTATGATTAGCATAGGACATACAGTAAAGAAATGGCATGCATTTGACAAATTGCCACTAACCTGGGTTGCAATGGAGTCAAGCTCATCAAAAAAGAGAACACACGGTGCAGATTGACGAGCCTTATCAAAGATCTCCCGTACATTTGCTTCACTCTCACCGAACCACATAGTTAGAAGTTCAGGGCCCTTTACACTAATGAAGTTTGCTTGACATTCATTAGCAATGGCCTTAGCTAATAAGGTCTTTCCACAACCAGGTGGCCCATAAAACAATACTCCCTTTGAGGGGGACATCCCAAACTTCTCAAACTTCTCAGGATGCTCAACTGGATATTGCACAGTCTAAGAGAAAGAGAGAAAAAAATTAGCCAACCTCATCAAACATTTTGTGGAAGTAACATACTACATCTATCACCAAACTACCTCCTGCAGTTCTCTCTTGACATTGTCCAATCCACCAATATCATCCCAGGTGACATTTGGCACTTCAACGACCTGACAAAAAGCCATCATTTTATGAATTAAATATATCTCAAGAACAAATACAAAATCCATCACTAAGTGTGAAACACTTGGAAGATGAAATGAAACATTTTAGGCTTTAGATGCACAGCCAATTTACAATTTTTTATGGCAGATTATGAGTTATAAGTATACAAGTTCTTGAGCTAAAAATTCCTACACTTGATTAATATTTTCCAACTTTAAGATATCTTATATTAAACGTTTCTAACAACCAAATGCTTTAAAAAATAACAAACAAGGCTGCCATATTTGTGAAGCAAAGGAAAGAGAACCATAACAGTTTCGAGACTTGAGAAGATCATAGCACAGCCTTACAGTTTCACGTAGTGCAGATGGATTGCTTGATCCAAGAGCAGTCTTAAAATGTTCATTTGTGACAGCCATAGAGTTGAGAATCTCCGCATCAATTGATTCATCCTCTAAATCAATTATGTCCATCTTTTCACGTATACACTGGAGAGCCGCTTCAGTGCACAGAGCAGCAAGGTCAGCCCCTACATACCCATGAGTGTCCTTAGCAATCCTTTCTAAATCAACCTGCATGACATGAATCAGTGTCATTTATTACCAATCAATGTAAAACATTTAGAACAATGGCTAAAGAAATGATGGGCAACAGTCATTTACATCTTCAGCCAGCTTCATGTTCTTTGTATGGATCCGAAGAACTTCCAAACGCCCAACTTCATCTGGGACACCAATGTCAATTTCCCTGTCAAACCTACCAAATCTTCTAAGAGCTGGATCAATACTGTTTGGCCTGTTTGTAGCCCCAATAACAATTACATGAGAACGAGATTTCAGCCCATCCATCAGCGTCAGAAGTTGAGACACTATACGTCTCTCAACTTCCCCGTGAGTTTTTTCTCTCTTAGGAGCAATAGAATCAATCTCATCAATAAATATAATTGATGGTGCATTCTTCTCTGCCTCTTCAAAAGCCTTCCTCAGATTGCTCTCGCTTTCACCAGCTAGTTTTGACATAATTTCTGGGCCATTAATGCAGAAGAAAAAGGCTCCTGTCTCATTTGCGACTGCTCTAGCTATCAGTGTCTTCCCAGAACCAGGTGGCCCATACAACAAAATACCTTTTGGTGGTTTGACACCAATTGACTTAAACAATTGAGGGTGTCTAAGAGGTAGCTCCACTAGCTCTCTTATCTGAGCCATTTGTTTTCTAACTCCTCCAACATCATCATAGCCCACCTCATCAAGTCTATCCTCGTCCTCCCTTTTTATAGGCTCCCCCTCACAGAAAATCTCTGTGTCGGGAGCAACAACACAATATTCTGCAGGATCAGTTTCTATAACCTTAAATTCAACACTCCTCATACCTCCCCTGACAAGGAAAAGATCCCCTTTTCTCACAGGACGATATGCCTCCAGAAAATATGCTGCAAAAAAGTCAACACTTTAGTTACAGAAACCACAAATCAGAAAATAAGTTATAAACCACATGGGGACCTAGCAAACTTCACAGCAAAAAAACTTGTTTTGACAGGTCAGCACAAAATGAACATTGACGTGGTTGGATTAATTATATCCAAACAGAACCAACAAATCACATAAAACTTAACATGGACCAGCGAATGCATAATATCACAAACATCTATTACATACAGAAGAAACAATAGTCATCCAGTTAAATATACAAGATATTTACCATGCACAATACAAAGGCCATGAATTACATAAAACACTTGAATATGGAAATCATGCAAGAATGAAAGTCAACTGATAACCATCCAGAAATTGCTTTGAGAAATGCATCAACAATGATATTGTACAGAAGACTCCTATTTGCATTAAATTGGCAAGCTTGAAATATCATCCCATTTTGAAAACAACAATAGATACAAGAGTAACTTAATCCCGAAGTACATCAAATCAGATGATTACAAATGATTCAATTGTTTCAATAGAGCATTCAATCGTCGATGGAATTATTTATACATAAAAGAGAGTAATATAATCCTGTAAATTTATGCAAGATATAACTGACTGGTCACAAAGGCCCCAGTCAGTTATATAAGTACTGACTGGAAATTAAATTATGAATATGAGTATACACTTCCCGATAATGGAAATGAATATTCCAATAAAAAAGAGACAAAGGGTAGATTCAAAAAGGTCAATAAGACTCAATCATAAAAAAATATTTGATTTATTCTCCTTATCCCCCCAAACTAGGCTTACCACACACATATTCAGTACATGGTGGATATTGTCATATACATGTATTTAATGTACACCTCAAACACTTATCCAATTGTCCAATTTTCTCAAGTACTAACTAAAAGCATCAAACGTATATACTTCATGAGCGTGTGTTTCTTTCATTAAGATGCATAACTGATGCAACCTATTAGATACTATCGTTTGATGCCATCTGTATCAAGCATCAGTCAAACCTGAAATCATCACTCATAAATAAGCTCTAAACCTTTTCTAAATTTTTTATAATATTTGTGAAATTACTTCTTTCCTGTGGAATAGATTCAAAATGCTCATTAACAACTTACTGTCAATTATTGTGATCACTATCTAATCTGAAAAAGAAAACATACCACAACCAAGATAAGGAGAAAACTTAGATGTAAGTTACTTTGTTGACTAAGTCAATGGAAGAAGGGATGTGCTTTAAGCAACTACACCAAAGCAAATGAAGGGAAGCATGGGCAATATGTTATGTTATGGGCAACCAAGCAACCTATTGCTGCACTGACCAGGTCTTTCCCAGGCAACTCCTGGCCCAATTCCATTTCCATATGAACAAAATTAAAACATGTTTTAATCAGCTCCCAGATAGCAGAACCACTCAGCTTAGGATAACATAAAGCAGAAATGAGGGAAGGAACAGGGAGGCATACATGAAAACACAAGAGGCACACCAAGAAATCCGATGAAATGCTATGAGCATAAACCAGATTAATACCAAACAAAATCCTTGAATCAAATAAAACACAAAACAGTTCTGCATTAAACAGATTAGGACATGTTCATAGTAGTAATACCAATCAAAATTACCAAGTATCTGAACATTAAGAATTAGAAGCAACGATGAGTTATCAAGTGCAGCTGACAGTGTACGATCTTTGTATCTAGAAGATAATGAATGCTCTGTATAGAAAGGAATAAGATTTTCAACTGATAAATATTTTTTGTCAAGGAAGTCACATGTGGGATTCCTCAGATCTGGAAGCATTTCAGAAATACCAAGGTAGTTTGTTTCATTAGTTTATTTTAAAATGTTTAAAAAATAAAAAAATACTGGAAATCAAAGGGTAAACTATACAAATACAAAAGATCAACATAATTTATCCAGTTATCAAAAAATTGAACTAGTGAAACCATAATGAGAAAGAGGGTTAATGATTTATTATTAAGTCTAGAGTATTCTTGGAAATTCTATACTACAAAAATCAGCAATAAAAGCTATTGCTCAAGTAAATTTAGTTGAGTTGGAAAAATAAGGTTCAAAAACATATACTGAGGTGATTTTAGAAAAAAAATGATCAATTTAAACTGACATGATCAGTGACATGTATGATAGAGTTGTTATCAATTTTAGATAACAAAAGTGTCTTAACAGATTTCTTATCACACCACATGATTGCATAAAAAAATATCTTTTGAACTCTATCTCCTTTTTATCATAATAAATGAACTAACTGGGCACATTGGGATGAACTTCCAATGTGTCTGTTAGCTTGTATGTTGTTCGCCATTGGCATTTTAGTTGATGAGTCAAAACCAGATAGGCTAAAGTTTTATAAGGATAAGATTTAGAAGCCAAAGGTTTTAGACTAAGCATCATGGCTTAGAATATATCTGGTACCAGGCAATATGCAACAGTCCATTATAAAACATGTGGTATGCTACAACTTTTATTGGTATACTAAGATCTTGCCTTTTACACTTGTACAACACCAAGGAACCATACCAATACAACAAGGTCAATAAGTACATGAGCTGCAACAATTGACTACATGAATACATGAGCTGCAACTTTACCAACAAAAAGAAAAAAAAACTCAAGATACAATCAAAATGACATACAAGAAAAATATAAGATTCATCTAACAGATAGAAAACTAGTTTTTTCAAAAAAAGCTCATTGGAGTTATCACAAACTAAAACATTTTTCCTTCAGCAGAAGATTAATACGTATCAGATGAAAACCTAATAGATGACTATGATTTCATTCCTGCAATGCCATATTATTTCAAATCATGCTGACTCACTGAGTCAAATTGACGAACAAAATGTAGCCCAGTAAACAAACAGCAACAGTGTAAGAAAAACCATATTAAAGATAAAAGAAATGAGACATGGCTTTCAAGAAAAAACATTATCAAAATATGATTAATATCTTGATCTTTTAATTCATACACTACAACGGGGAGGCATTGAATTACAGGTTTCAAAATGGAAGATGATACTGAGCTTTGTTTACATTACGATACAGACCATGCCATGAATAATCATACGAGCAATCTAATTATGAAAAACAGTCAGCATAAGTTATCAAATGATTAAAAGAGAAAACTCACGCTTCAAATAAGCATCAAACAGATTCCCCGTGACTCCTTCGATTGTGTCATCGATAGGCAAGATGTGAACCCTCTTCCCATACTTGACGTCTTGGCATTGATGGACTGAAACAACATCCCCAAGCCTCACTCTGAGGTTAGATCTAACAACCTTGTTCATCCTGATCTTTGGTTCATCACAAGTATCATCGGCTAGAGCAATACAAATAGTGTCCCTCCTTTTCTTTCCCTATAGATGAAAGATGTTAAACATTTCGGATAGCAATCACGGATCAGGCAATTTAGAGACAGAAACTTTAGCTTAACGCAATAATTGCAAAACCAGATGTAACATAGACCAAATGAAACCATATATTAAGCCAGATTGAACTACAACGAGACGATTAAATAACTAATTGATTAGAGAGAGAGACACGTCCTTGACAGAAGCCCTAAGTTCAGAATTGGCCACAAACCTTAAAGTTGAATAGCTTATGCAGAAACTATATATTGATCAAAGAGAACAAATAATAAATCGGTACCTTCAACAGTATAGTATCGCCTCGAAAGAGCTGTAGTTTCTCCATCGTCTCGGGATTCATCGAGACCACCGAATTATCATCATTAACCGCCTCATCCACGATCAAACGGTTAGGGGCCTTCTTCTTCTCGAGGATCGCCGTGCTATAATCCTTCTTACCCTTACTGCAAAAATTTCCAGACCCACATGATCCAAATGAAAACCCTAAGAATCGAGACCAAGAACATTCGAGAAGGAAGGCAAGAAGCACACAAAAACCAGCGGAAACAAAAAGAAGACTCACGGATCGGAAGAGGAAGCATCGCCCTTGTTCGCCATCAGATCGAGATCCACAAACGATCGAGAGAAGAAAGGAGAGGGCAGACGCAATATCCAAAGAAACGGGCCTGAAACGATGGCAGAGAGGGATAATTTATAGCGCCCGAAGATAGGGGAGCACCGAATCCGTGCTCGTTAAGGAATGAGCTATTCCTTTCCGACGCTCACGATACTTTTTATGCTGTCGCGTAAATCGACCGTCCGTGGGACGCATCTGCGGTGGTTATGTCCTCTCATTCGAAATTAGTATGCGGACTATTTCAGATGGGCCGCGTTCGGAGAAAGTGGGCCGACAGATGTTGACATCGGCCATGATCGTTGTGTCATCGATGGAACGAGCAAATCAGGGCCGTTGATTGGGCCGGTGGGAGAGGTGGCCCAGGCGGGTCGGGTTAACGAGGAGAGGAGAGGTAGGTGGGTCAGCGAAGGCGTGCAGGTAGGTGAGCACTGTTAAATTGACGTACTGAAATCCAAGTTTGTATCATAAATTCATACGTGTGTGCATGCTGGAGCACAAGAACGCACTCGTGTATCATAACCCAATTCGATAAGCTCCCAATCATCACAAATGAAAGAGAAATCACTGGTTAAACTAATAAATATGCAGCAAAAAAATTATATTAGGGAGTCATGATCAGGCATCTTGTGTCGTTGTGTTTACTTGTGTCGTTACTGCATGTGAAAGCAAAGAATTTGCAAACCAAAAATTATAAATAAAAAAATTAATTGATATTTTATTGTTAATCAAGCTAGGTTTATAATATGAGCATAAAATCTATGATATACTATATGAAATATGAAAATTTTTTTATGTTAGGATTGAAATCAAATAATGTTAAATCAGTTTTTACGATGCATATCTTTTGATGTCATCTGAAAGGATCTTTGATCTAGGTACCATCTTTAAATCCAAAGTCGCTATCAATCTACAAGGAGAATTAGACTCCTCTCTTCATATCTTTTTATAGGACCACTTAAATTGATGGTTTAAGGAGGTTGAGAAAGAAACTATAATCTCTCAACTACGTCCTTTATGACATGCGTTGTTTAGTCCTTAGAGGTCGTGCCTATTTATAGGTAAGAGCAAATGGTCTATGATAAGTTGTTGTGAGAATCCCTCCCATCAAAGACATCTCTTAAGGAATCATACTATAATATGAACTTTTTTCTATTGATCAATATCTATTATCAAAATTCAATTAGTTATATTATAAATCTTATCTAATTATAAGGGGTCACATAATCTAACATTCTTCCACTTGATCATTAATTAATAAGATATTAAAATATATTTAAAAATTAAAATAAATAAAGTAAAATTTATTTAAAAATAATTTTACCTAATGAGATTCTAAAAAATTTTTTGAAAAGTATTTTAAATATGGCCATGAATTTTAAAACAAGCCAATATATCCAATAAATATAATAATACTATATTAAGTTTAACTATTAATGTGAGTCGTAACAGTTGTATATCATCAATATCATACTCTCTTCTATGTATCATAATATTGTTAATCTTTTCTAATATAGTCCATAATCACCCATATAATGTATCTTATCAAGACAATCCTATTATTGTATTCAATCACAATATGCATAGCAAAAATAAATAATTTTAATTAAGTAAAAAAATATCAATAATAGCATCCACCTAAATATGTATCACTATATCTTTTATGACTTACTCACAAGCCCCATTCTAAGAATATATTATTTAAATATTTTACATTGTAAAAATTTAGTAAATTGATTAGTAATCATTATAGTGGTGCTTAGGTTCTCAATTGACACTTACTATTTCTGGACTCTTTCTTTAACCATCAAGTACTTTATATCGATGTGCTTGGAACCACTAGAGTACTTATCATTCTCAGAGAAAAAACTACGGTGTTATTATAAAATATTTTTAACGGTTTGAAAATTGAGTCGACCACACCAAGTCCTGAGATAAAATTTAATAGCCATAAAGCTTGATTTATGGCCTCAAAGCAAGCCACAGATTCAGCTTTCATTGTTAATGATACAATAAACGATTATTTTATACTTTTGTAAGAATTACTTCACCAGCTAACATAAATACAAATCTTGAAGTGGACTTCCTACTATCAAGGGAATTTATAAAATCAGTATCTGAATATCCCATCACTTCAAGCTGATATGATCTCTTGTATGTGAGCATACAATCTTTTGTCATATGCAGATATCTCATTACTTTCTTTATAACTTTCTAATGTTCTATTCTTGGGTTACTCTAGTATCTACTTAACATTACAACTGCAAAGCTAATATATGGTCTTATACAGGTTTAAGCATATAATAAACTTTCAACTACGCACTCATAAGGAATATTCTTTATTTGATTTCTTTCTAAATCATATTTCGGACACTAGTTTTAGCTGAATTTTTTACCTCTAGTAATTGTTAGGAATCGAGTGGCACTAGGGGGGGAGAATGATTTAATGCAGCTGTAAAAAATGATAAATTTCTATGATTTAAAATAAGTTCAAAAACTTCATACGATAGAAATCATGTTTTTGACTAAAATCGATTTCGATTAAAGTGTAATGTAAAGTGCTTAAAGTAGGGAGTATTTAGAGAGGAAGAAGGCAGTGATGAGTAAGTTAAGCAGTGAATAAAAGGTAGTTTGCAGAAAGGTAAATGCAAGAATATAAACGTAAATCATTTTTATAGTGGTTCGGTCATCCGACCTACATCCACTCCCGATTCCTCTTCGCTTGAGGCCACCAGCTTTCCACTAGCTATCCTCCTTCCAACGGGCAAGGATCAACTCCCTTACAGCTCTCTCCTTTTGATGGGCTTAGGAGGTAACCCTTACAAGGCCTCTCACCCTTCTCTTGGATTAGAACACGCTTAAAGCTTAGAGGAAAGATTTTAATAAGAGTTTTCCCTTTTTCTTTCTTAGTTCTAGACCCCCTTTCAACCATGAATAAGAGGGGTATTTATAAGCCTCAAGAGGATTCAAATTTGGAGCCCAAATTTGAATCACTTTTGGTTTTCCCGGTGTTGACGGTGCCATCACCTGTCAGTGGCGGTGCCATTGCCTGTCAGGGTCAGACACTAATAGTGTACTGGGTGGTGCCACCACCTAGCCAATGGTGCCACCGCTTAGGCTTACTGCCCAGCGACGGTACCACTGCCTAGCCCGGCGGTGCTACCACTTGGGCTCTCGGGTCCTGGGTGGTGCCACCACCTGGGCTCTCGGGTGCTGGGTAGTGCCACCGCCCCGGCATTTCCAGCTCATTGGTTGGGCCTTAAACTCGGCCCAAACCAGTCTATTATCGAGCCCAATTGGCCCCTACTTAGTTTATAGGATTAATACCTAATTCTAAACCAAATTACATGCTAACTATGAATTTTAAAGATATTTCCTAAGCTATTACAAAGTCCACAAGTCAAGACTTCTTCCGGTGAGCTTCCAGCGAACTTTCGACAGTCTTCCAAAGAACCCTAGGAAACCATTCTGTGGACTCCCGGCAAGTTCCTGGACTTCACGATGATCTTGGCGAGTTCCAACGAGCTTCTTTGGCAAGCTCTGATCTTTCTTGGCAAGCTCCATGAACTTTCGACGAACCTTCCGGTGAACTTCCGAAAACCCTTTGGCAAGCTTCGGACTTTCGTCGAACTCTCGAACTCCCAACGATCCATCGCACTTGTCTTTCGGTACTTTATTTTACTTTATATCTTCATCGTTATCATAGTTAATCCTACACACACACAAACAAAAACTCTACTTCGATCTAGACAGTTATTACAACACGAATTGACATTCAGTTGCCCGACACATCATTGGTCGGTGCTTCGTCCGATTCTTCGGCGCATCGTCCTCTCTTGCGGCTTGTTGCCCAATAGGCGGTTGACCTCTACAACCCCGATATCCTTAGCGCAACTCCGCTCTTCTTGTCCCGATGCCCGATGTTCGAAGCTTTCTGCCGATTGTCGACCGGACCTCCAGCTTGACATCCAATATCCTGACATGATCACCCAGTGCAATGTCAATTCCTCCAGCGTCAACTGTCTAATCCTGATTGATAGTAGACCTGCGTAACTCAAAACGTAATTAGAGAATAAAACATAATCAATTAGTTTCATCATCAAAATCCGAGATTCAACAATAATAAGTGTATCATTGGCTGAGTAATGCTGCATATTAAATCTTTTTAAGATATGATTAATATATCATTTTCTAAGACAGTCATAATAATCCTTGAGATCTATCCTTGAATATCTCAATGGCAATAATATAGGCTAATTCATATCAACTGTCTTAAAGTTCTTGTTAAGAAATATCTTAGTTTCGTATAATAAACCAAGATCACTACAAGTAAGCAAAATATCATCCACATTTAAGATTAATATGATAAACTTGCTCCCATTTACCTTCAGATATATGCACTGATCAATAGTATTTTCCTTAAACCTGAAGGAAGTAATGGTATCATAAAACTTTATATACCATTATCTAGAAGCTTGTTTAAAGTTATAAATGGATTTCTGAAGTTTATAAGCCAAACTTTCTTTTCCCTTTAATATGAATCATTCAGGTTATTCTATATAGATTTCCTCATCTAGATCCCCATTTAGAAATACTATTTTCACATCAGTCTGGTGTAATTGAAGATCATAATGAGCTACTAATGTTAGGACAATTCTCAATGAGTCCTTTCTAAAAATTGAAAAAAAAGTTTTGTTGTAATCGATATCTTCTTTCTGAGAAAAACCTTTAGCCCTAAGTCTGACTTTATACCATTCGATATTACCCATTGAGTTGTGTTTTGTCTTAAAGACCCATTTACAATCGACTCTCTTACAATTATTGAGTAATTCAATAAGTTCCCAAACACCATTCTAATCCGTTGATTTTAACACTTCTTTCATTGCATCATATCATTTTTCAGAATCATTACTTTCTATGGCTTGTGAAAATAATAAGGGTCTCTTTTTATTTCTATATTATAATATGATTCTTATTGATATACCACATAATTATAAAAAATCATATGTTTCATTTTCCTTTGAGATCTTCTCAAAGTTGCCAATTGTGATTGTTCCACAAGATCAATAGTAGCAACATTAACATCATGTGAGAGTTCATCAATGTTATTTTATTATTTACCCTCACCAATTCTCTAATTGATTTGAGAAAAAATAATTTCTTGAATATGAGATGATATGGGAGAATTAACCTAAATCTCTTCAATATTAAAATTGATCCTTCGAGATTTTTCACTCAAACTGATTTTGCTATTTTCTAGGAATCTTGCATTACCATATTCTACTATTCTCGTACTACGATTGTTGAGAAGTCGTGAATCGGCATTTCATGCTCAGCGAAAAACAAAAATAAAACTAGATTTTTCAAAGTCAAGTACTTGGTCATTGTGCGATGATTGATACGTGAGAAAATTATAAATCCAAAAAATCGCATGTATTATATAAAAGTATTACCTAGGGAGATCGTACATCTCTGAAATTTTCAAATCTAATGGAGAGGTTAAAGGAGAACTCATGTACTCCTCTCTAGTGGTGATCCATATAACTGACATGACGACGATGCTCCTTAAGTATGCCGGAGCCAAGTAGGAGGAGAGAAGGCTGAAGAGAATAGGAAGGGCAACAACCAGAAGTTCTAGTCTATGAACCATGAGGTTTCTCCTATTTATAGAGGTGCATGAAGCTTATCTCTTAATGGATCCTATCCTCATTGGATCTCTATCCAATTATCCAATTGAATTTTATCCACAGGATTCATACTAGGGGCTCCACAGATATCTCATATCCGTACCTCTACATGCCACAATATCTATCATATGTGTGTGACACTCTGAGCTTAATATTTGTTAGGAAATCTAGGGCCAACATCACATGCATAGCGGAGGAACAAAAAATAAAATAAAATCCTAGATTTTTATGAAAAGGTTTCATCTTCGTGCGAAGATTAGTTCGTAAAAACCCATGAATATGAAAATTATGTATATAAGAAGGTTAGTACATAGGGAGATCATATATCCTTGAATTTCTATGGATCTTTGAGAGAGGATAAAGGAGGTCAAGCGTTCTCTTCTCTAGCGGTGATCTACATGGTAGGGACTACGAAGATGCTCCTATTTGAGGAGAGTAGAATAGGAGGTGGCTACCAGAAAGCCCTAGCCTATAGACATTTAGTTCCCTCCTATTTATAGAGGCCCCTTGTTAATCCTAATGGATCCTACCCTATTTGGTACTAGATTTTCATCCAATTACTTAAGCCTCTTAGATTAATGGGTCTCTACCTAATAATCTCTTATTAGTTCTTATACCATCTCATCCATGAGATCCAATAATTCAAGGGTTTATTGGATATCCAATAAGATAGGGGCTTTGGCGGATATGTCATATTCAAACTTATACTCGTCGCAACACTTACCATTTGTGTGTGACCCTCTAGGTACAATATCAAGCTGGTCATGAGTCATACCTGTTAAAACTCATTCTGACTTAGTGAATTATTATCTCCATAGTAATTCACTCAACTCATCGATTGCGGATGTACTAGGCCACTACGTCGTAGTCCCTAGACAATACAAGGGAATCCAATTCTTTGGACCTATCTATTCTCAATTACTGTGTACCTATAGTCCCTCATCCTTCTAATATCCCAAAGATTGTATATCGAGCATGGTGGTGTCAAGCCCATACAGTTTCCACTCAAGTCTCGCTCTAATCGGATTCTCTCGGAGAACTTTTTTTCTCTCAATCCGAATGACCTTGGCTAGAGATTTGTTTGAGCAAGAACACATAAGATATTCCCCTCATGATATCGAGCATGGATGATCCTTTATTAACACTTAATTACCTTCGTAAGGTTGGCTACCATTCCCGAGAACAGATTATACTAGATCTGAAACTTTCTAAACCTATATAACAATCCAACATCAAAGAATGGAGTACTTATATAAGATATCTTTGGTGTCTCAAGTCTAAGGACCATACATATAATTGAGACTATGGAATCGTTGTCTAACGTCATGTATCATTAACCATTCAACATTTCGTAAACGGATTAATAAGTGAACTCATTCCCTAATGAGCACCTACATTATATCCTTAGTGTCCCCACACGAGTAGCTATGAGACCAGTCACCTCCATAATATGAACGAGTATACAACACACCAATCTATCTAGTTATCTCGATATCCCTCTCGAGTAACCTATGACCGGGATTATTTATGGTTTGTGTTTAAAGATGAATTGGTCTCATTATCGTGATCTTATTACGATCCGATTCCTATTGCATAGATCCAAGGACATCACAATATACATCCAGGTAATATGAGAAAATATCAGTAATTATAAATAAAGAGATTGACGTAACGTGTTACAGGTACCATCACTCACGTGATTGGCATGTAGGGCACATATAAACTCTCTGTGGATTCTAAGCTTGGGGTTGAACTCTATAAGGGATCGGCCTCCTTGGAACTCTATAGGGGTTCCTTTCTCCAAGTTGCTGCTCAAAGGCTACTAAAAGATTGATCTCTTCATTGATTAAAAAAGGATGAATACATGGTTATTTATAGGGCTTCTAAGCCCCAACTCCTAATAGGATTCTTACTCAAGACTCCTACTTCTAACCAACTTCTAATTATGACTCATTCTCTAGTAGAATTCCTAATTATAATAGGACTTTTTCCCTAATAGGACTTCTACTTCTAATAGGACTCTTTTCCTAATAGGACTCCTACTTCTAATAGGACTCTTTTCCTAATAGAACTCCTACTTCTAATAGGACTCTTTCTCTAATAGGACTCCTTTTCTAAGAAGCAACCTAACCCTAACCTAACCGGCCTCTTTACCTCTTTAATAGGGGTCGGCTAGATAGGATTTACATGAATGCCCTTATCAATGAAACTAAATTAGGACTCTCATAGCTAGAGTCCTAACAGACTCGCCCTCTTCAAATCACCTTGTCCTCAAGTCGACGTTCCATGAATTCTCCGAGAATTTGATCTTCAAGTCGTTGTAGTTCTCCCAAGTGGCATCTTCTGTTTGGTAGGTTTCCCCTTGTATTAATACTTGAGAGTGGTAGGTCATAAATCGTCGTCGAGTCATGATCCGTCGATCAATAATGGCACTTGGTTGAGTCTGGAGCTCTCCTTGGGTAGTTATATTTGGTAGATAGCTTTGGGCTATCTTGTGTTGTCCCAACTTGAGCTTCAAACACGATACATGAAAGACTGGATGGATTCGGGAGCTGGCGGGTAAGTCCAATCTGTATGCTACTGCTCCGATGTGCTCTAAAATCTGGTAGGGTCCATAGAACCGAGGTGAAAGCTTCATAGATGCTCTGGTTTGGATTGATGTTTGCTTGTATGGCTGGAGCCATAAGAAGACCCAATCTCCTACTGAAAATTCTCTTTCGCCTTTGTGTTGATCATATTGCTATTTCATCCTTGCTTGTGCTGCAGTGAGATTATCTTTTAGCAACTTCAGCATTTTGTCTCTATCTTGTAGTTCTCTGTCTACTTGTTCTACTTTAGAGGTGCCCAACACATATTTTGGAATTACAGGGGGGGTCGGCTATCTTGCATTAGTACAGCACCAATTCCTGCTCCGGAGGCATCAGCTTCAATAATAAAAGTCTTGTCGAAGTCAGGTAATGCTAGTACTGGCGTTGTTATCATTACGACTTTAAGTTCGTCGAAGGCAGTGGTGGCTTTGTTCGACCACTGGAAAGCATCTTTTTTCAGCAAGGAAGTAAGGGGTGCACTGATCTTTCCATAGTCTTTCACGAACTTACGGTAGTAACCTATTAAACCGAGAAAGCCGTGTAGTGATTTTATGTTCCTCGGGGTTGGCCAGTTCTGCTTTGCTTCAATTTTGGAGGGGTCCACTGCCACCCCTTTCTCTGATATGATATGCCCAAGATATTCCACCTTTTGTTGAAGAAAGCTACACTTCGTTTTTTTGAAAAAAAGAACATGTTCTCGTAAAATTATCAAAACAAGTCGTAAGTGCTGAATATGACTTTCAAGAGAAGGACTATAAATAAGGATATCGTCAAAGAAAACTAGCATAAACTTTCGAAGATAACTCCGAAAAATATCATTCATAAGGCTCTGGAAAGTGGAGGGAGCATTGGTGAGACCAAAGGGCATTACCAGCAATTCATAGTGATCGTTGTGCGTTCGAAAGGCAGTTTTCAGTATATCTTCTTCGCACACTCGTATTTGATGATACCCGGATCGAAGGTCCAACTTTGTGAAGACTCGTGCTCCCTTTAATTCATCAAGCAATTCATCTACTACTGGAATAGGATACTTGTCCTTGACGGTTATGTTGTTGAGAGCTCGGTAATCAACGCACATTCGCCATGTTCTATCTTTCTTTCGTACGAGGAGCACTGGTGAAGAGTAGGGGCTGCAACTTGGCCGAATAACTCCTGTTTCAAGCATCTCTTTTACAATCCTTTCTATTTCATCTTTTTGGAGATGTGGATACCGATATGGTTGAGTATTTGCTGGAGGTTTCCCTGGAAGAATTGGTATACGATGATCGTGCCAGCGGTTAGGTGCGTGGTTCGTCAAATATATCTGAAAATTCAGCAAGCAAGGGAAGTAGGTTTGGATCTTCAAATTTGGTTAGCTCTCCCTTAGATTGCTGCTCAAGTTGTACTAAAAAGCCGCTGCATGCTTTGTGCAAAACTTTCTCCATTCGTTGTGTGCAAATTGTCGTTACATCGCCCCTACGTTTCCCGTACAGTATCACCTATTTCCCCTTACTGTAAAATTTCATAATTAATTTCAAAAAATTTCAGGAAACATCACCTAATGTCGTCAACCATTCGATGCCAAGCACGGCCTCATAATCATTGAGAGAGAGGAGGAAAAAAAATCTGCAATTATCTCTTGGTCCTGCAGCAATAGTTTCACCCGTGGGCACTTACGATCACACTTCAAAATTCATCCATCTGCGACTTTAACATCGAACCTACTGTAATTCTCAATAGGTAAGGCCATCTGGACAGCAACCTTACTATTCATAAAATTATTAGTGCTCCCGGTATCAATAAGAATGGTGATCAGTTGTTGCTTCAGAAATCCTCCCACTTTCATTGTTTGCGGGTTCACGTAACCGGCAAGGGCATGCATCATAATATCAATTGGCTACTGTTCTTCATCTGTGACCTCTTCCTCATGCTCCTGAACCTCCTCCTCCATGTCTTCAAGAGGTTCAATCAATAGGAGGCGGCCCCTTTTGCAGCGATGATCGCGGTTCCACGGCTCGTCGCAATGCCAACAAAGACCCTTTGCTGATCGATCACGTAGTTCTTCTCTTGTCAATTTTTTGGGCAGCGAAGGATGGCTGGGAGCAGAAGGGGGTTTATATGTTGAGGTTCTAGGAGTGGTTCTCATCCTCTGAGCATCTTGGTTGAGTCGTTCTTCTTGTATTCGGACAAAAGAAATCATAGCCATCACGGTACGGGGCTGTCGCGCCTTAACTTCCCCTTTTATCTCTGGCTTGAGCCCTTCGATAAATGTTCCTAACAATTGACGGTTAGTCCAATCATGAGCAAGGTAGGATAGCTTCTCAAACCTGGTTTGGTACTCTTGAATCGTAGAGGTTTGTCGAATCTTTGCGAGTTGGCCATCGATATTTTCATACTCCGTAGGTCCGAAACGGTTCAGCAGTGCATTCTTAAATTGATTTCATGTCAGAGCCCCATGATTATATTTTAGTCAATTGTACCATTGAATAGCATCTCCTTCAAGGTGGATGATAGCAATCTCCACCATAGCATTATCCAACGTTCGGTAGTAGCGAAAGTAATGTTCTGCGCACGAAATCCACCCCGTTAGGTCTCCTTCTTCCCATCGTGGGAAGTCCACCTCATACGTGGCTGAAGTATGTCCGAGGGCTGTCCCTCCTTCTCTGGGGTCCTTTCTAAATTCTCTCCTTGCTGCAGTTTGGTTGGACTCGATGGTCGTCCAATTCTGAATTCTGCAAACAAAGCGCGTAATTTGTCTTCCAAGCGCGATTCAAGCCGTGATTCAATCCGAGATTCCCATGCTTCAAATTTGGCATCAATTGGATCTTGAGAAGTCATAGAATATGTCTGTAGATCAGAGATGCCCTTGTCTTTTTTCTGTTGATGGGTTAATGGCATGGGGTGGTGGAAGGTTCGGATAATAGATCGGTGATTGAAGGGTTCAGCTGTAATGGTTTAATATTTTGGACTGTGGTTTTTGATGCTGTTAGGGTTATGAAACTAGGTTATGATAGCTACGTCTTGAGGCTAGAGGGATGCCCTAAAGACATCTTGGCTTGTGGCAGTAAGGTGACTAGGGTTTGGTAGGTTACAGAGAAGAAAAAAGGACAAAGGTGCAATACCAAATTTTTCACCGAAAAAATTTCAACAGTAAAGATGTAATTTTTTCCAGAAATTTTCAAAAGAGATTCAAGTAAAACTCAAAGGGGATCTACTGATAAGGAAGAGTTAATACTGTAAAAAATTTCGTAGGAAGAAACGACAACAAGAGGTTTGGCAAAATTGAGAATCACGGAGAGGTATTATAGCAAATTTTTACGTCTAAAGTGCAGCAGTTTGGATGTAAAAGATAAGTGGTTTATATTGAAAATGTTTCAACAAAACCAAAGGGAAAACCACTATTAGAAAGTGTCAAAGCCGCTGTAAAAATTTCATAGAGATTTGGATAGAAAAAACGTAGTAGCAAGATCAAAAAGGCAGTGCTATGCGGTTGAAATTCTGCAGTGCGACTTTCGTTGTAGAGATGAAAACTTTACGACGAAAAGTTTATGCAGCAATATAGGAACGAATTTTTTAGATTTTTTGGAATAAGGATAACTAAATTGCAGCAGCAGTAAGGTAGATAACCAAAACCTGTTGCAATTCATGGGAAGATCAAAGGATGATCTACGGTGGTGGAGATGACGGCGGAATTCAGCGATGATCTTCTAAGTAATTGTGGGAATTGCTTTGCGCGGTTGTGGAGGGCTAGTGGATGGCTGTGGAAGGGCAGCGAGATGCCAAGAACGCTGCTCTGATACCAAGTTTTTGAACCCTCCACGGATTCTAAGCTTGGGGTTGATCTCTATAGGGGATCGGCCTCCTTGGAACTCTATAGGGGTTCCTTCCTCCAAGTTGCTGCTCAAAGGCTACTAAAAGATTGATCTCTTTATTGATTAAAAGAGGATGAATACATAGCTATTTATAGGGCTTCTAAACCCCAACTCCTAATAGGACTCTTACTCAAGACTCCTACTTCTAACCAATTTCTAATTATGACTCCTTCTCTAGTAGGATTCCTAATTCTAATAAGACTTTTTCCCTAATAGGACTTTTACTTCTAATAGGACTCTTTTCCTAATAGGACTACTACTTCTAATATGACTCTTTTCCTAATAGAACTCCTACTTCTAATAGGACTCTTTTCCTAATAAAACTCCTACTTCTAATAGGACTCTTTCTCTAATATGACTCCTTTTCTAAGAAGCAACCTAACCCTAACCTAGCCGGCCTCTTCACCTCTTTAATATGGGTCGGCTAGATAGGATTTACATGAATGCCCTTATCAATGAAACTAAATTAGGACTCTCATAGCTAGAGTCCTAACATTTGTAAGAGTATTTGGTCCTTCCCCTTCAGGAGATTTGATAGTGGAAGTTGGGAGCCTCATCAGAGGAGGCTTCAGAAGTGGATGTAGGTCATTTGACCAAATCACTATATATCGCTATGTACTTTGAATGTGTGAGCTTTTAAATTTCTACATCTTACCTTTACTTAGCTACAAATCATTCGATCTTCTTCTCCCTACTCTCATCTATATTCACTCGAAGTATTTTAGTTAAAACTTCTTTCATCGAATCAAAATTTTCTTATGAACCAACTATCTCCGAAATCGATTTCAAGTTTATAAGTTTTAATCCACTGCACTAATTTACCCCCCTTTCTTAGTGCCGCTCAGATCCTAACACTTTGATCATGGAGAGACAATTAAAGCAGGAGAAATTAGAAGTTGGGTTGGAGTGGAACATGTCAGAAGATTAAACGTCGAATCTTCTAATATTATGTGTGCTAACTAGGGATGAAATAGATATTTATAGGCCCTAAATGGATTCAAATTTGGAGCTAAAAAAGGTCTCATCTCGGGTCTTTCGGTACTAGCTGTACCACCGCTTGACACTGGACAATACCACTACCCATATAGCATGAGAGGTCGAGTCTTCAAGCGGTTCCACCGTTAATCCTGGCGGAGCCACTGCTTGACGTGGCTCTAGGTCATTATTTGGACCTTCCATCTAGCCTAACACAATCTTGATTCGGGCCTAGTTGGCCCCTAATTGAGTTGGTCTAATTCCAACCTAATTATAACTTAACACTACTTCGATCTAGACAATTATTACAAAGCTTGAATCATTTAACGTCCGATATGTCATTGGTTCATCGGCGCTTCGTCCAATCCTTCCACGCATCGTCCTCTCTTACGGCCTATTACCCAATCAGCATGTTGACCCCGTAACTCCGATCTCCTTAGCGTAATTTTCACTCTTCTTGGCCCGATGCCTAAACCGATGGCATGAAGCCTTCTGTCGATACATCGATCAATCCTTAAGCTCAACATCCAATCTTCTAACATGTTCTACTCTAGCCCAACTTTCGATTCGTCTTGTTTTAATTGTCTCTCCATGATCAAAGCTAGTCTTGCGTCACTCAAAACATAAATTAGATCACAAACTCTATCAATTGGTTTCATCATCAAAATTCAAGATTCAATAGTTAACTCATTCAAGTCTTACTTATCCTTATTTGTATTATAATGAATCTTGAATGGGTCAAACTGAGAAGGAAAAGAATTAAGAATAAACTACATGAAAAACGACTCATCAACGTTCATGCCTAATGATCCTGAATTTCTCGAGTGTCATCATATTAAGCTGTAGTCAGTTCTTTCATTAGTATGTTAACCAATAACTTATCGACATATTTAAATCTATCTTTAATAATATTTAAATATTCTCATGCACTAGTTGCAATTGGTAATGAACTCTTTATGTTATTTACAATCATCATTCTTATGAACATTAAATTAAGTCTATTAGATCTTTCCCATGCTTTCATTTCATTAACTTGTTTCATGGTACTTTCACCAATCTAAGCAATTCAATAATAGAATAACAATCATAATAATTATTGAACATTAATCAACAAAAGAAAAAACTTATATGATAATTATAATCATAATAACATATAAATCATATCTTCATGTAAAAAAATATTATTTTATAATTTTAAATATATACATATTAATAATAAAAAAATATCCAAGAACAATAATTAGATTTTATTTACCACATGTAATCAATAAATTATATGAGAAAACTATAAAAGAAATAATAATTTATATTTCTATATATAAAATGTTAAATTAAACTAATCAATTTTATTTAATTTAGGTAAGCCTAGAATTAGGCTAAATAGTAGCCTAATTAAATTAGTCGATCAAAACTAAAAATTGATCAAAATTTAATCATTTCTAAATTTGATCAAAATTAAATTTAATCAATAATTAGTCAAAATATAATCATGTTCAAATTAAATTAAATTATATTAATTAATTTTATAATTAAGGATATAAATAAAAAATTCTCAATTTCGTAAGTGCAAAACTATAAATATGTTAACAAGACATAAATTGGAATTATGAGATTTGTAAAAGATAGAACTATCAAAATACTAAAATGTATTAATAAAATACAGAAGTGCAAAGCTATAATTTTGCTTAAAAACTAATTTACCTCCGCGGTCGCTACTTGTTGATGGCTGCCGATTGTGTGGCCCTCCCATAGCACCAACCTGATGCGCAATCGTCACTTGGGCGCAACTTGTGCCCATACGTAGCCACCGCTTGGATGCGACTTCCGCTTGGGCACGATTGTTGCCCTCGCACAGCCATTACTTGGATGCAGGTTCTACTCGCGCATGGCCATCGTGTATGCATACTGCTATTGCTACTGCAATGAGCATGTTGCTCGGCGCAGCTATTGCCGCCAGCAGATCTGTCGACCGTACATAGTGAGGTCAACAGCGGTGCTGCACAACGACCGTCAAAACTATAATTTTGCTTAAAAACTAATTTACCCCCACGATCGCTACTTGCTGATGGCTGTCGATTATGTGGCCCTCTTATAGCACCAACTCGATGCGCAATCGTCACCTGGGCGCAACTTGTGCCCACACGCAGCCATCGCTTGGATGCGACTTTCGCTTGGGCACGACTGTTGCCCTCGCACAGCCATTACTTGGATGCGAGTTCTGCTCGAGCATGGCCATCGTGTGTGCATGCTACTATTGCTACTGCAATGAGCATGTTGCTCGGCGTAGCTATTGTCGCCAGCAAATCTGTCGGCTGTACATAGCGAGGTCAACAGCGGTGCTGCACAACAATTGTCAAAACTATAATTTTGCTTAAAAACTAATTTACCTCAGCGATCGCTACTTGCCGATGGCTGTCGATTGTGTGGCCCTCCCATAGCACCAACCCGATGCGCAATCGTCACCTGGGCGCAACTTGTGCTCACACGCAGCCACTGATTGGATGCGACTTTCGCTTGGGCACGACTGTTGCCCTCACACAGCCATTACTTGGATGTGGGTTCTGCCCACGCATGGCCATCGTGTGTGCATGCTACTATTGCTACTGCAATGAGCATGTTGCTCGACGTAGCTATTGCCACCAATAGATCTGTCGGCCATACATAGCGAGGTCAACAGCGGTGCTGCACAACAACCGTCACTGCTTCGTGATCGTCAAAAATTATATTACAAAGAATCTAATATCACTCGCAAGCAAGCGACAAGACAGAATAGATATGAATACAGATCGACAAAATATGGATCATTCAAATATTATAAATTAGAAAATAATAGATTTAAAATATTTGATTTCAAAAACCTATACTCTAATACCAATTGTGAGCATAAAATTAATGATATGCTATATGAAATGCGAAAAAACTTTTATGTCAGGATTAAAATCAAATAACATTAGATCGATTTTTACAATACGTACCTTTTGATGCCATCTGAAAAGAATCTTCATGTGATCTGGGTATCATCTTTAGATCCAAAACCATTGTTAATCTGCATGCAAAACTATTCTTCTCTTCCTATCTTTTCACATGACCACTTAGATTGATGGTTTAAGAAGATTGAGAGAGAAATTATAATCTCTCAACTGCATCCTTTCATAATATACGTTGTTTAGTCCCTAGAGGTTCTATCTATTTATAGACAAGAGCAGAGAAACTAAGATAACTTATTAGGAGAATTTCTCCCATCAAGAATATCCCTTAAAGAATTCTATTATAATATGAACTTTATTTCTATTGACTAATATCTATCATTAAAATCTAATTAATTCTATTATATATTTTATCCAACCATGAAAGATCACATAATCTAATTGATATTTTATTATTAATCAAGCTAGGCTTACAACATCATGTTCATTCTGATGCAACATTCAACAGCATATGAATACAAGCAAGTATTCGCACTCAAAGAAGAAAGTGATCAATGATGTGTCGTATGACGTCTTCGCCGTCCGAGTGCATGAATGAAAACTTGGCCTGTCAGACAAAATTGTTGTACATTGTCAACAGGGTTGGTGGATATATGAAATGCATGACTTGGAATGCAGTTCTGACCTGAATGACACTGTGAGCAGCATACCGAAGTCTGCTGCCGTGGAAGCTGACATCCACCCTTTCCCATGACACGCGTGTGAGACCTCTCACTAGCTTCTCTGCAAATATGTGAATCCATCCATCGATCGTTAACCGCATGCAGTTTCTTAAAATGTCAACCAGATATTAGTGGTTATTATGGCCCTAATGTTATAGATAAAAACTAATTTTAAGCATGCATGAATATGACACGTATCTGATATGTTAACCAGTTATCAACCAACAAGATTATAAAGAAATTTGTAGATTGTTGTACAACTTAATAAATCAGAAAGTGACAGCATCTTATTGACCGATTTTGTTACTAACTAGATTCCATGCTGCTATTTGAATTCGGCAAGTACATGTGGCGGGCAGAGAAGTGGCTTGGCCCAACCACACAAGAATTTTGAGGCCAGATCAAATTTTTTTGTCAGAATTCTTCATTAATACAAAATTAAAGAGATATATCAGTACGACTATCTATATAAAAAAGTTCATGGTTTCATCTTAAGAAAGCTCTGATAGAAAAAATGTATTTATCATGTGACATACATGGCATGCAAATATAGTTTCCGATCGGTAAATCATTTTGTTTTTTGATAAGTTATTCTTAAACTTTAAAGAAACAAAGATTGCTATTGAGGAATGGTTCACAAGAAAACCTGTTCCAGCAAGGAAGTAATTGAACATTCATAAGAGAAGGCATGAAAAGCAAAAATGAGGTACACACAAATTACAAATCCTACCAACTCTTTCTGGAACAAGATGGAATGAGAATGTAGCTCATAATAAATATTGAACACCTTGAATCCAAGGTAACAATGACGTTGCTTACCTTCCAACATGTCAGAGTCACCATCTATAAGTGAGAGATCAGCACACTCGTCAGTGATGCTTCCTTTGGATTGTTCTTCATATACAATATGTGGATAGTTCTCACTCAAGGAACCCTCCCACTACAAAAGAAAAGGTTACAATTAAGTTAGTACAAAACAAAACACAATAGGACCATAGTCATTAGGGAAGAATATGCAAAACTGGAACAATATGAATCTCATAAAGAAAATATAAGATATATCTTACTTTAGGCAACTCTGAGTTCCGTCTGATAGATGACGTTCTCCATCCAACTATGTCTTGAATTCATCTCATAAAGGAAACAATTACTTTGCTGATAATGTAAGTTGTGAACAGTGAACAAAAAACAGAGAGAATATGCACCAAAAATATTTCACACAGGATACGATCATAGCCAACATTGGCATATGCCACTCGACGTTTAAATGCTTGCAGACCAGACCTATATTAATGATTTCAACACACTGATCACACAATGCAGAAGATCGAAAGTACACCTCGCAACTTAGAATTTTGAAAAAGCAACAAAGACAAGCAAAGATGGAAAGTACATGAAGCAAAAGTCATCATAATCATCCACCATCCGCTGCAACAATGGAGGCTTTCCTTCATCATCATCAGTCAGAAAAAGATGTTTGCCCGTTCTTCCAAATATCCAATGAATAACATGTGAAGCAACTTTCTCAATAGCAGTAACACCAAAGAGAAAAGGAACCTGCCAAACAACAACAACAACAATTTGTAATGTCCCAGTTTACTTGGTTCCCTGCATGGATCTTCTCCTTCCATTGGCTCAATTTATGGCAACATTACTAGTCAATCTAAGAATCAGCAAATCTTGCGAACCTACAGCACAGTGTTTCACAATTATCATAAGCAAAGCTTTCAGAATTGTCATGTGAATATAACAGTTCAGAGGAAATTTTTTTACTGAAGAAAAACAAAAAATCAGCAAGCATAACAATTCATGCTTTGGAAGTTGCAGCACAATAAATATTACCAGCTGTCGATGAGCAAATATTTAGCAGTGTGAGACATGTAAATAGTCAGTTCAAAGATCATTCCAAGGAAGAAAGATAATAGTTGTGCAATATGTACATAAAGCAATCTGGAATTTGTTAAAGATGAATGCTTATTCTGTGTGAACGCTACACAATTTTGGATGCTACATGTTCATAGAATAACAGAAGCAGATTTTGGATCCCAGCACAAAGTTAAATTCGTTGAAAATGAGAGACCCTTTGTGCAGGTAGACTTACAAAGTCAAAAACCATGAATTAAACCCAAGAATACCTCATGGAAAGATAATCTTGCAGCTCAAAAAAGATACACATGTCAACCATACAAACTCCTGGTGACATGACAATCTGCATGGTACAGGTACAGGGATGTGCTAACCAAATGCATGCCATCACATTACCGGAACAGCTGCATGGTACTGGCCAGCATGTTGACACAGGCCCCCACCACCCAAATATCATAGAACATGAATCACTATTGACACATTATCCACCATCATCAGTAACACAAATATAATATGTTGATTTTGTACATGAAGAAAACCTGTTGTTCTTTGATCCAAGATGGTTCATTTGGTGATTTGAGTAGCATGTTTTTACCTTAATCAGTAAATAAGATAGTTAAAGACAAATTAGAAGTTGGTGCTCAAACTATTTTCTTTTTATCCCAAGCATATAAAGTGAAGACCCATATTGGCTACATGATAAGAAGGAATACCTGTTTATTTCCCCTAGAACCAAGATGAGGTGTAGCAACAGTTATGAAATTGATTGCTTCCAGGCCACATATGGTCCCACTAGGAGAATCATTATGGACATCAAATAGAGGGTCCTCAATATTTTTCCTCCTAGGGGGACTGTATAGTCTCCCAATTGCATATCTTGCAACCAATCCTCCGATCGAGTGTGCAACAAAAGAAATCTTTTGAAGTTCTGGCCTGCTTTTGACTACTTCAGCAACCTGCTCAATAAGGTTTTCTTAAAGACTAAAAATAAAGGCATGAAAAATTTTGTGTTTATTGCTAAGAAATTATGGAACAATTTAGGAAATTCAGAAATTATTAAATTGAAATGGTTGCCACAGTTATGGTGATGTTGTCTGAGTGGCAAACTAACCTCTTCTGCTAATCGCTCACCCATAACATCAACACCATCTAGTGATAACCTGTACATGTTTCTTTCACTACCTGGAAGAAAATATTTGCTAAGTGGCTTGGATGTTGGAAAATAGGGAGAACTCAATCACACCATGAACTAAATCTTGTATAAATAACTTGATCCATAGACAAATACTAAAATTTGTGAGAAAGACAGTATAATGCCAATTCTAAAATATTTAGTGCAGATTTTATAAAAGGCTAACTAATCAACCATGACCAATCTTGAACCCTTTTACACACAACAACAGAGTCTATTTCATAGAACTAATCATCCATAATAATATATGTCAATTGACCATTCTGACTACATATCAGATTCTCACTGTTCAGAAAATCAAATTCCATTGACATAATAACTATGTAGTAAGGGAGTCCATACTTGAATAGAAACACATAGCAAGCAAAGTATATACAGATACTCTGTCTCCTGGTTGATTCTGCTGCTTTTCCTTATCAATCTGACTTTAACTACCATGGAGAAGTATGATAGATATGTTTTTACCAAACATTCAGAGATACAAAAGGAAACCAACATACTTAATGATAGCAAATAACAGGAAAATTGCTTTCGGAGGTAACTGAACACATATCTATTCATCATCGCCATTTTTAAGCATTCTTACAATTCCAGGTGAAAAAAAAAAAGACAAAATAGGACAATGCCATGTGAATGATACACACACTGATTATGAGTTAGATTCACTTACAATGAACTATGACTTTATCTGGAAGCATTCTAACAAACTGGTTGGCTCCAAATTCCCAATCACCGACACTGCAAAATAAGATAAATTGAATAACAATGATGAAAATGTCTGATTTGGTCAAATATATAATAGCATGCATAAGTGAAAAGTCAAATTAATCATGTAGGACACAGTTGGAAGTAACATCTTTTTCCACAGCATTATAGCAGAGAAAAATACTCAGGGAATCCTGTATATAGTTAGCTTTCTTTTCCAACTATAGAGGAAAAGAATACCTGAATGAGTCATTAAGACAATGTTTTTCTTTTGCATCATAACAGCATATAATTTACAGCAAGAAGATGAAAGAATATCCTTAATATAGAGCTTACATTTTTCAGAAGAAACAAGAACTCTGATATTCACAGATTTAGGAAAACGACAATATCTTGATGTCATTCCCCTAGCAATCTCTAACAGGTCTATTTTAAGAGTTAAAAAAAAATACAATTCAACATGTTGCTTGCAAAAACCAGTTACTCCAGTCTTACCAATCAACTATATATGGCACCATCATCGAATGAAACATGAAACCATTAGAAAGAGAAGCTGCATGACTATCTTCCTTATCTAGGGGATCTTCTTCAAATAATCTCGGTGGATCTCCAAGAAGAGAGACATAGAGCTTCCCTTACTTGGTTGTATAGAGCTTAGGCATCTAAAAGTTAGGCACTTGACAGGACCATCAACTATAAATGTCATGATGCTGTCTAAAACCTACTCCATGTGCGAATTCTAAAGTCCATATTTTTAATTTAGGTTTTGCTTCTATAATCCTGTTTTCTCTTTTAATTCTCAATGGATATTGATATCACAAGACAGACAATCAAGTCTTCCTGCAGATTTTTTTTCTACTTCAGTTCTATCCAATTTATGACACTCAAATTAGGATAATCAATCATCAACCAAATCAATTTTAATCAAAAAGTGATTAAAGGCTCTTTTTCTAATAAGTAATAAACACTCATGACAAGTTGATAACAGCTGTTGATAGGTAGGATCAAAGTTAAAAGAAGGATTTCAAGTAATGTCAGAAGAGTTGAAGATGCTTAACCGAAGGAAGCAAAAAGGGAAACCAGTGACTCCAAACACTGCACTTCAGAAGCCGCAAAGAACAGAAAGAATAAAGAAGCTAATGACGTTCAGGGATCAACAAAGCTCCAGCACTGTTTGGTAAATTGATAAGAATAGTTGTTCACATCTTGATGACCTAGTGTGATTGCAACCCACTCCTTTACTTACGCTGGCTACCGTCTCTCTACGCCTTGAGGAGAGGACAAAATACACGATTACTAACCTAAACTTACAGTAGTGATTATTTTGGAAAAACCTTAAGAAAAAGCATCACAAAATCTAAGATATATGATAGAACATCAAGATTGGAAAAAAAAAAAAAAAACGAAGTGCAAAAAGTCAGAATCTGCCAGCAATGCTTTTGCCCATATCAAGTGAAAGGATTAAGTGGTCTCTCATTTTCTTAAGAAAAAGAGTGCCTTCCGTCCCCGGCAATGTTCGAGCCTTGGCCTTTAAGAGCATAAAATAGACGTCAAGGAACTCAATTCCGTAGGTATTGTGCAGAACCACCCTCAAGGATAACATGACACACCCGATTGACCCAGAGCGCACGCCATTACCCAGAACGATCCCCTCCCACCCAATTTCCCCTCAGAAACTCAACCCAAGGATTTTAGACAAGTCACATCAAGAAAAGCCGTCCAATACCTTCCAAGGATTCCGTGGACCATCACCACAAGATGATCAGCAGAGGAGGACGGGCAGCTGTAGATGTCGGTTCCGCCATCGACGGGCTCGGAGCAGACTCTTCCCACGTCTCCCATCGATCGCAGCTCCTCCCTCTCACAAGGGCCTCACCGACTAGCCAGCAACCGCAAGAAATTGACGTGCGCGGGAGGGGGAGAGAGAGAGAGAGAGAGAGAGAGAGAGAGAGAGAGAGAGAGAGAGAGAGAGAGAGAGAGAATACGGAGGCGAGCAGTCAGAAGAGACCAGAGAGAAGAAGGCTAAACGAAGCTACAGGAAAAGGGGAAGAAAGAACGGAAGAGATTAATTGATATTTGGAGCCTGGGGAAGGTGGGTAGACACGTGGGTCAGCCGAAAAGTCGGGACCCGCGGGAAGGCTATTTCCCCTAAATATTGGGCCTTTTCTGCCACGTATTATGAGAACCGTCGGATCAGCAGAAGCCTCCCGTATTCACCATCCAAAAATAGGCGCGTCTCGATATAAAGCTTGGTTGACATAATAATTCAAGAATCAAAATGTTAGAAGGCAAAATGGTTAAATTTGATCACTAATAATCCGAGATAATATTTGTGTCCGAAAAGGGAAAGGATGTTGAGAATCGAAACTTCGAATCAGAAAAAAAAATTTATCTAAGATAAAAAAAACCTATAAATTCAATTATATCTTGTATGCTTGTCACCTGCATGTGAAATAATTATATCAAGGATTTATCTGATAAAATCTCTCCGATGAATAAGCCCTTGTGTGTTTGTTTACTTTATCCATTAAAAGTTTACAAGACTTTAGTATTTGTTTAGTAAATTCAAAATGAAGAAATATAGTATATGGAGTAAATATGTGTTGGTCTTAAAAAAAAGAAAAGAAAAGTCAGTATGTCTTTCTCTTTAAGTGTGTTTCTTTAAATATTATGCTAATATAATATATCTAATAGAGTCTTTGTCAACACATAGCATAGCTAGCAGGCGTTTAATAGACTCCACAAGTCAAGTCTAATTTAGCGGAACATAATAAATTTGCTCCTCATTGTGTTTTAAGTTAAAGATTTGCGGCACAATCATTGTTTCAGGACCTCCATGTTGTTATCTTTATTTGAAAATGACAAAGTTATATCTGATTGTTTATTTTGTCGACGACAGACAAATTATGCGAAAAAGGATGCTTTTAGATGTGTAGGATGGTTCAAGTGTTTTTGTATCTTGGACTAAAATATTATCAAACTTACATTTTAATCTGCTGCACTAATTCAACCCCCCTCTTAGTGATTATTCGATCCTAATAGTTCTAAATTCTTCCTTTGGAAGGTGGTTCATATGTTCATCATATTCAACATGTTCCAAGGAACTCATTTCATATGTCATTAAGGATCCAATAAGTTCTTTAATAAAATAATCATTTAAATCTTTAGTTTTTTTATCGTCGTTGTTTTAGGATTCTACCTTTTTAGAAGGGATCTTAAGATCTTGTTAGTGAGTTCAAAGTTTAAAAAATATTTAACAAGAGCTTTTAGACTATTGACAACATCCATGAAACGGGTGTACATGTCGCCGATAATCTTGTTTGGTTTTATTTGGAAAAGCTCAAAATCATGCAATAAGAGGTTTACTTTCGAGTCTTTGACTCTACTAGTTCCCTTGTACGTGATTTCAAGAGTTCGCTAAATGTCAAAAGTCATTTCGCAAGAAGAAATCCGGTTGAACTCGTTTTTATCTAAGGCGCAAAATAAAGCATTCAAAGCCTTTGCATTTAACGAAAAAGATTTTCTCTCTAAGTCCGACCATTCGTCCATCGGTTTAGAGGAAATTTGAAATCCATTTTCAATGATATTCTATAAATCCAAATCTATAGAATTTAAGAAAACTCTCATTCGAGTTTTCCAATAGGTGTAGTCCGAATCGTTAAACAACGATGGACGAAAAATCGAAAAGCCCTCTTGAAAGCCATGAAGAGTCATTTCTTATGGGTGTAAATCCAAAAAAGAAAGAATGTGGCTTTGATACCAATTGATAAGGATCGAGCGGCACTAAGAGGGGGGGGTGAATTAGTGCAGCGATAAAGAACGATAGATTTTCAACGATTTAAATAAGTTCGGAAACTTCATACGATAAAAATCAACGTTTTCGTTTGAAACTGTTTCGATTGCGTATAAACTTAAAATGATACGTATGAAGATGAAGAGGAAGTTGAGTAAGTAAGGCAGCAAATGAAGATGGTTTGCAGCAAAGTAAGTTGCGAGAAAGTAAATGCAAACCGATTTATAGTGGTTCGGTCATCCGACCTACATCCACTCCTGATTCCTCTTCGCTTGAGGCCACCGGCTTTTCCACTAGCTATCCTCCTTCCAACGAGCAAGGATAAACTCCCTTACAACTTTTCTCCTTTTGATAGGTTTAGGAGATAACCCTTACAAGGCCTTTCACCCTCTCTTGGACTAGAACACACTTCAAACTAAGAGGGAAAATTTTGAACACTTTCAATAGAGTTTCCCCCTTCTTTTTTTAAGTTTTAGACACCCTTTCATCCATGAATGAGAGGAGTATTTATAGGCCTCAAGAGGATTCAAATTTGGAGCCCAAATTTGAATCTCTTTCGTTGTTCCCGGTGTTGGTGGTGCCACTGCCTGTCAGTGGCGGTGCCATCACCTTTCAGTTGTCATACTGACAAGGCAGTGGTGCCACCGCCCACTGCTTGGCCTCTAGGCAGTGCCACCGCCCTGCACTTTTCAACACTCTAGTTTGGACCTAAAACTCGACCCAAACCGGTCCAAATCAAGCCCAAATTGGTCAAAACTTGGTTTATAGGATTAACACCTATTCCTAAACCAAATTACATGCTAACTATGAATTTAAAGACATTTTCTAAGCTATTACAAAGTCTGACAAGTTAAGACTTCTTCCAACGAGCTTCCGATAAACTTCCGACGGTCTTCCGACGAACCCTCGGAAATCATTCTGCGGACTCCCAGCAAGCTCTCGGACTTCACGATGATCTCGGCGAGTTCCAACGAGCATCATTGGCAAGCTTTGATATTTCTTGGCAACCTCCGTGAACTTTCGATGAACCTTCCGATGAACTTCCGAAAACCCTTCGGCAAGCTCTCTACTCGTTCTCGGCCGGTTCCGGCAATGCTCCCAACGAATCTTCGGACTTCCATCGAACTCTCGAACTCCCAACGATCCATCACACTAGTCTTCCGATACTTTGTTTTGCTTTACGTCATCATCGTCATCGTAGTTAATCCTACACACACAAACAAAAACTCTACTTCGATCTAGACAGTTATTACAACGCGAATTGACATTCAGTTGCTCGACACATCATTGGTCGGCGCTTCGTCCGATTCTCTGGCACATCGTCCTCTCTTGCGATCCATTGTCCAATCGGCAGTTGACCTCCGCAACCCCGATATCCTTAGTGCAACATGCTCTTCTTGGCCCGATGTCTGACGTACGAAGCCTTCTGCCGATTATCGACCAAACCTCCGGCTCAACATCCAATATCCTGACGTGATCACCCGACGCAACATCAATTCCTCCAGTGTTAACTGTCTAATCCTGATCGATAGTAGACCTGCGTAACTCAAAACATAGTTAAATAATAAACCACAATCAATTAGTTTCATCATTAAAATTCAAGATTCAATAAAAATAAGAGAAATCCACATGACACTCTCAAATAGAATGATATCATGATAGAGATATGTCTCCCGCTTCAAGCAAGAGACTATTTAGCTGTCATGTCTCCTACCTCATTAATCTCCGAACAGTGTCCTAGTTTTAGTTTCCCTACTCCTTGGTTAAGATCAATATCTATAACTAACATCATGTCATCAATATTATCATATAACATACATAATATAATATCATTGATAACTAATCATACAATCTAATGTATCAAAAATCATTATATCAAAAATAACATAGGATGCAAGTATGCAGACATCATAAAAGGATTATATATATATAATCATATGAACGTAAAAAATCGACATGGGATACATATCAAACCTTAATTGACATAAAGTAATGACCATGTCAAAAGGTAATCGCTCCATAATTTATTTTAATCAAAAGAATTTTTATTTTTAAAAAATTATATTTTTTTTATTAATCAATAAATTAAAAAATATATTTACTAATTCTTCTTATTTATAAACACAATCATTTGTTATGTGTATAAGATATAGTTAACGATACTTTATCTATTCATTTTTTACCCTCGACCTGCCTTATGATGGGATAAGCGACAAACGAATAAGGATATTTTATTTTAAAAAAATATTTAATATTAGACTTGTTAGGGATCGAGTGGTACTAAGAGGGGGGGGGGGTGCATTAGTGCAACGGTAAAAAACGATAGATTTTTCAGCAATTAACACAAGTTTGAAAATTTCGTACGAATGAATGCAGCATTTTATTTGAATCCGGAAAGATTGCGTTTTAACTTTAAAGCATACGTAAGAAGATTAAGATGAAGTTGAGTAAATAAGGCAGCATATGAAAATGGTTTACAGTAAAGTAAGTTGCGAGAAAGTAAATGTAAACCGATTTATAGTGGTTCGGTCATCCGACCTACATTCACTCCCGATTCCTCTTCACTTGAGGCCACCGGCTTCTTCACTAGCTATCCTCCTTCCAACGGGTGAGGATTAACTCCCTTACATCACTTCTCCTTTTGATGGGCTTAGGAGATAACCCTTATAAGCACTCTTACCCCTCTCTTGGACTAGAACACTCTTAAGACTTAGAGGGAAGATTTAACACACTTTCAAGAGAGTTTCCCCCTTCTTTTTTTCAGTTCTAGACCCTTTCATCCAAGAATGTGAGGGGTATTTATAGGCCTCAAAGTGATTCAAATTTGGGCTCCAAATTTGAATTCATTTTGAGTTTCCCGGTGTCAGGCAGTGCTACCGCTTGTCAGAGGCGGTGCTACCGGCCTGCACAGTGTCAGACTGACACAGCAGGGGCGGTACTACCGCCCCAGCCAGGTGGTGCTACCGCCTGGTTTTCCAAGCACTGAGCGGTGCTACCGCCCAGCACGTGGCTGCTGGGCGGTGCTACCGCCCAGCTATGCTGGTTCGGTTTGGGTCAAAAACTTTGGCCCAAACTAGTCCAAATCAAGGCCCAATGGCCCATACTTTGGGTTTATAGGATTAACACCTAATCCTAACCCAAATTAATGTGCTAACTACGAAATTAAAGACATTCCTAAGCTATTACAAAGTCCGCAAGTCAAGTCTTCTTCCGACGAGCTTCCGATGAACTTCCGGTGGTCTTCCGATGATCCCTTGGAAACCATCCTACGGACTCCCGGCAAGCTCTCGGACTCCACGATGATTTTGGCGAGTTCCCCCGAGCTTCTTTGGCAAGCTTCGATCTTTCTTGGCAAGCTCTGCGAACTTCCGATGAACCTTCTGGCGAACTTCCGAAAACCCTTCGGCAAGCTCCCTACTCATTCTCGGTCGGTTCCGGCAGCACTCCCAACGAATTTTCGGACTTCCCTCGAACACTCGAACTCCCAACGATCCATCGCACTTGACTTTGGCCCTTTGTTTTACTTTACGTCTTCATCCTTATCATAGTTACTCCTGCACAAACAAACAACAAACACTCTACTTCGATCTAGACAGTTATTACAATATGAATTGACATTCAGTTGCCCGGCACATCATTGGCCGGCGCTTCCTCCGATTCTTCGGCACATCGCCCTCTCTTACGGCTTGTTGCCCAATCGGCGGTTGACCTCTGCAACCCCGATATCCATGGCGCAACTCCGCACTTCTTGGCCCGATGCCCGACGTCCGAAGCCTCCTGCCGATAGTCGACCGAACCTCCGGCTCGACATCCAATATCCTGACGTGATCACCCCTAGCGCAACGTCAATTCCTCTAGCGTTAACTATCTAATCCTGATCGATAGTAGACCTCGTAACTCAACACGCAGTTTAAACAACAAAACATACTTAATTAGTTTCATCATCAAAATCCGAGATTCAACAATCTCCCCTTTTTTGATGATGACAACTAATTGATGACTGACGGAGTTAACCATAACTCCCCGGAGTTTAACACAAACTCCCCCTATCAATATGCCATTGATAGAACCCTTGGATTATCCCAAATCCAAGTAACATGTATCATTTCATGTGGTGAGAAATATAAATCCATCATGCAAATATATAAAATATTCAAGCATCATTATATTTCATGAAGTCATCAATCTATTTCTCCCCCTATGTCATCAACAAAAAGGAGAAGTAGCATCATAGCCATTTTAAAAGATATACAAATTTTTATAACACACTAGCTATTTATCACATCATACAATATTTTGCAGTACAACACCAAATAATACCATTCAATCATAGCAAGTTTTAAGGATGGGCAATGATGGTAATTTTTACTTGCTTCTTGAGATGTGCAAGTTTGCACCTTGTTTCTCACGATAGCAATATTTGCATCCTTTGATATAACAATTCTTAGCTTCTCATGAAGTTGCAAAATATGAATCAAGATGGTATATTTTTGCAATGTTCGAGCTAAAAACTTTCTCCCCCTTTGTTAGCATAAAAAAAAAGAGAGGATCAAATACTTCAAATAATCTTACATGAGATTCAACAATAATTTGTAACAAAAATGCAAGCAATTTTGAAGAAGTGAAATTGAGCAAGATTTTTGCCTCTCTTGAGATAGCAACTTTTTGCTTCTCAATATTCAAGCTAGCAAAATTTTCTCTTTTGATGCACAAGCTAACAATTTTCTTCCTCTTGAATGAGCTAGCAAATTAATCATGCAAGCTAGCAATAAATCTTCTCCCCCTTTGATTTTGTCAAAAAGAAAGGAAGAATACAATTCTTTTCCCTTTACATGAATGCTTCCATCATGACAAAATAACAAATTTCCATCATGAATTTTTAACATATCAAGTCATGAATTTAAGGAAGTCATAAACAAATCATGGTACGATGAAAATTTATAACAAGCAAGCAATAATGATAAGCTAGCATACTTTGCGATACGCAAACTAGCTTCCTTTCAATTTTTCTCTTTTGCAACTAAGTTTCCCTTTTGCAAGCCATCAACTTTTTGTTTGCGATGAGCTATTAATTTTTGTAAAATTTATAATATTTTAAAACTGTAAGCTCATGAGTTAAAAAATAATATAACTTTGTAATTTCTTTCTTCTCATTTTGAGAAGTGTAAGTTTTGCCTTTTGTAAGTTCTAGCTAGCTATGTTTGTCATTTTCACTTGTGATACATAAGCTAGCAAGCTAACTCCCCCTTTGTCACTATCAAAAAGAAGGGATGAATAATATTTCAATGAAATAATTTAGCATCAATCAATATTTCAATTTTTTCATGATGCATACAAAACATAGATGCAAAGAATTCATGAAAGATATCAATATGAAATATCAATAAGGATCAACACCAAAAGACATCATTCATGATTCATCATAAAGAAAATTTCATTTATGTCAAATGTTCAATTTACCACACAAGGCAAAGAAATCATGTCACTTTTAGGGTCATGAAATATATGATATCAAGGCTCATGATTCATTTTAAAAGATATAGCACAAAGAGTAACTTGATTCATGCATAAGAATTCCAAGTATCAAGTATTAAGATATCAAAACTTGGATTGTGATAAAGCTCACTCAAGTTCGAATCATCAAAATCATTAACATAGTTTATGAGATTCACAAAAAAACATAAACTTGAATTGTTCTCCTCTTTGGTAAATGATAAAAAGAAGCAATCATTTTCGAGATTCAAAATGCTAGCAATTTGCATTAATCATGACAAGTGATACATCAAAAGTCTACATCATTATTTCAATCAACAAGTCATGAAGCATACAAGGTAGTATTGAAACATGAGAGAAAAGTTCAAATTATCAAATCATAATCAATTTATCGAAATCACTTCTATAATTTATGAGATTCTTAAGATATCATGAAATCATTAATCTCGATAAAATAGTAAATATAATTTCTTTATGTTTCATCATATAAGTATATCTTTTGCCTTTATATGCCAAATCAAAATATTCAAAACCGGAAGACAAACTTCATTATAAAAATTGTCAAAACAACACATTGTTTCAAGACATGAGATTTAATTTATCATGATAATGTGTTTCATTTTGTTTCAAACAAGTGTGCTCATGTTTCAAAAGATGAGTATCAAATTTAAGACCAAAACATGAGTTTGTCATCAAGATATGATATCACAAAGTCATTAAGCATGATAACAAACTTTTAGTATTTTCATTTCAATGATGATTTCATAATGTATGTTCAAACATTTATATGGAACCCATCATTATAGAAATTCAAAACATAAGTTTGTTATTAAATCCATCAAGATCATATGCATCAAACATCATGATAGTACATTTTCTCATCTTTATGAGTTTCAATTTAAGTGATTTGATCTTTCATAAGAATGTTCAAATTTTTCATATGAAAATGTCATGCATCATATTCAAAAATGAAAATATCATCAAAATCATTTTAATTCTTTCTTACATTAGTTATAACAAGATGATCGATGCTCAAATTTTTGGTAAAATCATGCATCATTTTATAAATCTGAAAAATAATTTTCGTCATGAGAATCATCAAGTCCAAATGTAATACAAGGCAACATTAAAATCACATTTCTTTCATTTTGAAAATTTATGGGTTAGGTCTTTATAATTGATTTCATGAAGACATGTATCATCTAAAAATTTCATCATAAAAAGGGTCAAGACCCATTAATCCAAGATAGAAGTTTTTTAAATCAACATCACTTCAACAACTCATGCATGATATAAAATATTCAAGCATCATGTTTAGAGACAATGTAAACCATCAAGATACTCATGCATGGGTTGATTCTATTAGGTGTCTAAACATTATCACAAATCATACAATCATCATTCATATTTTTACTTTTCAAAAATACTATAAAAAAATCATATATAATTTTTAAAATAATTTTTTTAATTTCTAAAAACACAAGAAAAGCATGAAAAAAAAATTCCTACTAACTAAGTTAAGCATTCATGGAAAGCATCATGTAATTTCAAAATAAGGTAGAAGCAACTTGGGTGAGTTTCTTACCTCATTGTCGAAAACCGTCAAAGCCCATTTTGCCTCTTCTCTACTTGATTCTTCTTTACAAGCATTCTTCTTCTTCTTTGGCCTCTTCCTCCATTCAAGTTCATTGTCTATTTTAGATTTTTATTTAATAAACTTATTAAGATTCATTAAAAGTTCAATGTCCTCATTGTCCTCATCACTTGAGTCATCACTCAAGTGGCATTCATTTGTCCGATGTTCCAAATCCTTCTTGTTCTTTAGAAGGTGGTTCATATGTTCATCATGTTCCAAATGTTCGAAGAAACTCATTTCATATGTCATTAGTGAACCGATTAGTTCTTCCAATGAAAAATCATTTAAATTTTTAGTCTCTTGTATCGCGGTTACTTTTGGATCCCAACTCTATGGGAGAGATCTTAAAATCTTGTTAGTGAGTTCAAAGTTCAAAAAATATTTACCAAGACTTTTCAAGCTATTGACGACATCCGTGAAACGGGTGTACATATCGCCGATAGTTTCGCTTGGTGTCATTCGGAAGAGCTCAAAATCATGCAATAAGAGGTTTACTTTCGAGTCTTTAACTCTACTAGTTCCCTCGTGCATGATTTCAAGTGTTCGTCAAATATCGAAAGCCGTTTCGCACATTGAAATCCGATTGAGCTCGTTCTTATCTAAAGCGCAAAATAAGGCATTTATAGCCTTTGCGTTCAAGGAAAAAGATTTTCTCTCTAAGTCCGACCATTCGTTCGTCGGTTTAGAGAGAAGTTGAAAATCATTTTCAATAATGTTTCATAAATCTAAGACCATTGAAAGTATGAAAACTCTCATTCGAGTTTTCCAATAAGTGTAGTCCGATCCGTTAAAGAACGGTGGACGAAAAATCGAGAAGCCCTCTTGAAAATCATTTAGAGCCATTTCTCATGGGTGTAAATCCAAAAGAGAAAGAACGTGGCTCTGATACCAATTGTTAGAGATCAAGTGGTACTAAGAGGGTGGGTGAATTAGTGTAGCGGTAAAGAACGATAGATTTTTCAGCGATTAACACAAGTTCGAAAACTTCGTATGAATGAATGCAGCGTTTCGTTTGAACCCGGAAAGATTGCGTTTTAACTTTAAAGCATACGTAAGAAGATGAAGATGAAGTTGAGTAAATAAGGCAGCATATGAAAATGGTTTGCAGCAAAGTAAGTTGCGAGAAAGTAAATACAAACCAATTTATAGTGGTTCGATCATCCGACCTACATCCACTTCCGATTCCTCTTCACTTGAGGCCACCGGCTTCTCCACTAGCTATCCTCCTTCCAACGGGCGAGAATGAACTCCCTTACAGTACTTCTCCTTTTGATGGGCTTAGGAGATAACCCTTACAAGCACTCTTACCCCTCTCTTGGACTAGAACACTTTTAAGACTTAGAGGGAAGATTTGACACACTTTCAAGAGAGTTTTCCCCTTCTTTTTTTCAGTTCTAGACCCTTTCATCCAAGAATGTGAGGGGTATTTATAGGCCTCAAAGTGATTCAAATTTGGGCTCCAAATTTGAATTCATTTTGAGTTTTCCGGTGTTAGGCGGTGCTACACTCGCCGTCGGTGGTGCTACCACTGTCGAGGCGGTGCTACGCGCCGCGATGTCAGGTCGATCGACACAAACAGGGGCGGTACTATCACCCCAGCCATGCAGTGCTACCGCTTGAGCCAAGCGGTGCTACTGCCCTAGCCAGGCGGTGCTACCGCCGGCCAGCGATGCTACCGCCAAATGAGGCGGTGCTGCTGCTCAAGCTTTCAAGCACTGGCGGTGCTACCGCCCAGCTATGCTGGTTCAGTTTGGGCCAAAAACTTTAGCCCAAACTAGTCCAAATCAAAGCCCAATAGCCCCTACTTTGGGTTTATAGGATTAACACCTAATCCTAACCTAAATTAATATGCTAACTATTAAATTAAAGGTATTCCTAAGCTATTACAAAGTCTGCAAGTCAAGTCTTCTTCCGACGAGCTTCCGGCGAACTTCCGGCGGTCTTCCGATGATCCCTCGGAAACCATCCTGTGGACTCCCGGCAAGCTCTCGGACTCCATGATGATTTTGGCGAGTTCCCTCGAGCTTCTTTGGCAAGCTCCAATCTTTCTTGGCAAGCTCCGCGAACTTCCGACGAACCTTCCGGCGAACTTCCGAAAATCCTTCGGCAAGCTCCCTACTCGTTCTCGGTCGGTTCTGGCAGCACTCCCAATGAATCTTCGGACTTCTATCGAACACTCGAACTCTCAACGATCTATCGCACTTGACTTCGGCCCTTTGTTTCGCTTTACATCTTCATCCTTATCGTAGTTACTCCTGCACAAACAAACAACAAACACTCTACTTCGATCTAGACAGTTATTACAATGCGAATTGACATTCAGTTACCCGGCACGTCATTGGTCGGTGCTTCCTCCGATTCTTCGGCACATCGCCCTCTCTTGCGGCTTGTTGCCCAATCGGCGGTTGACCTTCGCAACCCCAATATCCATGGCACAACTCCGCACTTCTTGGCCCGATGCCCGACGTCCGAAGCCTCCTGTCGATAGTCGACCGAACCTCCGGCTCGACATCCAATATCCTGACGTGATCACCTCCAGCGCAACGTCAATTCCTCCAGCGTCAACTGTCTAATCCTGATCGATAATAGACCTGCGTAACTCAACACGTAGTTTAAACAACAAAACATACTCAATTAATTTTATCATCAAAATCCGAGATTCAACAAGACTTTTATCAATTGATATTGTTAATTGATTTTTACTTAGGGCACTAGCGATGAAGATAGTAGAGAGACAATTGCCTCCTCCTTAGCGAATGTTGTTGCTCATGGGCTGTGATGCATAGGGGTGATTGGAAAGGATAAACAAAGGGAGAGGAGAAAGGAAGGGAAGAAGAAGTGAAGAGACCAGACACTACTCATGATGGGAGCAAGGGTCGACGATAACAACCGAAAGCAATGGGTGAAAGACGGAAGGATATTTTTATTAAATTGACAAAAAAGATGCCTCTATGTAAAAATCAATTAGAGGCATCATTTGGTAAAAGCTTAATACTAGGGCTTTCTAGATAAAATACCCAAAGGATAATGAAACTATCAAATATTAAATATATATATATAATTTACATAATTCAAGACCCTTTATCTACTTCCACTTATGTGCTCATTATTACTATTTCATAGAAAGGATTCTGCAATATATAATTTTCTTATTTTATCTAGTAGAAAAAAATTAATCTACAATATCAATCTTTTGTTTGTTGAATCATTAGAATTTTCTTCATCATATATAATAACATTATTAACAATGTTTCCAATATAAAATATTTACATGTTTCAGCTTAATTCTTCAATTTAGTATTCTTATCTTCTTCCTAATTTCCACTGTTTGAAAGCACTTTTTGCTTTCAGATATAGTACGACACAAAAGGTGGGATGTCTCTATCTTTCAGTGAACGTCCCTTTCCTCCCCTACAGGGATCCTTAGTCATCGACTCTCCCCTCTCTATCCTCCCCTCTCGGTGTAAAGGATGGTATGGTGAATTTTGTGATCACTTCATCCTTGATTTCTATTAAATTTTTAGTTTATCCAATCGAAGCATAGGGTAAAATGATAGTTTCTTCTTCTCTACTTCCTATTGCTCAAGGTAGATTAATTCATGGTACTACAAATGACTTGAGCATAGATTCTAATTGTAAATAATTTGAATAAACACTCTGGTAATTTTTTTTTTCTTTGTCTATGATGAAAATCAAAGAATCATCAAAGAAATTTATTGAGTTTAAACCTGAAAAACTAATCAAATATTGGAGTCAATGGTCATGTTGGTCGATTCTTATGGAGGCCTCCACCTTTACATGTGATCAAATATATTGTGAATAAACTTTAGTCATTATCTTCACCTCTTGTGATTTTAGATAGCGTGAAAGTTCTCACTAAAGAATTATGGTGTAATGTCTCGATTAAATTTACATCGAAAGTGAAGAACGATTAAAATTGATTTATAAAGGTTTGATGAGTGTATTACTATAAATTTTAGCTTAAGTATTTTAATCAATGGTTTAAGTCAAACGAAATTGATGGGTTAGTTAACTTATTAGGCTTATGTCGTAACATGTGGTATCAAAGTTAGAAGTATTTGAGTATTATAAGAGGATTCAAGTAGGAAAAGGCTTCCCATAAATAGAGTTAGAGGATTTATCATGGTGTGGAGCCACTACTAGACTATGCCTCACATGCACCATGTTAGGGTTTAACTTGAGCTATGTTAGACCTTGACGAGGATGTCAAACCCTTGGAGTAGGAAAAATTATAATATCATGATTAATCCAACATCAGAAGTGGGCAAGATTAAAACTGGCTTATAAGGGTTTAACGAGTATACTATTATAAATTTTAGCTTAAGTATTTTGATCAATGGTTTGGTCAAATAAAATTGATAGGTTAATGACTTATCAAGCTCGGGTTGTGATACATAGACTATCTAGCTTTTTAGCACCCTAATTTTTAAATGCTTAGGCTTTTCTTTAAGTACTGAAACAATGAAGAAATTTTTCCTTGAAAATGGATGACAGATGAAAGTCATTTGAAAGGGGTTGTTTTGTTCATGTTTGTATTGAAATTGATCTTGATAAATAAGATATTTGGATTGGTCATCCTCCTACGAGGATTTTTCAGGTTATATCTTATGAAAATTTATCTACTATTTTAAATGTGGTTGTTTAGATCATAAAAATCCATGATGTCCTAAGGGAAACACTTTGAATAAGGTGACTAATATGTTTTATTCTAGTGAAAGTGCTCATCTTCAAACTCCCACTAAGAAGGAAGGCACAAGGAGCTTGGGTGCATCATGACAACATCTCCAAAAAAATTGAATGATGGAAGATCAAATTCAAACTCTTCGTCTATGTCATAAGATGCTAAGTGTACGGTCTATGGATCAGGATCACTAAACAACGACCAAGTAAATGAGGCAATAAGGAGGCACCGGTGTTAGAGATGATGTAGGTGAAAGGAGCTATGATTCAATAATTAGAACTAATGTGAAAATCCGAGGCAACAATAACGTGAGATGGAGCAGGCCTGTGAGAAATCTATGTCAAAGTTTCACAAATCATCAACCTCTAACACCTTATCTCTCACTACTAATGTCCATAATTGACAATCTTTAATGGGGATCAAAATAGACAATCAAATCTTTGGAGCTCAAGGGATAGAGATGCAATCTCTTTCTCTTAAAGTCTCTGTTCCATAGCTATCAGGGAGATTGTGTGGATAACCTGTAGCGAACAACGTGCATGGGAAAGCGCTGCTAAAGCAATCTCTGCCTATGATTTGTGTATCCTATCCTATGGATAATACTTCAAATTCAAGTATGAACTTTCCATATAAATAACATATTGAAGGGAAATTGTAGCAACATATGTGCATGGATCCTATGGGGGCTACAGATAATATCTCGGAGGATGATTGAGTCATTCTTGCAAAGGAATTAGGTGATAATTAATCCCCTTCCTTTTTCAATACTAATCGAACACATGAAATTGGTGCTTAAAGCCTTACAGCCCGCGGAAATGGAGAATATGATGAGAGGAAGAAGATAATTGTGCAAGACATCTCAGAATCATTTTGTAAGTGGCCTCATCGGTGATCCAAAGATATGACCAACGCAAAGCTCAAAGTTGTCACCTCAATTCTTAAGTGCAAGAAGCAGTAGATGTCTCTACTTGTAAAGGTGATGTTAGATTCCTTTGGCTATTGTTATTGAAATCTCTATCTTTAGAGGAGTTGCTAGATTTCTGCTGTGATTATTATTAGAAACAACTACTCCCCTCTCTCTCTCTCACTCCTTTCGAGTGATTATTAGTTGAAATTATAGGAGAGCCAAGCGGAGATTTATTAGGGATTGCTTGGCTTAGGTTTCCATATAAATATAGACCTAACTTACTTTTATTATAATAAATATATATATATGAAAAAAGAATAAGGTAAAAAAGTTATTCACTCAATCCTATAAAGGGTTTATTCTTCAAATGCATCTAGAGGAATTATATTAGCTTGGAACTATGAAATAATGGCCATCCATGTGTTTTTTTTGTATTTATAATGCATTCATGCAATAGTTTAATTTAAGAAATCTCCTGCAAGACTTTTATTGGTGATTTATGTGAGTACTGTAGATTTGATTCGTAATAAACTTGGTCTTTATTGGTTTTCATGATCTACCTTTGTATTTGATCGGTAAGTTCAATTGCATGCTTTACCCTAAAGACAAATGTGGTGGCACTTTGTTTGCTATTAATAATTTTATTTGTGCTTTTGATAATTTATTTTTATCGATAATCTTTTTTACTTATATTTTATTGATCCTAAATTCATTTTGTCGAATAATAAAAAAGGGCATGCTAAGATTTGGATTTAGTTACATTGTGTTGGTTAATACAGCTTGACTTGGTTCTTTTGGTAACTTGGTTCTACACCATCTTCCTTACGATCCATCTAAACATTGTACTTTTCTTATGAATGATAATATCTAATCTATTAAAATATTATTTAAATCTTAGAATTTTTGAATTGATTAGAAAGAAGCGTTAGCTGGTTCTTTCTAAGTGGAATTGAAATTGTTTATGTAACTTAAATCATGTCAAAAAAAATAAAAATTAAAATTAAAGAGGCAAAATTGAAGTTGGCTTCTCTTTATAACAAATATCAAGCTCTCCTTTGATAGGTTAACATAAAATTTTTAGCCATAGATATAACTAGATGGATTAATGATGGAGACCATAACACTAAATATTATCATAATTCTATCATTATCTATAGGAGGCAAAATCAATTTCTCATCAAAGATGATAATTATATTAAAATCCACCCAAGTGAAATTAGATAACTTTTTTATTTCTTGTTATCATAAGATTGGAATAATATTGAATGCCATATTGGCCTATGGTTAGGTGTATTTTTGATAATGCTAATATTAATTTTATTAAACTCTTTGAGAATAAAAAAATCTATAATGTCTTTTAAGTCCCTAAGGATCAAAAAAATCCTAGGCCTAATGGGTTCACGAGTGAATTTTATGAAGGGCGTTGGGACTTTATTTCTGATCATTTTTAGTTTATTTTTAACTAATTTTACGAGTATAACTTCATCAAGATTGAGTACTAATACACTTCTATACCTATACCTAAATGTAAAGACCATAGCATAGTCTTGAATTTTAGACCCATTTCTTTATGCAAAGTTAATTATAAAATTCTTGCTAAAATGTTGCTAATAGGATAAAATCTTATCTCCCTAATATAATTTCTATTGAATAATTTGCTTTTGTGACTAGTAGAAGTATATATATGATAATAGCTTAAGAGATGACACATTCTATATTTAATTATAGGGGCAAGAACCATCGAGTGATCATTAAGATTGATTTAGAAAAAGTTTATGATCATTTTTCATTAGATATTATGGTTAATGCTTTATTAGTATTTAAGATTTTTTCACAAGTTTGATCTTTATTTGTATATCCACCTTCACTATGCTTACTTAGTTAATGAGCCCCCCTTCTCATAATTCAAAGAATATAAGGGGTATCCGTCGAGGAGATCCTCTCTTTCCCATTTATATATTTTTTAGCTAATTGCATACCCACCTGTTAAATAATGCCTATGTAAAAGGCAAGCTATCACCATTTCATTTCAAGAATAAATATAAGATTTCTCATTTAATATTTATCAATGATATTTTTTATTTTTGTGCTAATCGTAAATGGTGTGATGTTATTTTGGATATCTTTAAGACTTGTAAACTTTTGACCTTTTAAAAGATTAATACTAATAAATCTAAAAAAAATTCTTTTGCCACACTACTAGAAACATTAGAAGTGAAATTTGTTCTAAATTTAATATGGAAGAGGAATTTTTTTTAAGTATTTAGGAGAATTCTTAAGGAGACCAGTGAAGGTGTTCTTAATCAAATGCAAAAGTAACTTAATAGATGTCAAATTATTTCTCTCTCAATAAGGTAGAGTTATTCTTTAAAATATAGGTTTGGGTGCTACTCCTATTCATTATTTACTCGGACACTTGGATATCTCAATCTGTTCTTAATAATATTAAAAAATTATGAAGATAATTTTTTTAACAAAAAAATATACTTAAAGAGATTTATCTCTTGTTACTTAGGATAAGGTTATTTGCCGTCGAAAAGAGAGGGGTTTAGGTATTCAAATGTGCTTTATAAAATTATTTCTTATCTTAATAATAATGCAAATATTTGGATTAAAGCAATAAATGCTAAATATGATAAAATCAATCCCTAGTGTGTTCAAACTAAATCTAATATTAATAAAGCTCGGAGGCTTTTTCCATAAGCCATGAACTCAAGGTTTCCCATCAAGTCATTGATAATGAGCAAAAGATAGATGTGTTCAAGAATACTTCATGTTCCTTTGGCTATAAAACTCACTTTTGTAAATGTTAATTGCTATTCTAGTAATTATTATGTTTCCTCTTTGATACATTATAACAATTGAAATTTTAATAAAATTAATGCAATGTTTGGAAGTGTTATATTCTAGAAAATATCCAAGCTTGACATCCCCTTGTGCCCATACGAAGATAAATGAACATCTAAACAACTAGATGTGAAAGGGTACTCATCAATTAGATTTGTATATAGTAAATATTTGAGGGATCAAAATGGCTTCTTCAATATAACAGATGGAAGAATTTTTGGATTGCTCCTGTGTGGAAGATGGTATTTAATATATTATCTATCAATGAAAGATAACATCAACTAGGCAATTTTCTATTGCATGTGTGTTACCTTTTGTGGAACCAATACTAGTAAACAAAAGTATTTATTTGTTCATGAATTGCTCTTTTGCTAAATCTATTTGAGCGATTGAAAAAAAACCTGGATTACAATTTTTAACTTAGTGAATATTAGCATGATGGGGAATGACTTAATGAGAGTTCTGAGATGGATGGCTCATTAATTTTGAGATCTTTAATTTTATATACTTTCTTATTTATATGAAAGACTCGAAATATAATACTTTTTAAAGGAGAAAAAAACTACTCCTCCTCCTATTTTCTATAAGATAATTGTATATATTAGGGATGGAATAAAGCTAGAATAATCTTCAGAATCTTTAAACTTGGATTAAATGACAAACGCATACTGAGGATCAGCTCAAATTAGATTTTCCATTCGTACTAACAATAATGGGGGTGTTAGATTTTTTTATTAGTACTAATAATAATTTTTGTTTGGCTGCAGGAGGATTTTTTTTATTCGGATGAAGATTCTTAATAGGAGGAATTGCTATAATGAGAGTGACAATTAAGGAATGTATGCAAATTGCTATACAAGGAATAATTAAACTCATCATCAAGGTAGATTAAAAAATAATAATTTGCATCGTTATTACAAAGGTGGATCCATCCTGAGAATTACTCAATATAACAAGAGATGTCATGCATATGTTATAATATTTCATTAAATATTATATCCAGTATATATATATATATATATATATATATATATATATATATATATATATATATATATATATATATATATATATATAGAGAGAGAGAGAGAGAGAGAGAGAGAGAGAGAGAGAGAGAGAGAGAGAGAGAGAGAGAGGGAACCAGTGTGCTAATTGGTTAGCAAATTTTACTAGAATCAATAATTTAAGTTCTATTGGCCTTAAGGTCTATACTCTTTTTTTTTTTCATATAACCAAGAGATTTATTGTTACAGAACCTTAAAGAAATAAATTATGTTTTTCAGAGAAAAAAAGACTGTGCATTGCGAATGTCATTCTTTATATTATATTTCATGCATCATTTCCTGTCTCCCCTTATATATGTTTATTTAACAGCAAGAAGCAACCTGGCCTTTTTTTTTTTCTGGAAGATAAATGAACACAACTGTCATGTCAGTGTGCAAAAACACATATCCATCATCATTCTGAAAGCTTTGACATCCTGGCATATTTTATTCTCTCATCCCCCTCGATAGTGGATGTCTAAATCTATAAGGTAACACACAACAAATCATTGGGGGGCAAAATAGCAGCCACCTTATAAAGAACTGATGGAACAATAGCGGCATTCTCCTATTAGCAACTGAATTTGGGGCACCTTGTTGTTCTAGCTCAGATCCGGCAGATCCTCAAATGAGGTAGTAGCAAAGGAGAGTGACCAAAATAAGGCTCCCAAGCCCACCCTCAGCTTTCTTGTGGCCGGGTATAGGAATAACTAAAATTTATATAATGGTTCCAGCAGATTCTATGATGATCAAACAGCAAGAATTTCACAAGAGGAGTCGACATGGCTGGGCTGAGCTTGGTAGGTCGATGAGACTTCACGGGTGTCAGATCACAAACCAACCCATTTAGCCCACCGGAAGCAGGGTCTAACTTTTGCGGGCAAAGAATAGGGTTCAAGAGAAGATGAATCAGTGTCTACTCTGTTACTATCTGACCATATATATACCCCTCTTTCCTGTCTGCTGCCAGGAACCGTGTTGTCAAGTATAAATGCCACAAAGAGTGCCACCACCATGTTAAGTGATAAAAGACCATTCAGTGCAAAATTGAACTGCAAACATTAGGAAACAAGTTAGAAATGGAACTGAAGAAAAAAAAAAAAAGGTGGAGTATCTAGTTATAAATTAGCATAATGATCCCTTTAATCTTTCCTACATTTCATGCCATCTCATTGGTACTTTATAAATAACTGACCAAAGAGAAAAGTACTAGACTTTTAGAGATGCAATGTTGAATTAGCATAGTTTTCCAGCTTTAGCATACAAACAACATATTTACTTATAGGTCAGCGGATTCTAGAGACTTGACTAGGCAACTGATGTAATGTTGTCATCCATTCATTGAATAATCTCTGCAGAGTCTTTGGTAGGCCACAAAAATCAGCAAATTACAGGTAAGCATGTCAAAGCCTTACCCCTTCACTGCTAGTGTGGACTGGTCCATTTGAAGCTGCCCCATAAGGCACCAGATAGCTTGGCAGAATGAGGCTGGAATTGGGTTCATACTGCTGAAAATATGCAGGAATTGAAAAAGAGATGAATAAAGTAAATCCAACAATAATTATATTCCTTGAACTTGCAGTTTGAGTATATTGTAAAGTAGAAAGGCCGAGTGCCACTATTAAAGCCCATGTGAAGCAAAGAACAGAAGCAGCCAACGCAAGTGGAATGGAAGCAAGGAGCGCACCAATCTTTCCTGAAAAGAAAGTGAAATCTGAGAATCTTGGCAAGAAATAATAAGTGCATAGGATGGAAAAGAAAACGAGAATAATTTCATTTGCACATCAAGATTACTTTATAGCAGGAAGTAGCTTACCTACAAATGAGAAGAGAATTAGTAATGATGCTCCAAACTCCAGGGCCTTTCTGCTTGCTACCCTAGTGACATCAATGGTATGCATATTCTCGGTTATTGTTGTCGACCCAGTTCCAGTACCCCAGAGTCCAGCCAATATACTTGCAAACCCTTCCAAGCCTATTCCCCTGCTAACAACTCCAGGTGTTGGAGGACTTAAGTTCACTAATAAGGATGTAGCATGATATGTCCCGACCTGGATGAGTTGATTTAAAGAAATGTTAGAAAGCAGCAGAAGCCTTTTTCTGGATCATTTTTCCTCTTACAAAAACATCATAAAATAGAAAAACTAACTAGTTAAGTCAAACAAACAGCAAAGTTAAACCTCAGCTTTCACAATGGGAAGAGGATAATCTAGTGTTTAGATGACAAAATATAAGCCAGAAGTACCTGCTGAAAGTGCAAGGCACTCTAAATTTTTCAGAAATTAATAGCATGAAGCCACATAAAAGTCTTTTCATGGTGCAAAGGCTCGATGATGCTCGGGATATACAGAGAGCAATATCTGGATTACTATAGCGAGTTGCCACACAAAAATGAATAGGAACACATGCACAAATTTAAATTGAAAAGACACTTAAGATTTTCTAAATAGAAAAGAAATTAGTTAGTCGTAATCAATTTGTTATAATTATACAACTGCCATGTAGTCAGTGCTTGAGTGTGCTTAATTCCTTCAATAACATTTAAGTTCTCCCAGTTCAATTAACCCTACAGAAAAGCCACTCACCGAGTCAACTGATGCAACCAGTGATACTATGACCATGATAAGTGATGTTCTGAAATGGAAGGTGGGAAAGCCCCACTGGAATGGATAAGGAACCCTGACCCAAGCAGCAGCCCTCCAGGCATTAGAAACATCAGTTCGACAACGCTTCATAGTAATTTCATGTCTTCTACACCTATCTGATAAGATGTTTGAACTTGGTATATTTGAGCTGCAACCCTTATAGTTATAAGCCCCACCTGCTGTCAGAAAGAATGCATATGCCCACACAATGGCAACACTGAGCGGAACCTAACAATAAAAGAAGCAACAACTCTGTGTTATTATGTTTGGAAAAGCTATATATAACAAAAAATTAGAAAAAAAAAGAAGTATAAAATACATCATGAAGAGATTTATACCGCATAAATTAAGAATATACGATTCCCAAATAAGGATATTCTTCTGAGATACTGCAATTAGGCAAGAACAACAAAACAATTATGATCATTCTCTAGAAGCAAACATGTCTACTTCAAGGAGTAAAGAAAGAAGATTGACAGATAAGATTGCTTGCACATTTAAGCAGCAAAATAGATACATTGGGAGGCAAAGCTAAATGCTTGCAAAGCAAAATCCCGAGATATTGCTTGCAGATTTCTTACCAAAGTGAAAATTAGAACCAATAAAATTAAGGGAATGCTTATTTCCATGCAACTCCCAGCTTGAGGAAAACCATAGCTGAAGAAGGCCAACCCTACTACAGCCACTGTTGGAGCAACTACCACTGGATTTATTAACCTGTAGACCAAAAATAAGTTGGCAAGATATAATTTTTGCAAAATGGAACAATTCTATGAATAATTAAAAGTAAGGGAAGCATGTGAGGGCCTTCAAAATATTTCTTGATCGAGGAAATGACCAATGCATTAGCTTCTCTCCTGTTTCTGTCTTAAACAGATCCTTTTTTGGTTACTTGCTGTCTCTCTCAGGCATTTTGCACACATTCTACCATCCTACGGAAATCTGGCCACTACTTGTTCTGAGATGGGTTGCCTAGGGCACGTGCAAAAAAAATTTCCCAGTAAACAAAAGTATGCCACATGTCAATTGGTTTCCATCATATTAGAAACACAATGTAGTTCATAAGAGGACCATTTCTTCAATAATGAACTCAAAATCATCTAATCATAAACCTGGTCATGTTCCATAGAGTATAGAAGCTTGGCCAAAAATCATGATTCTTACGATTCAAGAAATACAAAATATCATGAGAATGAGCGACACATAACTTTGTGCTTTCTTGCCCAACACCTAAATTTTATTTGGTTTCTTACAGAATTTTGAATTTATTTTAGGTCAATCTCAATCTTCGATTAAAGGCAACATTACAGTAAAATATATCAGCGCACGAAGTGAAGGAACTACAACAGCGTTTACAGTAACGCCCTGGAATGAAAAATTTCCCAACCGCGAGTAGCACAAATAGAGTCTGTTCATTTATTCGGTGAAAAAATGTGTTATAGATATTCGGTCAGCTAAAGCTAATTAATCAATCTGTTCCGTCTTTTATTCTTCTAGTTAGCTATCTTTGTTAATAGAACAAATTGCAAAACTAATTAGGCACTGCAACAAACTACTTTGTTATTTTCCAAGACTCTTGCCAGTTCCAAGACTCTTGCCAGCAATGATCCTATCACACTCCTGCTTCCAGATAGCAAGAGGTGGCACTATTTGCTTCACTATTTAGGAAGCAATAAGAAATTTTCTTTGGAAAGCAAATAATAGCCAGATATACAGACATGGATTACTAGATATTACTTGCTTTTAGGCCCCTCCTGTGTTTCTTAAGTTGTAAAGTCTGAACTAGTTGGAACCAGTTTAGGTGGGCCACAAGGATCTTGTCCACCATTGAATTCCTGTTGTGGGTAATTGACAGTATCATTACCAGTCAACCTAGGGGCCAGTAGATCTCTTTCTATTATTACTAACAAAGCTTTCTTAGGTTCTCTACCACTCTATCAAATATTCTTAATGTGTTTCATTGCTGTTGCTAAAAATAACAAGTTTCATGGATTTTTATTTTTAATAATGAAAATATAGAAGTTATTGCAGATAGCTCATACAGATTACCTCAGAAGAAGTGACATCAGGCCACTGTATCCCAAAACTGCTTGAAAAAATGAACCAACAAGTATAGCCCCTTGTAGTTCTCTCATTATGTGCTTAAACTTCTGCATTTGATCAAAACAATGAATGCTTAATCAAACAACACAATGGAGGTGCCAAGAATGAAAAATAAGAGGATTCAACTCAAAATCCAAATTAAGTCCGTTGTACCACTTAGTTTCCAGTTTGTACAAAAGAAAAAGAAGTATTAGTAAACCACAATATCCATGGGGGTAGGAAAACTAAAAAAAGACAGTATGTTTTACTTAGCAAATAACAAGACTCAGTAAGCCTTGTTGCTGATAGATAAAGATAGCTAAAATCATTGATAAAATCATTGCTCACTTATCAGGTTATTAATTACTTCATTTGATAGCAGATTAATTAAACAAAAATAAATTATTAAAAGTTCATGTTAGTTTTACATGAGTCTCCTGTTCCAGTAATGTTATGTCTTGTATATGTCTTACTTAGGAGTCCCTATAAAACAGGAACTGCAAGGTGAACCACTAGGTGTATGATTGTAAAACTGAACCACTACCACATCTACATCATTTTTATCTCTTTGTTGGACTCTTGCAAGATACAGGTGTCAGTTACATAGAAACTTTCTCGAGTAACGTGCTACAGGTAATGTTTTTCCTTAAGTATCTCTGCTGTTTCTTTAATGCTTCCATGCTAGCTTAAGTTGCAGCATAGATAATCTTGTGCCCCCCTCAACTCATAGGATTGTTTGAATTCTCATTAAATTTCTAGTATTGGGAAGAAACAAATCTAGATGAATAACTTCAATTACTTAATCAAGAGGAAACAAACACCAAACTGACTCAAACTTCTATTTCAGGCACTATTGTTCTCCTAAAAAAAGAAGTACATGAAGAAATGGATCTTATAGTTATGAAGTGGGCAAAAAAGACATTAAATTCTACTGATTGCAAGAGTTGATCCCATGCAAGATCATAAAATGGATCTCATAGTTATGACTATCAAGAGAAGTTCAGGATAATCATTATAAAGTCTCATGAGTAAGTCTAAACAGGAGTTGCAAGATTGAAGTGAGATGCAATAGGCCAAGTGAAATGTTCATCATCTACGCTTGTTGTTAGATATTCCACAAGGCAAACTTCCTGTAAGAATGCTACTAAAATGATATTGAAGTTCTTCATTTTTTAAGTGCCCTTGTTCTGTTGAGTTTGAATTGATGGAGTGGTCATCCATATAAATGTTCTGATGGTAACATAATCATTCTCCATCTATGCTTAAGTCCTGTTTGGCTAGCAACCATGAAGATGGTAGCTAAAACATTTCAGCTACAGGAGAAATTCCACAGTGGTAGAGCTTAGTGAGGTAATAGATGATCATGAAAATTACTTGGTTGTCATCTTGTAGTATCATAACCATATTTTTCAAGATAATATCACACTCATGCTGAAAAATAACATTTTAGACACAAGATGTTTATTCAATTAACATGATGTCTACTAATAGATATTACTAGATCTGCATTTTAGCTTGATGATCGTAGTTTCATATGATCGACTTTGCTACACTTTGAGAAAGGTCTTTGGATCAATGACAATCAGTTTAAGTTATATTTTCTTTTTGCAATGGTATCTATCAGTCAAATCTGCATATTTTGCATGAAGTCCATGTCTAAGCAATTGATATGAAGAAGAAATCAACAGAATCAGACTCATAGGTAAGGAAAATGCTAACAATATTTACCATGAGATAGGAGAAGCTGAGGACAAAGAAGAATAAATAACAGAAATAAAAACTTACATTTTCACTAAGATTACGGAACTCTTCAGAATTAATGATTACCAAAGCAGGAGCCAGATAAACAAAGGAGCTTCCTTGGACCAACGGAAGCCTGCTGCCAAAGTAGGAATGCATTATTGTCGTGATACCAGAAACTAATAGCATGGTGGAAATCACAGTAGCAGTCTCCTCCTGCCAGAGTTAACTTTCCAGTCTTACTACAAACTTTAGAATTATGCTCAAATGTGGAAACCACTGAAGAAAATTTTCTTACATCAGTACCACCCATGGTTGGCACCATGATCAAAGGGATGAACACAAGTGAACCAGCCATTGATAAGAAATGTTGTATGCCATAAAAAATTAGAGGCACTGCAATAAGAAGTATACAGGGTAACGGTCAGTCACACAATTGTCTGTTAAAGATTCAGTCTCTAGACAATTATATAAAAAAATGTTCAAGTAGATAGTGACAACTTTACTTTGACTCACCCGGCCAGTTAGCAAGATATATTTTTTTAAAAGTAAGAAATTAACAAATTCAAGAGCATTGAAGATTTGGAAACAAGCACAAAATTTTCCTTTTCCTCATAAAGCAGGAAAAGAACCACAATGTAAGTTATGAAAACCATGGATTATATAGCAATTCAGACTTATCAGCATGCAACCAAAATATCAAGATAATTAAGTGGCAAGTAAACAATGTTGGCTTTTGTACTTGTGAAATAAATGCGTGAGGACGATTGAATGTTATATAATACAATGCTGCAAATCATGTCGTTCCAATTCCCTTTCCAGCAGATTTTAAGTTCTATATCTCCGTCGGAAGGGACACAGCAGAGCTGAAGAAAAGGCAGGGAAAAATAACAGGGAAAGCGCACTTACCAAGACCAGGGTTTTCGGTCACACCGGCTCGAAACCCCGACGGTGCCTTGTACCCAGAAATATCCTCAGGCTCTTGCCCATCCGAAAAGAAGTCGATTTCCACTTCCCTCTCATCTTTCCCCGCCTCCTTCCTCGAATCCTCATCAGCTTTAGCGAGAGAAATTGCAGCAGCCCCGTTCCCGTGTCCGTTACCCTCCGGTTCGTCACTCTTAATTCTTAAAGGAGTCTCCTCTCCAGCCTCTCTCCTCTCATCCTTCAACCCCACCGCCGGCGGCTCGACCCCAACTTTCCTCTTCTCCTTCTCGCTCCTCGCTGCCGGTCCAGCTCCCGGACCCGGCACCATCGGGCTGATCTCGACCCCCCTCTTGGTCCTCCCGCGGCCTGCCACTGGCTCGATCTCGGGCTTCCTCGGCACTCCGTCACCTCGGCGGCGGATCCCTCTCTCCAAATCCAGATCTCGGGCGGGGGTCTGCTCGTCGGCGGCGTCCCTGTCGCTGACGACGCTGGCGGTCTCGCCGGAGTGGTTGGGGTTGAAGCCGGTGCGCCTGGCCCAGGACTTGAGCTCCCGAGGGTTGTGGTCGTTGTTGGCAAAGAAGGGCTCGATCCGGAGCGGCCAAGGGCCGGGCTTCTGCGGCCGCGCCGGCGGCTTCCCCCCGGGACCTTCCGAGCTCGATCCAGAAGGATCCATGGTCGGACGAGGAGGAGGAGGAGGAATCCGGGATCTGCCAACTCCAACTTGAAGAGGGAGGGAGACAACAATTATGGAAGAAGAGGCGAGGAGTAGAAGGGAAGGAAGCGTAGAGGAGAGGCTGCTTTATTAGTGAGTGGGATAGCAGTGAGGAGGCGACGGTGAGGTGTCTCTTTCCAAGAAATTATTTCCTTCGATCTTTTCTTCCCACTCTCTATCTCTCTCTCTCTCTCTTTCACTCGCTCGGCCATGCCGTTGCTTCGGCGAGGGAAGAGCAGAGCTGGGGTGACGAGGTGGGTGGGGGGTTAATTTATCGGTTTTGGAAGAGAGTGAGGGTGAGAGTTGACTTGTTCCCGGTAAGAGACGTTCGGAGCCGGTGAGAAACGCAAGGGCTCGGATCGCCTATCTGAGCCCCACACCGTTACGAAAACTCAGTCATTTTCTTTTGGGGGTCCGGCGTCGCGTGTGCAGCAGGAAGGGCCCGGGGAAATGGAATTCTGATTCCCTGTTTGGTGGCTCGAGCGAACAGAGGAGTGAGTTACGGTTCGGGATTCCCATCTGTCGGTCATTAATCTGTGGCTCCAGAAACTTTATTCTTTTATTCGTTCTTTTTATTTTATTTTTATATTATATACATATATATATATATATATTTTTTTTAATCATCAGTTTGAAAGTAGGACCGTTATGGGAAGTGTCACACTGTGGTATACCTGTGAAAGTAAATAATTTTTATAAAACTATTATTATTATTATTATTTTTTTTTTTTGCTAAGAGCTTTGGACCAGTTTAGTCGCAAAAGCCTCGTATCTGCCGTCCTTTTATTTCCACTTTATATGTTGGCAGGCCATCCATTTATAAAATGATAAAATTATTTTTATTATCGAAAAATAAGTTTACAAAAGGTTGAATTCTTATTTTTAAAATTCTCTAACAGCATCCCTTTTTTTGCCGTTGTAAATACCTCGTCTCCCTATTCTATTTCTTATCTTATGAATCGATTCATAAGGTAAGGTTAATACTCATATCATGTTTTTACATTAAGTTACGTAAGGTTAATACTCTGTCGGGTCAAACAGTCTAGTTATAGTGTTTTTATATTACGTTATAATATTTTTAGCAATATTAATAAAACACTATAAACACATTATACTACCATATAGTATTTTTATAATATTACTGAAAGTATATTATATAAAAATATTGTAATTAAACTGATTATTCGATGGACCAATAATGGCTAGATGGTTATGCATTATGCAAAAAAAAAAAAAAAAGGTATTGTTAAAAAGTTTAAAAAAAGAAGACCACTTTACTTTCTATGGAAAAACTATAAAAAAAACATTATGGAGAATTTATCCTTTATAAAATGATCAAAATACTCTTGTTATTTAAAAGAAAAATGTCTATCGAAACCCAATTGAATAATACCGGTTCTGCAATCAAGTCGATGCAAGAACAAATCGATTATCATATATTTTTTATTAAAATAATATTTATAATTAATTCTCAATTATTTCAAATTCCTATTAACCTTAATTATTAATCTTATTATGGGTTTTAAGGTTTCTTAGGGTGGTTTATTTGAGAGATTTAGTGAATTTGACTATTTGTTTCACTCATCCTTATATTTAGGTTTATGTATTTTATAAAATCTTATAGTATTTGTATTTATTTGTTATGTAAGAGTTATATAGGATAACTAACGAAAGCAAAATTTGAACGTAGGACCTTACGATATATTATCATAATCTTTATCAGTTAGTTAATTGATACCTTATATAAATAATATGAAAATATTCTTATTATTGAACCAAAATAATTGAGTCGGTTTGGTTTAATATTGAATCCATTTGATTGAAAAACTGATATAACCTAATTGGGTTAGAAAAAACCAGCTTTCTTAAAGGGATCTTTACAAACAAAATGGAAAGGAGGTTTTGATCCGAAATGTGAGGCTTTTTTCCACACACACACACACACAAAAAATCGCCCAAAGATCTTTCTTCTTTTTCTTGATCTTCTTATTTTCTATTTTCCTTTCAGGTGTGTGGTTTAACCCCTAAAATGTATTAAATAGGTTACGCACTTCATGATCTGTTGATTTAGATTCCAAACATCATGAGTAAAACGAAAATAAATTTTAAAAAAGTAAAATATTTCTAATTCTTTGTCATAGCCCTCCTTAATTATAATTTCACTCCTCTAATTAACGTTAAATTAAAATCGCCATGGTATAGTAAGCTAGGATGTGACGTTAAATTAAGATTTTTTTTTTTTTTTTTGGTCCTGCCATAAATTTAGTTCATACATCATCTTCTGCTTCCTCTTCTAGATGTGATGTTCCTCCGACTCCCCACTGCACTGTCCTTGTTGCCTCCAAATCAATTTTGACCTTCATTAAAAAAGGGAAGGCATTGCACTTTTTTGAAGCAGTGAATTCACAGATTACTTCAATTTCCAAGTAATTAAGGGATGAACTAAAATAATATAGCAACGTCCAAAGGCGTTCCATAGTATACTATAGGCATGTTTTGTCCACAAAAAACAAAATTTAACTCTTTGACTTGATGGTAAATGGATCTGATTCAGCTTAACTTTCGGGTCCAATAAGTAGAGCAAGCGAGAGTGGCCTAATACCACTTCACAAAGAATTAAATACGATAGACAAATGCAAACAGGATGTAAAATCTGTGCTAATCATTCACTAGGTCATATTTAAATATACCTAAGGTGTCATTAAGATTCTTCTAGAATTATATTTTGGGATATATATATATATATATATTTATTTATTTATTTATTGTGACTAATCATACTTCAAACTTAAGACAAATCATAAACCCCCCCTATGATAGAGATTTGACCCGTTATATTCACATATTATTCAACTTATGCAATAATGAGGTAGAAGATTATGTCATAATTGTTTTCCCTTTCATCGAACTCTCATTCTCGTTGATTACATTGCTCGTGCAATAATAGATGCACGATGGTCAGTATGACAATTATTCAATTGTCATTTGTTGGATGAAGTCATGTGATAATGACTAGTGACTTATGTGTTAGCTATGCATCATTTTACATGTCGATCGAGTGTCACTAATATGTTGATTGTGCATCGCTTATGGGTCGATCATGCATTGCCTATGGATTAGCTACATGGATTGCATCTATTAAACTTAGATGATCATTACACCCTTCATACAAAGCTACAGAAGTAGAGACTCGATGTTGGGTCGTTGGCCAAGTGGAGCCGATATATTGGGATAAGGTTGACATGCTACTACATGGAGCTAACATGTTAGCCACATCATTTTTACCGTAACACATGTCCTCGACTTCCTGAGTTGAGAAGTGTAGTGAAATTTGGTTAAAAAGTAATGTTCAGTTGACATTTATTTTTGGCATTAAAATGGGTGCATGATGGGTTGACACTACTGGGCACAATGGCACATGATAGGCTAACATGATCGAGCATGATGGCATATAATGGGTTGACATGGTCAAGTACAGTGGCACACAAATGGGTCGATATGGTTAGGCAAGGTGGTGCACGATGGTTGACAAAGCCAAGTGAGGTGGCACATAGATCAACATGACCGAGAGTGGTGGTGCGCAATAGGCTGACATGGTTGGGCACATTGGTCGTTTCTTGGTTGGTGGGAGAATCACAAGCATGCCATCCACGTACACTTCCATATTATATCTAATCTGACATTGGAACATCGTGTTGATCATTCTTTGATATATTGCTCAGGTATTTTTAAAGCTAAAGGGCATGACCTTATAGCAATGCAAGCCTTTAACTGTGATGAAAGCAGTATGCTCTTTGTCATCTTGTGTCATCTTTATTTGGTTATATCTAGATAACACATCCATAAATGTTAATAATACATACTCAAAGGTTAAATTAACAAGCTAATTAATGTGGGGGACAGGGAAGCTATTTTTGGGTATGCCTTATGAAGATCAATGAAATAAATACATTTTCTTCACTTTCCATTGTTTTATTAACAAGGACTATATTTGTAAGACCCTTAGGATAGTGGATCTCACATATGAAATTAACATACAACATATATTAACTTCTTCTTTGATTACTACTTGTCGACTTAGGATGACCATTCGAGGCTTCTATTAAATCATCCGATGCTTTAAATCGATGTTAAGTTAATGTTGAGCCATGCTTCATTCAATTTAGGCATGTCACTTAGAGACCAAGTGAAGGCTATTAAAAAATCTGCGATGATATCATATGCATAATAGAAGAACATAAAAAAATCATAGATTTCTCATAGAAAAATGGTTTTTATCATCGTGCAAAAGTTAGTACGTAAAAACTCGTGAAACCGAAAAACTATACATAAGAAAATTACCTAGGGAGATCGTATATGTCTAAATTTTTACAGATCTATGGGACTAGATGAAGGAGTTCAAGTATCATCCTCTCTAGCGGTAATCCGTATGGTAGGGGCTACGACAATGCTCCCTAAATCACTACTCAAATCTCTTTGATGCGTGCACTATACAATCAAGAAAGGGTCGGCCCTTCTTGCTGTCCACACGCCCCAAACTAGAACTGCTGGTTGAGGAGAAGAGGGGGAGGAGAATATGAGGTGGCTACCAAAAACTTCTAGCTTATGAGCCTTTAGTTCCCTCCTATTTATAGAGGTCCCCTATCAACTTAACCATAATGGATCCTGCCGTATTATGTATTTGATCTTCATCCAATTACCCAAGCCTCTTAGATTAGTGGGTCTCTACCCAATAATCTCTTATTAACTCTTATAGGATCTAATATATAGAATCCAATAATTCAGGGGCTTAATGGATATTCAATAAGATAGGAGCTCCGACAGATATCTCATATTTGAACCTCTACTCGTTGCAACACCTACAATATGTGTGTAACCTTCTAAGCCCAATATCGAGTTGGTCGTGAGTTATATCTGTTAGAACTTCTTCTAACTCAATAAATTATTATCTCCATATAATTCACTCGACTCATCGATTACGAATGTACTAGGCCACTACACCGCAACCCCCAAACGATATAGGGGAATCTAATCCTTTGGACCTATCTATTCTCAATTACCATGTACCTATAGTCTCTCATCTATCTAATATCCTAGAGACCCTATACCGAGCATGGTGTTATCAGGCCCATACGGTCTCTCCTCGAGTCTTGTTTTAATCTGAGTCTTTTGAAGAACTCTTTCTCTCTCAATTCGAACAACCTTGGCTAAGGATTTGTCTAAATAAGAACATATGGGATATTCCTCTCATGATACCAAGATCGGATAATCCTCTATCGACACTCAATAGCCCTCGTAAAATTGGCTGCCACTCCAAACAATCGATTGTACTAGATCTAAAACTTCCAAACCTATAAGTCCAGTATCAAATAGTGGAGTACTTATACAGGACATCCTTTGTATCTCAAGTCTAAGGATCAAATACACTGCTAGAACTACGGAATTGCTATCTAATAATAAGGTATCATCAACTACTTAGCATTCCTTGAGTAGATCAATCAGTGAACTCATTCTCCAATGAGCACCTATACTATAAATTTAGTATCCTCACATGAGCAGCTATGAGACAAGCCGTCTCCATCATATGAATGGGTATATAGCACACCAATCTGTCATGTTATCTCAATGTCTTTCTCGAGTAACCTATGATCGAGATTATTTAGGGTATGTGTTTAAAGGTAAATCGATCTCATTATCATGATCTTATCATGATCCGATTCTCATTGCATAAATCCATAAACATCACAATATATGCAACACATAAGATAAAGTGATAAAATATAAAATAATAATAATAAGTAAAAAAATGCATGTCGAGTCACACATACCATCACTTATGTGATTAGCTTGTGGGGCACATATGACTAGCAAAGACTTCCAAGTTAATGCGGAGAAAGTTGATTGGCTCCTTCTTTTTATTAGAAAGGGTAGCCCTAACCCTAACTATGAACTCTAGGCATTTGGGGTTAAGAGGGATTTCTTCTAGAGGCTCTCCCATCTCATGGTGTGGATTGGATAGTGATGGCTCTTATAGATCCATTTGTTGATCTAAAAGCATAGCTTTCTTTGGCAAAGCGATCGACGTCTAATAGCATTGCCTTAACTCTTTAGGATCACTCTACAATTCTCTTACTCTAGAACTTGTAGGGAACTTAAGCAGTATATAATAAGTTGACACCACAGCCCATATACAATTGAGAGTGGCTTGCCCAATAATAGTGTTGTATACTGAGAGGATATCCATCACAAAAAACTTGGTTTTTATAGTCTTTGAGCAATTGTCAAACTCGAAAGTTATATAGAGGCTCGTAGTTCCTAGCAAGTTGATAGAATCTCCAGTGAACCTTGTTAGGGTAGAAGAGAACTTACTCTATAAAACTCTATAATATAATTTGTTTGAATAATTTCTCTAAGTTAAAAGTTTTAGTTAATTGAAGAAGTTCTATTTGCTCAATCAATTATTCCCCTAATCCTTTCTCCCTTTTTGTTTGTCCACAACTTCCTACGAATCTAACCAAAAGAGTTCCGGTGGACCCGGAAAAGAAGGAATGGTAATCTTTGACGAACAGGAGAAAAAATCATTATCATTTTGATATAATATAGATCATTAAGGGTTAGGTCAATCTTTTGAAAAGTATTATAATACAAGATGTTGGTGGAGTGAGTTAGTGCCTTCGTAAAATTACGTCGATTCGGAAAACTTTCATTCGATAAAGCTCGTATCGAAAATGAATTTAACTTGAAATATTTGTAAGAGTAGTGAGCAAGTAAATCAGTTTATAATATGAATGAAAAGCATAAACAGAAATGTAAACCAATTTATAGTGGTTCAGTCATCTCGACCTACGTCCACTCCCAATTCCTCTTCATTCGAGTGCTAGTTATATGTGTCCTGTAAGCCAATCAGATGAGTGATGACACTTGTGACTTGACATGCACTCTTTGTCTTTACTTATTATTAAGTATTTTATTACTTTATCTTGCGTGTTGCATATATTGTGATATCCTTGGATCTGTGCAATGAGAATCAGATCGTGATGAGATCATGATAATGAGACCGATTCACCTTTAAACACAGACCCTAAATAATTCTGATCACAGGTTACTCGAGAGGGATATCGAGACAACCGGATATACTGGTGTGCTATAAACTCATCCATATGATGGAGGTGGCTGATCTCATAGCTACTCGTGTGGAGACACTAAAGGTATAGTGCAGGTGCTCATTAGGCAATGAGTTCACTGATTGATCTGCCTACGGAATGCTGGATGGTTATTGATACCTCATGTCAGACAGCGATTCCGTAATCCTAGTAGTGTATTTGGTCCTTAGACTTAAGACACCAAGGATGTCCTGTATAAATACTCCACTCTTTGATACCGGACTTATAGGTTTGGAAAGTTTCAGATCTAGTACAATCGGTTATTAGGAGTGATAGCCAACCTTACGAGGGCTATTGAGTGTCAATAGAGGATTATCTGCTCTCGGTATCATAAGAGAAATATCTCATGTATTCTTGTTCGAACAAATCCTTGGCCAAGATTATTCGGATTGAGAGAAAAAGAGTTATCCAAGAGAATTCGACAAAAGCAAGACTTAAGGAGAGACCGTATGGGCCTGACAGCACCATGCCCGGTATAAGTCTCTAGGATATTCGTTGGATGAGGGACTATAGATACATGGTAACTGAGGACAGATAGGTCCAAAGGATTAGATTCCCCTGTATCGTCTGGGGGTTGCGACATAGTGGCCTAGTACGTCCGTAGTCGATGAGTTAGGTGAATTATTATAGAGATAATAATTCACTAAGTCAGAAGGAGTTCTGACAAGTATGACTCATGATCAGCTCGATATTGGGCCTAGAGGGTCACACACATATGGTAGGTGTTACGACGAGTAGAGGTTCGGATATGAGATATCCGCTGGAGCCCTAATCTTATTGGATATCCATTAAGCTCCTGAATTATTAGATCCTAAGATAGATCCGATAATTGCTAATAAGAGATTATTAGGTAGAGACCCACTAATCCAAGAGGCATGAGTAATTGGATGGAGATCCAATACCTAACAGGGCAAGATCCATTAGGGTTTACAAGGGGCCTCTATAAATAAGAGGGAACCAAAGCTCTATAGGTTGGGGGTTTCTTTTTGGTGGCCACCTCCTGTTATCCTCTCCCTAAAAAGGTGCATCGTCGTAGTCCCTACCGTGTGGATACCACTACAGAGGAGGACGCTTGACCTTCTTCATCCTCTCCTATAGATTTGTAGGGATTTATGGATATACGATCTCCCTAGGTATTTTCTTTTACACGTGAAATTTTTGCGAATTTATTTTTGACGCAATGATCTTTGCACGACGACGGAACCTTTCTATGGGAAATCTGCGGTTTTATTTTTGTTCTTCCGCTGCGCATGAGATGTCGCCCTATAGGATTTTCCAACACTCATATCAGAGCCAGGTTGTTCGTGCGAAGATCGGATCTTAAACTACGTGTGTTGTGATTTAGAACAGTTTTTATTTTCAAAATCGTTGACGCAAAAGTTGAGGAAGGGCAGCAAGTGTTCTTTGCCCTTACTGCGCTCGCACAACGGCCGCAAGGCATGCAAGCACCTTTTGCCGCTACAACGGTAGTAACGATGACGACTGTGTGCAAGGAGCCCCGCAGCAAGTGTGGCGACAACAGTGGTGGCGGCTTGCTACCGCCGCAAGGCGTGGGCGAGACACCGCGAGGGCGATGGCGCTACTGGCGCTACCCGCGCGCTACGCGAGCGCGCGCGCAGCGTAACGCTACCTATGGGGCAGTGGCGCCCGCAGCGGTAACGCTACCTATGGGGCAGTGGCGCCCGCGAGGTCCCTACGGGCGGAACCTATGGCGGCAATGCTACCTGCCGGGCAGCGACGCTTGCTGCGATCGAGCGCGCCATTGCGGCAAGAAGACCGCCACGAGCAGGCGGCGCGCCATGTTAGTGGCCACGACAGGATGGTGGCGGCCACAATGTTGCAACGCAGTAGGTAGAAGAGGGATTAGGGTTTTCTAAGCAAAAGATATTTTTGCCCCTCGAAATTTTAGAAATTTTAGTTTTTATCCCTTTTGACAAAATGACCAAAATACCTCTCGAAATTTAAAAAATTCTCTGAATATCCTTGTTTTCAGAAAAATATATATGATAATTAAATAGTTTAATTAAGTATTATTATTTATCTAGTAGTTCTATAAAATAACATATACATGTGATGTACGATGTGGATAGATGATCATGGACTTGTGATGTGATGTGTGTACATGTGATTATTATTATTGGGGCTTGTGAGTCTCTATTTTTCTCGTTTATTGTCGGGCCTGCGTCCCTATAATTATATTGTAATTATATGAGAAGATACAGCGGGAGTGTGGAAGCGATAGTGGGACCCACGAGGTCGAGACGGATGATCCGACATATGGAGATGCGTTGAGATGCCGACGGAACCGACGAAGTAAGAAGGATGATTATAGGGCATGGAGATGTGCTGAAGCACACATAGATTTTGATGTGAGTGATTGGGTCCATTAGCTCGGGCCTGCTCACATTAGGATGTGGTCCATGATCATCTGATGTGATTGCTCATGTGATGTGTGATTGGTTATACACCTACTAGATATATATATATATATATATTTGCATGCGATATAGATATATATTAAATATGCATGTGTGACATATTTTGTTAGGAGACTAAATTAAAATCCCCTCTATTAATAATATTAAGTCAGTAAACATGAGGCAATTAGATTGACCCACGTGGCCTTCCATCGTTATAGCTAGGAACCAATTCCCAGTATAAGTTGAGTTGGTTGAGTCCCTCGAGACTCACCTATATCGTGTTTCGCTATCTTATCTATGACATAGAGATATCACCGGTGACCTAAGGATATAATATGCTTGGTCGAGTCCCTCGAGAGTATATCATCGAATCAGACTCATCTTGGAACGATGGTGATGACTTAATCAAACATTATAGTTGGTCGAGTCCCTCAAGGCCATGGTGGTTCAGAGGCCGAACAGGACGGGAATCACAAGGAATTGTGATTGACAAGAGTTGCCTACTTTTACGGGCTTAACGTGATTGGTCGAGTCTCTCAAGATTACATTAAGACGTCGATTGGATCTCGTTCCCCACTAGAGATCCATCGAGGGTCTCCAATTCACATACCGGAGGGTGTTGTGTGTCTCACAAAAAATTAGTAGGAATACATAAAGATAGAAGTTCTTACCTTAATTGTTTAATTTTTATAAAATCTGCATATTATTTATTTCTGCTACATCTTTAATTTCAAAAAAATGTCGCTTTCAAATCCTTTACGTGACATACTTGATGCCAACCGTCTCACTGGTCCAAATTATATGGATTGGCTTCGTAATTTGAGAATCATTCTCATAACGGAGAAAATCGCATATGTCCTTGATAGCGAGGATGAGATCGCTCATTATGTGAAGTACATAGATGATTCTGCTCTTACTCAATGTTATATGTTGGCCTCTATGACTACTGAGTTATAGAGACAGCATGAAAATATGGATGCTAATTCTATACTCCTACATCTCTGCAAACTGTTTGAGAACAGGAAAGAACTTAGCGATATGAGATATCAAAGAGTCTTTTCCATACTAGGATGACTGAGGGGACACCTGTTCAGAACTATTTCCTTAAGATGATTGAGTGGATCGAGAAACTCACAGGTCTAGGAATGGTCCTAGAGGATAACCTGTGTGTGGATCTTGTGCTTCAGTCCCTACCAGATTCCTTTTCTCAATTCATAATAAATTTTAATATGAACAAACTTGAGGTGACCCTCCCAGAGCTCCTTAATATGTTGAGAGAAGTAGATAGCACTATCAAGAAAGAGAAGCCAGTTCTCTATGCTGGTGAGACCAGAAAGAAAAGGAAGGCTGAGAAGTCCCTTAAGAAAGGCAAGGGCAAGGGCAAAATGAGTAAGACAAAGGTTGCCAAGAAAGACCCAACAAAGGACAAAGGCCAGTACTTCCACTGCAGCAAACATGGGCACTGGAAGAGGAACTGCAAAGAGTACCTTGCAGAGAGGGCGAAACAGAAGCTTGGAGAAGCTTCAGGTATATTCATGATCAGTCTTCATTTGTCAGAATCTTATGATAACACATGGGTATTAGATACCGGGAGTGCTTATCATATTTGTAATTCGTTGCAGGTTCTGGCAGGACTTAGGAGATTGAACAAAGGTGAGATGGACCTTAAGATGGGCAATGAAGCAAAGGTTGCTGCAGTGGCTATTGGCAAGGTCACCTTACATCTGCCTAGTGGAGCTATTATTGTATTAAATGCATGCTATTATGTTCTTTCTATTATCAAAAATATTATTTCTATTTCATATTTGATAGTCAGTGGATATAAATTAGCTTTTGAGAACAATGGTTGTTCAATAATATTAGATGATGAGATCATCACGAGAGGAACATTGCATAATGATTTATTTATGCTAGATACAGCTCCATATATCATAAGTGTAAGTGAGTCTAAGAGGAAACGAAAAGAGGTAAACAATGCATATCTGTGGCATTGTAGGCTAGGTCACATCCATGAGGGAAGGATTCAAAAGTTGCTAAAGAATGGATATCTAGATCCATTTGACTAAGTTATATGCGACTTGTGAACCTTGCCTTCGGGGAAAGATGACCAACTCTCCATTTAGTGGAACTAGAGAGAGAGCCACTGAGTTACTAGAACTCATACATAGTGATGTATGTAGTCCCATATTGACTTATGTCATTGGTGGTTACTCCTACTTTATTACTTTCACTTATGATTTATCAAGATACGGATATGTGTACTTGATGAAGTACAAGTTTGAGGCTTTTGATAAATTCAGGGAATATAAGAATGAAGCGGAGAATTAGACAGGAAAGAGTATTAAAACCCTTCGATCAGATCGAGAAGGTGAGTACTTGAGTACAGAGTTCACCCAATTCCTTAAAGACCATATGATTTTATCTCAATGGATACCTCCTTATATACTGCAGCTTAATGGTATATCAGAAAGGAGGAATCGTTCACTGTTATATATGGTGCATTCCGTATGAGTTTCGCCGACCTACCTATCTTATTCTGGGGATATACCCTAGAGACCGCAACTTACCTTCTAAACATAATTCCAACTAAGTCAGTAATGCCTACTTCATATGAGATATTGAATGGAAAGAAGCTCAATCTTAAGATTGTTAAGATTTGGGGCTGCTTACCCATGTCAAGAGACACAACCCCGACAAGTTGGAATCCAGGATGGAACGGTGCAAGTTCGTAGGATACCCCAAGGAAACTTGTGGGTATTATTTCTATCACCTTGAGGACCAAAAGGTCTTTATAACCAAGAGAGCAGTGTTCCTTGAGAAGGAACACATTCTTGGTGGAGACAGTGGGAGCATGATAGAGTTGAGCGAGGTTGGAGAACCTAGCTCAAGCACCATTCCACAACCAGAATCTGTTCAGATACCTAGCACATAAGTTCCAAATTTACGTAGGTCCGGTAGAGTATCCCATCCTCCTGAGAGATATGTGAGACATATCAAAGGAGAGGATGTAGAGGATATTGATCCTTAGACCTACGAGGAGGCTATTATGAGTATAGACTTCAGGAAATTTCAAAAAGCCATGAATTCAGAAATGGATTCCATGTACTCCAATAAGGTTTGGAACCTAGTTGATGCACCCAAGGGTATTGTACCCATTGGCTGCAAGTGCAGTGGCTAAGGGTATCATCAAAGGCAAGGTGTTAACTATGACAAAGTGTATCTTCAAAAAGAAGATTATGATTATGAGTAAATGGAAAGATAGAAACCTATAAAGCAAGGCTAGTGGCTAAGGGGTATCATGGATCAAGTAAGGCAAGGTGTTAACTCTTATGATGACTGAAGAAACTTTCTACTATTACCATCTTGATCATTGGGAATGATGTAGCCATGCTATAAAATCCATTCGATCTATAAAATTATATTGGCTATTGACACACACTGAAAAATGATTATGAGATCTTTCTAGGAGTATGGCAAAGACTCACGAAGAAAGGGCACACAAATGATACGCATTGCCCTCAATGGCATGCCAAGCGATACCTCGTGTTGAAGGATTTTGATGGAGGTGTATATCAATCTGAGGTCTACTATCGAGAGATTGACTCGATAGGGATAGCGAAACCGAAGACAAATAAGGTTGTGTTCAAAGGAAGTCCAAGTTACTTAGGTTCATTTATGCCGATCGAGTAGGAAGTAAGTTTCGGAAGTTCATAGGGAGGTTAAGTCGGAAGTTAGAACATAAGATTGCCAAAGAATGAAGGTGATCGGATCGAGATGCTTGCCGTGTAGTTAATGGTTTAGAAGGTTCATCGAAGATGAACCTTAAGTGTACAAGAAGGTAAGTGGACTTTGAGTACTATCACCTTTTTGATATTATATGTTAGATGACATCTTGATCATTGGGGAATGATGCCAAGAATGCTCTCCACAGCTAAGGTATGCATGCTGGGCGGTTATCTGCAGGCACTTCTCCATGAAGGACGTTGCATGCATGCTGGGCGGTTGCACCGCCAGCAGCATGCATGCTGCTGGGATACTGATCTACCGCCAAAGATAGGTGCATGCAAAGGATGATTGGCGGTAGCATCGCCCAGCAGAACCAGCAACTGGCTAGGTATACCGCCCAGCAGCAGCTGGCTGGGGCGGTAGCTCCGCCCAGCAGCAGCTGGCTGGGGCGGTGGCACCGCCCAGCAGCAGCTGGCTGGGGCGGTGGCTCCGCCCAGCAGCAGCTGGCTGGGGCGGTAGCTCCGACCAGCAGCAAAGGTTTAGCTGGCTGGGGCATGCCCAAAATTCTGGGGCGGTAGCACCGAGCAGCACCAGTAGCGTGCATGCTACCAATGAGACACGGTAATATTACTTTTAGCCAGGAGTATGCACCGCCCAAAGCTCTGAAAGAGGGGCAGCACATGATAGAATATGATACAAGAGTTATGCCTCGTTGATAGGATCAAATTTTGGCTCCATGTTTGGGCTCCAAATTTGAATCACTTTGCTTATATACCCCTTCCTTTGCAAATTGAAAGAACCCTTTGATATAGTACATAGTTTGAGTCACTGAAGAGTTTTGAAAAGTGTTGTATTCTTTGCTAAGTGTTCACCTTTCTTCTTCTTGAGAAACAAGTGTGAACATCTTGTAAAGGGTTGTAAAAGGGTGTTTGATCCTTCCCAAAGGACTTGCTAGTGGAAGAGCGGAGCCTCATTGCAAAGGCTTCAAGAGTGGATGTAGGTCATTTGAAATATATCATCAAGTACTCCTGAGAAAGACTAAAATCACTTCATTTTTGGCTGCAAGTTCTTAGTTAGTTCCTTTTCACAAGCAATTATCAAGTTCTCTTTCGGAGGCAATTCTTAACTTGTGTTTCTTTGAAATCGGGAGCTGCACTAATTCACTCGAGTGCCTTTTGATCCTAACATCACGAGCGGTGTATTGAGATCGAGGCTTGGAGATAGCATAAAATGTATCTAATTCTTAAGAAAGTAGGATGTGTTCACCCTGAATGATATCGATGATAGCAAGTCTAATTCAGGGTATGTGTTCACCCTGAATGGAGGAGCAGTATGCTGGAAGAGTTCTAAGCAAGACACTACTGCTGACTCGACCACAGAGGTGAAATACATTATTGCGGTAGAGGCAACAAAGGAGAAAGTCTGGATGAAGAAGTTCATCACAGACTTAGGAATCATGTCGAGCAGCGAGGATCTAATTCCCTTATATTGTGACAACTACTAGGTGATTACTCAAATAAGGAAACCCGGGTCTCATCAGAAGTGTTCCGAGGAGGTTCTAGCTTATTAGAGAGATCGTGGTCCGAAAAGATGTAGTAGTGGAAAGAGTTTCATCCGAAGATAATATTGCAGATCCATTGACAAAGCCATTGACTCAAATTGTCTTTGAGTGTCATAGAGGTCTAATGGGGATTAGACATATTGGTGATTGGCTTTAGGTCAAGTGGGAGATTGCTAGTCATATGTGCCCTACAAGCCAATCACATGAGTGATGACACTTGTGACTTGATATATACTCTTTTTCTTTACTTGTTATTAAGCATTTTATCACTTTATCTTGCGTGTTGCATATATTGTGATATCCTTGGATCTGTGCAATGGGAATCGGATTGTGTTGAGATTACGATAATGAGACCGATTCACCTTTAAACATAGACCATAAATAATCTTGGTCATAGGCTACTCGAGAGGGATATTGAGACAACCGGATAGACTGGTGTGTTGTATACCCATCTATATGATAGAGGTGGCTGGTCTCATAGTTTCTTATGTGGGGACACTAAGGGTACAGTGCAGGTGCTCATTGGGGAATAAGTTCATTGATTGATCCGCCTATGGAATGTTAGATGGTTATTGATACCTCACATCAAACAGTGATTCCGTAGTCCCAGTAGTGTATCTGGTCCTTAGACTTGAGATAACAATATTGTCCTGTATGAGTACTCTACTCTTTGATATCGGACTTATAGGTTTGGAAAGTTTCAGATCTAGTAAAACTGGTTATTGAGAGTGGTAGCCAACCTTACGAGGGCTATTGAGTGTCAATAGATGATCATCCGCTCTCGGTATCATGAGAGAAATATCCCATATATTTTTGCTTGAACAAATCCTTGGTCAAGGTTATTCGGATTGAGAGAGAAAGAGTTCTCCATGAGAATCCGATAAGAGCAAGACTCGAGGAGAGACCGTATGGGCTTGACAGCACCATGCCTGGTATAGGACTCTAGGATATTAGTTGAATGAGAGACTGTAGATACATGGTAAGTGAGGACAGATAGGTCCAAAGGATTGGATTCCCCTATATCGTCTAGGGGCTATGACATAGTGGCCTAGTACGTCCGCAATTGATGAGTTGGGTGAATTATTATAGAGATAATTCACTAAGTCAGAAGGAGTGCTAACAAGTATGACTCACGACCAGCTCGATATTGGGCATAGAGGGTCACACACATATGGCAAGTGTTACAACGAGTGGAGGTTCGGATATGAGATATCCGCTGAAGCCCCTATCTTATTGGATATCCATTAAGCCCCTGAATTATTGGATCCTAAGATGAGATCCAATAATTGCTAATAAGAGATTATTGGGTAGAGACCCACTAATCCAAGAGGCTTAGGTAATTTGAGGGAGATCCAATACCCAACAGGGCAAGATCCATTAGGGTTTACAAGGGGCCTCTATAAATAGGAGGGAACCAAAGCTTTATAGGCTGGGGGTTTCTTTTTGGTGGCCACCTCCTGTTCTCCTCTCCTAAGAGAGGTATATCATCGCAGTCTCTGCCGTGTGGATACCGCTAGAGAGAAGGACGCTTGACCTTCTTCATCCTCTCCTACAGATTTGTATGGATTCAGGGATATACGATCTCCCTAGGTATTTTCTTTTACACATGCATTTTTCGCAGATTTGTTTTTGACGCGCTGATCTTCGCACGATAACGGAACCTTTCTATGGAAAATCTGTGGTTTTATTTTTGTTCTTCCGCTGCATATGAGATGTCACCCCATAGGATTTCCCAACATCGAGATCACCGGCTTTCACTACTGATCTTCTATCAACGAGCAAAATTCAACTAACTTATTTACAACTCTTTTTCCTTTTCACAAGCTCAAAAGAGAACCTTTATACCTCTCTTTTACATAAGACCTCACTCATCCCTTAGAAAACTTCTAACTCTAATAGAAAGAGACTCTAAATTTTAAAAGAGATTATAATTTTTTTTAAGGATTCTTTCTCTCTTTCTACTTTTTTTTCTTGCTATTCTAAGTAGGAATAATTGGGGTATTTATAGACCCCAAATGACTTCAAAAATAGAGCAAAAAAAGATCTCATCTCGAGTTTTCGGGGTCCTATAGTACCACTACTTGTTTTGGGTGGTACCATCACCTACAACACTACCAGTTTGTGGTATCATTGCCTAATCTAGGCAGTACTATCGCTTGAGTCCCTAGAGGACTGTGTGCTGGCGATACCACTACTTGACACTAGCGGTACCACCATTGGGTTTTCCGGAAGATATACACTTCGTATGTTCCAAGTCATAGGTGTTTCCACTGCCTGGTCTAGTGGTGTTATCGCCTGATCTAACTTTGGGTCATTGAATGGGTCTCTCAATTGGCCCAACTTAGCTCCAAATTAGCCCAATAGGCCCCTAATTGAGTTGTCATAGTTACACCCAAAACCAACTCACTTACAACCGAAACTACTTCGATCTAGACACATGATTACAAGAATGAATCTTATATTGTTCGGTATATCATTGGTTCGTCTGATGCTTCGTCTGATCCTTCGGCACATTATCCTCTCCTTCACGTATTGTCCGATCTTTCGGCATGTTGACTCCCGCACATTCGATTTTGGCGCAATATCCGATCCTTTTGGTCCGATGCCCGAACTTATGGCATGAAGTCCTTTCGACATGTTGACTAATCCTCCAGTCTGACGTCCAATCTTCTGACATTTTTCATTCTGGCCCAACGTTTGATTCTCTTACTTTAATCAAGTTATTTTTCCATGATCGAAGATAGTCATATGTCACTCAAATACTAATTAGATCATAACTTCATCAATTGACTTCATGAATTAATTTCATAATCAAAATATAAAATTCAACACCATGCCTATAATCTTGATGAAATCAATAGAACATCATATTTCTCTTAGCCGATAGTGTTCTTCATGGCCACTAGGCTCGTAATAATCTTTTCTCATGGATTTGTATAAACACCTTAGTGTCAGAAATATTCAAAAGCGTGGAAGCTCACTTTGCTACCTATTGTGCCTTGGCCTCTTGACGAGACTTTAATAATAATCCCACTCTTCCTTCATTGCTTTTTTAGGTTCAGACTTTTTTTCTTGTCAGTATGGTTGAGTATTACTTTGTAAAAAAATCTTAAAGGTTGAAGGTTGCTTATACAAGCATTTATGAGGATGGAGGGAGTTAGATTGGCTACTAGTTGAACTTCCTTGTTGAATCTCTTAGTATAGCTCTCCGATGATTCTTTCTTCTCCTAGTTAATAGCTAGGAGAGGTGGTGGGCTTCTTTGGGAGCCGTAGCTAATAAAGCTAAGCTTGAACTTCATAATTAATTATCCAAAAGAAGAAAGACTGGTGATAATTTAATGAACCACTCTCATATCCCATCTCTTAAGATCATGGGGAAGGATCATCACATGAAAGAGTTAGCAGTGTTATCTGTGATGTGAATGTCATTATTTGTTCTATGGGTCAAACTTCTCATCATAAGTATTTAACATGGGGAGCAAATATCCTTAGGACACTTTTGCTCCTTGTTGATTTTCTTTATATATATATATATATATATATATATATATATATATATATATATATATATATATATATATATATATATATATACCACCAATCCAACTTATATAAGACTTTTTTGTTCTCATTGCTATTTAGATATATCAGCAAATGGATGGTACGGAACTATAATTATATGTCTAAACAATTTTCATTCATATAAGTGAAATAATATGATTTAATAAATATATAAGAAAGAATTTGCCAATAGGTATATCCTTAATATTGGCATCTTTGTTGTCCTTTTTGCAGCTTGCAGTAATAAGCCCCAAATGATATGGTTGAAATTAACTAAAAATGATATTTTTTTTCCTATTTATTGCACATATTTTTTCACAAAAAATAATTCAATAGATTATTTCACATAATCTTTTATAAAATATGTAATTTCTCCTTTGTTGGCAAATTTCATTAAAATACACAAAAAATTATGTAAAATACCTATTAAATAAAAATTTTCATTGTTACCTGTAGTTTAATCCCAAAAACTTTTACACTACTTCACATAACAATTCATGTTATACTTTGAAAAATCTTTACACTACTTAACATAACAATTCATGTTATACTTTGAAAAATCAACAAAGGTGATACAAATTATTAGAAGATTGGTTTGTAGGAACCTAAGTTGGGTTTTGGCTGAAAATATCCTGGAGTGTTGATTATGAAGATATTGTAGAGAGAGCATCAAAAGGGAGATATCCAATTCAAACCAAGCTATTAAGGATCGAATTGAATGCAACATTTTTTTCTATTCGAATTGGCTAAAATAAGATACTTTGAACCGGAACCAATTTGGAGCTATCTAACTGAATCGATTCAAAATTGATTAATATGATTTGATTAACTAGTTTATAATTTTGAGTAATTTAAAAAATATATTTTTTAAATGAATTGATTAAATTTAATTCAACCGAATCAAAATCTAAGTCTAATTGGGTGATACAACAAGATTTATAAAACTGAGTTCACATCATTTGTAAAATTGGGTTTCTGGGTTAGAAAGAGAAGTTCAAGCATCAATAACTTCGGGAGAGAAATGTCATGCCCAATTGGAAGAGAAGACCACACAGTATTGTGGTTTCTTTCGATTAAGGATGAGGTTTAGTATTTTTCCCGATTTCACAGTATTGTGGTTTCTTTCGATTAAGGATTACCTTCAGGCCTAATTCAATGATATTTTAGTTTTTTTTTAATAAAAAACTCTTTGCGAGAATAAGTGAATAAGTGCATACTCTATGGGAAAAAAAAGTGATCTTTAAAGGTTTTTTTTAGAAAATCATCATATATATATATATATATATATATATATATATATATATATCAATTAGTTTCACCGTTAATAAAGCAAAGCATTTGAAGGAATCGCGGCTTCTGTACGGTCAAAACCTTGAATTTCTAATTTCACCAATATACATATAAATATTTCAAACAAATATTGTAATTATCAAATACATGTGCTTTGGGCTCCACATATATATCCGACATAAACCCAGCTGTGCCACGACGTATTATCAGTAATCAATGATGAAGTTGCACAAAACTAACACGTAAAAACAAGCCATGCATGCAGTTCTAAGCTGATTCAAACCGTGCAAGCTGATAATGCCTCCATATGCAGTTTGGCTTCCTGCGATCCATCAGAACTGTTGCCAGCTAAAAAGCCTCGCCCATTGGTTTCATCATTCACATGGATTACTTTGGCATCATTCTCCCTCCTCCCCTACCTCCTTGTCTATATATTCTCCTATCCCTAACCCTAAACTCCATCACAAACACTGATCAGTAGCAGTATCGGTATCAGTTCGTCTAGGTGCAGACTGCAGCAGCAGAAGCCATGGCGTCCAAAGCCTCGGCATCAGTTGCCCTCTTCCTCACTCTCAATCTCCTCTTCTTCGCGCTCACCAGTGCTTGTGACACCGGTTGCCCCAAGCCCACCCCGAGCCCTTCCCACGGCAAGTGCCCCGTCGACGCCCTCAAGCTCTCCGCCTGCTCCAACGTGCTTAATGGCCTGATCAAGGTCGGGGTGGGCAAGTTTCCGAAGCAGCCGTGCGAGTGCTGCACGCTGCTCGACGGCCTCGTCGACCTCGAGGCAGCTGTGTGCCTTTGCACTGCGCTCAAGGCCAACGTCCTCGGTGTCCATCTCAACCTCCCCATCAACCTCAGCCTCCTCCTCAACTACTGCGGCAAGAAGGCCCCCGCTGAGTTCCAGTGCCCTTGATCTCCATCGTCGAACCCCTTCCCGTGTTGTGCTACGTACCTTCATGTTCTTTACTTGATTGGGTTCTTCCTCGATTTGCTTTTGATGTCGAGCAGCAAGACGAGAGGTGTTGGTGTTCAGTACTGTTCTTGAAGCTTGTTGCCATGTACCAGTTAATTCTTTCTTAATTCAAAGCTTGTTGAATTGTGTGAGATTTCATGGGATTATTGATTCAATATGAAATTTCTGCTTATCTATGATGCTCCATCTGGATGCACAATCTACGGAGAAATCATGCAATGACAACAAATATTTGATTAAGACAAATATTATCAGTTGGAATTGTGATTCAATATCATATAATACATCCAAGATCTCGTTTTTTTTTTTAATATTAAGACAGATGTTATGTAGACGACAACCTAATATTTAAAAGAGAAGGACGACACATGTCAGTTTCACACCTATCCATACCTTATATATACAAGTTAAAATCATATGAGATGCACATGCCGAGGATTAAAATCATATAATCCTCTAAAGATGTAATTCATAATACAAGCTACAGAAAGTATTATGTAAAACTTGATTCGATAGATAAAAATTTTCTCTTTAGAGGATTATATTAATATCTGAATCTGATATTCCAAACCTATTTTCCATATATTTAAAAATTCATAGTAGAGATCAATATATATATATATATATATATATATATATATATATATATATATATATATATGTGTGTGTGTGTGTGTGTGTGTGTGTGTGTGTGTGTGTGTGTGTGTGTGTGTGTAATTTCTAAGTCATAATCCAAAAGAGAATGTGTTTTTCCTCTCTCATAAATAGAGGATTCTGATTCTGGTTTCCAGCTATTATATTGCTTTGGATCGTTTAGTTAAACGAATCAATTTTTTTATTAGATTCATAAATGACATCGATTAGTCAAAAGAGAAAGTTATTTATCAGAAAAAGAATTGCTTTGGGGATCAAGGGGAAATATTCACTTAGTGCAACTGGTATTAGGCGCATTAGAAGGACAAGTTTATGCACGCTGCCATTAGTTTCAGTACATTGTCATTCATCAACTATTACATAGTAATGCTGCACAATTTGCTGGAATAACTTCAACCTTGAGGGCATTAAGAGACAATCACCAGACACCTGCACTGCTTTCGAAAGACATCTGCATTGACATTGCTGCGTAATATTTTATGAGGTTAAGCATTACATATCAGCATTCTTCCAATGCTGTGGTTTGATTAATGAGGAAATATCATCTGTAAAGTAGGTGCTGCATGAGTAGTGTGGTACATATGGAATCACTCTTGCTGAAGTAACTGTATTTGTGTTAAGGGCCAGTCTCGGTGCTGAGGGCATAAAGGGTGAGGTCGCCTTCTTCCTATATTGCCTGAATCATTTGCGCTCTAAGACTTCATGCATCTGGCAGACAAAAAAAGGTCTCGTCGAGAACTGCCTCAGTTCATCTTACAGAAGATTACTCTTGTCCTAATTGTAAAACATGGATCAAAAAAGGTAATTCTATAAACAAAAACCTAATGCTACTGGTGACTTCTTTCACTCAACAAGTACTGATGTATGTGGAGGCTGGTGTTTCACAAACATAGAAGCTAAAAGTTGATCTTTTACCTGGGTTCCTTCTACCATGGGAAGTGAGAGGCAAGCTGCACGCATGAGCCTCACACGTAGAAGGTCTTCTCCTGCAAATGTAACAGCAAAGTTCTGATGCTGTTGTGTTCGTGCTCTTTGCTTTTTTTTTTGACACGCGAGTTCCTGAATTATCTACGTTAGAGCATTAAAGGGAAAAAACACAAAAACCCTCCGTTTACTTTTCAAAATTATGAAAATGGCCTTACCTTTTATTTCTTTGCCTTCGAGAGTTGACGCTCGACTCGTGACTTCTTTACTCACGCACGCGTGATGCATTGACTGATCGTCCTTTAGGCGGCACGTACTTAGGCTACCACTGTCATCCTTTGATTGACTAGAAAAATACAAATATCCTTTTTTTCCCATAACTTTTCGATACAATTTAATTCTATTTTTTTCTCACCTCTCTTTTAAGCTATATCTTCCATTCTTCTATTTGATTATACTATTCTGCTGGTTTCGGAGCTTCCTCTTGATTCTCCATGATGTGTGTGTATGCAGGAGAATTTATATCCTGATTATATCTTAATTAATTTTCTTTCAAAACATTAACAGAAGATGGAGGGAATACACTTAGACTGTTAAAAGAGGAATAATAATAATTGACTTACACAAAAAATTTGATTATGTGATTTTTTTTTGGATTTCAAATCGATGAATATGATAATTATCTTTACTGTAAAAACTTAAAAAATAAATTCATTCTACTTTGCCTTCATATTTATGTTATATTGAATTCAGCTTCTGATCTAAATATGATCGTTGATATTAAAATTTTTCTATCTAATCATTTTGATATAGAGGATCTAGGAGAGGCAGATATTATTCTAGAAATAAATTTTTTAAAATCTTCTAAGTCTATATGTTTATCTCAATCATATTCAACTGAGAAGATCTTAAAAATTTTTGGATTGGTTGACTATTCATCTGTTTTCATTTCGTATGATCTAAATACTAATATAGTTAAAATTAATATTGACCTTGTAGATTAAGGTATTCTCATATCATTGGATCACTTTTTTTGCTTGTCACATAAAACTTGACCTGATATCCATCATGTTATTTCTAGACTTAGTAAATATACTTAAAATCCTAGTTTAGTTTAGCTAATGATATGCCTTGAATGAGATTTAGATATCTTAAGAGTATTTTAGATTATGGACTTAACTTTATAGGATATCATTCTTATAGTGATGCTAATTGAATTTCTGATTCTTTAGATATTAAGCCTATATCTAAATATATTTTTACTCTTAATGGTAGTATTATATATCATGACAATGTTCCTAATAGACCATAATTGTCATGAGCACCATGAAAGTTAAGCTTATAACACACATATCTGAAGCTGAATAACTTAAAAATCTAATTCCCTCTCTTCCAATAATCTCTAACTTATTCCTCCTATTTTCGTTCATTGTGACTAAAATAGATTTTTGTAAAAGATAACTAATAATCAGTAAGATGAGTAGACATAAAAATTAGAGAAAATTCAATTAGATGGCTAGATTCTCACTCTTTTATTTTTGTTTTTCATATTAAAATTGATAATAATCTAGTTGATGTTAGGATCAAGTTCGGCACTGAGAAGAGGGGGAAAGGGTGTGAGGGTGAGGGGAGTGAATTAGTGTAACGGTTAAAAACATCGATTTTGAAAAAACCATTTCGGTGAGAAGTTTCATTCAATGAAAACATGTTTCGGCAAAGATGTTTAACTTTCAATATGTTCGCAAGTAAGTTGAGAAGAAGTAAGGCAATTGAAGTTAAGTAAAGAAGATAAGCAGTAAAAGAAAAGTGCACAACAAGAAGAAAATATACCAATTTATAGTGGTTCGATCGTCCGACCTATGTCCACTCCTGATATCTCCTCCAATGTGGTCACTGGTTTTCACTATTGATCTTTCTTCAAGGACAAAGATCCATCACCCCTTTACAGAACTCTTTACAGGTTGCTTACTCTCCTTATACAAGTTTCTAACACTTGGAATCGGTAAAGGTGAACTCTCAAAGTTTACAAGCGATTTCACTATAGTCTAAGTTCTTTTTGTTAACTTCTCTATATGCAACAAGCTGAGAAGTAAGAGATATTTATAGGCCTCAATTGGCTTCAAAAATAAAGCCAAAAAAGGTCTCATCTCAGATTTTCGAGGTATTGGCGGTACCATCGCTTGTCCTGGCGATACCACGGCTAGTAGACTATGACACTCGGTAGTACCATCGCCTAGTCTGGTAGTACTACTACCAGATAGAGTCTCGGTTACTGGAACTGGGTGGTACCACCACGTAGTCTGGGTGGTACCACCGCTTAGACACTTGGGAGACTAAGCCTGGGCAGTTCCACCACCCAGTTCTGGCGATGCCACCGCCAGACAAGGTTCAACAATACTGTTTGAGTCAATAGTCCAACCCAAAACAGTTCGAATTCGGTCTCAATTAGCCCCTAACAAAGTTAGTGAGACTACATCCCAAATCTAACTCTAATTACACCCTAATTACGATATTTAAGGCATATACTAAAGTAAGTAAGTCTAGTAGATCAAAAATTTCTTTTGACGAGCTTTCGACAATCTTTCGACGGACTTCCGACGAACTCTCGATGATCTTCCAACGGACTCCTAGCAAGCTCTTAAACTCTCAACGATCTTCTTGGCGAGCTCCGACGAGCTTCTTAGGCAAGCTCTGATCTTCTCGGCGAGCTCTGATGAACTTTTGATAAACTTCTCGATGAACTTCCGGCATACATTTCAGTAAGTACCCGACGAACTCTCGGCAAATTCCGACAACACTCCCAATGAACTTTCGGACTCCTAATGAACTTTCGGACTCCCGACGAACTCTTGGACTCCCGACGAATCGTTTGATCTTTGACTCTGGCACTATGTTTGCTTTATACCTTGTTGGCTATCATAGTTAATATTATACACTTTTCTCAATATATATATTAGATCAATAATTTATTAATTGATTTTATCATCAAAATCTGAGATTCAATAATCTTTTCCTTTCTAATAATGACAACTAATTGATGACGGAGTTAATCTTAACTCCCCCTATCTATATGCCATACTTGAGAAAAGACACACTTGAATTCAAAACCTTCGAATTCAAGCACAAACTGATAAGTTACATGCATTTCAACTTATCAACATGCACAACATCATACTAAGCATGATTCTTCAATTTAAAACATGATATCACACATATATCATGATACCAAAATTTGTCAACATGATGTCAAAGCATGATAACCATTTTCAAATTCGATATCAAATGATGATTCATCGTTTCAAAGCATGATACTAATTATAAATCTGATATTTAGCATGATATAAACTTCAAGTTCGATACCAAATGACAATAGACATTCATCATTTCAATACCAAATCAAATATGATAATAATCATGATATCAATTTCTAAGCATAAAAATTTATCATTTTAAGTATGAAACTTTTTCAAGCATTCATGATACATTTCAAGCTTTTACAATACCATTCACGATACCAAGTATATTTCAAGCATTCATAATACCAAGCATGATACATTTCAAGCATTTACGACTTTACGCCATGGCCTCGGGACCAAAGCGGCCTAGTTCGGGTCCGGATGTGCAGGGATCCGTCGGTCCGGGCTTCAAGCCAGTTGGGGGCGATGAAGGGGTAGCGTCCACCGGTCGAGGAGGAAGGCTTCGGGATGCGTTCGACGCCGGGCGCCCCATCTTCATTCCTGAAAGAAAGGTCGGGTCGGGGGGAGCTCCGCCCGACCCCTCCGACGATCAAGTTAGCACAGATTACCCTGAAAGGATCTCCCCTCTTTTCTGAGTGCTCGTCCCCCCCTCTTACGTTCATCTACCTGGGTTTTTATGGGCCAGACTACGATACCATTCACAATGTTAAGCATATTTCAAATATAATACATTACAAGTTTTCATCAATTTGCCACTTTCTCCTCTCCTTTGTCAGCAACAAAAAGGAAATGGATAATCATTTCAAGCAAGCAAAATTTTATATTGTTACGATAGCAAGATAGTGACTTTTCATTTATAGCTAAGTAAAGAGGAAATGTACAAACTAGCACTACTCATGTTAGTATTCCTTTATAACTTTGAAGTAGGTAAGTTAAAAAAGATGAAATAAATAAACTATCATAACTTTGCTCGTGCTAGAGTAGGATTCTTCTTGGAAAGGAAAAAAGGAGAGAGTACAAAGAAAAGTCCATTCATCAAGAAATGTCGTTTAGTTTATTCATCAAGAAGGATCGAGCAATCAAAAGTCCATGAATAATACAAGGAAAAGAATCCATTTAGGATATCGAAATTTTATTTCAACAGGAGCTAAAGGATTCAAAAAATGTGAATAGAGATTCATACAATAAAATCAAGTGTATCAATGAAATCTGTAAATAATATTTCTATCAAACAAAATTTGTGAATAACACTTTTATTAAATCAAGTCCGACATTTCTATCAAATAAAATTTGTGAATGACGTTTCTATCTAATAAAATTCATTCATAATCATTGTAAAAATTTACACAAGAATCAAGTATCAATGAAGTCTATGAAAGACATTTTTATCGATAGGAAGAGGGGTTCTAAAAGTATCAAAAGTCATCAAGTGATGGAGTAAGAGTATCAAGAATCCATGAATAAACTTGATACCAATATAAAAGGAAGATGATTTGATAAATTCGATAAAAGCTCCATTTATGAAAAATCGAAAAGGTTTAAAAAAATATACATGAAACTCAAGCATTCAGACAATTTAACATTTTTAAGTAGTGCATTGCACGAAACTTAAAAAGAAATATGTACCATTACAACATAGTATATAGAAAGAGTTAAGAAGTGCATTACAACATATAAAGTCATAATATACAAGAAGTACAACATAGAGTTCTTAAAAAAAATATACACTACTCATCGGGTGGTACACCAAAGTGTCTAAACAAGGTATTAAGTTGACGACGAACTTGTCACACTTCAATTAAAATCTCATCTTGTCATAATTCAAGTTGATCTAGTCGAGTCAATATAGGGGTGGTAGATGATGAAGGTGCTAGATCCGTCGATGCTGCCTTAAAGGGACTAGTGAGAGGAGATTGATTACCCCTAAATATAGGTGTTCTAGGTTCTGGTTCAGGAGGGGGAGGATCGGTTCTTCTAGATAGTCTAGTTCAAATATCATTTCTTATTGTACACCTTAATTGTCTCAGTAGGTTTCCATTGATTACATTAAATCTATCTACCTTTATGGTTTTCTCTTTCGATGGTATCATAATGTCATGTGCATACATTAGCATTGTGATTAAACCACCATATAGAAGCATTAAATCTTTAGTTGATAGGTTGATCATGTTTTATTGTATTAAGTAATCCAAAGCAATTTTAATGTCCAACCATGATCCAATACAGTATTCTTAACTCCATTTGATTTACCTCATCATGATGGTATTGTTTTGAAAGTAAAATACTTATTATAATATGATTAAGTACTTTAGAATTAAAGGGCAGCATATGTTCATAACTTTTAAAAATGATTAACAAATTCGGATTTTCAAAAATGATGCCTAAGGCTTCGGAGTAGGTGATTCTAATTGCATCTAAGTCTCATTGACCTCTAAACTAACAACCTCTTCTTTTCTTAGAAATTCTTATAAGGTTGCAAATTATACTATCCGTAATTGGTATATAATGCCTTAGGAGGTAAGTTGACATATTATCATCTTCGTCTACATTCAAATTATTGTAAAATAAATGAATAAGTCTAGGGTAAATTGGTTCACTAATTTGTAAGATAGGAAGAACATCTAAGTTAGCAAACCATAGGAAAGACTCTAAATCTCTTAATTCTTCTAGATCTACATATTTTCTTTTGTATACATTCCTAGATTCAAAGTTAGGAAACTTAAGAGCATTTTCATTTGAGTTAAAGAAAATGGGGTCATAGGATTTATCTACTCTCCCCTTCCCCTTATTCCTTAAGGATCTTTTAGGTATCATATGTCTATAAGTGTTAACAACGAAAGAAACTAATATAAAATGGGCAGAATTAACTTCAAGACTTAAGAGAGGGATTTCAAATATTACTTTGCAGTGATCTCCACAGAGTTGAGATTGATCCTAGGATTTATAGAGAAAAGAAGCCTTCTAGGCTTTCTAGAGGAGGAGGATGAAGAGTGGAAAGTAGGAGAGAGTTTTTGAGGGATGAGGAAAGTGTTGGGGTTAGTTCTATCACCGGCCCTAAAGTGCCCTTTTATAGGGCAGTCTTGGGCGGTGCCACCTCCTAAGAATAGAGTGTGCTAGCGGTGCTACTGCTAATTCTAGTCGTGCAACCATTGGTACACTCCCTTAGGCTCATTTGGGGCTACAACACTTTTATTACTTGATCAATTGATCTTTCTTATTTAACGTCTATTTTATAATGAGTCTAATAATGAATGTTCGACTTAATTATCATACACTTAATTAAGCGAAATAGCATCATTCAAATCCCTTTTTGTTTATCAATTTGAATGAACTTCTTATTTCTTTTGAGAAAGATAACTCATCAAACCTTTTCAACAGAGATTCAATCAAACAAAGAGATGGCATAATCATCAAAAGATTCAAGTACATTTTCTTTAGTCTATTAGGAGGATAAGGGAGAATGATTAATGAGAAAGTTGATAATTTGAATATTAAAAGAGGAGTTTTGACATGCATTTTCAAGAATCATGAAAGTTTGAATGCCAAAATATTATAAGTGAAATCAATGTCATCATCAAAATCACTTTTCGAGAAATCTAACGAAAACAATTTAACTAGTGTCCCTTAGTCTCAACAATAGTATGTTTTAGCATCGTTATTCAAGGTCTAAGGTTAATGTATAAACGATCAACATGTTTCAATCATTAAGCAATCAATGATCTTTTATTATTATTTGAGCTAGTGAGCTTGACTATGAGCATGCATCATCGAGGTATCACTTCTCGCTCCTGGCTTATAATTATAGACTTATCTATAAGAAAGGTTAGTTTTTAGGTACCCATTTGACTTGGGTGCCTTAAAAATTAATCTACCTAACTTATCATTTTGTATAGAATCCTTTACGGTTTCTTTAGGAACCCACATTAACTTGTGTTGACTATATTTCTTAAATGGACATTTATGAGCATAATATCCGAATTTACAACAAAAGTTGCATTTGGTGTAGGGTGAAACATGCAAGGTAGGGCCTTTAACAAAAATGGTTGACCTTTAGTGAGTGCTAATCACAAAGCCGATTCTATCTCTTCTATGAATGTGACCCTTATTGGCAAGGATTGTTGGGAAATCCACAAGGGGGGCGACATCTCATGCGCAGCAGAAGAACAAAAAACAAAACCCCAGATTTCCCATAGAAAGTTTCTGTCATCGTGCGAAGAATGGTGCGTCAAAAATAAATCCATGAAAACTGCATGTGTTAAAGAAAGATACCTAGGGAGATCGTATATCCTTGAATTCCTGTAGATCTGTGGGAGAGGATGAAGGAGGTCAAGCATCCTCCTCTCTAGTGGTATCCACATAGCAGGGATTGCAACGATGCACCTCTCTCTCTAGGGAGAGGCGAATAAGAGGTGGCTACCAAAAACCCTCAGCCTACAGAGCTTTGGTCCCCTCCTATTTATAGAGGCCCCCCCTGAAAAACCCTAATGGATCTTTTGCCCTATTGGGTATTGGATCTCCATCTAATTACCCAAGCCTCTTAGATTAGTGGGTTTCTATCCAATAATCTCTTATTAGCAATTATTGGATCTCATCTCAGGATCCAATAATTCAGGGGCTTAATGGATATCCAATAAGATAGGGGGTTCAGCGGATATCTCATATTCGAACCTCTACTCGTCGCAATACCTACCATATGTGTGTGACCCTCTAGGCCCAATATCGAGCTGGCCATGAGTCATACTTGTTAGAACTCCTTCTGACTCAGTGAATTATTATCTTCATAATAATTCACCCAACTCATCGACCGCGGATGTACTAGGTCACTACGCCGCGGCCCCTAGACGATACAGGAGAATCCAATCCTTTGAACCTATTTGTCCTCAGTTACCATGTATCTATAATCTCTCATCCATCTAATATCCCAGAGACCCTATACCGGGCATAGTGCTGTCAGGCCCATACGATATCTCCTCGAGTCTTGCTCTTGTCGGATTCTCCCAGAGAACTCTTTCTCTCTCAATCCGAATAACCTTGGTCAAGGATTTGTTCGAGCAAGAACACATGAGATATTCCTCTCATGATACCGAGAGCGGATGATCCTCTATTGATACTCAATAGCCCACGTAAGGTTGGCTACCACTCTCAATGGTCGGCTGTACTAGATATGGAACTTTCCAAACCTATAAGTCTGGTATCAAAGAGTGGAGTACTCAAACAGGACATCCTTGGTGTCTCAAGTCTAAGGACCAGATACACTACTGAGATTACGGAATCGTTGTTTGACATAAAGTATCAATAACCATCCAGCATTCCGTAGGTGGATCAATCCGTGAACTCATTCTCCAATGAGCACCTGCACTGTACCCTTAGTGTCTCCACATGAGTAGCTATGAGACCAGCTACCTCCATCATATGAACGGGTATATAGCACACCAGTCTATCTGGTTATCTCGATGTCCTTCTCGAGTAACCTATGACCAGGATAATTTAGGGTTTATGTTTAAATGTGAATCGGTCTCATTATCGTGATCTCATCGTGATCCGATTCCCATTGCACAGATCTAGGGACATCACAATATATATCTAGATAATGTGAGATAATGCCAATAATCATAAGAAAAGAAATTGACGTAGCGTGTTACAGGTGTAATCACTCATGTGATTGGCTTGTAGGACACCTATAACTAGCAAGGATCATGTTCAAGGATTTGCTACAAATCTTAAACTTTTTCAAAGTTTCATTTAGTAGCAAGTTTTCATTTTTAAGTGCCTCTAAGTATTCACACTTGGTGCATAGAGGTGACATATCATTGTCATGCTTAATTTTTAATTTTTCAAATTTACTATTTAGAAGGGCATGCTCTTTTTCAATAAATTATATTTTCTGCTAATTAATCTACATTCATCGAATAAATCATGAAAAGCACTCAATAATTCATCGAAAGATAAATTTGCATCAAAAGAACTACTTACCTCGTCGTCGATTACCATTAGCGTGAAGTTTGTAACCTCCTTGTTGTTTTGCTCCTCGTCTTCGGAAGCGCTCGAATCATCCTACGTAACCTTGAGTACTTTCTTCTTCTTTAGTTGTTTCTTCTTCACTTGGGGATATTTACTTTTGAAGTGTCCCATCTTCTTGCATTCGTAGCAAATGATTTATTCTTTCTTGAGTTCAATTTTATTTTTTGTATCATTTTAAGATTTGTTTTTTTTTATCAATTTTTTGAACTTTCTTGTTAAGAGTATCAAGTCATCATCATTATTCTAATCACTTGAGCTTTCTTTCAAGTGGTCTTATTGATTTCTTAGTGCCAAATGTTGGGAAGTCCATAAGGGGAGCGACATCACATGCACAGCGGAAGAACAGAAAACAAAACCCCAGATTTCCCGTATAAAGTTTCTGTCGTCGTGCGAAGATCAGTGCGTCAAAAACAAATTCACAAAACTGCACGTGTAAAAGAAGATACCTAGAGAGATCGTATATCCCTAAATTCCTGCAGATCTGTGGGAGAGAATGAAGGAGGTCAAGCGTCCTCCTCTCTAGCGGTATCCACACGACAGGGATTGCGACGATGCACCTCTCTCTCTAGGGAGAGGAGAACAAAAGGTGGCTACCAAAAGAAACCCTCAGCCTATAGAGCTTTGGTTCCCTCCTAACCCTTATGAATCTTTTGCCCTATTGGGTATTGGATCTCCATCCAATTACCCAAGTCTCTTAGATTAGTGGGTCTCTATCCAATAATCTCTTATTAGTAATTATTGGATCTCATCTCAGGATCCAATAATTCAGGGGCTTAATGGATATCCAATAAGATAGGGGGTTCAGCAGATATCTCATATCTGAACCTCTACTCGTTGCAACACCTACCATATGTGTGTGACCCTCTAGGCCCAATATCGAGCTGGCCGTGAGTCATACTTGTCAGAACTCCTTCTGACATAGTGAATTATTATCTCTATAATAATTCACCCAACTTATCGATTACGGACGTACCAGGCCACTACGCCGCAGCCCCTAGACGATACAGGGGAATCCAATTCTTTGGACCTATATGTCCTTAGTTACCATGTATCTATAATCTCTCATCTATCTAATATCCCAGAGACCTTATACCGGGCATGGTGCTGTCAAGCCCATACGATCTCTCCTCGAGTCTTGCTCTTGTCGAATTCTCCCGGAGAACACTTTCTCTCTCAGTCCGAATAACCTTGGCCAAGGATTTGTTTGAGCAAGAACACTTGAGATATTCCTCTCATGATACTGAGAGCGGATGATCCTCTATTGACACTCAATAGCTCTCGTAAGGTTGGCTACCACTCCCAATGACCTATTTGTATTAGATTTGGAACTTTCCAAACCTATAAGTCAGTATCAAAGAGTGGAGTACTCACAGACATCCTTGTGTCTCAAGTCTAAGGACCAGATACACTACTAGGACTACGGAATCGTTGTCGACGTGAGGTATCAATAACCATCCAAAGATTCCGTATGCGGATCAGTCAGTGAACTCATTCCCCAATGAGCACCTGCACTGTACCCTTAGTGTCCCCACACGAGTAACTATGAGACCAGCCACCTCCATTATATGGACGGGTATACAGCACACCAATCTATCCGGTTATCTCGATGTCCTTCTCGAGTAACCTATGATCAGGATAATTTAGGGTCTATGTTTAAAGATGAATCAATCTTATTATCGTGATCTCATCATGATCCAATTCCCATTGCACAGATCCAAGAACATCACAATATATGCAACACGCAAGATAAAGTGATAAAACGCCTAATAATACGTAAAGAGAAAAAGTGCATATCAAGTCACAAGTGCCATCACTCATGTGATTCGCTTGCAGGGCACATATGACTAACACCAAATCCTTCCTATTCTTTGAAAGGTTGTTCTCAAGTTCTTTATACGCATTGCATGTCATTTTGTAGATCTTTAGAGACCCGATAAGTTCTTCGAGCGAGAAATTACTCAAATCATTAGCCTATTGAATGGTCGTTACTTTAGGACCCTAACTCTTTGGAAGGGATCTTAATATTTTATTAATAAGTTTAAAGTTAGAAAAACTTTTACCAAAAGCTCTTAGACCATTAAGACATCCATAAACTGGGTGTACATGTCTTCAATGGTCTCACTTGGTTTTATGCAAAATAATTCGTAACTATGAATTAAAAGGTTTATTTTAGACTCCTTTACTCTACTAGTGCCTTCGTGTATGATTTCAAGTGTATGCCAAATGTCAAAAGTCGTTTCACAAATAGAAACTTGATTGAATTCATTCATATCTAAAGCGCAAAATAAGGCATTCATAGCCTTGGCATTTAAAGAGAAAGTCTTCTTCTCTAACTCATTCCAATCGTTCATTGGAAGAAAATACTATTGAAAATCATTTTTCGATAATGTTCTATAACTCAAAATTCATAAAAATTAGAAAAATCCTCATCCTGATTTTTCAATACGTGTAATCCGTCCCATTGAATATGGGTAGACGTGTGATTGAATGACCCTCTGGATTATCAGCAAATATCATCTCTCTTGGGTTTCAAACCAAAATGAGAGTGACCTTGCTCTGATACCAATTATTAGGATCAAGTTCGACACTAAGAGGAGAGGGGGGGTGAATTAGTATAGCGGTTAAAAACGTCAGATTTTGAAAAAATCATTTTGGTGAGAAGTTTCGTTTAATAAAAACATATTTCGGCAAAGACGTTTAACTTTGATTATGTTCACAAGTGGGTTGAGAAGAAGTAGGGTAGTTGTAGTTAAGTAAATAAGATAAGTAGTAAAAGAAAAGTGCACAGTAAAAAGAGAACACACCAATTTATAGTTGTTCGGTCGTCCAATCTATGTCCACTCCCGATACCTCCTCCAATGAGGTCATCGGCTTCCACTATTGATCTTTCTTCAAATGCAAAGATCAATCGCCCATTTGTATAACTCTTTACAGGTTGCTCACTCTCTTTATACAAGTTTCTAACACTTGGAATCGGTAGAGGTGAACTCTCAAAGTTTACAAGCGATTTTATTATAGTCTTAGTTTTTTTTGTTCACTTCTCTATATACAACAAGTTAAAAAGTAAGAGATATTTATAGGCCTCAATTGGCTTCAAAAATAGAGCAAAAAAAGGTCTCATCTTAGATTTCTGGAGTATTAGCGATACCACCACCTGTCCTGACGGTACCATCACTTGTGGACTCTAACACTGGGCGATACCACCGCCTAATCTGACGATACTACCGACAGAGAGTCTCAATTACTAGAACTGGACAATACTACTATCTAGTCTGGCAATACCATCGTTTGGCAGTTATTAACTATCGACGGTACCACCACCCAAACACTTGGGAGACTGAGCCTTGGGCAGTTCCATCGCTGGACAGGGTTCAGCAACATTGTTTGGGTCAACAATCCGGCCCAAAATAGTTCGGATTCATGCCCAGTTGGCCCCTAACAATGTTAGTGACATTACCTCTCAAATCTAACTCTAATTATACCCTAACTATAATATTTAAGGTATATACTAAAGTAAGTCTGGTAGGTCAAAAATTTCTTCTAACGAGCTTCTGATGATCTTCCGACGGACTTCCGATGAACTCTTGGTGATCTTCCAGCAGACTCCCGGCAACCTCTTGAACTCTCGATGATCTTCTTGGCGAGCTCCGATCTTCTCAACGAACTTTCGACATATATTTCGGCAAGTACCTGATGAACTCTCGATAAATTCCGACAACACTCTCGACGAACTTTCGAACTCCTGACGAACTCTCGGACTCCCAACGAATCATTTGATCTTTAATTCTTGCATTATATTAGCTTTTATACCTTGTTTGCTATCATAATTAATTCTACATACTTTTCTTAATATATAGATTAGATCAATAATTTATTAATTGATTTCATCATCAATTAATTCTCATACTAAAGGCCTAAATATGACTAAGATCCTAATATTATTGAGGGGGATGAGTCTTAGCATAGATAGAATCTTTCAACAATGGGAACCTTAACCGCTGTGATAATAGATCCATTAAAGAAGGTTCAATATGATAATAATAAGCTAATTAGTTGATCACAAAACATATTAGTTTAGCACTTCAACGTAGAAACTTATGAAATTTATCTCCAACCTCCTCTCTACATTGATTAATGTTCATATGTAAAGGTATAGGAAAAACATGACTCTCAAAAATAATCGAGATGATATTTTTCATAAGATATGACTATACAGATTCCAAATAAAGATATGGGCTATTCTTAAATTCTCTCATGTATAAACAAGATATTTATGCAGGGCAATTAACGTGCAAACCTGTAATGACGTATTTTATACTGTGTGTGAGTTAGTTGAAGTTTGGATAAAAAAAACATAGTTGAAGACCTAGTTCATTTTGTTTTCTTTATATGAATACTTCACTAAATGAGTTTAGTCTTTCATAAGATATTTTGTTGATCATATAGTAAAAACACTACAGTAGTAAATTTTATTTTGTTCTTCATTTTATTATTTATATTTATTTTAAAGTAATTTATATTTTTGTAGGGATTGTTGAAGCATTAAATGAGAAAAATATAAATTATATGTTTATTCTCACTTTTACCATTTTCTTTTCAAAATAATGGAATGATCCTACCTTTTATTATTGTGTACGTATGTACACAAACGCGTGTGCATTGATTGTATGGCGTTTTAGCTCATTATCGCCACGTGACGCACTCGTGGGTTGCCATATGACAATCCCGGATTGGCTAGAAAATCTTTAAAGACTCCCTTTTCACATCTTCTCAACACAACTCAATTCTATTACTTTCTCACCTCTTTTCTAAGCTATCTCTTCCATTGTTTTATTTGATTCGATTGTTCTACCAGTGCTCAAGTATTTCTCCAAGACGTGCGTGCAAGAGAATTTACAACTTGATTATATCCTGGGTAATATTCCTTCACAAATGTTAATGTTAGATGGAGGGACTATATTTAGGATAGCAATCATGCACCTTTGGATTTCATTTTCTAACTTTTATTTCATTTTATGATGTTTTACCTATGTTTGTTTTAATCGAAGGTCAAATATCATTATTCTTGTTTTAACATACTTTGTATATATTTTTTTCTTGATTAAAGAAAGAATTTATGTTGTGATTCAAGTTTAGAAATAGAAACAGAGCTCACTATGTTTCACCTTGGAAGTCTAGTCTTTAAAAGAGAACATTATGATTGTTGGAGTAGTTGTGTGCGAACTATATGCATCTCCGAAGATTTTGGGATGTGGTTGAAGATTTGTATAAAGAACCATCATAAAATCACGAGGATAAAGAAGAATGGATATCAACAAAAAGAAAAGTAACACAAGGAAAATATTAAGAGGGTCACAGGTGCTCTTATCATATATTCAACAATGAGTGAGTAGATCCATATATTTACGAATTTTCAATAAGAAAAAGGCAAAACAAGCATGAAATATCTTGAGAGAAGGGTTTCGACAACGTGATTGTTAAGGTATGACAATTACTTGGGAGAGAGCTTGACAACATGACAATAAAGGACTGTTAAGGTATTCAAGAGTTTCTTACCAAAGTCATTGAAATTATCAATCGAATTAGATATATTGAGATATTATTGAAGAAAAAATAATTATTTGCAAAGTTCTTAGATAGAAGTCTTCCCCTACTAAGTATGATGATGTTGTAGCAGCAACAGAAATCAAAGAATCTATCCACTTTTTCTTTTCTTGAATTGATGAGTTTTCTTCAATACACGAGGAAAGAATGAACAAATCTTCTTCCAATCAATCTGTTGTGCAAGCATTTCAGTCCAAATTGAATATTTCAGAGAAGAATCCAAAATAAAACTTCAAAAAGGGAAGAGGACAAGGCAACCAAAGTTGTCAAAAGAAACAATATTAGAAGAAAAAAAAAAGATTCAAATTCAGGTTGCAGAATTTGTAGAAAGACCAATCATGAAACAAAAGATTACAAATTCAAATGCAAGAGCAGCAGAATTCTCAACCATTCTAAAACAGATTATTAGTATTAATAGAAGAATAAAAAGGAAAAAAAAAATCCAACTTCACCAAAAATGAAACTAAACAACTCTTCTCTTCTATATATGTTCAATAAGAATCACAATATATTTGTATTTGGGCAGTGGTTACTTCAATCATATGATGCGGAATCAAGAGATTTTTATTAACCCTGATCACAACTTTACTACTCAAGTGAAACTTGAAGATGGAAAGCAAGTTTTGAAGGCAAAGAGACCATTGTTGTTTAATAAAACTTTTATAAGTGATTGGTCAACTCTTAATCTTTTAAGCATTGGTCAAATCATACAAAAAGACTAACCTTATATTTAATAATGATCGATATAAAATTTGATAAGAAAAATAATTCTACTTTAGCAACTGTTTCTATAAGTTCAAACAAGATTTTCCCTCTTATTATGCCAATGGAGGAAATAACTTTCAAAATTAAAAATATTGATATGATCACTTTATGACACTTGAGATATGGTCATCTTAATGCCAAGGGTCTACAATTGCTCAAGCAAAAGGATATGATAATTGGACTTCCTCATCTTGAAGCAAGAAAACAAGTTTGTGAAGGTTGTATTTATGTAAAGATCCATATACTTTCATTTCCTAAAACTTAATGGAGAGTTCAATCACCACTTGAACTTATTGATGCTGATATATGTGGTCATTCTAAAACTCTTTCAATCAATAACAAAAGATATTTCAGTCTCTTTGTTGATGATTTTACTAAGATGATGTGGGTATATTTTTTGCATAATAAGCTTTTTCTATATTTCTTTAATTCAAGACTCTTGTGGAGAAGTAAAATAAATTTTAAATCAAATCTTTAAGAAAATATCATGGTCGAGAGTTCATCCACTATTACACGAAGAATGAGATTCAAAGGCAACTTACTGTTAGTAGCAAAAATGAAAAATCAAACCATTATGGAGATGACACAAAGCATGCTAAAAGATAAAAGTTTACTTAATACTTTTTAGGCAGAAATTATTCATACAACATTCTATATGCTGAATAGATCTTAAGTCTGGTAGTAACAGAACTCGAATATTAAGCTTGTTATAAAAGGAAACTAGTGATTGGTCATCTTAAAGTATTTGGTAGCATTGCATAAGCACATATTTCATCTCAAAATAAGGATAAATTTGATGACAAAGGTGAGAAACTATTCTTTGTTGGATATAGTGATGAATTTAAAGGCTACAGGTTGTTCAATCCAAAGACTAATAAGAGATGTCATTTTTTATGAGGCTGTAGACTGGAATTAGAAAGAAAAGTCAGCAGATATACCAATTACGCAAGAGCTATTAGACCCTTATTCAAGTCAAAAGGAACAACCACAGCGACCAACACTAATCCTTCAAGCTCTTTAGAATTAGGTTCTTTAAGCCAAGAAAATTAATATTATGATTCAGATTTTTCCTCCAAGAAACGTTTGTTCTTTAGTAGATCCCCATGAATCATGTGAAGTTACATTCTTAGTTTGAGAACCTCACAATTTTATAGAAGCTATCAAAGAGAAAGAGTGGCAGAAGGCAATGGGTGTTGAAATAACATCAATGGAAAAGAACAAAACTTGAGATATTGTCAATTTGCTAAAAGGAAAGGATGTCATTTGATTCAAGTGGGTTTATAAGACAAAGTTCAACGAATATAATATATTTTAAAAACATAAGGCAAGAATAGTTGTAAAAAGTTATTCATATCAATTGTGAATAGATTGCAATGAAACTTTTGCTCTAGTTATAAGGATAGAATCCATATGAACATTCTTGCATTGACAGCTCAATTGGAGTTAAAAGTATCCTCAGTAGATGTAAAATCAATTTTTCTTAATGATAATCTTAAAGAAGAGATATATGCAGAACAACCTCGAGACTATGAAGTCAAAGATGAAGGAAATAAATTTTATAAACTCTCCAAAGTCATATAAAACAAGCTCCAAGAGTTTAAAATAATAATATCAATTTATATTAAATATTTTGACTTAAAAAAATTATATTGAGCTTTTACCTCCTCGCTTCCCTTCCCCCTCCCTCGCCACCTGCCTTCCCCACCACCTCTGTGCAGCACCGCCCATGGGCAGTAGCCTTCGATGAGGAGGTAGTTGTTTTCACCGCCGACACTCTCGCCAGCGGGTAGAGCAAAGACGGAGGCAGCAAGCGAAGGCAGCGGTGTCCGGAGGTGGGGAGGCGATGATCTACAATGGGACAATAGTGGGGGTGGCACCACCAAAGATAGGGAGTGTTGGGATTGGAGGAACAAGGAAACAATAAAAAACAGAATACTACGACGCAATCAAGAGAGAATACTTTCAATCTAGAAAACCGATGTAGTATTAGAAACAAGAGGAATGATATTGAACGCTTACAATTATTTTCTCAAATACTCACTCTATCTTTGCTTCATGAACTATGGTCCTATTTATAGGACCTAGTGGTAACAACCACTCTCCATCGTATCACCCATGATAGAGTTAGTTATTGAAACCATCCTAACTACTTAGATTATGATGAATATTTAGATAACTACTATGAACCACCTAGATCATGATGAATATCTAGATAACTACTATGAATCAATTCTTAACACTCCCCCTTGATTCATAGTTACATACACCAATTTAAGACATAAAATAAATATGTTTTTGAACTGGAAGCGACTTGGTGAGTATATCCGCAACTTATTCATCTGTGCCACAATACTTCATTGCTATGGCTCCACTTGCTACAAGATCACGGATTAAATGACAGCATATCTCTATATGCTTCGTTTTTCTATGAAATGTTGGATTTTTTGTCATTGTAATTGTATCTTTATTGTCACAAAATATTTCCGTTGCTTCCTTTTCCTTTGGTAGATTCATTAGCTCCTAGGTTTCATTCTTCTCAATTGACTTGATTTCCTTCTTCATTTCTTTTCTCCATTCCTCTTTTTCAACTGCTTCCTCTAAAGTTGTAGGATTTGAAATAAATAAAGCAAATGTTGAATCATAAATTTCTATTAGTGATCTGAAATTTCCTGGAGGGGATTCATCTGAGGAATCAGAATTTAAACTGCTACTGGGTGAGGCTGACAATGAATTTATTGGAGCAGGATTTGTTACTTGATTCTGTGGAGTGTCTACTTCTATCGGAATCTGAGTTTGTGTTTCACCTTCTTTTGACTCCCAATGCCAACTTGCCCTTTCATCAAACACAACATTTCTGTTAATAATAACTTTGCCACTAATAGGATTATATAATCGATATGCTTTGGATTGTAAGAAATAACCAATGAAAATATATTTTTCAGATTTTTCATCAAGCTTGTGGTGATTTTGTGAATTTACCAAAGCATAAGCAATACTACCAAAAATTCTTAGATGGTTTACACTTAGTTTTATACCATACCAAGCCTCAAAGGGAGTTCGATTCATAACAGCCTTAGTTGGTGAAATATTCAATAAATAAACTGTTGTTGCAACTGCTTCTGCCCAAAACTGATTTAGAAGATGCTTTTCTTTAAGCAAACTTCTTGCCATTTCAACGACTGTTCGATTTTTATGTTCAACTACACCATTTTGTTCCGATGAATAAGGTGCTGTTAATTCCCTGTGAATACCATTTTCTTCACAAAAAGAATTAAACTCATTAGATAGAAATTCACTACCTCTATTTGTTGGAAGTGTCTTTATGCATCTACCACTTTGTCTTTCTACAAGTGCCTTGAATTTTTGAAAATTATCAAATATTTCATATTTCATTTCTAGAAAATATACCTAACTCATGTGACTATAATCATCAGTAAATAATAAAAAATATCGATCTCCACCAAACGATTTTGTATTCATAGGTCCACATAAATCAGCATAAATTAATTCAAGACAATCAGATGCTCTCCATGCTTTTCCAACAGGGAAATGGTTTTTTACTTTGTTTGCCATAAATGCATCCTTCACATACATCAAGTGTATTAATTTTTGACAATTCAAAAACCATTTCTTTTTGCTTTAACAGCCTTAAGCCCTTAATGTTAAGGTATCCATATCTTAAATGCCACAACTTAGACTCATTCTTTTGAGTTGCAACTAGAGCATGCTTTTCGATATTTGAAACATCAAGTGGAAACATCTTATTTTGCGTCATGCAAACCTTTACCATAATCAAATCAAATTTTTTATCTTTAATGGTGCATGAACCATCATCAAATATAACTGAATATCCATGATCTATAAGTTGTCCAATACTCAACAAGTTATGTAATAAACTAGGAACAAAGAAAACATTATCAAGGTATTTTACCTTTCCTTGACTTGTTTTCACCTCAATTATTCCTTTTCCTTCTACTTAGATTTGCTTGTTATCTCCAAGTCTAACATTCAACTTATGAGTTTCATCAATATCTCTAAATATTGATCTTATACCTGACATATGATTAGAACATCCACTATCTAAAAACCAAATATCATTTGAGATATCATTAACATGTGAATGAGTCACAAACAACTTACTATTGTCTTCATTTTCCTCCACATAGCTTGCTTGCTTTTCTCTTTTCCAGCAATCTGCTTTAATGTGATCAAACATTTTATAATAGTGGCATTGAATTCTATTCTTATAGTTTTTCTGATCATAATTTGATTGTTTTTATTCATCATGCCCATCAAAATGTCCTCTTCCTCTTTCATTTCCTCTACCACGAAATCCTCCTCTGTCACGTCCTCTTCCTGTTGAATTTTTGTCTTCTTTTTAAGTAGAAGACTCCCCCTTAATCTGAAATTCTTTTTTTTCACTTTTCTCAAATGACCTGTTCAACCTTGCTTCGTGTGCTTGCAAGGAACCCGTTAGTTCATCAAATGAATATGTAGATAGATCTTTTGACTCCTCAATTACGGCAATAACATGATCAAATTTCAGAGTTAAACTTCTCAAAACTTTTGCAACAATTATATAATCATGAAGATGTTCACCATAAGATTTCATTTGACTAACAATTTCAATCACTCGAGAAAGAAAATCTTACACCGATTCATTGCTTTTCATAAACAAAATTTTAAATTCACGACAAAGGGTTTGAAGCTTTACCGTAATCACCCTTGATGAGCCTTAAAATTCATTTTGAAGTATCAACCAAGCTTGCTTTGAGGTTGTCGCTGCTACAATTCTTAAGAATATTGTCTCATTTATAGCTTGTTGAATGAAGAACAATGTCTTTGAGTCCTTCTTGCTATTCTCTCTCAGTCTGGTTTCTTCATTTGGATCTGTATATCCATACTCTATTAAGTCCCAAAGATCTTGAGACTTGAATAGAGTCTTCATCTTGATACTCCAAAATTCATAGCTTTTGTCCGAGAAGATGGGAATAAGGGGTTGAGACATGGAATTGTCATTAAAAGTCATAATGCTCAGTTCAGATTGAAACAAGGCTCTGATACCATAAATGTTAGGATTGGAGGAGCAAGGAAATAATAAAAAATAGAATACTAAGACGCAATTAAGAGAGAATACTTTCAATCTAGAAAATTGATATAGTATTAAAAACAAGAGGAACGATATTGAACACTTACAATTATTTTCTCAAATGCTCACTCTACCTTTGCTTCATGAATTATGGTCCTATTTATATGACCTGGTGGTAACAACCACTCTCCATCATATCATCCATGATAAAGTTAGTTATTGAAACCATCTTAACCACCTAGATCATGATGAATATTTAGATAACTACTATAAATCACTTAGATCATGATGAATATCTAGATAATTACTATGAATCAATTTTTAAGAGGGAGGGCGGTGGTGGCAGTAATGCAAGGGGAGTGAAGCGCACAAGAGAGGCGGAAGGGGGCGCAACTGCTGTGCGCATTACTGGAGAGCGCAAAGGCAACGTGCTGCAAAGGATGGGGAAGAGGGGCAGCACTGCTGCGGACTCCGCCACCCCCGCTCTACATGCACTGCTCAAGCGACAGAGGAGGACGAGAAGGCTATCGCCTGCGGGCGGCACTACACAAAGGCAGCGTAGAAGGGCCAGCAGTGCGGGACGAGGGAGAGGAGGAGGAGGAAGAAAAGGGGGAAGGGAGGAGGCGACGAGCCACGCCACTCACTGTGGGAGCAGGGGTCAGCGACGATCTAAGAAGGTTATTGGGAGAGAGAATAGGTGTTTTTATCAAATCAATAAAAAGCGATGCCCTATGTAAAAACTAATTAGGGTTTTACTATTAAAGATTTTTTAAAATAAGATGCTCATTTATATTTATACAAAAATAATTTTGAAAAAAAAATTCAAGTGAACCGTCACTTTGTGTGTGATGGAACATCGAACCTTTTTATTATGTTTTTTTATTAATAATCTTATTTATATGGACACAAATATTAGTGAAGGAATTGAAACAAAATATGATGAAAGAATTATAAATGATAGATTTAAAAATAATATTTTTTAGAATTTAAATAAAACAATCCAAGGGTGAGATTTTCATTTCTCACGAGAAATATATATCTGAAGATCTTCTGAAAAAATTTCAAATAAATAAATACAAATAAGTTTTTACTCTCATGATCTGTAAATAAAAGCAAATGAAAGAAACGGAAACTTATAGAGCAGCCTTGTTAGTTCCCTGATTTATCCTACAAATATAAGATGAAATATTTTACACGCTGTGAGTATGATCTCATGATCTCAAGATTTATAAATGATCTTAACAAATTACATTATGTGATGATTAGAAGAATTATAAGATATCTTTAAGTAAGAATTAAAACATCACAAATTGATTGGTTACACAAATAGTGATTGAACTATTTCTGTAAAAGATAAAAAGTACTATGAGTAACTCTTCCCTCGTAGTACTTAAGTAGATAGATCTTTTGACTCCTCAATTACGGCAACAACATAATCAAATTTCAGAGTTAAACTTCTCAAAACTTTTGCAACAATTATATGATCATGAAGATGTTCACCATAAGATTTCATTTGACTAACAATTTCAGTCACTCGAGAAAGAAAATCTTGCATCGATTCATTGCTTTTCATAAACAAAATTTCAAACTCACGACGAAGGGTTTGAAGCTTTACTGTAATCACCCTCGATGAGCCTTGAAATTCGTTTTGAAGTATCAACCAAGCTTGCTTTGAGGTTGTCGCTGCTATATTTCTTGAGAATATTGTCTCATTTATAGCTTGTTGAATGAAGAACAATGTCTTTGAATCCTTCTTTATATTCTCCCTCAGTCTGGTTTCTTCATCTGGATCTGTTTATCCATACTCTATTAAGTCCCAAAGATCTTGAGACTTGAATAGAGTCTTCATCTTGATACTCCAAAATTCATAGATTTTGCCCGAAAAGATGGGAATAAGGGGTTGAGACATGAAATTGTCATTAAAAGTCATAATGCTCACTTCAGATTGAAATAAGGCTCTGATACCATAAATGTTGGGATTGGAGGAGCAAGAAAATAATAAAAAATAGAATACTACGATGCAATCAAGAGAGAGTACTTTCAATCTAGAAAACTGATATAGTATTAAAAATAAAAGGAACGATATTGAACACTTACAATTATTTTCTCAAATGCTCACTCTACCTTTGCTTCATGAATTATGGTCCTATTTATATGACCTAGTGGTAACAACCACTCTCCATCATATCATCCATGATAAAGTTAGTTATTGAAACCATCTTAACCACCTAGATCATGATGAATATTTAGATAACTACTATAAATCACTTAGATCATGATGAATATCTAGATAATTACTATGAATCAATTTTTAAGAGGGAGGACGGTGGTGGCAGTAATGCAAGGGGAGTGAAGCGCACAAGAGAGGCGGAAGGGGGCGCAACTGCTATGCGCATTACTGGAGAGCGCAAAGGCAACGTGCTGCAAAGGATGGGGAAGAGGGGATCGCTGCGGACTCCGCCACCCCGCTCTACATGCACTGCTCAAGCGGCAGAGGAGGGCGAGAAGGCTATCGCATGGGCGGCACTACACAAAGGCAACGTAGAAGGGCCAGCACGGTGGACGAGGAGAGAGAGGAGGAGGAAGAAAAGGGGGAAGGGAGGAGGCAACGAGCCACGCCGCTCACTATGGGAGTAGGGGTCAGCGACGATCGAAGAAGGTTATTGGGAGAGAGAAGAGGTGTTTTTATCAAATCAATAAAAAGCGATGCCCTATGTAAAAACTAATTAGGGTTTTACTATTAAAGATTTTTTAAAATAAGATGCTCATTTATATTTATACAAAAATAATTTTGAAAAAAAAATTCAAGTGAACCGTCACTTTGTGTGTGATGGAACATCGAACCTTTTTATTATGTTTTTTTATTAATAATCTTATTTATATGGACACAAATATTAGTGAAGGAATTGAAACAAAATATGATGAAAGAATTATAAATGATAGATTTAAAAATAATATTTTTTAGAATTTAAATAAAACAATCCAAGGGTGAGATTTTCATTTCTCACGAGAAATATATATCTGAAGATCTTCTGAAAAAATTTCAAATAAATAAATACAAATGAGTTTTTACTCTCATGACTGTAAATAAAAAGCAACAGTAAAACGGAAACTTATAGAGCAGCCTCGTTAGTTCCCTGATTTATCCTACAAATATAAGATGAAATATTTTACACGCTGTGAGTAGGATCTCATGATCTCAAGATTTATAAATGATCTTAACAAATTACATTATGTGATGATTAGAAGAATTATAAGATATCTTTAAGTAAGAATTAAAACATCAAATATGAAAAAGAGAGAACAAATTGATTGGTTACACAAATAGTGATTGAACTATTTCTGTAAAAGATAAAAAGTACTATGAGTAACTCTTCAACTTAAGTACAACTGCTTAAAGAAGCAAAAATCAATGCCTAAGATATACTTTACAGTACAGCTGCACAATATCTGCATGGCTAAATGGGAATAGCGATGGAAGGGGAGGGGCCGGTGACAGCAGCAGGACGCCGGCACCTTGCATGCATGTCCGAGGGAAAGCGAAAGGAGCCCCGCGGAGTGATGCCAAGCGACATGTCAACGTTGTGATGACAAGAGCAAGATGGAGATGGTTCTCGCAGGCTTGTGCTCGCGAAGAAGCACCTCGGACCTTCTTGTGCACGACGGCTGTCCTATCGCCACCGCCGAGGCAGCAACTCACATCGTGATGATGGATGAGAAGGCAACACACATCACGGTGAGCAGCTCAAACATACTACGAAGCAACTCAATGAACCAACCCACAAGCTAGTAGTATGCGTGGCGCTCGACATCACCCTGTTGGCTTCCCCACTTGAAACTGCGTGCCCACCAGCACCAATAAAGCTTATACATCACCTCCACATCCTACTCCTTTTGTCATGTTATCGGACATGTCAAAATAAAAAGAAATGCATATTATTAAAATAATAGTATCAAGTTGCAAGTTACACAGCCTTCTATCTGTAAATTATTAACATGGATGGCTAGCTGCCCTATTATACAGGTCATTTTATACGTAGTTAACTATCCTTAAAAGCTTGACCTCCACTAGATCGACCCTTCCTAGTAGCATATGGTCCGAATCAGTCTTCTTGCAGCCCAATCCATTAATTGAGGAGCTAATAATGCATCCTTAGTGATGTGGAAGACCTAATCGTCCATCACCAATAATTGCAACATCCAAACCCGTTGACTTTTGGCGACACAAAGACTGCTTTGCTAAAGATTATAGAGATAAAAGAATGAGTTAAGACCTCGTTAATGCTAACGTATATCTCCATTCCCACGCCACACTCCCCTTCCATTTATATCTCAACGAGTCAATGACGCTTCCTCCGTGCCGCTTTCCCTTCTGTGTATGTCGTGTCAGACATGGGGACTCCCGTAGCCGCCTCCCAATGCGCCTGCCTCCGGCAGACCTACGGAGAGCCGCTCTGCCGGTGACTAGCGGCCGAGATCCTGGGAATGATCGTTGCGGCGGGCGGGCGCAGGAGGGGGGAGATCAGACCTCTGCTAGCTTCGCGGTTGTGATCTTGTTTGGCGATGGGAGAGAGAAGGGGGCGGTTCTGGTGTGCGGCGGCTGCTGTGCTGGTGCTCTCGTTTGCTGCGGCGGAGGGGGGACGGCAGCACGCGTACGCGGCGATGATGTACATGGGGACGCCGAGGGACTATGAGTTCTACGTGGCGACGAGGGTGATGATGCGGTCGCTGGCGAGGCTCGGCGCTGACGCCGACCTCGTCGTCATTGCCTCCGCCGACGTCCCCTTCCACTGGGTCCAAACCCTGTATGCTTCTCTCCTCTTCTCTCCGCATCTCTACTTCCTTTCTACCTATATTTCTTCTCCTTTTTTTTCTATTTTAATGAAAGAATGAATCACGGCTGCAAAATACCGATCCAACGGCTCAGAATAGATGTCCGGGTGAACTCTTTTTCTTTTGGACGAACTGGATATTCTTCTTGCTTCCTTCGCTTGCTGGTAACCCGATCGAAGTCACGACTTCAACATCCGACACGCTACATCATCCATTTGGGACTAAGTCGTAGCGTAAGCCGGAACACCAAGGTTCTTGACTTGACTTGCCATCCTTTGACCCCTCATAAATAGACGCGTTGACTTCTTGTTTGTGATGCTTCTAACGCTTCTCGTTCTCAAAATTAACCAAATTGGCAGGCCGAACACGAGAAATCTGTGCCCTGCGATTTCTTACACTGCTCTAAAAATGTCGATGGTCATCATTAACAGGAAAGAGGAGGACGGGGTGAAGGTGGTCACTGTTGAGAACTTGAAGAACCCATACGAAGGGCAGGGCAACTTCAACCCCAGATTCAAGCTGACGATGAACAAGCTGTACGCGTGGACCTTAGCATCCTATGACCGAGTTGTGATGCTCGACTCCGACAACCTCTTCCTCCATCGCACCGACGAGCTCTTCCAGTGCGGCGACTTCTGTGCTGCCTTCATTAACCCTTGCGTCTTCCATACTGGTCTCTTTGTCCTTCGGGTACTATATCTGTGACACCACAAAAGCTTTACCTGAGAAATCTTACTACCAGGTTTTGCAGCAATGCTTGTGAGCATTAGATACACGAGAAAGGAAGAAGAATCATTTCTGATCTCTCCTTTCTTTACATGGTTTGCAGCCTTCAATGGCTGTCTTCAAGGACATGCTTCATGAGCTAGAAATCGGACGTGAGAACCCGGATGGTGCAGACCAGGGGTTCCTGGTGAGCTACTTTCCCGACTTGCTCGATCGGCCAATGTTCCATCCACCCGCCAATGGTACCAAGCTTGAGGGAACCTATCGCCTCCCTTTGGGATACCAGATGGATGCTTCTTACTACTGTGAGTATGATCAGTAACACACCCCTTGTGTTCCAAGTCTTTGTAGCTGAAGAATGCAGATGCTTATCGGCTTAGATGATGGGATCTCTTCCGTGGTTTCTGTTCCAGACTTGAAGTTTCGTTGGAACGTACCATGTGGACCAAATAGCGTCATCACCTTCCCTAGTTGTCCATGGTTAAAACCTTGGTACTGGTGGTCTTGGCCAGTGCTACCACTTGGCCTTCAGTGGCATGAGCAACGACGCACAAATCTTGGGTAAGCAAACCTCAGCGATCTCTCTCTCTCTCTCTCTCTCTCTCTCTCTCTCTCTCTCTCTCTCTCTCTCTCTCTCTCTCTCTCTCTCTCTCTCTCTCTCTCTCTCTCTCTCTCTCTCTCTAGATGGATAGATAGATATATAGACAGACAGATCGATAGATAGCGATAGATAGATTGATTGATTGATTGATAGATAGATAGGTAGTCCTGGATGTGACACCTTCTTTTGCTCGACGAGCAGATACAGCGCAGAGGCGCCGGCGATTCTGATTCAGGCCGTGATGTATCTGGGGATCGCGGTGATCACCCGGTTGGCACGGCCTAGCAGAGTGAAGCTGTGCTACAACCGGCGTCCAGAGAAGAGCATCCCCTTCGTGCACGCCATTCTGAAGGTGGCTGCACTCTGGGCCATGTTTGCAGCACACACCATCCCGTTCTTTCTCATCCCGCGAACGGTGCATCCACTTCTCGGCTGGTCCCTCTACCTGCTCAGAGCAGCTGCACTTAGTACGGTTGTGATCTCTGTCTTCCTACTTCCACCTCTTCCGGTCCTCACACTGCTGCTGGGGATTCTGGGTTCCCTGTTTGTGATGGCATTGCCTTGGTATTCCGATGGCGTCGTCAGGGCTCTTGCGGTGTTTGGATACGCCTTCTGCTGTGCTCCAGTTGTGTGGGCTTCACTGGCCAAAGTGCTGTGCGCCTTGCACAGTCTACACGAACGGGAAACCTTCTTCCCTAGACTGGGAGAATCCACACCACTGTCGGACTCCAGCAAGCTGTATTAATCTGCAGGCATATCTGCACAATCTCATTCATTTTGCTTGGTGTTATTATTTACTCAATTTGATGGCCAGAAATCGCTCTTTCATGACTATTCACTGAGACAAAATTCATGGGGTATCCAAATATGTTCTTCCTGTTCATCTGCCTGCCTGTCTCAGTGCATGGAGCAGAGAGAGAGACTGATTCCGAATCTATTTTGGAATTTGATGTTTTATGGTGAGATTATCTCACTTTTCTTCTAAAGAGAATGTGGATTGTTCCAACTTCGAGTCTTTGTTGTCTGCTTCAGCACTCTTGACTTGTTCATACTATCCTCCTGCTTACAAGATACTTTATGATTTCACCTAGGAATGTAGTCCACAAGATGAGAATATGATGTAGATTTAACCTAACGACTCAGTCTTTTGGATGATTATGATGTCCATTTGTTATGTTGATTCCTTTTCAGATAGCTACACTCATAAGAAGGCAGTATGTGAGATGTGAAAACCTCAAACTTTTAAGACATTTCACATCTGGATCACTGACTACCAATCTTCTTAATGGTAATCACAACATTAAACATTTCATGTGCCTCTTCTTATATGTTCTCCAACACTCAGTTAAGAGTTCTCCCCTTCTAATGTAGAACAGTATCACAGTAGCAGAACTGTAAAGAATTGCTATCTCTTTTGAGTTCCAACCCTTGGGAAACCTTTACCTGTATGTGCATCTGGTGCCTTTAGGTCTTCGACTCACAAACACATCATGAATGCAGTTACTTAAGGCATTGCTACTTGTGCTATATTCCTCTTGAAATAAATTGGATCTGTCCAAGTTTGTAGAGGCCTAACCTTTATACTCCCATTTCAAAGACTAATTATTCTATGGTTCCAAACCTGCTTTGTCCTCCAAAATTAAGAACTTTTTCATTATATGCTGCCTTCGGTCCTTGTCACCCCCAGTTATCCGAGCATGTAATCGAGATAGAATAGACTTGCAACAACTTGAGGCTGATATCATTTGGTCTTTTCCTACTGCTGCTTCCACGTACCATGAACAGATCAGTACGTTTTGTTGTGGCAGAGCATGGAGCATGTTCTGAAATATAAACCATAGAAAGACATTGCAACAATGATATTGTTCAATGATAATTAAACGCTACCTCATAGTCCTTATCTAATGAGCAAGAGCTGGATCTACTGTTGAGCCATCGACATCACTCCATGTCTATTCGATCCAGTCCACTAACTGGATGTACTAATTGGCATGTCTTCCTACAATATAGAATGAAAGGTTGACTCACATTTCACAGTATACTCAGATCTCAAATGTGGCACCTGCATCAATGCTACTCTGTACTAATGTGGAATTAGCTGCCATTTGATCAGCTTATTGCCCGACTTTTCCTGCATCCTCCCAGTTTCCAATGCCGGAAGCTTGGAATTGTCTATTTCACCTTTGACTTCATCTACAAAGGTTTAAGCTGCAGGAATGGCTGAAAGAACGTTTGGATTGCTCACTCATAGAGTATCTCGTAGAACTTCTCGAGTTTGATTTAGCACAATTGATCAAATGTTCGTTGTTCCAGCGGACTTCAACCACTGTTGGGAGTCAGATAGAAGCCAAGGAACCTCAAGAAGCCCTTGGTCAAAATCTAAATACAATCTGCTGTGTTCGAACGCAGTTCCTCACTGAATCCAATGAATCTTCTCATCTTTTTGACCTCCATAAGCATAACAAAGGACTCATGTACTGGTTTGGGATTGTGAGATGAATGGCAGTAACAGTAACAGTAACAGTGAGCAGCTGTTGGTGCAGTGAAAGGCTGTGAAAGAGCGGAAAGCTCACAACCCCACACACCACCCGACGCTCTCTCTTTGTCCCCTTTTGATCACGCCGACAACAACCAACTCATGAGCACAAGAGCTGCCGATCTCGTGATGTATGTTATTATGCTTGGCTCGCTTCTTTATTCCTTCCCCACCCTCATCACCTTAACGTCTGCTTCCCACAACTCCTCATATGGCCTTCTTTAATCGCCCCATTGATTGCCACTGAAGCATCTGCACAACACCAAGGTTTAGATCCTTGTGATGCGGTGATAGCTGAGATGAGGTAGGACTAGTTCTGATGCTTATATTGTAAGAAACGAAGACATGCCATGACTCACTGACAACAATGAAAGGCCTACCTACCATGTGATGACTGCCTTCAATATATATATATGCATACATGTAGAAAGTGTTAATTTCTTCCGTAACAATCTCGTCAACTTAATGCGCAATTAATGAATGAGTTGCTTGCAATGCCGTCAAAGACTTGTTTACTGCATATTAGCACTGGAATTAACATACTGATGCCGAGAATGATATTAGTATTTTAATCAAACATACATATATATATACATATATATATATATATATATATACATATATACATATATATACATATATATATATATATATATATATACACACATATATATATATATATATATATATATATATATATATATATACACATATTAGACCCATATGCCTAATCACGTCATCAATTAAACGCACACCAGCCAATGAACAGACATGACGAAAGGTGAATCGAACCGCGCGTTGGACCTCTCCGTTTAGAAAATTGGGCACACAGCAACAAGACCTAAATCGAATCGAACCGATCGGTTTGGATCAGTTTGGGGTAGATGTTATAATGTGACAGTAATATTCCTCTGTTTGGAGAAATTGGAGATCCGGTCCAGTTTTTCTACGTTTCAAAGCGCATTATTGAATCGAATCGGTCTATTTTGACCCAACCTCGACCGCGGCAGTAAGCTCAGTAGCAGCAGCTGCTAGTGATCACTGCGTCCGTCGTCTCCACTGGCGTAGCACATTCTACACGCAGGAGGTCACGATAAGAACGGCCTCAGAACCGTCCATCACGGCGGTCCAACGTACATCGGACGCACCTCCGGGAAGACCATGTGTCGGGCCCACCTCTCCACATCCATCTCCACGCCAGTCTTGGCGTCATGCAACTCCAGCTCTGGAAAAGGATCGATGGCTCCAAAGCGAGGGCAACGAGTAAGACGGACATGCCGATGGACTCAAATGACCCAATGGAACAGTAATGACTGGGAGAGAGAGAGAGAGAGAGTGTGATGGAGATGGAAAACGTGGCACTGGCGCATGGAGATGCCGAGGCACAACGTTCAGCGAGGGGACGGAGCGAGTGAGCTCGGTGAAGAAGAAGCTAAAGAAGGAGAGGTTAAGTCAGAGGAGTGAAGAATAGGCCCAAGTGCCAGTGGAAACTGGAGGGTTTATTACCAGGTGTGAGGCAGCAGAGACATTACAAAAGCAGTGGCAGCTCTTCTCTGCTTCTCCAAACTTTACTCCCTCTCTCTCTCCCCCTCCCTACCAAACTGGGGATGAAGAGTGATGTTACCCACTAGCTAATCCACCTAAGGATTTCTACAAGATGGGATATACAATAAAGAACAGAGATATTAGGATGGAGAAGGCGGAGGGAGCGAACAGTGAGCAAGAACAGCTGGAAACAGCAGCAATTGGCAGACAAAAAGCAGCAACTAGAGAAGGGATAAATAAACTCAAAGCAAGCGATTTCTTGGTGACATTGATTCAATCTACTGCTCATCAACTATTAGTACTATAGGCACCAACTGCAACTTAAACACCAAAAAAATCAGGTAAAATAATGCATCTGAAACAAAAAGGAACAGAAGCTTACAAGAAAAGGAATCACCAAATCACCAACTTTATCCAAAATATCAGTGCTGAATAAAGATTTGAAGCTTCATAGTTAACTCAAAATCCTTTGATTTGCTTCTCCGTCTTGCAATTCCTACCTCGTGCTCGGACACTGACTCCTGCTTGCTCTGGAGTTAGTAGGAGTGCCCTGATTGCATGGTTTCGACGTGTGGAATGCCTGAATTCAGTTCGTTGTGGGATTGGCACTGAAATCCATACCGGAAATCGCCGACAGTTCGACGTCGTCGTCCGTCGGCGCCGGCATGTTAAGATCGATCAGGCTGATGCTACCGGCACAATTGGTGGCAGCAGTTACAGGGGAAATGCTCGGCGGAGGGACTGACGTCGGCGAGTTGTCGGTGACTGTGGGCGGGGACGTCATGAAATGCGACCTCTTGTGGCCGCCGAGAGCTTGGCCCGAGCTGAAGACTCTGAAGCAGAAGGGACACTCGTGGACTTTGACATCGAGATTGGCGTCGGCCGAGTCGGCTTCGCAGGTCCGGAGCTCGACGGCCGGGACGCAGCCATTGGTCTTCTTGTGGTTCGCCCGGTGGCCACCGAGAGCTTGGTACGACCGGAACACCTTCTTGCACGCCCCGCAATGGTAGCGGCTCCGCCCTCTTCGCGGCGGCGGCCGCGGTCGGGGGTCCACCTCCTCCTCGACGCCATAGGCCCAGGAGTCGCGGGACAGCATCATGAGGCAAAGGGCGACGTCCTCCTCGGGGGTCGCATCCGAGACAGAGCTCGCCGGCTCCGGATCCAGCGGAGAGGCGGCGTCCCGGCGGAGACGCTTCGCTCGCCGGCGATGGGCACGGGGTGACTCCGTCTCGCTCTCCAGGTCCTGGACGACGACGCCGGATCCGGCCGGCTCAACAGCGGCGAAGGAGGAGGAGGAGGAGAACTCGGGATCTACCAGTCGAAAGCTCTTCCGGGGGTTCATGCGCAGGGCGTAGGAGACTCCCACCTGCTTCTCCTCCTCCTCCACCTCGTCCACTAATTCTTGCGTCGCTGCAGGCCGGTCTGAGGAGACGGATAAGGAGGAGTCCCGGTGGAGCTGGGGCGGAGCCGGAGGCCCTGCAGCGAAGATGACGTGAGAGCGCATGTGGCCAGCGAGAGCCCGGCCATTGGAGAAGCGGCGGAACCAAAGCTTGCAGGCATGCTTGTCCATACGAACAATCCCTTTAGCTCCACTCTATCCTTCTCCCAAAGAAAGCAGAGGAAGGAAACAGTGTTGAGGTGAGTAGGAGCTACAAAAGTGTAGGTGACAAGCATTCCTCACCCAAAAGCAGGCACAACCCACTGCAAGAAGAAGAGACACAGATATTATAAATATATATATATATATATATATATATATATGTATATACATATATATAAACAAAAAAGAAATAAACTGATAAATAAATATCTAATTCCTATGTTATGTATATCATCAAAAAGTGAGATTAAAATTTGGGAGAAGGCGGAGAGAAAAATACCATATATATATATATATATATATATATATATATATATATATATATATATATATATTAATAGAATAAATGGCTCGCAATCCCATAGCTAATCAATCTATTGACATGACCACCCAACCCATGGTGGGCACAAAAATTAATTGCGACTTTTAGGTTCCGGATTCGTCAATCTTTTCAGTTGCATTCAGATCGACCATTGTATTTAAACTCATCTACATCTTGTGTATTTACGTCGTATATTATGTCATTTCATCCACTAAGTTTTCTATTATTATTATTGAAACCTTTGCGCGTGAAGTGACACTTACTAAAAAAAGGACTTCAATTTTCTATTATTTTGTTTATTTTTGCTGATAGCATTTGTAAATTGGAACCTATCCTTAGAGCATGGAATCAAGATGTGGCTCTCGTGGAACTCTTTTCCAAGTGGGCCTGTTCGTAACTCACTAAAATGAAAGGGAATAAAGGCGGCAGGCGCAAGACAAAGATTGGAACGGATTTACCATGTAATATTCCGAACCAAAAGGCAAATTGAAGTTACAAGCATAATTATCAATCGTGAATTAGCTTTGAGACTATTAGGATCTTTGTTATGATATCAAAAAATTTGAACTTGACTAACTGATGTTTAATGACGTGCCGGACATGTTTTTGTTGGTATGTTCAAAGGTCAGTAATATCCTTTTTCTTCAAATGAAGTTTAATCACATTAGGGGGTATTCCAGTAATATCAGATCAAGGTAATATTGTCTCCTCATGGATGAGGAGAGGAAGAAAGGGAAGGAACGAAGAGAGGGAGGAGAGGAGGAGACGAGGCGGAGGAAGGGGGAGAGGAGAAATAGAAGAAAGATAATCAATCAAAGGAAAAGGGAAAACGAAGGACAAGAAGAAATAAGACAATAAATTAGAAAATAAAATAAATTCTAAAACCAAAATCATATTATTATTTATAGATGAAATAAATAGTTTTATTATTATATATATATATTTTTTTTTGTAAAAGAAGAGTGGTGATGTTAAGACGAGTTTTAATCTCAGAACATTGGGTTGATTTAGCAAAGTCAACTAAGAAATCTGACACCTTCAGCCATGTGGAACCTTCACATCATTTCTTTCTCTCATTCAAACATTTGAAGGCAGAATTATAGATTTTGGAAGACATTCAACATACATACGTTTCTAAGACGAGAAGCAAACGATTAGAAATTGCGTTGGAACAAGCAAAATTAGCTTAGTTATATTTCATGATTTATTCTTGACTTAGCATACTATATAATTCTGAATCAAGTCTTTAATTTCGTGGATATTGGATATCTGTTCTTGGGATTTTTATTATCTATATGATCACAAACTTTTCTTCTTGTGTCTTCCTTGTTTAAATTATATTTGTCTCTGACATGTGGAAAATCCTTTTCCATTACTTCCTTTTTCTCTTATTTAATCAAATGGACAAATAATGAACTCAATCATCATTCACAAGGAGGCGAGAACAAAACAGCCTTCTGCTCTGCTCTCAATCTTTGGTACATGTATCTATTAACCTTAAGGACACCAAGCATTTCCAAGACACCGGAGTACCTCATGGTGCTAGCTAGGCTTTGCAGTTAACCAGGGATCTATAGGTCTTCCCCGGCTTCCACCCGGCCGGAATGACGCTGTCGTCAGTGAGGACCTTGCCGGACTCCTGACGTCAGGCGAATCGAGAAAGGCGCCTGCAACGCCGAGCCCGAGTTCAGCCTCCAGACTGCACGCCACGACTGCTGCATGGGGATCCATGCGTCGTCGGACCGAGAGCCCGGCGACGGCGCCTCCTGTTTGAGTTCGACGGCTGCCAGATCTCCGTTGGCATCTTCGTACCCGACAAGGACGGCAAAGTAGTTAGGGTTTGAGCCCGGATCCACAAGGAAGGCCACGTTGATCCCAGGGTAGTCGCACTCCACTCTACAAAGCCAGACGTAGGAGCTCCTTAGAGGTCACGGAGACACGCCTTCCTCAACTGAAGAGATCGAGTTGTGGCGTTATTAGGACAAGCAAACAATATAGAGTGCTTGTAACATCCAATTAAATCGACGTTGCATTACTTGCTGAAGGAAGCTACGCTCTCACCGTGTGTACAGTGCTTGGAAAAGTCCGGCGCCGCGTAGCTGAGATGTTTGCCTGGGTAGTGCCATGGCTCCAATTGCAGTCTCGCTTATGTCGAAATGGACGGGGCTCATTAAGGCATGCACTGCCGGGGCACTCGTCTGTCGTCACGACGGTCACAGGGTTCCCCGAGGGAGCCGGGTTCCCGGCACAGTTCACATAATGATAGAGATGTTGAAACTTGAGAGCGTTCCATGGAGCAAAAGCATCATACAAGTCCTAGCAGATCAATCTGTAGGTTTACCTGATGACAAGCACCGCAACCCTTGCCTAACGTGAATATGGAACGGTTCCCCGCTGCTATCATGGATGAGAAAGGAGGCAGGTGCACCGCAGCTCCATACCCACATGCACCACCTGTGCAATTTAAGACACCATCAACTCGTATTGCATATTCTCTGTCCACACAACCACATGAAGCAAAGAACAGTTTCAGACAATACCATCACTTTCGGCACCATTAGCACTGCCTTGCCAAGTGGCTCCAGCAGAAGACCAACCTGTGGATGTGGCGGAGAAGTTCGAGAGTTTGGAGTCGAAACGAGTGCAATGGCGAAGGAGAGAGAGGAATAGTATCGAAGCCATGAAGAAAAAGCGAGGAGAGGGGAAAGACTGATGAAGTGAAGTGAGGGACATCGTCACTGCTTCTTAGCAGCCGAAGCTATCTGGAAGAGGAGGACTTGGTTGTGTTTGAAGCGGGAAGTGTGGAAAATATTTGTAGAGTTGCAGATGGCTTGCATGGCTTCAACGTGTCAGCTCAGAGGGAATGCAAGCTGAAACTGAAAGACACAAATAAGAAGCATTCGTGCGGGTAAGGTTTAGTGTCAAGGATACGTCAGGCGTTGGGTTATTGTTGTTGGGGACGACGATGGCGGACTTCTGCTTGGTTTTAGTGTGTCGGAGTGGCATCAGAGAGAGGACGAGAGTGGGTCAATTTGAGACTTCTTCTTAGAGCGCTGCTGCTAACAGGAAAGAATGCATTAGTGACGCGCAGCTGCGAAGATCAGCACCCGACTCCAGCTCCGCCGCGGATCCTCTCACCGGAACCCTAAATGCAGCACCATCGCAACCACCATAGCCACCGCTGCGTTCCGCGCCCTGCTCAGGGCAGTCCCCGTCTCCGTCGCCTGCGCCGACCCTGGCATAGGCTTATTTATATTTGGCTGATCCAAATCGGTCCGATCCCGCTTGCGTATCAAGAGTCGTGAGCCGGCCTGACTCATACAACTGATTGGCATATAGGCTCGGTGGACGTGGGTTCATGTCGCGCCGGACCTGTGAAAACATATCAATTACTTGACCCGAATCCGACCCAACCCCACCCATCCCCAAGTCAAGATTTCTTGATTGGATTCTACCAACGAACCACATCAAATAGATCGAGTCCGGGTTCGAATCGTTTGTCCCAATTACATCGAACCAGGCCGGCACATCGATCTCTCTTTTCTGTAGGTAAATATCTCCAACATATCTGCAATGTACCGGTGCAGTCTTCGGTACAATGTCATTTTCACTCTAGCTTGCATCTGTCGCTGTGGTTTCTCTCAGGGATTATGTTGTAAGCACTTCAATGATAGTGCAGTCTTGCTGTGGTGAAGGCATACCTGTGGATCATGGCATTTCTGGCTTCACTTCAGGGGACTCCAATACCCATTCTCGGCAGCCTAAGCCCATCCTGGTCCAACGAATGATCAATGCTGTTGCAGGTAGTACAGAGAGAGAGAGAGAGAGAGAGAGAGAGAGAGAGAGAGAGAGAGAGAGAGAGAGAGAGACAGAGATAAGGACCACCACTATTCCTCGAATGGAGAAATAATTGGAATAGTGAGGTGAAACCTCAGGGGAAAGGGACAAGAAGAAGAGCCTTGCTTCGGAGAAGCAGCCCTCTCCGCTGAGAAAGACCAGAGAGAGTACCCGAAAGCAAGGAAGGCCACGAACACCAGGAAGTGCGTGTCCCTGTAGCCGCGGGAACTGATGAGCCGAGTGAGAGAACGCTTTGGTGGAGGGTGGGGCCACTACCACATGCATGCATGCGTGCGTGCCCGCATTCCCCATGTCTCCTCTCCTATTCCCCTTGTTTATCTTTCTTCTTCCTCCGTTTGATGGCTCTGCATCAATATCACTGGTATCTCAGTTATCACGAAGTGTGTTGCCACTATAATAATATCAACATCATGCAAAAGCTTATTCACATATTGCAAGGCATGAATGGAGGTCAATATGAATTATCAGGCTTGAGAGCTCGGCCTCAACCAAGCGTGAGCTAGATGGATGATTCTTTGCGTGTAATATGAATATAAAGATCTCCTCTCTCCCTACAATTCCAATACGAGATGTTCACACAACCATATCAGCTGCATTTGGCTCATCGCTTGGGCTTTGGCCAGCGTAATGTTTGTGACTTTATTACGGTTCAACCATTCACATCGTGGAACTCCGCCGTACGTGTTGGCTCGTACGTGTGCGTGTGATATGTCGTGGGTCGTATTTGTGTTTCCAACGCAATCTTAAGCTTTTAAGGTCCGTCCATGTGTGTCTTTTCATAGCCGAAGACGACTAGTAGTTGCAACCCGAGCCCCTCGTAGACATGCATTTTTATAGATTTCATCGACTTGGTACCACCACCTTCTCTTTGCCTTTTTCTTCCTTTTCCTCCAGTTTCTTCCCAGCTCCAACAACACTAACTTCTTCTTCTCTCTTCTATCTCTCTCTCTCTCTCTCTCTCTCTCTCTCTCTCTCCCTCGTCCCCGCCCCCCTCTGTCTCTGTCTAGCCATGGCTGACACTAACACAGTCTGCTCTATGTGTGGTGACATCGGCTTCGCCGACAAGCTCTTCCAATGCATCCGTTGCCACTCTCGCTTCCAGCACTCGTATGTATTCCGTCTCTCTCTCTCTCTCTCTCTCTAGATTTGCAACTCAGTGTCTGATTAGCAGCTACTGTACCAACTACTACGACGAGGCCACATCCGAGACCGTTGGGGTCTGTGATTGGTGCTTGAGTGAAGAGCGAAGTGGAGCTAAACGAGGGATCCACTCGAAGAAGCTGGCGAGGAAGGAATCTGCTGAAACCGGTAGTGGATACAAGGCTGAGCACAACAGCGACCGGGAGGAAAGTCAGAGCCGTGGCAAGAGCGACGGCGCCGGTGGTGCTTCTTCCAAGCCAACGGGCCGCAGGTACAAGCTACTCAAGGATGTCTTGTGTTGAGCTTCATCCTGGTAGCTGTTAGTTTATGTGCATATGTTTCGTTAGATCTACCGTGAAGGTTTGTGTATGATATCACCCAACCTGCTGTAACTTCTTGTGCTGTAACTTCTCGTGCTAATATGAAGGTTTCCTGTAAACGTTATCCAAGGCTGTAATCAGAAGCATAAAGTAATGTTCTGCGACTTCTTTAACCCTATGGTTTCTCTAATTTCTACTTGTTCTGGCTCTTCCTGATCATGGTTAAAGCTGTTTATCATTGATGTGCAAAACAAGTAAACTACAGAAGCAATAAAAATGGCCAGGCAGTCAGTTCTAGTGCTGTTGCCTGGCAAACCATCTGCAATATTTGGAAGACAGACATGGGTGGCTCCATTAAGGGCATATAAAGCTTGCGCAGTGGCAAGATGATGAGGAAAAGAGGAGCATGGCACTGCTGTTCTCGGTGGACATACATGTTGCAGTTTAAATGACGGGCAAAAGGTTATACCACATGGGAACAAGTAATGCAGTACTGGCAGTGTCCCTAAGTGTTGACCCTACGATGGAAGGCAGGTGTGGTCTTCTATGTGTCATGTAGCAGAAAGCCTTGGATCCTACATGGGGTTCTAACAACTCGTGATACCAGATGGTGTCATTCGATGTTAGTGGATAAGGGTTGCTTCACAGCTGCAATTCTTTAGAAGCAGGTTAAATACATGGATCTCATGGCCACGCAACTCAATTTATGGCCATTGCTTCGTGGTACTTATACACGGACTCACTTTCCACTTCCTCATGCCTACGCATTATGCCAATTTCTTTACAAGTGCTGCATCCAACTCTCCTTCCTGCTATATAATTCTTCGCTTCAAGCCAACAGACCTTGTAAACAAAGAGATCTTCCATTTCCATCTACGTTTACGTCTTTGTCGAAACCAGCAAAGGAAGAAGACCAGTGAGGGATACTGAGAACATGGGAGCATGCATGCATGCAGAGTTGATTGCAGTGAAGGGAAGGGAAGGGAAGGGAAGGGAAGGGGGAGAGAGGGGGCTGGGGGGAAGTAAGTGGGGAATGCTTGGACTGGGTGCTCATTCACTTCGTCCTGTCTTGTAGGACATTACGTGCTTGCATGCTTGCTGCAGAAACCCCAGTGGATGGGCAGGTGGAACCATATCTAGTACACCTTCTGCATCTCCATCTTTATAAAGTGGCTCTGCTACAAAAGCCAGCCCCTCGATTTCCTGATGCTTTATCTACTTCTCCACCAGAGCTTTGTCAAAGTTGCTGCAATGATGCTCCTATTATTGCAGCAACTGGAGGCAGTGGAATAAAGCATTTCTTCTCTCCGGTGTTGTGATGTCGGGAGACCTTTAATTAATGTGCATGAATGATGCCAAAGCAGCTCAACACGTCAAAAAACAAAAAACCAAGTAATATTGAAGCCTTATTCTACACGTCAAAAAAAAAAAAAACCCCCAAGTAAAGCACAGGTCATCGTTGTGACCAACCTTTTAGAAAAATGAACCTTAAACACGTGGAGAGAGCCCACAGTGAATAAACTAAGGTTGGGGTTTCACCAGAAATCACTAGTTCATTTAGGAAGATGGCACTTCCTTTCACCCATGATAGAGATGATAAGCATCGATTTCACTTGAGTCATGTTAGGACTCGAGTTTAGATACCTCGAGTCATGTCAGCTCTACTATGGTGAAGTTTGCCTATCCCACCCATGTTACCTTACCAGGTTGATGGGTTCGTAAAAGTTCCACGTAGGTAAAAAGATTGTGCTGGGGCTCGTCGTTGGAGCCTGAATTGTACGGATTACGTAGGCCAAGCCTGGGTCCACCGATAGCAAGGTCTGCCCATTGGCCCATTTCCCCCGGTCTCCCGCTAACTTTACATCGTGACTGATACGGTGAAACCGACACGTGCTCGCCCCACACTTGGGTAATCGGTGGCTATATTAATAAACTGCGGCGATGCTATTTTCTATTGGTCATTGTCAATGATAACGTGATTAGAAATTGGTCATAAATGAAGTTAGTTGACGCAATCGAATCACTGCTAAAAAGCTCAAGGTTTCAGGGGTGATGTGAGCTCTCCTACAGCTTGATTCGTTGGGGCTCACGTACGCATGGACACGGATACCACCCCGTGAAACGTTTTTGGGGTGATTCAGTCATGTTGCTGGGTTGGTGGTTGTGCACTCTAATAATAGTGGAAACTCGTGTTTTTAGAAGATGAGGGTGCCACTTAACCGTTACTTATTTCGTGAGGTGGCTATTAAGATCAGGTCAGATTCGCCCTTGAATACAGCGGAGTTGACTATGGAATATAACATTAGTGTCGGAAATTAGAAATAAGCATGTGACTTGAATCCTGACTTTAGTCGGCAGGTGAGACCCGCGCTTGACAGCCTGTAGGTTAACGGGAAGTTGAAGCGATTCATCGTGGAGGAACGATGGAGCTTTCTTCTTCTTCGTCGCTTTCTCTACCCTTATCGTCTTGCTCCTGCTTCCGCTGGCAACCGCTGCCACCTCTGGCCCGTTGGACCGAGAGCTCATATCCCTCGCCCTCCGTTCTGTCTCGGGGTTCCAACCCCCCCGATCCCGCAGCCCACGGCCCCGACTGCTCCATCAGGCTCCCCTCGCGCAACCTCAGCGGCGCCGTCTTGTGGATGCACCTGCGCAACGTTTCCGTCCTCCGCGTCCTCGACCTCTCCGGCAACGCTCTTCGAGGTTCCATTCCCAGCGGCTTCTGGTCCGCCCCCGCCCTCCTCCAAGTCAACCTCGCCGATAACGCCGTCGTTGGCGCCCTCTGGTTGGACCCCGCGGGACCCCAGACGCCGGTTCTCAGGTCGCTTGATCTCTCCGGAAACCAGTTCACCAGAGCGACAGGCCTTGCCCCGCTTCCGCGCCTGGAGATCCTCGATCTGTCGCGTAACAGCCTCAGCTTCGTCCCGCCTGGATTGGAGACGCTCCAAAGGCTGCGGCGACTGGACTTGTCGCATAACCCTATGAGAGCGAGAGGTGTTGCCCGATGGCCTTCCACCTTTAGCCGCCGGGCCGGGCTACTTCAAATTAACGGCGTCGCGCAGCGCGAGGCGCTGAAGATGTTTGGGGAAACTGTTTCTGTTGAAGGCAGCTCTCTTCACTTTGCGTCTAAAGCTAGCGTCGCCCACTCATCATCTCCTGCTCCTTCAGTTGTGGTTCGCCGGCAGAGACACGAGCTTATCTGCTCTTGCTCCTTCAAAGAAACACTAGAGAGAAACCAAGTAACGAGGAGAAGGATCCGGAATTACCATAGTCGTCGTGGCTGTCGTCTGCTTTAGAGGACTTGGGAGGAGGAGGCAACCGTGCGGCCCGGATATCAATTTAACTCAAAAGTTTAAGTTTATATATTAGACTCTGATATATATTATTTAAGTTTTTTTATATTTGTTAATATGAGATTATTCTTTTATTTTTTTTAAATCTCTTATGACACATGAATATCTTTTAACAAATCATAATTGAAAAAATATAGCTAGAGCACTTTTTGAATGGCAGGCACTCACTCAAGAGAGATCGTCTCTTCTCTTCTTGTTCCTTTAGTTGTTGTTCATCGGAAGAAACACAAGCTCATTATTTCTTACTCTTTCAAAGAAATATGCGGAAAACAAAATATCAAAAAGTATCCATAATTATCATAGTAATCGTGGCTATCGTCAATTTTAAAGCATTTGGGAGAAGAGACAACGATATAGTCTTTATTACAAGTTTGAATAATTATATGTTAGGTTCTAATATATATTATCCGATTATGATTTAAATTTTTTTAAATTTTTTATCATACATAAATATTTTCTAACAAGTTATAATTGAAAAAAATATAGATAATACTTTAGTATGAATGGTTCGGGTGGTAGACGCCCGCCTTAAGTCGCTATGGAATAATAACGCAGATCACAAACAATAATGATTAGGAATTTGATTTCATGCATTATAGGTTCTTGTCTTGGCAATCTTATTATTTTTTTATTTTTATCTTATAATGCTTACTTAAAACGGTACTTTACATGTGAATAAAGTGTGTGTGTCAACAAAGGAAGAAGACATTATAGTTGATAATACAAACGAATAAGATACATGAGTCGAACTATAGATTTATTTTAGTTCCACGATCAATAATTTGATTAGATTATCGCTTATATGTTTACATATACTTCCTATACTTCCCCACTAAAAGCATTTTGTCAAGGTAGCTGCAATGATGCTCCAGTTATTGCAGAACCTGCCGGACACGAAAGCAGCTTAACACAGCATGCTGGACTTCGTAAGACACCTGTCACTACAAAGAATGTGGAGTGGAATTACAAGTAACCAAATTAATAGTTCACATAAGACATATACAACACTCAGGAACAAGTCAAAACCCCCACCATAGAAATAAAGGATTGTTGTTGACGGTCATATTAGAGAGAAGGATTTGGCTTTTCACCTCCACTATTTTAAGTGGAAATGGTATTATCTATTGACTATCGTCAACGATAGCATGGAAATGGTATTACCTATTATCGCCCCCCTGGAAATTTGAAAGGGTGAAGTGGACTCCCTTTGTTTTTTTGTTGCATGGTCAGTGGTGACTCAGTCATGTTGAGGAGTCACGCTATTAGGGATGAGGCGGGCACATCCGCATAACATGTTTAGTTTCTCGTGACGCGGCTATTGCGAGTTAGTGATGTTATTTGGAATGCAGATTAATCCTCCGATTACAATTAAAATAAATAAAATTATGAAGTAATATTAAAAAAATTTAAAAGTAAGAATCCGAAAATATGACAAATGATATTCTAAGTATATTGCCTCGATCCTCCGACGCTCGTCGAAGAAATGCATATTAGACACCAAAGAAAGTGGACACCAAGGCAGGCACCAATTTTGGTCGTCTATATGAAATATATATTAGAAATTTGAGTTAAACGAAACGTGTGAAAGCAGTAACATTTTCGAAAAAAAAAAAGAAGTTCAAAAAGATAAAAATTAGCACTTGGCAGAAAAAGAAGAAGATGAGATAGATTTTTTTTTATTAAATCGGATCACAGTTGTTTAAATCTAAAAAAAAAATACAGATTTCAAAATTCCAATTAGATTATAAACAATCAAGAACAATTAAGAATAATCATAATGAAAATAATAATTCTAAATATTTGTTACGAAATACTATCTTGATTTTATTTCAATTTGTTCTAACATGTAATGGAGAAAGCATGATGAATGAAGAAAGAGCTTTATAGTATGAATTTATAAAAATAAGAGTGATATGTAAAATTATTTAAATTATAAAAGGAATGAAACCACGGGCTATGAAACTTTCAGAAAGAATTATCGAAAGTAGGATAAGGCTTGGAATAAAAATCTTTAAAAATTAATTTGATTTTATGCTTGGAATATCAATCATAGATACTATTTATTTATTAAAATAATTAATGAAAGAGTATAGGGAGAAAAAAAAAAGATTTGTATATAATTTTTATGATAGGATTCCTAAAGAATTATGACAAGTTTTAGAAAAAATAAGGGTATCTACTAATTATATTAATATTATTAAACATATATATGATAATGTATCTACTAATATGAAGTGTGTTCATTGAGCTTCCTATTAGCATAGAACTATATTAAGGATATGCATTAGTCACTTATATGATAGATCTCCATAGTATAAGTTATTTGTTAATAATATTATCTTAGTTGATGAGAATCTAAGTGAATTAATTATAAACTTAAGATATAGAGGAAAGCCTTACAAACTAAAGGTTTTAGATTAAGTAGGTTTAAACTAAATATATAAAATATAATTTTAATGATTGTAAAAATAAACAAGAGAATATAGTTAAGATGGATAAATAATAAGTCATTTTAAATAAAAACTTTAGGTATCTTAAATTAATTATTTAATAAGATGAAGTGATTGATGAGGATATTTTTTTTATAAAGTAAATACATAATAGTTAAAATAGCGAGAGGTATTGTATAATCATCGGATATCTTTGAGAATAAAAGAAATACTTTATAAACTAATTATGAGGCTAACAATGTATTATAGATTTAAGTGTTGGATTATTAAAAAATAACATATACAAAAAAGTTTATATTATCAAGATGAGAATATTGAGAAAGATATATGAAATTATTAAGAAAAAGTAAAAGAAATACTTTTATTTTGAACAATAAGGTATTGCTTACACAAAGGAACATGAGAGAAAATTATCTAAAATGATATATGCATATACTTAGGAGACCTCCGAACTTAACTAAACATAAATAAAGATTTAAATATTCTAAACTTAACTAAGTATATAGTGTTTTATAAATTTCAATAACAATAAATGATTCACGTAGTCAATTCTAAATAATTGAGACTTACGTTTTTATTACTACTGTTGCTATTTTAACACATAATCAAATACTTATACAAAGATTAAACACAAATAAATAAATAATTTTTTACTATCATATTATCACCCTGTTTCATTTTAAGCACCAAAGGGGGGACAAGGGAGGAGAGAAATATGCTTTGATTGTTAGAACATGATGCAAATTATGAATTAATATAAAGAGAAGTTTAGAAATAAAAATTTGAAGGCACGATAAATGTTGTCCTTAGTGTATTCCCTCCACCCTGTGCTGATGCTGATGCTCATTTGAGAATCGCTCAAGATATAATTGAGGTTAATCCTCCATATGAGGAGAATTGATTGGACGATTCGTGCACCAATAATAGAAAAAAATAAAAAATGATCCAAAAGTAATTAGAAAGTGAAACAAGACGAAAAAAGAAATGATGTTGTGAACGGTGTAAAAAAAAAAAACTTAGAATAGGAGGTTGAAATAGGATTTTTTTTTTTTGACTAAATAGGAGGTTGGCATATGACAGCATGTATGGCAATTTGATAATTTTGTGTCTACTTAATAACTTTAACAATCCCCACAAAACATCAAAAGTATCTTAAAATTAATTAATTAAAAAAGTAAAACTGATATAGGAAGTGAAACAGTGGGGGGAAGAAAGAAATGATGTTGTGAATGGTGTAAAAAAACACTGAGAATAGGGGGTTTAAATAAGATTTTTCTTGGCTACTAGGAGGTTGCAACATGGCAGCATGTATGCTGCGTGCTCCTATGTGCAACCGCCATGCGATGTTGGAGATGTGCAGGCAACGATCAACCACTAAGAAGGTCAATTTGGTAATTTTATGTTCATTTAAAAATTTAACACTCCTCATAGGACATAAAAATTATCTTAAAATAAATAAATCAAGAAATTATAAAATTATGATTGTTGTTAGTGCATTTAGATGAATGAGATGTTTATTTTTTCATATAGTTAATATTATTTAGTTAAATAAATATTCATATGAAGGAAAAAAATGAAATATCTCTTGAACTATAGTCCTTCAATCTAGTGTTTAACTAACTTACATATAGCTCAGAGTATATCTTTACGAGTTTACATGTTGATGGTCAATTCATTAGAGATTCTAAAGATTGCTCATATCTTTAATCACAATCGTTTATAGATTTTCTCATATAAAAAAATCTTATTAAGAATGTATGTAGAGTCACATCTAGTAAAAAATATTATCCTGAGTCTTTTTCAAATAACATACTCTTTTTGTACGTTTATACAGAGCACTAATCATCATAGGGATAAGGTTGATGATAAATATATATATATATATATATATATATATATATATATATATATATATATATATATATATATATATATATATATTTTGAAGTACTAACTAATGTGTTAAGAATGAGGTTGAAGATAAATTATATATATATATATATATATATATTGAAGTACTAACTAATGTGTTTCTTAACCAACCAATTAGTTTCTTATTATCACATTGAATTTTCTTCAAGAGATATATTATAAAGGTTGGGTTCCCAAGACTAAGGCACGTCCCTGTCATGACATTAGAATCTTAGTCCAATTTAGATCTTTACTAAAGTAGTCAATTAGATTATTATTAATTTTAATAAAAAATAATAGAATGATCATCTAGCCGCCTAATTGATTTTATCTAATCTTTATATACTTACTCATCTTAGTATTTATGAGTTTCTTTTTATAAAAATCTAATGTAGCTCTACAATCATACTGAATGAAAATAGAAGTAGAGTTAGAGATCATTGGGACAGAGGAAGCTAGATTTCTAAGTCATTCAACTTTAACATAGGTGGTGTCAAGTGCTATAAGTTTAGCTTCATTTGTGCTTCTAACTATTATGGTCTTTTTGGAAGATTGATATGATATAACACTATTATAGAGTAAAAAATACATTATAAAGTATATTTGATATCCATAGAAATCTAGTTAACATCACTATAACCTTCAAAATAGAAAGATACTATGCAAAGTTAAGTCCATAATAAAAAATATTTTTAAGGTATCTATAAACTTATTAAGGTCATTCTAGTGAGCTAGCCTAGGATTAGTAGTATATCTACTAAGTTTGAGAATAGCATAATAAATATAAGGTCTAGTTATATATCACTCTAATTATCTAAGAATATTTATCTTGATCTACGTTACTATAATTTTTAACTAAATAAGTATTGGGATCTCGAGAACTTGCATTTCTCAAAAGAGAAAAAAGAACTTACTAACATATTATAAAGTGATAAATTGCTAACTTGTATATTATAAAATTTAGATATCATAAAAACTTGTTAGATGCATTTCTCCTTTTTGTTGATGATAAGGGTGAGAAGTATGATGACGATGTTAAAATTTCATACATGTTGTGATGTACATTAAATTATGATTTAAAATTTTGAATGATGTATGCAATTATATGCATATGATGAATGACATGTTACTATGATTTATGATTTTGTTTGAATTTAAAGTTTCTATTAATATGACATATTGATAGGGAGAGTTAAGGTTAACTTCATCATCAGTTGGGTTGTTATCATAAAAAAAGGAGGAGATTATTGAATCTCGGATTTTGATGATAAAACCAATTGATAAAGTTTTCGATCTAAAACTTTATTCGATAAAGCCCGTATCGAAAAGACATTTAAACTTAAAAATATACATAAGAGTATAATGAGCAAGTAAAATAATTTATAATATAAATAAATAACAAAGAAGAGAAAGCATACTAATTTTTATAGTGGTTTGGTTATTATGACCTATGTCCACTCTCGATTCCTCTTCCTTTGAGGTCATTGGCTTTCACTATTGATTTTCTTTCAATGGGCAAAGATCAACTACCCTCTTACAGTTTTTTTCTCCTTTTCACAGGTTTAGAAGATAACCTATATAATTCATTCAGCCCTCCCTTAAACATAAATCAAACTTAGAGAAGAGGAGAAGAATTCTCACAATATTACAATAGAGTTTTTATACACTTTTCGTTTAAGTTCTTCTATGAACTGAGCAGGGATGAGTGAGGTATTTATAAGCCCTAAATGGCTTAAAAAATAGAGCCAAAAAGGTCTCATCTCGGCTTCTTGGGGCATGATAGAACCATAGTAGGGTTGGATCCTACTCAACCAAGTAGCAGTTAATAAAGCCCTTGTGAGATTATAATAAACCTCACCTAGCCATTTCTATCCTATAAAGAAGAGTGGCTAGAGTTTATATTTGGGTCTTTGGGCTTCCTAGCCGTCGCCCCCCTTTACTGGGCTAGTCAGCTAGTGTTGAGGGCAAAAATGGTATTTTACTTTGGAAACAGCTACTAGGGCTAAGGTTTGGAATCCTACATAAGCATGTAGCCTCCACCTCTTTTGAATAATAAGATCCATCTATAATTGCAGCTATCTGGCCGACTTCTAGGAGGGTGGAACCCCTATAGCATTCCAAGGGTTGATTCCCTTCAAAGATTAATCTACATAGAATTCCTCTAGGGTTCTATCATTTAGTATTAGAGTAGCGATCTTGCTGCTTTTGTTGCTATCTCTATCATCCACCATCAGCTAAACAATTTCCGTAATTACTGTTGACATCGTCATCTCCACCGTCATCTTCTGCCGTAGATCAAATCAATCTACTACCGCCACCTCCAATTGCATTAGAGATATGGTATTCTCCTATCACCAATACCTTTTGCTACTATAATTTTTTGTTCACAATACCAAAAAGAAGTCTTGCTATCTATCCCTTGCTGCGAATTTCTTTCGTCGTAAAAGTTATCATCTTTGCGAATAAAGGATTGCTGTAGAAAATTTCAGCTGTATATTGTTGCCTTTAAATTGATCTATTACTATCCTTTTAAACAAAATTTCTTGTATGCTTTATAGATCATCTTGGCTTTCATCTGTGATTGATCTATTATGGAATTCATCTCTAAAACATTCTTGTGTTGCTGCAATTTTCATCGCAAATCGTTGAAATTTTTCAACGAGAATTCTGCCATCGCAATTTACATCGATTTCTTTGTTGTTATGCTGCTGAAATTTTCTTGATCCAATTTGTCATCATTACTGTTATCTAAATTGAGATTTTATTATCAAATCCCCTCCTCAAATCTCTTATTTTTTGTTACAAATTTTATCGAGAAATCGTTGTTTCTTCGACAACAATTCTGCTCTTACAAGATAGCACATATCTGTAGCAACTTCCACCAATTTCTATCAAACCTTTGCTATCATCTACCATGGATCTAAAACTCTTTTCCCTAACCTTCATCCACTACCATCATGCCCTAAAACTCCATCAAACCATGTTGGGAAATCATGAATCGATACCTCATGCTTAGTAGAAAACAAAAAATAAGATCATATTTTTCATAGTTAACTACTTGGTCGTTGTGCGACGATTGGTATGTGAAAAAATTATAAATCTAAAAAACTATATGTATCAAATTAGAAGCGTTACCTAGGAAGATCGTATATCCTTAAAATTTCTAGATCCGATAAAGAGAATGAAGGAGCACTAGCATACTCCTCTCTAGTGGTAATCCACACAACGAACGCTGTAACATCCCTCGTATTTTTTTCTCGTTTTTAAATTTTATATAAGAGTTTAATTATAATATTATGACCCATCTTAAATTCTGTAGATGAGCCTAAATAAATCTTAAATCCTATTTATAAAATATGAAGACTTGTTTGTAAAATTCTAAGGACCTATTTGTAAATATGAGAAATGTTTAACAATTCTTTAGCATTAAATAGTTTTATATTGAAAGCTACTGCTGGGGACCAAAATGTGAATCTTAGTAATTAAAGGTGATTTGTGAAAGATTCATATTAAGTTAAAAAAAATAAAAAGGAAAAAAGAGGAAGACATGTGTCATTAGCTAACCTAATGAAGGGCCACATGTGTTTATTCAATGGATAACACCCAAGCTTCCCTCATGCATGCTTACCATCTTGCAAATATTTGCATGAGCCAAACCTAAGTGATTAGAGGAGAAAACTTGCTACTACTGTAGAAGAGAAGGAGAAGGAATTGAAGGAGAAGAAGAACTTTTGTCTTAGCTCAAGGTTTTGCATCAACTCTCCGTAGTTGGGAATTAAACTTTTGTAAGACAAGTATTCTAACCCCATCTTAGAGAAAATTTTGATTCCTGTTTTCATCTTGATTCTGAGAAAATTAGAAGATTGTGGCTTCATGTAAGATATCTATACCGTTTATACATCAAATGTTGAATCTAGAATTTTTTGGATTTTGACCTTTCAGTACTCTTGTAGCCATAACTTTTTACATCAAACCTCTTTTATACGAAATTAAACTTATAGAGATTTCATTTGATAAAAAAACTAGAAGATTCAGAGTTAGTTTGCCTGCCTAAACATATGAATGAATAGATCTCATAAATTCAGTAAAACAGATACTATAACTTCTGATCTTCTATTACTAAATTATTCATAACTCTCTAGTGAATATTCTGAATTATACAAAATATGATTCTTGAGAAACTAGATTCATATATCTTACTTTAAACACCTGATTTGGAAATTTTGAAGCATATTTTCCTACTAAAACATCTATTTAAATTGAGTCTACCAATTCTACAAAATAGAGATGATAAATTCTGACCCTGCTTTACTCTATTTGTTGTAACTTCCTGTTAGAAACTCAAAAATTTACAAATCTAAGTTTATCTAAAATAGATTGATACAAATTTCCAATGACACCTATTTTGAGTAAATTGGAGTACAATTAGTTACTCAAACAATTCATGGAATGTACTACTCAAATTCTGCCAGAATTAAAATTTTGTTGAGTTTTGCCTATTCAAGTTTTATCCTATTAGAAAATTGATTTCTACTAAATTCTTCTTCAATTGAGCTTTATAATGGTCCTTTGAAATTCTTGTATTATTCATCTTGAAATTGTTTGTATACCTGAAATCTATTATGTAATGTTCATGTTGGCACTACCTTGTTTTGTAAAGGCATACGCATATTTTCGTTGTTCCGAATGTGCTTCCGATATATGCTAATATTATTGTTCATACTACCCTTTTATACTCTAGTGTCTTATGGGATTATTTGGACCTTTGCCAGAAATGGTAAAGGGTGTATACTTAGAGCTTGCGATGCTCTGCCGGCCCCCTCTGGCTTAATTCAAACGTGGATGTATGACACTCCCAAACGTGGGAGATTTTGTTTGAGATCCCACTGTACCCTCTGCATTTTTGATATGATATCCAAAACATTGCTTGTGTTTATATGTTCACTTTGGATGAGAATGAAATGAATGCACGCCAGATATGACATTTGATCTTCTGTTTCTGATTTATTCTTTTGATATGCTCTGAGATATCTCATATGCCATTGTTATCCTTTGAAATATGTTCTGAAACCATTTCATATGCTATTTAATATGTTCAGAAATGTTTTATCCGTTCTTGATTTGCATCGAAACATTTCCTACATCATTGTTATGTTTCGAAATATTTCATTTGCTTTGATTTGCTCCGAAACATTTCAAATGCCATTGATATACTCGTTAATGTCTTATATGTCATTTGATTTGCTCCGAAATACTATTTACATCCTCTGATATATTCTAATTACTCTTTATTCCATTTGTTATTGAACCCAATAGGTTTGAATAAGAGGGTATTTTCGATTCAGTATCTGAAAAGATGATAAATACGTTTTCTTGTATCTTGCTTTGTATTTTGATTACCATGCTTTTTTTAAAACTATTATTTTTCACCATTGATATGTTAGTCACTTGTTGAGCTCTGTTATGCTCACTTCGATTGCTATAACTTTTTTTTTTCAAGCAAGCTTATCAGTCTCAGGAATGTTTAAATTGGGTTGAGGAAGGGAATGCTAGAGAATTTTGGCTTGAGCTTTAATGGATGATATGTTTTATTGTATAAATATATTTTGTGTTTAAGGAAATGTCAACGATAAATCTGAACTTATGTGTCTTGTAAAAGTTAAAAGACCTCTCATGTTAGGATTTGGAATGTTAAGTTTAAATTGTATAATGATATGAACATGTGGTAAATGTTGGTTTAGTAATTGTATGGATTCCTACACTTGTGAATTTATAATATGAATGTTATTTAGTTGAGTTAGTTTTGGACTTTATGAATCAATGAATGAAGTGGAGTATGATTTACGAAACTGTATAGGTTTACGAATTGTGAATTTAAGGGGTTTAAATATTAATTTGAATGGTTCTTAGTATCCTCAAATTGTTAGAATGGATCATGGATTGAATTGTTCTTAAAATTTTAATGTTATGGATTTTTAAGACAGGGTCACACCTCTTGAACAGAGATTAAAAAATTCGGGAGGGGGTGTGTGTGTGACAAACACAGCGATGATGCTCCTAAGATCACCATGGGATCTCCCTCTCCACGTGCATCATAAGGTTGCCGGAGCCAAGGAGGAGGAGAGGAGGCTGAGGAGAATAGGAGGTGCGACTTCCAATAGTTCTTGCCTATGAACTAGTGAGTTTCTCCTATTTATAGAGATACAGGAAGCTTATCCTTAATAGATCCTGTTCAAATTAGATCTCTATCCAATTATCCAGTTGGATCTCTATCCAATTATCCAACTAGATCTTATCCAATTATCTAATTAGATCTCTATACAATTGGATCTTATCCACAGGGTCCAAACTAGGGGCTTCGTAGATATCTCATATTCGCACCTCTACTTATCGCAACATCCACCTAATGTATGTGACTCTCTAGGCCCAATATCAAGCTGGCTGTGAGTCGCTCCCGTCAGAACTCCTTCTGACTTAGAACACCTTATGATATAGTGAATTATTATCTCCATAATAATTCACTCGACTCATCGACTGTGGATATATTAGGCCACTACACCATAGTCCACAGACGGTATAGGGGGATCTAATCCATTGAACCTGTCTGTACTCAATTACCATGTATCTATAGTCCCTCATCCATCTAATATCCCAAAGAACATATATTGGGCATGATAATGTCAGGCCCATATAGAATCTTGTCCGAGTCTCGCTCTAATCAGATTCTCTCAAAGAACTCTTTCTCTCTCCATCCCAATGACCTTGGCCAGGGATTTTGCCTGAGCGAGCACATGCGAGATATTTCTCTCACGATACCGAGAGTAGATGATCCTCTATTGACACTCAATTGCCTTCATAAGATTGTCTACCATTCTCGAAAATTGGTTGTACCAGATCTGAAGCTTTCCAAACTTGTAAGTCCGGTGTCAAAAAATAGAGTACTCATACAAGGCATCTTTGGTGTCTCAAGTCTAAGGACCAGACACACATATGAGATTACAGAATTGCTGTTTGACGTTAGGTATCATTAATCATCCAACATTTTGTAAGTAGATTAATCAAGTAAACTCATTCTCCAATGAGCACCTGCACTGTACCCCTAGTGTCCCTATATAAGCAACTATCAGACCAGTCGCCTTCCATCATATAGATGAGTATATAGTACACCAGTCTATCTGGTTATCTCGATATTCTTTTCGAGTAACCTATGACTAGGATGATTTAGGACATGTGTTTAAAGGTATATCGACCTCATTATCGTGATCTTATTATGATCTGATTCCCATTGCACAGATCCAAGGGCATCACAATATTCATCTAGATAATGTGAGAAAATACTAATAATAATATGCAAAGAGATCGACGCAGCATGTCACAGGTGGCATCACTCATGTGATTGGCTTATAGGGCACCTATAACTAACAAACCACACCCCAAACCACACCCAAAACAGCCACAAAATAAGCCTAAATCGCAACCTACATCCACCAATCCACCAACCTTTTCGGCCATTACTTCTCTCAACTAATACATACCTTTAACCTAACAACAAAAGAGAGATATTAATATTATAGATTTGGAGGCATATACTATGGCATATGAGGAGGCAATCAATGCTAAATTTGAAGCCTTCGAGACATGAATAGAGGATAAGATTCAGACTCTCTTTGCCGAACTCAGTTTGGGCCAATCACCAAGCCCGAAGAAATCACATCAAAGAGAGAGCTCTGACCGAAGAGATGACTTCTAGGAGAGGGGAGGCTCTATGACCAATCTCTATTATCCATGCATGAGGGTAGACTTCCCTAGATTGGAAGGAGACCTGATTGGTTGGATCTTGTATGCGGAGCGATATTTTCGGTACCATAAAATTACGGACGCATCTATGGTGGAAATTACGGCTATACATCTTAAAGGGGATGCCATACAATGGTTTGATTGGTTTGAACACACTCATGGAGTCCTCTCATGGCGACAATTCAAAGAAGGACTACTGATCTACTTTGGACCAATCGAATACGAGAATATTGATAGATAACTAGCAAAGATCCGATAAATCTCCACCATTCAGGAGTATCAAACCAGGTTTGAAAGGTTATATAATCAAACTCATGATTGGTCTAAAAAATAGGTATTTGGGACCTTTATTGAGGGCTTGAAGTCGGAGATCTGGGGAAAAGTTAAAGCATGACAACCATACAAGCTTATGGCAGCCATCTCTTTCGCACGACTTCAAGTGGAGCGATTGAACCTTGAAGCCCGAAGGACTAGAGTCACTCAATACCGAAGCCCTTAGCCCCCTTCTATCAGCCGAACCCTTGCACCAAAAAAGTTAAGAGAAGAGCATCGGGAGTGATATGCAAAGGGGTTATGTTGGCATTGCGATGAGCCATGGAGCCGCAAGCATCACTGTAAAAAAGGGAGACTTCTTATGATTGAACTAGTGGAAGAAGAGATTATTAAACACCTAGAAGAGAGCCTTAAATATGAAAAAGAAGATATAGAAGAAGAGCCACAACCGACTGACTTTATGGTACACGCGCTAGTCGGCTACTCAAATCCACAAATGATAAAAGTTGGAGGCCTTCTCAAACAACAACCGATCACTGTTCTCATCAACACAGGCAGCACTAATAACTTCCTAAACAGTAAGATTTCTACTTAAATGGCACTCCACATCGAAGGTTGTAGCAAGTTCGACATGAAGGTCGCCGATGGTTGAATCCTAAAGTGCGACCAAAGATGCCCGCAAGTGAAACTATTACTGCAAGACCAAGAAATTATCACCGACTTCTTCCTCCTACCAATTGATGATTATGAGGCCATGCTTGGCATAAAATAGCTGACGATGCTAGGTGACGTCTCTTGAAATTTTTTTAAATTAATTATGAAATTCTACTGCAAAGGCAAATAGGTCATCATACGCGGGAAGCGCGGAAGCAATGTAACCACCATTTCGACCCAACGAATGGAGAAAGTTTTATACAAGGTAAATGGTGGCTTTTTTATGCATCACCAGCAGTAACCAAAGGGGAAGAAAATAAAAATTGAAGATTAAAATCTTACCCAATTGCTTGCTAAATTTGATGACATTTTTATTGAATCGCATGGTCTTCCTCCTACTCGGCAACATGACTACCGGATTCCAATTCTTCCGGGCAAACTATTAGCGAATACTTGGCCATACCACTATCCTCACCTCTAGAAGGATGAAATTGAAAAGATTATAGAGGAGATGCTTGAAACAGGGGTGATTCGACCAAACTGCAGCCCCTATTCCTCACTGGTGATACTTGTACGTAAGAAGGATGAAACTTGGTGGATGTGCATCGAATACCGAGCTTTAAATAGTATCACCGTCAAGGATAAGTACCCGATACCAATGGTGGATGAACTTCTTGATGAGTTAAAAACTTGAGTCTTTACGAAGTTGGACCTCCGATTCGGTTACCACCAAATTCGGGTATGTGAAAATGACATTCCAAAAACTATATTCCGCACACATAACGACCATTATGAATTCTTGGTAATACCTTTTGAACTCACTAATGCTTCTTCAACCTTCCAAAGTCTCATGAACGATATTTTTTGGAGCTTTCTTCGCAAATTTGTGCTGGTATTTTTTGATGATATTCTCATTTACATCCCTTCTCTTGAGACTTACTTTCAGCACTTGCGGTTTATTCTAACGATCCTTTAGGAGAATATTCTTTTTGTTAAGCTATCAAAGTATAGCTTTCTCCAGCAAAAAGTAGAGTACCTTAGGCATATAATATTAGAAGGAGTGGTGGTAGACCCAACAAAAATCGAAGCAATGTAAGGCTGACCGATACCTACAAACGTAAAATTGCTACGCAGGTTCCTTGGACTAACGGGCTACTATCAAAAATTTGTGAAGAACTATGGGAAGATCAATGCACCTCTCACTTCTCTACTGAAAAAAGATACCTTCTAATGGTCAAACGAAGCCTCCGCTACCATCAATAATGTTAAGACAACCATGACAATGATGCCCATGCTAGTGCTACCAGATTTCAGTCGACCCTTCATCATTGAGGTTGACGTATCTATAGTCAGAATTGGAGCTGTTCTCATGCAAGATGGTCGACCAATTGCATACACCAGCAAGACATTGTCTCCCTCCCATAAAAAAATGTCAATCTATGATAAGGAGAAGCTCGCCATTGTGTATGAAGTAACGAAGTGGAGACCTTACCTGATCAGCCGACGATTTCAAATTAAAACTAACCATAGAAGCCTCAAGTACTTTTTGGAGTAGAAGATATCATCCCCTGAGTAACAAAAATAGGTAACCAAACTTTTAGGATTTGATTATGAAATTATTTATAAAAAGAGGAAAGAAAATATTATTGCAAATGCACTCTCACGGTTACTTGAGTAAGCTGAATTTTCAGCCATCTCCCTTCCTACCACCGGCTTCCTCAAGGACATTAGGGAGGAATGAAAGAAAGATCTAGAGACCAATAATATCATTCAAAAATTGGAGGAGGATCCAAGCGCAATAGCTCACTACACTTGGGATTCGAGAGAACTACACGACAAAGGTCGCATTGTCCTTATACCCAACTCCCATTGCATCAAAATTATCCTACACGAAATATACTCCATACCTTTAGCAAGGCACTCTGGATTTTTGAGAACATACAAAAGAGTGAAGTAAAATTTTTATTGGAGAGGGATGAAAAAAATTATTTTTGAATACGTGATACAATGTAATGTATTGCTCAGAGTTTCATAGAAAATATTGTTAAACTACATGGGATGTCAAGATCCATTATAAGTGATCATGACAGGGTATTCACCAATAAATTTTGGACCAAGTTATTTTAGTTATAGGGCACCAAACTCAAGTTGAGCATAGCATATCATCTACAAACTAACGGCTAAACAGAGGTGGTGAACAGGTGTTTAGAGATGTACCTTCGATGTTTTGCTAGTGACCAACTAAAGGAGTGGACGAAATGGCTCCCCTAGGCCGAATGGTAGTTTAATACTACGTATCATTCATCTATAAAATGTACCCTATATGAAACACTATATAGCCGGCCGGCCCTTATGATTCCAAAGTATGTAATTGGCTCGACCAAAGTAAATTAGGTCGACCAAGATTTAATTGATAGAGACAAACTCCTACAGCTGCTAAAGGATAATCTCTCTGTTGCTCAAGCCAAAATGAAGCAGCAAGCCGACACACGACGAAGCAAAAAAGAATTTTCAGTAGGAGATTGGGTTTATCTTCTCCTACAGCCATACAAGCAACTATCCATTAATACATGAGCCTTCGTGAAGCTATCCCCATATTTTTATAGATTATATCAGATCACAGAGCATATTAGAGCCGTGGCATACAGATTTAAATTGATTAAGATGCCAAAATTCATCCTGTCTTCCATGTGTCATGCCTGAAGCGTAAGTTGGGAGAACACATGTCACCCCATATTCAACTACCCAATACCACTGATGGTGGAGATATTTAAGCCCAACCACAAGCCATCATCGATCGTAGAATCGTGATGCATCGTCGACGTCCCTCTATTGAAGTACTAGTGCGTTAGAATAATTTATCACTTGAAGATATCACATGAAAATTATATGAGGATCTGAAAACCCAGTTCCCTGAGTTCATGGAACCTCAGCCTTGAGGACAAGGCTGATTTGAAGAGGGTGGGCTTAATAGGACCCTAGCAGGATTGAGTCCTACTAAACTAAGTAGCAGCTAATAAAAACTCTGTGAGATTGTAATAAACCCCACCTAGCCGCCTCTATCCTATAAAGAAGAGTTGCTATAATTTATATTTGGGCCTTTGGGTTTCCTAGCTATCGCCCCCCTTTACTAGGCTGGTCGAGTAGTGTTGAGGGCAAAAGAGATATTTTACTTTAGAAACAACCACTAAGACTAGGGTTTGGAGTCTTATATAAGCATGTAGCCTCCACCTCTTTTGAATAACAAGATCCATCTACAATTGCAGCCATCTGGCCGGCTTTCAGGATGGTGGAACCCCTATAGCGTTCCAAGGGTTGATCCCCCTCAAAGATCAATCTACATAGAATTTCTTTAGGGTTCTATCAGGGTACTAATGGTAGCATCACTAGTATTAAGTGGTACTATCGCTTGACACCCCTACACTAGTGGTACTATTATCAGTCTGACCAGTATGACTTCTTGACAAAGCCTCAGAGACTAGGCTCTGGCGATACCACCACCTAAAATCTACTTGGGAGGTCGAGCCTTAGGCAGTTCCACCACCAGCCCTGGTGGTGCTATTGCCTAATGTGGCTCCAAGTAATTTAATGGGTCATCCAACTGACTCAAATAAGCTCTGATTTAGGCCTAGTTGGCCCCTAATTGAGTTAGTAGGATTACTCCCAAAATTAACTCAAATTGAAACATAACTACATTAATTAAGGCCCAAAATAATTCAATACAAGCAATCTCAGTTGTCCAGCATGTCAATTTGTTCATTCGAACTCCTAGTGAATATTCGATGAACTCTTGGGAAACTTCCAACAAACTCCTTGTGAACTCCCGGCGAGCTTCTAGACCTTCGACGTATCACTCAATCCATTAGTATGTTGGCTCCTACAACATCCGTTCTTGATGCATTGTTTGATTCTTCTGGCTTGATGCTCGATCTTTGACTTTGGCCCAATATTTGATTCTTTTACTTTAATTATTTTGCCTTTTCATGATCGTAGTTAGTCCTACATCACTTTTCTCATTACATGGATTAGATCATATATTCATCAATTGATTTCATCAACAAAATCCAAGATTCAACATAGATTAGTCCTAACCTATTCAACCAGTTAGGTTCGTCCAAGATCATCACTGACTTGAGCATTAGAAGGGTATTGTTAGGATCACCTCTGACTTAGTTTTGTAGGGTCGAGAGACTAACTTGGCATATTTTCCCAAAGACTAGATGGAAAAGAAACTCGATTGGATTTGAGTTGGCTTCTAGCTCAAGCAACCTATAATTGACTTTAATATTTTGGTACTACAAGGAGGGTCATAGAGCCATTATATCTCAAGGAAATCCTAAGGGACCATTTAAGATGAATCATGAGGATCTGAATCCCTCATAGATTCATGTCTCAACCTCGATCACTCCAAAAGCTCATGGTATGAACCTCCCATTCTTGACAATCCCAGATCAGTGTCCAATCGGAGCCCTAGTTAGATAAAATCGACTTCTTAACCTATCCTATTTCGATAACTTTTTCAAGAATAGATCCAAGCACCACCAAATTCACCTCCTTCGCTAGTAACTCCAAATTGAGACCCATCATCAATATCAAAATTTATGAATGAATATGTTAGTTAGTCAATCTACCTTATAACCAAAGTCAAAGACCACCTGCATCAGATAGATTAGTAATTGGTGGACATTCATAGAGAGAGAAAGCAAAGAAAGTAGTAAAAAATATATGCCTATTTACAATCACCTTTTACAAAAAAAATAAATAAATAAATAAAGAGCTAATTCTATAGGGATTTAAGCTTCTGTATATGAAGGAAAGACGGATCTCTAAGAGTATATAACCATTTTTACTTCATATATGAACCTTTATAGGACTTTAAACTCCCTTATATGTCAGACATTGCCGATAACCTTAATAGGGGAAGAGCACGAATGATTCACTAAGTTGCCCTCTGAGTCAATCTCATCCTTCGGGCAATTGGTTAAAGAATCTGAGCTTAATTGTATCAACTATAAGCTCTCGAAGAAGCTCATCACTTTTCTTCTGGCTATCCGGGAATAACAAAATGAATCCTTGGAGAGTTACATAAGAAGGTTTAGTGATAGTCTAGTAAGTCATAGACCTGATCCCCTCTATCCTTATTAACGTATTTATTAGTGGTCTCCAGCCCTCGAGGTTTTTTCATAAAGTCACCACTCAACCTCTAGTGACTTTTTCAAAATTATTACAAGAAGCCAATCGATATATAGTTGTTGAGTCAATTATTATTAGTAAAAAAAGGGATGAATCTAAAAAAATAATAAAAGAAGAAAAAACCACATGCTCGAGTTTCTCAAAGAGGTCCAAAAATAACAAACTAAGAGGAGATCGGCCCCCTTGTCAATGAGAGTTCATACCACTCAACACTTCTCGTATAGAAGTGTTTATGCACATCTAGGAGAAGAGACTTCTAAGGACACCCCAACTGTTGAGAGCCCGGTTGACAAGGAGAAATATGACTAAATACTATCACTTCTACTAGGATGATAGGCATGACATCAAAAATTGCTATGCCTTGAAGTAGCAAATTGAGGATTTGGTTCAAAAGGGACACCTCAATAAATTTGTCCATTGGATTTGAGAATCTAAATTGAAACCCCAAGGCCCTAATAGGTAGACATGATAATTAATGGACCAGCAACTAGGGGTAGTAGTTCCTTGACTCAAAAGATATATATGAGAGAACCCTAATTAAAAGGCTTGGCCCAAATGAAGACCAACCCATTATGTTCATAAAAGAAGAGGCTGAGCACCTAGATCTAGAGCATGATGATGCATTAGTAGTATCCCTTAAAATCGCAAACACATGGGTCAAAAGGATTCCGATTGATATAGGAACCTGACCGATATATTGTAGTATGATGCATTTTAGAGAATTGGTTTGTCGACCAAGGATCTTCAACCCATCTACTCTACTCTTATCAATTTCAGAGGAGAGTCAATTACTCTGATAGAAATAATCAAAATCTATATAATCTTCGATGTTGATGATTATGCTAAGATAGTAAAAACTAAGTTTCTAGTAATCAATATTCCTTTGACTTATAATGTTATCATTGGGCGACCTATTCTTATCCAAATACAGGTAGTAGTGTCAACCTATTATAAGATGCTAAAGTTTTCGACTAGTATAGGAATAGGAAAAATCGTGAGTGCTCCTTAGGCATCCAGATAATGCTACCTGATATCAATCACCCTTTTGAAGATAGGAAAGCTATCGGTCCAATAGATATACTCATGAGACCTCTCATTGTTGACCTTAGACCATGTGACAGGGGAACCCTTGGAAGAAATTCCTCTAAACCTGGATTAGTCGGATCACATAATAAAAGTGGGGTTGACCTTGACCTAAGAGAGGAAGAATAAACTTATTAACTTCCTATGACTAAACTTGAAAGTGTTCGTATGATTAACTAGCAACATGCCCAGAATAGACACTTGTGTGGCTCGGTAATGACTCAATATAAACCTAGAGGATAAAGTGATCGATCATATTCCCTAAAGATTTGCTCCCAATTTCCAGGAGGCCATAAAGGGAAAGTAAGAAAACTCTTACAAGATGGCTTTATCTATGAAGTTTATTACCCAAAGTGGCTTACCAACATAGTCCTTATCAAAAAGACTAATGGGAAATAGAGAATGTGCATCGACTATACTAATCTCAATAAGGCTTATCCAAAGGATAGTTTCTCTCTTCCTTGAATTAACCAACTTGTCGATTCCACCTCTAGATAAGAGATATTAACTTTCAATGATACTTTCTCTAGGTGCAATCAAATCAAAATGATATTGAAGGATGAGAAACACATTTTTTATCACTAAGGATGGCCTACACTACTACACAGTCTTGCTATTTGGACTCAAAAATACAAGAGCAACATATTAGAGGACGATTAACAAAATATTCTAATATCATGTAGGGAGAAACATAGAGGTCTATGTGAATGACATGTTAGTAAAGAACCACACTACTGATACTTAGCCAACCTTGGAGAAACATTTACCACCATTAAAAAATTTTGGATGCCACTGAATTCGATCAAGTATACATTTGGTGTAATTTTAGTAAAGTTTTGGAGCTTCATGATACACCAATAGGAAATAGATACAAACTAGAGAAAGTCCAAGCTATTATCAATACAAAGTATCCAAGTTCTATTAAAAAAAGTTCCACAATTGATAGGTCAAATCGCCATGCTTAGTGGATTCTTGTCTTGAATAGTGGAAATATGTCTACCATTCTTTAAAATACCTAAAGGACTTCTAGTAAATCGAGAAGTATTAAGAAGCATTTGATACACTCAAGATATATCTGATAGGGCCTCCCTAAGTTTTTAGCACATACTTAGATGAGGATTTATATTTATACTTATCCATAACCCCGATGTTCATAAGCTCAATCCTGATTATGGAGAAATAATGAATCCAAAAGCCTATGTATTATACTAGCATATACTCCAAGATATGAAAACTTATTATTCTAATTTTGAAAAGTTGACCTACGGGTCTATCTTAGTAATTAGAAAGCTTCAACCCTACTTCTAGGCTCATCATACCATCATCATGCTAGATCAACTGATGTATCAGGTTCTTGCTAACCCTAATACGTTGGGAAGGCTCCTTAAATAGGCAATTGAACTCAAAGAATTTGACATTTCTTATAAGCCGAAGACTACCATCAAAACACAAGCCATTATCAACTTTGTGATAGAAATGACTCTCACTGAGGAGGTATCCGAAGATGCTAAATGCTAGACATAGCATGTAGACAGGTTAACCAAGCAGACTAGGAGAGGAGCAAGCCTTTTCCTAAAATGCCCAGAATAGGAGGTCTACGAGCATGCACTCCATTTCAACTTTCAAGTTACTAATAATAAGATAGAATATGAAGATCTTTTATCAGGGCTAAAGCTTACTAAGGGCATGAGAATACTGAATCTAAAGGTATACAGTGACTCCCAACTGATTGTTAGTTAAGTAGTGGTGCTTATGAGGCTCGTGACTCTACTTTGGCATCTTGCCGTGCGACGGCAAGACTAATCATAGCCAACATCCTAATGGTTATCATCAAGCAAATTTTCAAAAAAGATAATATGATAGCAAAAGCTCTTCTAGACCATAAATTAGAGGACATCCTCCATCGTCTAAAAGAATCACTATAAAAGTCCTAACTCAAAGAAGCATCCATAAAGATCAAGTGACAAATACTGATTTAAAGGTCACTTGAGTAGAAAATAGTATGAGATATCTAAAGACTAGGGCTCTTCTCGATGAGCCAATTGAAGCAAGAAAAATATGTAGGCAACATGCATGGTACTATATAATAGATGAGGTGCTTTATAAATGGTCCATATCGTATCCCTTGCTACATTGCCTTAACCCCATCGAAGCTAACCACATATTGTTCGAAATCCATGAGGAGGATTGTGTGAAACATATAGTTGCACATGCTCTAGCATTCAAGATTTTATGACAAGGTTACTATTAACCGACCCTCAAGCATGATGTTGAGAAGTATGTCTAATGATGCAATAGTTGCCAACGTAATACTTAATTAAGAGACTACCTATAGTAGAGTTAACTCCCGTTGATGTAGCATGGTACTTTGCATAGTGTGGATTAGATATTCTGGATATTTCCCACCTATCGTAAGATAGAGAAAATACCTTAAGTCGATGTCGAGGCATTAACAGTAATCACAGAAAGGTAGGTTGAAAGATTTATGTAGAAAAGCATCATTTCTCGATTTAGAGTACCATGAGTAATAATCATATATAATGAAACATAGTTCAACAATACAAAATTCAAAGAATTCTATGATTCCTTCTAAATCTATATAAGATTCAGCTTAGTGTCCTATCTATATGCTAACAATCATGCTAAAATAACTTATCGAGCCATATTAGATGGATTAAGAAAAAGAGTCTCAGGAGCTAAGGGAGCATAAGCGAATGAACTCCAAAGCATGTTATGGGGTTATTAAACAACACCAAAGGTTTTCACTAGGAAATCTCCTTATTGCCTAGCGTATAGAACTGAAGTCCTAATCGAGCTAGCATTACTGACTATCTGGACTCAATGATTTGTTAAGGAAAAACAAAGGTCAGGCTTCAAGTAAATCTAGACCTCATTGATTAAGTTAGAGCTCAAGTGCATCTTAAGAACTTAGTATACAAAAGGGTGATAGTTAAAACCTTCAACACTAGAGTTCATCTTTAACGACTGAAAGAAGTTGAGCATTCGCTTAAGTGATCTTCTTTTATTCTAAGTGCAATAATCTTCTTGTTCTTTGGAAGGTTGTCCTCATATTCATCATGAGCTAAATAAGTCATTTTATAGGTCATCAAGGACTCGATAAGTTCTTTGAGCGAAAAATTATTTAGGTTATTTGCTTCTTGTATTGCTGTTACTTTAGGATCCCAATTTTTTAGAAGGGATCTTAGTATTTTATTAACAAGATCAAAATTAGAAAAATATTTCTAAGACTTTTTAAACCATTGATGACATTCATAAACTGAGTGTATATGTCTCCACTTGTTTCACTTAGTTCAATTCGAAACAATTCAAAATCATGCATCAAAAGATTTATTTTAGAATCTTTTACTCTACTAGTGCTTTCTGTGTGCTTTCAAGTGTGTGCCAAATCTCATGTGTAGTTTCGCATATAAAAACCTGATTAAACTAATTTTTATCAAGTGCACAAATCAAAGAATTTATCGCTTTTGCATTTAATGAAAAATTATTCTTCTCCAAATCATTCCATTCATTCATTGGTTTGGAAGGTTTTGAAAATCATATTCGATAATATTCCATAAATTTAAATCTAAGGAAAGCAAGAAAACTCTCATTCGAGTTTTCCAATATGTGTAGTCCATCCCATTGAACATAGGAGACGAATGATAGAGTGACCCTCTTGAAGGCTAAAAAAAGTCATTTCTCTTTGGGTGTTAAACCAAATGAGAAAAACGTGGCTCTGATACCAACTGTTAGAATCGAGTCGGCACTAATTAGGGGGGGGGTTGAATTAGTGCTTACAATACAACGTTCGATTCAAAAACTTCTGTTTGATGGAAGCCATATCGGAAAGATGTTTAACTTGAAAGCATTCGTAAGAGAGTAATGATTGAGTAGAGCAGTTTGCAGTGAAAGTAAATAACAAAAAAATATGTAAACTGATTTTATAATGGTTCGGTCATCCTGACTTACGTCCACTCTCGATTCCTCTTCATTCGAGTCCACTGGCATCTACTAACGGTCTTCCTTCAATGGGCGAAGACCAACTATCCTTTTACAACCTTCTTCTCTTTTTCTCAGGTTTAGGAGATAACCTTTACAAGCACTCACTCCTCTCTCAAACTGAAATCAACTTAAAACTAGAGGAGGGGATCTCTCAAGTGATTACAATAACGTTTTCCCACTATTATGTTCTCAGTGCTTGTGTATTCTGAGCAGGGATGAGATGGGTATTTATAGGCCCAAAATGGATTCAAACTTGGATAAAAAACTAATCTCATCCTGGATCTTCAGGGTACTAGTAGTACCATTGCTAGTGTTGGGTGGTACCATCGCCTAATCTGCCATGACACTAGGTGGTACCACTGCCCAATTTAGTGATACCATTGCCTAACACAATCTTAGAGACTGAGTCTCGGAGACTGAGCCACCGACAATTCCATCACTTGTTTTGGCAGTGCCACTGCTTGATCCACCTTTTGGGTCATTATTTGGGCTTTTCTCTTGGCTCAACACAGTTCTAACTTAGGCTCAATGGGCTCTTATTTAAGTTAGCCTAATTACATTAAAACTAATTCAATTAACCCCCTAAACTATTTTGATCTAGATAAATTATTACCAGCATAAATCTTAGTTATCCGACATGTCATTGGTTCATCGGCGCTTCTTCCGATCCTTCGGTGCATCGCCCTCTCTTGTGGTATATTGCACAATCGACATGTTAACCTCACAACTCCAATCTCCTTGGCATAATGTTCGCTCTTTTTAGTCTGATGCCCAAACTCATTATCCGAAGCCTTCTACGAATACATCATCCGATCCTCTAGCTCGACGTCTAATCTTCTGACATGTTTCACTCTGACCCAATGTTCGATTCCTCCTGCTTTAATCAATTTGCCTCTCTTTAATTAAAGCTAGTCTTGCATCACTTAAAACACAGATTAGATTATAAACTATATCAATTAGTATCATCATTAAAATCTAAGATTCAATATTGTAAAGGTTCTCACCTAAACCTATGAAAAGGAGAAAGAGTTGTAAAGAGGATAGTTGGTTTTTGCCTATTGAAAGAAGATAATAAGTGAACGTCAATGGCTTCGACAGAAGAGGAATCGCGAGTAGACGTAAGTCGGGATAATCGAACCACTATAAAATTGGCTTGTATTTCTGTTTATACTTTTCATTCATATTACAAATTGATTTACTTACTCTCTACTCTTATGATCATTTTATTTTAAATGCATTTTCGATACGGGCTTCATCGAATGAAATTTTGAATCGACGAAAGTTTCTCAAAAGCACTAATTCACCCCTCTAGTGTCGATTTTGATCTTAACAGTTGGTATCAGAGCCAAGTTTTTCTTATTTGGTTTAACACTTAAGAGAAATAATTTTTTTGGGTAATCAAGAGGGTTATTCTATCACTCATCCTCCTATATTCAATGAGACGGACTGCACATATTGAAAAACATGAATATGAGTTTTCTTGCTTTCTATGGATTTCAATTTATGGAATGTCATTGAACTTAATTTTCAAACACCCTAAATTTTCTCCCCCTTTGTTTTTGTCAAAAATAAGAGAAGAGTACAATTCTTTTTTCCTTTACTTGAATTTTTAAATTATGATAATTAATAAATATAAATATTCATGGGATATCAAAAGTTTACATTCATGATTCAAAATTAATTTATGAAAACCAAGTTATGAATTCTATCATCAAAATCAAGTTATGAAGATTAATTTATCATTCAAGCAAACACTTAAGGTACTCTTTAAGTGATACACAAGCTAGCAAGCATTTGCCTTAAGCTAGCAAACTTTCTCCCCCTAGTTCATTGTCAAAAAGAAGGGAGGAAGGAATATAATGATACAAAAATTTTTCTTTACATCCATTTTCAAGTTATGACAAAAGATGTATCAAAGAAGACTTGTATAAACATTTCAATCATAACAATCAAGTCTTGAATTATAATTTATCATTCAACCTCGCATATTTTCTCTCCCCCTTAGTTATTGACAAAAAGGAAATGGGCTATTGATACCAATTGTTATGATAGAGATTTTATGAAAATGGCAAAAAGAGAAGACTTATATCTATGAATTCATCAAGAAAATTTCATTTATGAATAAGACATCAAGATCACAATATAGATAAAAATTCTCTTAAAAGGATCTTAATTCAAAAAGATTTCAAGTTGTTAATCCAAGAGGTCAAGATCATGAATTGTAAATATTTTCCTTAGCATCAATTTCATAAAAAAAAATATCATTCTCATAGATCATTCTCATAAAGGGTATACAATTTCATGATTCATTGATTCATGATAAAGGATATACAACCAAGAATCATAAAAAAAATATCATTCTCATAGATCAAGTCATGATTCATTGATTCATTGATTCATCATAAAGCAAATTAATTTTCAACCATCACTATAAGGAAGTCATGTCATGAGGGATCAGTTCATGAATAAACAAAATATATATATTTATCATGAAGAAAATCTTGACTTATACATAGGAGTTTTCAAATCATCACGATCATGATTTCATAAAAAGAATCTCAAATGTACAGTTTCGAAAAATCAAAATCATGATTTATAAAACTCATCCAAATCATCAAAATTACTCTTAAGAGATTTATAAATAGCACTGATAGATTTAGATTGTTTTCCTCTTTAGTAAATGATAGAATGAAGAAATCATAGGGAAAAAGATTTCGATTCATGCATTCAAACTATCAATGCTCAATAAGTCATGATTCTGACAAAATAAAGATGTGAATCCAAAAGTTTAAAAATAGAAGTCGTGAATCATTTTGAAAGATCTCATTCAATTTATCAACTCCAAACTAACCATCAAAATCATGTTCAAGAAATTCACAAGATTCACAAAATTAACTAAATAAATTCATTGATCTCGATAAGATAAAAAATACATTACGTATCAATTTATGTGAATCTTCATATGAGTATGCCTTTGCCTTAAAAAATATCAATATTCAAGAATGAAAGGCAAACTTCGTCATAAAGATTATCAAGACAAAAATATAACACATTACTTTAAGACATAAAATTCAATTCAAATAATTAAGATCAATATTATAGTTGAAGAGATTTATCAATAATGGCATGAGTTCATTACTTGTCTTTTATTAAAAAATCCAAAACTTTAGAGAAAGAGAAATGTTCAAGAAACATGCATTTCTCTTTTAGTGATTTCAATTCATGTATTGATTTCGTATAAACATGTCTTTATCCTTTTATGTCGAATAGAAACAAGCATGAACGTTCAAGACTAATAAGACCCCTTAGGGTTTTTTTCATGGAAGAAGTGGAAGAAGTAGAGGAGAAGCAGACGAAGTGGAAGAAACGTGGATGATTACTTCGAGGGGATCGGCCTCCTAGGGTTTGCCAAACGGCTGAGATAACTTTTTCATTGCTTGATGAAAATAAACAAATACAACCCTATTTATAGAGTTTCACATAGAGTCCACTAGGACTTAGACTCTTAATAATAAATAAATATTAAATAAACCCCTATTCGACTCTTTTTGTACTAAATATAACTCAATAAATATTATTTAAAAATTTATAAAATAAAAGGATCTTAATAGTTCCACCTCCTTCAAATCAATCTTGTCCTCAAGACTGAACGACATCAAATTCGAGGAGCTTCTCTTTCAGCACAAGGTATTTGTGATGTATCACAACTCGTTGATCAATTAAGTATGGCCTCCACCTTTTGATAGTGTGAGCAATAGGTTGGAATCTTAGTGTAGTAGTTGTTGTAGCCTTCTGTAGAACCCTCTTCATCCGATGGCTAGTGGCAACTATGGCCTTACTTCTTCGTCTTCCCTTTAGGATCACCATTTTGAAGTCTTCCAAGGGTAACAAAAAGAAATCCAACAGTAGTTTTTGACCCTATCTAATCAGTTTTATCTTTGAACATTTGCTGTCACAAGTTAAAGTTCATCCATCAGCGATCTTTACTTTGAATTTGTCACAGTCTTCAATATGGTAGGCCAATCGGTCAGTAACCTTACTGTCTATGAAATTGTTAGTGCTACCGGTATCAATCAGAATTGTAACAGGTTGATGTTTCAAAATTCCTTCAACTTTTATAGTTTGTGAGTTAGAATAACCAACTAATACATGCACTGTATGTATAATAGGTTCAACATTTTTATCAGAATCTATATCTTCATGATCAGAGTCAATGTTGTTAGCTTCTGATTCCTCCTTAATTGGTTCAATCACCAAAAGTTGCCCTTATTTACATCGGTGCTCCTTACTAGGTGGCTCGTTGATCATTTGTTTATGGTCACTTCTATTTTGATGATTTTCTCAACTGATTTTTTCCTCATGTAGGCATGCAAATGAAATTATAGTTATCATAGTGTGGGGCTATCGAGCCATAACTTCACATTTGATATTTGGATTAAGTCATTTGATAAAGGTACTCACTAGTTGTCATTCAAACCAATCTCTGTCTTGATTTGATAATCGTTCAAATCTACTATGATATTCTGACACTATAAAAATCTGACAAATTTTAGCGAGCTATCCATCTTGTTGAAACTTACTAAAGTTCTTCAACAGGCTTTTTGAATTCATTAAGGGTCTCTTGTAGTCGGTTCTCAATTCTGATTTCTAATGCTTCAATTTAGGCCTTTACTGAGTTGTCAATAGTCATTGTGTAAGACTATAGATCTATAATTCAGTATTATCGATGCGAACCTATCGAGGACGCGGATGCCGAGGGCAGCATAAAAGCTTGCTGCGATCGTTACAAGGAGGAAAAATTGTTGCCCTATTTTTGTTGCTGCGTGGGGTGAGAGCACCGGGGGATGGAAGGTGACGACAGTGGCGTCGGTGTAATCTGGTGGCAACCAGCAGCTGCAACAAGATGCAGAGCAAGGGGGAGGCAACGATGGGATGCAGAGCAAGGGGGAGGCAACGATGGGATGCAGCTGCAATGATTGCTGCGGACAAGCCTGCAATGGTTGCTGTCGATGCCGGCAGTGAAGAGGGGAGGAAATGACAACAGCTGTGGCAGTTGTGGCTACGAAGGTTACTACGGACAGGGCTGTAGTGGTTGTTGTTGATGCCGCTAGCAAAGAGGGGAGGAAATGACAGCAGTTGTGGTAGCTGCGGCTACGACCGAAGGGAGGCAACGAGGGGGAAGAGCGCTTGGGGCTAGATGGCAGCGATGTCGTGGGGAGTCACCGTGAGGAGGGGGATCAGCGACGCTGCCCTATTTCTGTTGCACCACACACTGGTTGCGCGTTGATGCTGGCAACGAAGAGGGGTGCGTGGCTGTCGATTGAAGTAGCGGCTGAGAGGGTCGTGGTCGAGAAGAAGTAGCAACGACGGTTGCTGGCTGAGAGGGCAGTGATAATGATGGTCACGACCATGAAGCGACGGGGGCTAGATGGCAACGATGCCATGGGGAGTCACCGCGAGGAGGGGAAGTAGCAGCGTTCTGCGATAGAGGACGCAAAGCAAGGGCGGTTGGAAGGTAGCGCAGAATAGGGGCGATTGGAAGGCAACGTTGGGGTGTAGTTGTGATGGGTGCAATGGACGTCGATTGCAGCTATAACGGTTGTTGTGGATGTCGATTGTGATTGTGACCCAAGGGGAGGCATTGAGGGGGGAAGGAAACGATAGCGGCTATGGCAACTACGACTATTGCTATGGACGTCGATTGCGGTTGCGACCCAAGGGGAGGCCGTAGTTGGGAAAAGTGTCGTCAAGGAACATTGACAGCCACCCTTCTTGTAGTGCCGCTGAGGGCCCACTACGGTGGAGGAAACAACGATGGCGATGATTGAGGGCAGCGCCGTCGAGAGCTCGCTGCGTTCGAAGAAACAACGATGGTAGTAATGCGGGTGGGAGGCAGCAAGGGCCCTATTTCTATCGCACCACACGCTGGCTGCAGCGGTTGCTATTGATGCCGACAGCAAAGAGGAGAGAGATCTTGCACCGCCCGCTGGCTGTGGCGATTGCTGTTGATGCCGACAGCGAGAAGGGGAGGAACCAATGATGTTCTACGGCAAAGGACGCAAAGTAGGGGCAGTTGGAAGGAAGTGCAGAGTAGGGGTGATTGGAAGGCAGCACTAGGGTACGGCTATGACAGTTGCAGTGGATGTTGATTGTGGTTACGATGGTTGCTGCAGACGTCGATTATAGCTGCGACCTAAGGGGAGGTAGTGAGGGGGGAAGGAAACGACAGTAGCTGTGGCAGCTGCGGCTATTGCTGTGGAAGTCGATTGCGGCTGTGACCCAAGGGGAGGCCGTAGTTGGGAGTAGTGTCGTCGAGGAACAATGATGGCCACCCTTCTTGTAGTGCCGCTGAGGGCCCGTTGTAGTTGAGGAAACAGTGATGGCGATGATTGAGGGCAGCATCACCGAGAGTTTGCTGCGATCGAAGAAACAACGATGGCGGCAACACGGGTGGGAGGCAGCAAGGGCCCTGTTTCTAAAAGAGAAGCTCCCCGAATTTGATGTCGCTTAGCCTTGAGCATAAGACTGATTTGAAGGAGGTAGAACTGTTATGATCATTTTATTTTTTAAATTTTTAAATAATATTTATTAAGTTGTGTTTAGTATAGAAAAAGTCGAATAGGGGTTTATTTAATTTTTTTATATCGAATAGAAACAAACATGAACGTTCAAGATTGATAAGACCCCTTAGGGTTTTATCATGGAAGAAGCAGAGGAGAAGCGGAAGAAGTGAAATAAAAGTGGATGATCGCTTCGAGAGGATTGGCCTCCTTGATCGCTTCAAGGCGATCATCCCCTTTTCTTCCACTTCTTTCGCTTCATCTTCGCTTTTTTCGCTTCTTCCACGATAAAACCCTATGGGGTCTTATCAAACAAATTCCATAAAACAAATCATCAAGCAAGATATTATCATTTTAATTCTAATGATATTTGTTTTATTTTCAAGATATTCATCCTTTTTAACTCATCCAAATTGACACATTCCCCAAAACTTCAAAGATAGAGAATACATTTACATTTCATATAATTGATTTCATGTGAACATGTTCAAGTCCTTTTTGTATTAAAAGATGTCTATCAAGTTCAAAAACTGAAACACAAGTTTCATTAAAAATGACATGTCATCTAAAAATTTTGTCATAAAAAATATTAAGGCCAATATAATATGTCAATTATATGTCATCTTAAATTTATCATGATAATATATTCTCCTTTTTATGTGTTTTATTTTATGCAATCATGTTCAAAATTTTTATATGAAAACCATTATTGTATAAATTTGAAATACAAGTTTTGTCATCAAGACCATCAAAACCAAGCATATTAACCATAAAACATCATGATAGTGCATTTTTCATTTTTATGTGTTTCACTTTAAGTTGATTGATCTCGTATAAGCATGTTCACATTTTCACACAAAAGCCAAGCATCATATAAATTCAAAATCATTGTCAAAGCCATGTTTCTTTCATTTGAAAATTTTGTTGATAGCAATGTGGGTTGGGTTTTTTAGTTTTGCAATTGATTTCTTGTAGACATGCATCATCTAAAAATTTCATCAAAAAAATGATTAAGACCCATTAATCCAAGATGGAAGTTTTTAAATTATAAGCATGATATACACATCTATCATCAAAAGACTTTCAAGAAATTTATATATAGATATGTATCATGTTTAAAATCAAAAACTGATACGAAAGGAATACATAGAATTATGTCATCTTAAAACGTCATCTTAATTCATCATGAAAACAATTAGACCAAAAACACGTTAATCCAAAACATAGAGTTTCAAATCAATATTACTTCAAAAACTCATATATGATATAAAATCGTCAATCATCATGTTTAGAAACGAAAAATAATATAAAATATCAAGATACACATGCATGGATTAATCCTAAGCATTATCACAAATCATGTAAGTATCACTTTAATTTTCAAAAACACAAGAAAAGCATGATATTAAAAACAAAATTATTTCCTACTAACTAAGTTAAGCAATTCATGAAAAAATATCAAGTAATTTCATAATAATGTACAAACATTTCGGGTGAGTTTCTTACCTTGTTGACGAAAGCCATCAAGGCCCAATTTACCATTTTACCTTTGGATGCACTTGATTCATCCTTGGGTGCCTTTTTCTTCTTTGGCCTTTTACTCCATTCAAGTTCATTTTTTATTTTAGATTTTTGTTTAATGAACTTATTAAAATTTATTAAAAGTTCAAAGTTGTCAACATTGTCCTCATCACTTGAGTCATCACTCAAGTGGTGTTTTATAGTTAGAAGTTCCAAACCCTTCTTATTCTTTGTAAGTTGGTTTATATATTTATTATGTTCCAAGAGGCTCATTTCATATGTTATTAATGAGCCGATAAGTTCTTCAATATATAAATTATTTAAATCTTTAGCCTCTTGTATTGTGGTTATTTTAGGATCCCACCTTTTTAGAAGGGATCTTAAAATCTTATTAACGAGATCAAAATTTGAGAAAGATTTACTAAGGGATTTTAGACTATTGATGACATCCGAGAAACGGGAGAATATGTCACCGATAGTCTCACTTGGTGTCATTCAGAAAAGTTCAAAATCATACAATAAGAGGTTTACTTTCGAGTCTTTGACTCTACTAGTTCCCTTATGCGTGATTTCAAGTGTGCACCAAATATCGAAAGTCATTTCGCACATAGAAATCTGATTGAATTTGGTTTTATCTAAGGCACAAAATAAGGCATTCATAGCCTTTGCATTTAAAGAAAAAAAAATTTCTCTCTAAATCCGATCATTCGTTCATCAATTTAGAGGAAAGTTAAAAGTTATTTTTAATAATATTTCATAAATTTAAATCCAAAGAAATCAAGAAAACTCTTATTCGAGTTTTTCAATAAGTGTAGTCCAATCCATTAAACAACGAAGAATGAACAATTGAAAAACCCTCTTGAAAGCCGTAAAGAGTCATTTCTCATGGTTGTGAATCCGAAAGAGAAACAACATGGCTCCAATATCAATTATTGGGATCTAGATCAGCACTAAGAGGGTGGGAGGGAGTGAATTAGTGTAGTGGTTAAGAAAGACAAATTTTAACGATTTCGGAAACTTCAAAATACTTCATACAAAATGAATAACATTTCGATTAAAACCATTTCGATTGCGTTTTAACTTGAAGGCGTACGTAAGAAGATGATGAGAAAGTGGAGCAAGTAATAGATGGTTTACTAAAATATAAATTGCAAGAAGATAAACACAAATCGATTTTATAGTGATTCGGTCATACGACCTATGTCCACTTCTGATTCCTCTTAACTTGAGGCCACTGGCTTTCCATTAGTTGTCTTCCTTCCAATGGACGAAGACAAGTTCCCTTACTGTGCTATCTCCTTTTGACGGGCTTAGGAGATAACCCTTTACAAGTACTCACACACGCTCCTCTCGTTAAGCTGAATTCAAACTAAAGACTAGAGGAGAGAAAGGATTTCAATAGTGTTTTCCTACTTTTAAGTTCAGTGTGCTTATATATTCAACTCAGGGATGAGAGGGGTATTTATAAGCTCCAATTGGATTCAAACATGGAGCCAAAAATCATCCAATCCTGGGTCTACCAAGTTCTGGCGGTACCACAGCCAATGCTAGGCAGTACCATCGCCTGACACACTGGTTCTGTCAGTGTACCGAGTGGTACCACTGCCCAAGTACTTTGACACTGGGCGGTACCATCGCCTAATGCAACCTAGGGGGCTAAACCCAAGCAGTTCCACTGCCCAAGTCTGGTGGTGCCACCACCATACAAGGTCCAGCACTTCTGGTTAGGCCTTGAATTCGATCCAAACCAGTCCATAACGGATCCAGTTGGCCCCTACCAGGGTTATAAGATTAATACCTAATCCTAACCCTAATTACATGCTAACTACTAAATTAAAAATATTTTCTATATAAATCAAAGTCCAGCACATCAAGTCTTCTTCCGGTGAACTTTCGGCGGTCTTCCAATGAACTCTCGGACACCATTTTGCAGACTCTCGATAAGCTCCTGGACTTCACGATGATCTTGGTAAGTTTCGACGAGCTTCTTCGGCAAGCTCTAATCTTTCTCAATGAGCTCTGCGAACTTCCGATGAACCTTCTGGCGAACTTACGAAAACCCTTTAGCAAGCTCCCTACTCATTCTCAACTAGTTCTAGCAGCACTCTCGACGAATCTTCAGACTTTCATTGAACTCTCGAACTCCCAACAATTCTATTGTACTTAACTCTAGTACTTTGTTTCGCTTAATGTCTTCATCATTATTATAATTAATCTTACACACTAAGTAAACCTTAACCTACTTTGATCTAGATAGTTATTACACAAATCAACCTTCTGTTACCCGGCACGTCATTGGTCGACGATTCATCTAGTTCTTCGATGCACCATCATCTCTTGCGGCCTGTTATCCAATCGATAGTTGACCTCTGCAACCCCAATCTCCTTGGTGCAACACCACTTTTTTTGGTCTAATGCCTGATGTCTGAAGCCTTCTACCGATTGTCGACTGGACCTATGGCTCGACGTCTAATATCCTGACGTGATCTCTTCTGACACAACGCTGATTCATCTTATGCCAACTATCTAATCTTGATTAAGTAGTCCTGCTTAACTTGAAATATAATTAGATAATAAACTATAATCAATTAGTTTCATCATCAAAATTTGAGACTCAACTAACCAGCTTATCCCAGGTTTTTCAAGTACTAGCGGTACCACCGCTAGTACTGGGTGGTACCACCACCCAGGCTGTTTGACACTGGGCAATACCACAGCCCAGTCTGGTGGTACTATCACCTAAGACAATCTTGAAGACTATCTCGGAGACTAAGCCACCGGTGGTTCCACCGCTTGTTCTGGTGGTGCCACCGCATGACCCACCTATTGGGTCATTGTTTGGGCCTTTCACTTGGCCCAACACAGCCCAAACTTGGGCTCAATTAGCTCCTAATTAAGTTGGCCTAATTCCAACCCAATTATAGTTTAAACCTACTTCGATCTAGATAATTATTATAAATCTTGAATCAATTTTTGTCTAGTATGTCATTGGTCCATCAGCGATTCATCTGATTCTTTGATGCACCATTCTCTCTTGTGACCTATTGCCCAATCAGCCAGTTGGCCTCCGCAACTCTAATTTCCTTGACGTAATTTTCGCTCTTCTTAGCTCAATGCCCGAACCCATGGCATGAAGCCCTGTGTCAATACATCGATCGATCCTTCGGCTTGACGTTCAATCATCTGACATGTTCCACTCCGACCCAACGTCCGATTCCTCCTGCTTTAATTGTCTCTTCCAGATCAAAGCTAGTCTTACATTATTGAAAATGTAGATTATATCAAAAACACTATTAATTGGTTTCATCATCAAAAATTGAGATTCAATAATCTTTCCCTTTTTGATGATGACAACCAATTGATGACGAAGTTTAAACAAACTCCCCCTATCAATATGTCATATTGATAGATCCTTTAAATCAAGAAATCATACAATGTTTCAAGACATAAAAGTACATTATATCATGCATGATTCAAATCATCGTTACTTCTCCCCCTTTATCATCAACAAAAAGAAAAAAAATGCGTCTATCAAGTTTTTAAGATATATAAGTTTTACAATATGCAAGCTAGCAATTTATCACTTTACAACATGCAAGCATAGCAAGTTTTAAAGATGTGCAAGATTGTAAATTTGCTTCTCTTGCAATGATCGAGCTAGCAATTCTTGCTTCTGAGTTTGCAAGCTAGCAATTCTTGGTGATATTCAAGATGGCAAGTTCTTTCTTCTTTATTTTCCTCTTATTGAAGTATGCAAGCTAGCAATTCTTGCTCCCCCTTTGTCATTGTCAAAAAGAAGGAAAGAATATAATATTATAATTTTTTTCCTTTATATCAATTTTTAAATCATGACAATCAACAAAGATAAATTTTCATCAAGAGTGATCAATAGGGTATAGATATCATAAATACAAAAGAATGATCATAATAAAAATCATGAAAGATTAAGTTGTGAATACCAAAAGATCATGATCGATAAATCACTTCATTTATAAATACCAAAAAGAAATCTTAGGAGATCAAATAGTAGGTAATCTTCAAAAGAAACCTTAGTCATGAATTTCAAGAAATCAAGAAAAAGATTTGAATATACATTCTCGGTGAATAAAATGGAAGAATCATGGTGAACGATCTTGATTTATAAAAAAATTTCAAGTCATAATTGTGAGAAATTAAGATCATAATATCAATAAAACTTCTTTATAGTAAAATAAAACATTTGAGAACTTGTTTCATGCATTATATATCTTAATTCATCATGCTTCATAAACAAAGATTTCAAGTTTTAAGTGTAAGATTTGGATAAATCTCATTCAAATTTAATTCATCAAATCATCAAAATACTCCCTAGAGATTCAAAATGATAAATAGATTTGAATAAAACTCATCATCAAATCAACAAAAACACTTTGATAATTCACAAAAGATAATATACATAGATTCATTAATCTCTTATTGAAAAATCGATAAGCTTTAAAGATAGTGAAATTTTCAAGAAAGAATCTTTCTTCCCCTTCTCCCCCCTCTCAACCCACCCCCCAAACCCAAACCTCACCCCACCACCCCCCCCCCCTCGTTTTTGTTTCAATTCACACGATTGATTTCATATAGGTGCTGAGAAATCAGGAGATTCAGCATCTCATGTGCAGCGAAAAACAAAAATAAGACCGGATTTTCCATAGTCACGTACTTGGCCGTCGTGCGACGATTGGTACGCAAAAATCGTAAATCTGAAAAATCCGTATGTATCATATCAGAAGCGTTACTTGGGAAGATTATATATCCCCAAAAATTTCAGATCCGATGAAGAAGATAAAGGAGCACTAGCGTACTCCTCTCTAGCGGTAATTTACACAGTGGATGCAGCAACGACGCTCCTCATATCACCGCAGGATCTCTCTCCATGTGCACCACAAGACTGCTAGAGCCAAGGAGGAGGAGAGGAGACTGAGGAGAATAGGAGAATGACTACCAAGAGCTCTCAGCCTATGAACCAAGAGGTTCCTCCTATTTATAGAGGTGGAGGAAGCTTATCCTTAACAGATCATGTTAACACTGGATCTCAATCCAATTGGATCTCATTGGATCTTATCCACAGGATCCAATTTGATCTCATCCAATTGGATCTTATCCATTCATTTAATTAGATCTCATCCAATTACCCAATTCAATCTCATCTATAGGATCCAAACTAGGGGCTTCGCAGATATCTCATATCCGCACCTCTACTTGTCGCAATATCCACCTTATATGTGTGATCCTCTAGGCCCGATACCGAGCTAGTCGTGAGTCGCTCCCGTTAGAACTCCTTCTGACTTAGAACACCTTCTGATATAGTGAATTATTATCTTCATAATAATTCACTCGACTCATCGACTATGGACATACTAGGCTACTACGCTATAGTCCTTAGACGGTACAGGGGGATATAATCCATTGGACCTGTCTATCCTTAATTACTATGTATCTATAGTCCTTCATCCATCTAATATCCCAAAGACCGTATTTTAGGCATGGTAAAGTCAGGCCCATACAGAATCATATCTGAGTTTCACTCTAATCGGATTCTCTTGGAGAACTCCTCTCTCAATCCAAACGACCCTAACTAGGGATTTTGCCTTAGCGAGCACACGCAGGATATTCATCTCATGATACTGAGAGTGAATGATCCTCTATTAACATACAATTGCCTTCGTAAGGTTAGCTATCATTCCTGAGAACTGGCTATACCAGATCTGAAACTCTCCAAACTTATAAGTCCGACGTCAAAGAATAAAGTACTCAAACAAGGCATCTTTGGTGTTTCAAGTCTAAGGACCAAATACACTACTGGGACTACAGAATCACTGTCTGACATTAGGTATCATTAACCATACAGCATTCTGTAAGTGGATCAATCAGTGAACTCATTCTCTAATGAGCACATGAACTATACTTTTAGTGTCCCCACACAAACGACTATGAGACCAGTCGTCGCCATCATATAGATGAGTATGTAGCGCACCAGTCTATCTGGTTATCTCAATGTCCTCATCGAGTAACCTATGACCAGGATGATTTAGGATCTATATTTAAAGGTATATCAGTCTCATTATCGTGATCTCATCATGATCCGATTTCCATTGCACAAATTCATGGACATTATAGTATTCATCCAGATAATATGAGATAATACCAATAAGAATATGTGAAGAGATCGACGTAACATGTCACAAGTGCCACCACTCATATGATTGACTTGTAGGGCACCTATAACCAATAATAGAAATACTCAAGTTTTTCATACGAAAGCCATGCATTATCATATAAATCTAAAATCATCATCAAAATCACTTTTTTTTTATTCGAAAAATTTATTGAATGCAACATAGATTAATTCCTATAAGATTAAAAGTAGCTACAGTTCTTTTAGTTCCAAATTTTACGATTGATTACATGCAAACATGCTTAAGTCTTTTATCCAAGTAAAAACATGCATCAACATTTAAAGTTGAGACACAAGTTTCATCATAAAAATCATCAAGACCAAAATTATAATACATTAAACATAAGGCATTTTCAAACAAAAGATTTGATTTATCATTTTAATTCCAATGATAATACATTTTCCTTCTTAAGTGAATTTAACTCTTCATGCTTAGTGCAAGAAATCAATATACAATAGTTATGCTCAAAAAAAATTTTAATTTTTAAAATCACTAGAAAGAAAAGCATGATATATTTTTATAATTAATTATTATTTTTATTTCTTATAAACTAAATCAAGCAATTCATGAAAAGCATCAAGTAATTTTATAGTAAGGCAAAAAATATTTGATTGAGTCACTTACCTTATTATCGAAGGCCATTAAAGCACAATTTGTAGCCTCATCTTTAGATGTACTCGATTTGTTCCAAGTCACCTTCTTCTTCTTCTTCACTTTTATATGCTTGTCTTTAGAATGCCCTAGCTTTTTCCGTTCATAGCAAGTGGTTGTGTCCAGATTAAATTCATTTTTATTCCTTAATTCTTATTTTATGAACTTTTTAAATTTTATTGTTAAGAGTTTAGCATAGTCATCATCATCATCATCATCATCATCACTTGAGTTATCACTCAAGTGGTTTCTTCTGTTCTAAGTGCAATGACTTTCTTGTTCTTTGGAAAGTTATTCTCATGTTCATCATATTCAACACAAGTCATTTCATAGGTCATTAAAGACCCAATAAGTTCTTTGAGAGAATAATAGTTCAAGTCCTTTGACGCTTGTATAACCATTATTTTCAAATCTCAACTTTTTGGAAGGGATCTTAGTATCTTGTTAATAAGTTCAAAATTAGAAAAAAATTTACTAAGATATTTTAAACTATTGATGACATCCATGAAACGGGTGTACATGTTACCGATAGTTTCGCTTGGTTCCATTCGAAACAATTCAAAATCATACATCAAAAGATTAATTTTGAAATCTTTAACTCTACTAGTGCCTTCGTGTGTGATTTTAAGTATGTGTCAAATGTCATACATAGTTTCATAAATCAAAATTCAATTAAATTCATTTTTGTTTAAGGCACAAAATAAAGCATTCATTACTTTGGCATTCAAAGAAAATATTTTTTTTCTTAAAATTAGTCCATTCATTCATAAGTTTGGAGGGTTGTTGAAAATCATATTCAGTAATATTCCATAAATTAAAATTCAAATAAAGCAAAAAAATGCTCATTCGAGTTTTCTAATATGTGTAATCCTTCCGATTAAATATAGGAGGATAAATGATAGAGTGACTCTCTTGAAAGCCGAAAAGAGTCATTTCTATTTGGTGTTAGACTAAACGAGAAATAGACCCACTCTGATACTAACTATTAGGATCACAGTTGACACTAAGAGGTGGGGGGGGTGAATTAGTGTAGCGATAAAATCGTTCGTTTGAAGACTTTCGTTTTGATTAATACTTTCATCCAATGAAAACTGATATTGAGTGTGCTTTAACTTGAAATGAGTGTATGATCGAGTGAGCAATAAACTTAGTAAGCAGTAAAGATAAAGTAGTAAAGAAGAGATCACACCAGAGTTTATAGTGGTTCGGTCATCCGACCTACGTCCACTCTTGATTCCTCTTTTGTTGAGGATACCAGCATCCACTAACCGATCTTCTTTCAATGGGTAAAGATCAACTACTCTTTAGAGCCCTTTCTCTTTTTTATAGGTTTAGGAGACAATCCTACTCACCTCTCACTTAAACTTAACCAAGACCTAGAGCTAGTGGAGAGGAATTATCACACAATTACAATAGAGTTTTCCCTCTTTTTGTTCTTAGTTGGTGTGTTTGCTAACTAGGGATGAGAGGAGTATTTATAGGCTCCAAATGGATTCAAACTTAGAGCCAAAACCAGTCTCATCCTAGGTCTTCTAGAACTGGCGGTACCATCGCCAATGCTGGGCGATACCACTGCCCAGGCTCTTTGACATCTAATGGTACCACCACCTGACATAGTCTTGGAGACTATCTTAGATATTAAGCCACCAACGGTTCCACCGCCTGTTCTGGTGGTGCCACCGCTTGATCCACCTCTTAGGTTACTGTTTAGGCCTTTCACTTGGCTCAACATAGCCCAAACTTAGGCCCAAGTGGCCCCTAATTGAGTTGAACTAATTCTAACCCAATTACAATTTAAACCTACTTTGATCTAGATAATTATTACAAAGCTTGAATCAATTATTATCTAGCATGTCATTGGTCTATCGATACTTCATTCGATTCTTCGACATATCGTTCTCTCTTGTGGCATATTGTCTAATCGGTTAGTTGACCTCTATAACTCCTTAGACCGATGCCCAAACCCATGGCACGAAGCCTTCTGCCAATACGTCGATCGATCCTTCAGCTCGACATCCAATCATCTGATATATTTCACTCCAACCTAATGTTTGATTCATCCTGCTTTAATTATCTTTTCTTGATCGAAGCTAATCCTACGTCACTCAAAATGTAGATTAGATCAAAAACACAATCAATTGGTTTCATCATCAAAATCCGAGATTCAACAAATACAAGAAGCAAAAGACTTGAACTATTTACCTCTTGAAGAACTTATCAGGTCATTAATGACCTATGAGATGACATGTATGACACAAGACGAACATGAGAACTATCTTCCAAAAAATAGGAAAGATTTGATACTTTGAATAAAAGAAGATCACTCAAGCGAAAGCTTAAGTGATGATGATGACTTTGAACTTCTAACAATAAAATTTAAAAATTTATAAAACAAGAATCAAAGAATAAAAATAAACTTAAAAAAAATATAATAACTTGCTATGAATACAATTGACCAAGGCATTTCAAATGCGAATGTTTACAACTGAAGAAGAATCACACAAAAGAAGAAGAAAGCACTCAAGGCGACATGGGAAGAATCGAGTGCATCCGAAGATGAGGTTACGACCTATGCCTTGGTGGCCTTCGACAACGAGATAAGTGACTCAACCAAAACCTCTTTACCTTATAATAAAATTACTTGATCGATTTCATGAGTTGCTTGATGATTTTAAATTAGTTAGAAAGAAATATAAAATGTCAAAAAAATCATGCTTCTCTTTCTATTGATTTTAAAAAATTAAAAAAAAATCATGACAATTGTATGATTAACACCTTGCACGAAATGTGAAGAGTTAGATTCACACAAAAAAAAGAAAAAAAGATTATTGAAATTAAAATTATTGGCAACAAATCTTTTAATTAAAGATGTTTATTAGTTAATGGTTATTGAACTTGATAATATTTGTGATAAATCTTATTTTTCAATTTTAAACATGATACATGGTTTTGATATAAAAACTTAGGCATGCTTATATAAAATCAATCACATGAATTGAAACAACTAAAAAGAAGAAAGTATTTTTTTTTGAAAATTTCTCAATCTCTATCTTATCGAGTTTTCAATAAGAGATTGACGAATCTATTTATGATATTTTGAATCTCTTAAACTATAAAAGTGATTTTGATGATTTGAATTTGAATAAGATTTTTTTTCAACTGAATCATGGACTTTCTCTTGATTTCTTGACTTGAGGTATCTTTTATGGGAATTAAAAAAATTTTATGTTATATGATTTCTTCTTTTTAGCATTTACTAAAGAAGAAAATTATACAAATAAAAAATGATCTTGATAATTATAACTTAAGATTTTTTTATAAATCAAGATCGTTCACTATGATTCTTTCATTTTATTAAAGAGAATCATCCAAATGAATCATGATTTGTCTTTTGATTTTTTTAAATTATAACTTGAGATTTTTTTATGAATCATGATGAATTGAGATGTATTATGCATGAATCGAGATCCTTTATTTATTCTCCTATGTCTCTTTTTACTAAAGAGAAGTGTTTATCCTAATCATGATATTGATTTTTTGATATTTGATACTTGAGATTTTTTTGTGTGTGAATTAAGTTCTCTTATTTGTTCTCATATAATTCTCTCTTTTTATTAAAGAGGAGACTTATCAAATAAGTTATGATCTTTAGATATTCATAACTTGAGATTTGTTTATTTCATATGACTCCTTTGTGTTTATAATATCTACACCCCATCATCAAATTGATCACTCTTGATGTAAGTTTATCCTTGGTGGAGATACGGGGTATTATTCCCTTCTTTTTATCCTTAATGTTATTAATATTTATCATGATTTGAAAATTGATGTAAAGGGAAAAGAATACAATATTGTATTCGTCCCTTCCTTTTGACAATGACAAAGGGGGAGAAAGTCTTGCTAGCTTATGTATCATAAAGAAAAGCAAAATTGCTAGCTTACACATTTCAAGGAGAGAAAACTTGCTAGCTTGCACATTGTAAAGGAAGCAAAAATTGCTAGCTTGTGCATTGCAAAAAAAAAAGCAAAAGTTGTTAGCTTGCACATCGTAAAGAGAAGCAAAAACTTGCTATCTTAAGTGAAGCAAAAAATTTTCTTAACTTCACATCTCTAAAACTTGCTAGCTTGCATATTCTAAAGTGATGTAAAACTTACATGTTTCAAAAACTTGATAGTTGCACTTTACTTTGATGTTTTAAAATTATGATAATTTTAAATTATGTTCCTTGATGCTTTATTTCAATATGACATATTGATAGGGGAAGTTTAGTTAAACTTCGTCATCAATTGGTTGTCATCATAAAAAAGGTGAAGATTGTTGAATCTTGAATTTTGATTATAAAACCAATTGATAAAGTTATAATCTAATGATGTCTAAGTGACACAAGTTTAGCTTCGATTATGGAAAGACAATTTGATTAAAGTTAGAAAAATCAATTGTTGGGCCGGAGTGGAACATGTCAAAAGGTTGGTCGACGTGCTAGTAGAAGGACTTTGTACCATGAGTTCAGGCATCGGGCTAGAAGGATCAAACATTTCACTAAAGAGATCAGATATTGTGGGAAGCCAATATGCCGATTGAGTAATACATCGAAGGAAAGGATGATACGTCGAAAGTTCGGATGAAGCGCCAGATGAACCAATGATATGCCGGACAATATGTGATTCATGCTTATAATCATTTATTTAGATTAAAGTAGTTTAGGGGACTAATTGAGTTAGTTTTTTATGTAATCATGCTAACTCAATTAGGGGTCAATTAGGCCTAAGCTGGGGTTGATTTGGGCCTATTGGGAGACCCATTTAGTGACCCAAAAGTTGGGTCAAGCGATGGCATCGCCAAAGGCTCAGTCTTCAAGATTGTGTCGGGCGATGGTACTGCCTAATATTAGGCGGTAGTATCGCCTAGTGTCAGGTAGTGGTACCACCCAATGTCAGTACTACAAGAGATGGTACCACCCAGTACAAGCAGTGGTACCACTAGTATACCCCGAAATCCGAGGGTATTTAAAAGTTTAGTTTTATTTTTGAAGTCATTTAGGGTCTATAAATACCCCAGCTATTCCTGCTTGGAATAGTAAGAAAATAAAATAAAACTCTATAATTCTAATGTCGTAAACCCTGTTAGAAAATTGATTCCCTCCTCCATATACTTGAAGTCTATTGTAAGGGAGAGTGTGAGGGAATACTTATAAAAGAGGGTTGTAAAGGTTTTCTCCTGAACCTATGAAAATGAAAAAGAATTGTAAATAGGGTAGTTGATCTTCACCCATTGAAAGAAGATTATTAGTGAACACCGATGGCCTCAACGAAAGAAGAATCAAGAGTGGATGTAGGTCGGAACGACCGAACAACTATAAAATCAATTTACATTTCTATTTATACTTTTCAATAATATTACTTACTCACTATTGTTATGAAATTTTCATTTTAAACGTATTTCTAATAGGGCTTAATCAAATAAAATTTTGAATTGATAAAAGTTTTCAAAAGCACTAATTGATCCCAAAAGTACTAATTCATCCCCATCCCCCCTTAGTGCTGATTTCGATCCTAACATTACTTACCTAATGCACTCTACCATTGTCCCATGGTTGTACTCTTCTACTTCACTGCTATCGCTAGCATACCGAATGGGCAAAAAGCTTGATGAAAGGGCTGAGTCAGATTGACCAAGTCGAATGAACCAAGTCATGCAAATTGACTCATGCCAACTTTTAGAGAATTTTGAGGCCACATGACCTATTTTCCTATACCTATAGACCTTAAGTGAACAATACTTCCCAACTCGAATTTGCGATGCTACTTGGCCCAAGAAGCAAGGGGCATATGTTATAGTGGATATGATGCGACTTATATGTTAACATCGCATACAACTGACATGTCATCATCTTAGTTGCCATTATCATGTACTACCCAACAATGATCTTATCTCCTTGTAGATACATCATCGATTGACATATGTCGAAGCACAGATTTCTGTGAATAACATAACTAACTAATAAATAGTCTAATTTCTATTATAAGTAATTACAACTAACAAGCGCAACCATCTTGAACAAATGGTATAACAGCCCCTAAGCTCCACTATAAAAGGAGCCGCCCAGGTATGCTCAGACACTAAAAAGATAATAGACTTGCTAGACTAGTTCAACTTATCCAACTAGTTTGACTTATTCGAAACTATCACTGACTTAAGGATCGGAGATGTGTTATTTAGATCATCTGCTGACTTAGTTTTGCAGGGTTAGGAGACCAGTTTGATGTGTTTTCCTAAAGACCAACTGAAAAAAAAATCAAATTGGATCTAAGTTGGCTTCCAACTTAGGCAACCCAAGATTGACTTTAATGGTTGCAAAAACATATTCATACTTAGATGAAAGACTTCTAAGAACTTTGCAAATAACCTTTTTTATTTAATATATCTCCAAGTCTTCTAATTTATTGACAATATCAATAACTGTAGTAAGAAACTCTTACATACCTTATTCAGGTTTTCAAAAATATCATATGCTTGTTTTGCCCTTTTTGCATCAAAAATTCATGGAAAAATGGATTTACTCACCCTTATTGAATATATCCTGGTTTAATATATTGAAGAGCACTCGCATCCCTCTCAATATTTTTCTTGTATTACTTTTGTTATAATATTATCTATTCCTCTCATCTTGTTGATTTTGAAGTAGAGCTTCACATCCCAAAGTCTTGGGAGATAGAATAAAATTTGTATTTGATTATTCTGATAATCATAAAGCTCTCCTTCAAAGATGATGATGAGTGTACGTAGACATAGTGTGGATGGAGTTTTGCATCATTCAATAAGAAGATAGGCTCTGCTACCAAATTTATTGGGGAAGAAAGAAGAGATTTTGTAGAAGAAAATATTTATTGCATTGGAGAGAAAGTGCAGCATAGATCAAAAGTTTTGACAATGTTTTCTTTTTTATCAAGAGAGTTTTTTTATAGAAATTTTTAGATTTAAATCTAGTTCTCTAATTTATGTTGTTACACCTAAGGATTAAAATTTCATATTGTATCAAAGTTTCAAGCGTCGCTCGATACGGTACGGTACTATGTACCGAGTGGTATACTAGGGTGTACCGAGTGGTACACTTAATTTATGCGTAAAATCCTCTAAAATATCTAAAAAATAAAAAAAATTAGGATATATTGTTTAAGTTAGAAATAAATATAATAATAGTATAAGTTTAGCAAAATTAATATAAATTAGGTAAGAATAGTACCGAACGATATTATTCAAAATTCAAAACCTTGGTTGCACCCACTGATACCCTATCATAACTGCACATATACTTATGTTAAATTTACAAATTAGTTGTTTACAATAACAGCCTCGGTTCCATGCTCCCTTGGTTGGACAAGCTCCAAAGGGTGGTAGTTCATCCCCGTCGTCCTCCCACCCCGAGGGACGGGCCGACATTAGGGCTTCGTCGGGATAAGCCCGATGTGGCATTAGACTTGAGAAAATAAAGACAAAAATATCTCAAAGAGGCATGAGAATAAAAATATTATAATCTTGGTTAAATAAAATTAATTAAGTTTTATATGAATATATTGATAAAAATAATTAAATCCTTTAGAATTTAAAGTGAAATGAGAGGTTAGACAAAGAAAAAAGTTTTAGTACATTAATATAATAAAGGCATTCAAAGAGGTTCAAATTGACTCATTAAAGGTCGATCCAAACCAAGTTCAAAAAATAATTTGGTTCGATTAAAGTAAGGTACTTCGATCCGAAATCATTTCGGACCTACCTAATTAAGCTAGTTCAAAATTATATGAAAACATATACATAGTCTTAAGAAAATAAAAACAAATTGAGTTAAATAAAAAAATCTCAAAGATATATATAGATCAACTCAGAAGCATGGTTTCTAGATCGATATATCATAAAATCATGACAATAAGACTTGAATTTGGCTAATTAATTATAAAAAAAATTAAAAAGGAAAAGTCTCTCTTTTTTTTACTATACATGAGGATCCTGATTTTTGTTTTCTTATCTATCACAGTTAGGTTGGGGTTTTAATTAACCTTATGGTGCCGCCACTTCGACGTCAAGTACATAAACTTAGGTCTGTTTTATGTGCAAAAATGGGTGTCATTGGGCTGGTCAAGTGGGCTTCGTGAGTTGATGGGCCTGGCCCATCAGCCAACGGGAGTCGATATGGTAAGACCTACACGTGCCAGGGCCCACGCAATATTTACATGAGAGACTATGTCAATCATCTTTCACAACTGCATATGGAAGATGTGTGATTCGTCTTCGTAAAATTTATCAAGTACCTATCGGTATGATATCTATGAGATCAATAATACACGCGAACAACTAAAAACCCTTTCTTTAAGAAATGAAGGGTAGTTTACGATGGTCATATCGAAATAAGGGTTAGGCTCTTCTCTATTATTTGAAATGGTAATGCTATTATTATCTATCGACTGTCGTAGGTTTACACAGTAGACTGATTAAAGTTGGTCATTAAAAATTTTAATTCAAATCTATAAGAGTAAAGAACCTGTTCAGCGTACCGAATCACTCCTGAAATTTTCGAGAGTGACGTCAAACCCTAATGAGCCTTATTTACAGGGCTCATATGCAATCCATAAAAGATGTGAGTTCCCCTATATTATTTGCGTGGTCTACCCTGAAACTTCTGGGGTGACTCGATCATCCTGGAACGGTCTTGATGTCAGGAATTAGGCTGGCAAGTGTTGCTTGCCATGGGGCGGCTATTAAGAGTTGGCGGAATCCGTGTATTTATATGACGGATATTTGATCGTAAAAGATTTTTCGAATTAAGAATGACGAGTATGCCTAAGTCAAAACAGCTGATCTCGAGACACTGTATGTCGATGGCAATTTGAAGCCATTCATCGTGAGAGAGCAATGGAGTCCTTCGCCTTGTGCAGCCTTGACCTCTTGATCCTGCTTCCGCCGCCGGCTGCTTGCTTCTGTGGCCCGTCGGACCGAGAGCTCATACTCCTCGCCTTCCGCTCCGTCTCGGGGTTCCGACTCCCCGATCCCGCGGCCCACGGCCCCGACTGCTCCATCAGTCTCCCCTTGCGCAACCTCAGCGGCGCCGTCTCGTGGATGCACCTGCGCAACGTCTCCGCCCTACGCGACCTGGACCTCTCTGGCAACTCCATCCCCCGCTCTCCTCCACGTCAACCTCGCCGATACCACCCTCGGTGGCGCCCTCCGGTTCGATTCCGGCCCTCAGGCGGCGCCGCTCAGGTCGCTCGGGAAATCAGTTCACCAGCACGGCAGACCTCGCCGCCCTGCCCCGCCTGGAAGTCCTCGACTTGTCGGGTAACAGCCTCGGCTTCGTGCCGCCTGGGTTAGACAAGCTCCGGAGGCTGCGGCAATTAGACTTGTCGCATAACCCCATGAAGCCGGAGGGCTTTGCATCGCTCGTCCCTGACACCAGTGGCGTCCTGCAGCCCGAGGCGGTGAGGAAGCTGGGGGAAACTGCTTCTGTTGAAGGCGGCTCTCTTCATTTTGTGTCTACAGCCACCGTCGCCCACAAGTCTTCTCATCATTCACCAGTTCTTCATCACCACAAAGCCCTAATAAAGGGGAAAGCAAGAATCATATTGTTGGCGATTGTTCTATCGATTGTTTTCGACCCCCTTCTGGTGATTGCCACAATCTTTTGTTGGGTCAAGACGATGGATAAAAGGAAGGGGAAGAGGAGGAGGAGGAGGAGGCGGCGGCGGTTCCTCCGCAGCACATGGAGTAGGTGGCGAAGGCGAAGTGGCCGGCAACGGTGGCGCTGTTCAAAAAGCCGGTAACGGAATTGGGGAAGGCGACGCCGGGGTTTCGGGAGGAGTCTCAACTGATAAAGGGCAGCCGTAGCAGTCCCAGCAGCATGCGGTGGTGGACGCCTTCTGCGTCTGCTGGAGTCTTATCGATTTGTTGCATTTTGGCGGTGTGATTGTTTCCTGATTCTTATATTGTAATGCCACTTCGATGGCATTTCCCGCGTGAATAGAGTAACGAAAGGATTGTACCTGTGCATAGAGTAATTAAATCTATATTTTGAGTAGTCCATTCGAAAAATGTGCACAAAAGTGTTTTATCATATATATATATATATATATATATATATATATATACACATATATATCAGTTTAGAAATAATAAATTGATCCATTCCTGATGTTGCATATACAAATAAAGACGAGAAAACTTAAGCCACAACTATATGGGCGGTTCAAAAGGGATGAAATTTCACCTAAATCACTTATCTTTTTTTTTTTGTAATTAAAAAAAGAAAACAAAGACATTTGATATTTTGAATTCGATTTAAAGTGAATTGTATACATCATCGTCACTACAAGAGCAATGAGAGGTTTGGCAATATCTTCAGCAGTACAGTCAAGTCAGTGGCTTGGGATCAAAGATAACAACAAAACCTAACTTTCAACAGGTAACGTTTTATACCTAATCATAGGATAATGTTTTCCTACACATCTGCGGACAATTTTTTTATATTCCAATCCATGGTTGTATGTGTAAATACATTACCCCTAATATATAATTCTAACGCCAACATGCGGAAATGGGTAGGCTAATTCGATTACATTAAAACGGCGCCCCTCCCATCATCCATGACTCGTCCCTGTAACACCAGGCAAATCAAGACTTCAAAAAATGGTTTATAATCCAAGAAAAAGAAGGAAATATATTTGAAGAACAAAAGAGAAGAAGAATTGCTACCTCTAGAAGCTGTGACTCCTCTATGCATGGTCTTGGCACCTCTATCATATGTAACAGCAGGACTCTTGGGTATAATGAGAGAGCTTTGCAATCCCTCTAGCAACTGTAGAAACAAAAAAGATCCAATTGACTCTGGTTCATGAACAAGATTGACTAGACTGTTCATAGAGAAATAGCATCTTTACAATGGGGTAGAAATGTGCTTTTCACTATCGCAGGTGACAACAAATGACAGGGTTGTCTATTATCTTATTGACCACATGCTCCAATGAGTATAACAGCAGTGCTTGAATCAAATATGTTTACATATAAAAACAATATTTTTACATCATTCTAATAAGAAAAACAATGTTTCTGGTTGGCTTTGGTGCACAAAGCCCTAGGATTCAGCTAGCTGGAGCATTACTAAAAAGAAGAAATGTGATAAATTATGACATGTTGACATATATTTAATTTAAAATGTCTCAGATTTACAAAATGGAAAGGCAATTTTGGAGTATAGCTTAACTTATTTGATAACCTATCTATCTACCTTTGTCCATTTACACTATCATGAGAACTAATCCTAATAGGCGATGGAATAATCATCATAATGTATACTAAATCCATAAGAATATAACAAGGGCCATTCAGTGTCATACTAATGTCTCAGCTAGCGTAAAACCCAAGCAGAAACATAATAGCATGATACGTAAGTGCATGGCTGAATGCCCATTCATACATGCTGATATGTGGCTGACACCTCTCAAGAAAAGGATAAAGATCTGTGGCACTCTGATTAAAATCCATGTTTATAAATGTAATAAGGTTTGCTAAAAATAGCACTTCATGCATAGAGAAGTTTCAGCAAAGCTTACTCTTGAAGTTGGCTGAATTCTGCGATTGGATCTCCGGGGCTCAATAACATCAGCAGATCTTTTCCCAGGATTTTCATAAGCTTCAGATTCAGAACTGTTTGACTTGTCCACAACAGATAAAACATTTCCTTTCTCCCCCACCTCAGCCTCAACAGAAGAAGAATTCATCTTAAATGATGGAATACAAGGTACAGAAGACCCTACCACTGGCATATCTACTCTTCCAAGTTGTGAAAAAGAACCAATTTCCATTGACATCTTTTTCTCTTCATTGCTAAAAGTCGTTCTGAGACTGCTTTTTTCCCCATTTAAGACAGATGCAGTGGTGACAGGTAGCTTCTCCTTATCCACAGTACTTCTAATCTGAACATTCTGAGACTTCAAGGACTTTTGGCCCCTGGTACTCAAGTTGGTGGCTCGTTTTCCTTTAACATCAACTTTTGAAATATTCCTCCATGACTGGGATGCTTGTGGTAACAAACTGTTAACAGATTTCACAGAATCAGTCTTTTCAGTTGCCTTTTCGGTTTTATCTTTGGTATAGTGTTTGCTTACTTCCATAAATTTTCTTTTCTTTCCAGGTTTAGGAACACCAAATACCATTTTTTTAGATCCTATTTTCTGAAGACCTGCTCGTCGTACCTTAAGTGTATCGGTGTTATTTGCTCCACCCACATCATTTCCAAAAGAAATTATTACATCCTTCCCTAATGTACCAAGTTGCCTTGATTCTTCAAGCTTCCTTGAACCATCTGTATGAACATTTGTTGACATAGTCCCCATTTTTCCCTCAGCTATTTCTGACTTATTGTTGGCATCAACTTGGCCTAGCTTTTGTCGTTTCTCATTCGGTGTATCGCCCTAATTGCCATCATAGCAGAAAAGATCAACCAAACAGAGTGAGAATGCTTAACAGTGGAAAAGATAGAATAGAAAGAAAAGCTTTGCTAATAAAAGGTCAATAGACAATACCTCGTAGGGTTCAAGAGTAACTCTGTCCTTCTCGTGAGACCATTCTATCCATTGGCCATCCTTCCAGATGAGTGAATGTCGTAAATTCCAAGCCCTAACAGCTGAGGAATCACCGCCAGCTGTAAACAGCAAAGACCGATATTTGAATGGTTAATTTGCAGAAAATAAGAATGGTACAACCAGTAACCTAAGGAAAACAAATAATTACATTTGATATAATAAGAAAAGATGATTAAAAACGAAAACTTCTTAACAAAAGTCAATTACATAATTGACAATAAACCTTGGGCAAGAAGCTATTTAAATATTCAGAAACCTATGGATTGAGAGAAAATAACATATGTATTTGTGCCCACTAGTCTGTTGTGTTTATGCCCAGCCATATACCTAATACAACAACGAAAGTTATGAAGTGCCAATACACAACCCACATGGATGGACCTCCACAGCAAACAAGGGCAACACTTTATCACACAGATTTAGTTCCGACTTCCGAGTATGATGGCAGAATGGACAAATGCAAAGGTCCATGCATACTAGATTGCCCATGGACAATCAACAAAACTTTTCAAAAAAATGTTCGGGTGAACACACCACACAATGTGACATGGACAGCTAAAGTTTTAACCATTCGATAATCTGAAGTTATTTCTCCTTGACAGCTAAAGTTTAAGACAGGTACCTACTTGAGTTGGGATTTTAATAAAGATTATGACTCTGCATAATTAACACCGATATGATAACAGAATTGAGTTTTAACACCTTTGCAAAAGGATCCACAAAACGAAAAAAGATGAAAACAAACCAACAATTCAATGATCTTCCAAAGCATACCTGGAAATTGGACAGTTAATTTTGTTTCATCATCTTGGCTCTTCTCAGTGACAATTCCTTCCCACCAACTGAGGAATTAAGAAGTACAATTAGTTTATATTTGTCATAATCTGCTATATAAGACAGAAGTAGAAATAGAACAACTCATGTCACAATTGCAGATATTTATAAGTAGTCATAATAATTTCCAATTTGTTACTAAGATTGATGAGCATAGAGATAAGGTAAACCTACAGAAGACCAAACAAAAATACGAGTAGGAATCGTGAGAAAAGATTACGTGACAAAAGGTAAACCTATGAAAGACCAAACAAAATCATGAAGCACATCTAGTAAGGTTTATTTACATTAGAAGAATAAAAGAATAACAATCTCTTCATTAGAGAACCCTAGTGCTTCAGGTTTGGCCACTGCAGCAGCAGGGGGAGAAATAAGACAAGCATATCCATTAAAGCTGGCTTACACATCCAACTGAGAAAGTAGAGAAAAAAAATACTTAATTTGAGGTATGACAACTCATTAACAAACAAATTGTTGTTGAAAAATAGTACAAAAACATACATTAAAGCAGGCTTACCCATCATGTATCCATGCATCAACTCTGTCTCCAACCGCCCAAGTGAAATTGCCTGAAACCTCTCTCCCTCTCTTCCTTGTTCCTTCAGATTTGGCTACAATTATAGGATGAGCCATACGTATTCTAGGAGGTTTGTCACCTTCTGATGCAAGTGGTATCCACTCAAGCTTGTCATGGCCTGAATAATGTGGAAAGTTTTTTCACAACAAATTAATGAGAACTTAAACAATTTCTTCTGTCAGACCACAGTAAAAGGGTGAGCATTGGAAATTCAAGAATCTTTGTCGCACTAACTTATTTGCAGCAGAGTTAACCTAATTGTAACAGCTAAAATCCAATAAATGATTAGCTTCTTAATAAAACATGTGTTACTATGAAAGTTAATATTGTATCAGTAGGTAGTTTGCTTTTATTATAGAAATAACATACTGTACCTTTTTTGGAAAGGTCCTTGTAGCACACTTGTGCTTTGCCATCTTCAACATCAACAACCCATGCTGAAAACCAAGCTCTGCTAAGACCACCTTCATCAACTACAACCTGAGAGATCTTGTTAGTGTTAAAATTAGAAACTGAGTATTCAGGAGATGGTACAAGGACCAGAAACCTGGGGGGAAGTGATTTTTCTAAATAATGCGCACTTCATCTTAAAGCAGGTTACGTCAAAGTAAAATCCAAACAAAAGATATAATGAGTTATCTTCCCTGGCAAGTTTTTGAAGAGAAACACTCGGTCAATCTTGTTCAAGTGGTTGTGATACACTGAGGATGTTAGACCTATTAGAGAACCACCTAGCAGGAAAAAGAGCAGTCTACCAAGAATTCTCGCCTTATATGGCTAACTCTGACTACAGAAAGTTAAGTGTATCCATCCGTGTCTTCCACAGTACCCTATCATGTTAATATTTTGATCTAATCTTACGAGTTATTTAATATTTTTCATTGTAAACAAAGCTTCTAATTCACATTAAGTAGTTTGATGATGCACCACTATCAGCAACAAAAGATAGATTTGAAATTTAATAAATCAACTTGTCAAGTTGCATTTAATTATATATAAGTAATTACATCTTTTTTCTTTCTTTTTGAGATCATATGATTTCTGGCTTCCAAATTTCTTTAAAAAATAACTACAAAGATTATGAAGTACTTGTTCGACATGAAAAAAAACTCAAATATTTGAAAGAAGACTAATTCCTTGCTCAGAGTTGTACCTCAACAAGTGACCCTTTCTGAATGCTACTTCCCTGCAATGAATCCCTTGTAGGTTGTTCAGTTAGAATAGTTTTTGATCCACTTCCTAATTTGCTTCCTGACAAATTAAGATAACACAAAGATATTGGTAAAATCAGATAAATCCATAAACTCTATCCAAATCAATGATAACCTGTAAAAGAATTGCAAGACAGACATACCATAATTTTTGTTACCAGGCGGCATTTCATCAGTATTAGAAACTTTTCTCCTTTCATTATGGTTTGATGACTGCTCATTTGATTGTTGTGCAACAATCTCATGATCACTAGCCACATCTAAGTCACAATTCTCCCTAACCTGTACATCAATTGCTTCTGTCATGTTTCCCATAGTAGCACAATGGCGTCTCCAATGACCTTCAGGGCCTGCTTCGACTAATTCACTTATTGAGAATGGTAAGGGCTCCCCCATTGCAACAATCATTCCAGCTTGTGATACAGCTTCGGCAACCATTTCTGCAGCTTTCAGTATAGCATCCAAGTTTTCTGCACGCTTTATGGCAGCAGAAGATGCTTCAACCCTTTTCCTAATGGTCTTTTGCGCAGTTGAAATTATTGAGCAAGGACCACAGATTTTGTCCTTGCCCATGGAAATTGAACCAGGAGTTGATGACAACAAATGTTTTCCAGTTTCAAGGCTGACCTCAGAATTCTGAGTGGTCCTCCCTGTGCTAGCAAAGTTTAGTGCCTCATCTCCCATGAATTTAGCCTGTATTGCAGCCTCAGATGCAACCTTAGCAACTTCTGCAGCTGCCTTTGCAACAGAAGCAGCTGCTGCAGCCGCAACAGCTGCAGAGGCAAGTTTCTTTTCAAGCTCTGACACCAAGCCTGAATTTCTTTGGACCACCATCTGCTCCCAAATGATTTGGCTGTGCCTGACAGCAGCAGCAGCATAAGCAGAAGCATTCTCGGCTTGCTGTTTTGAGTGCTCGATTTGTGTGCATGTTTCATTCAAGACAACCCTCTGCTGAGTGTCACCACTGCTTAATATTCGGGAGTAAGGCAGAGTTATGGGGTGAGATGCATTTAAAGCAAGACCACCAGATGTAGCATTACTTGGAGAATTAGAAGATAAAGAAAGACAACCAGAAGTGGCTATATAATTAGTAATAACAGCAGCAGAAGCAGATTCTACTTGAGGTTGAGCAATTGAAAATTTTGGCTCAAGCTCCTCTGGTGCAGAAACCTTCTTCTTCTTTCTGGACTTCTCACTAACAGATGCATTCTTAGTACTCAGAGTTGCTGCCCTATTTTGTGTCTCCACTGGCACAACAGATGCAGCAGAAACACTTTTAGCAACCTGATTAGGCAGAGAGACACCAGGGAAAGCAAGTTGCATGTTTGAGGCACAAGATTTAGAAGAGTCCCTAAGAGTTGCTACTTGAGTTGTTTCAGAAACAGGCTTTGCAGAATTTTGTGCACTAGAATCAAAAGATAAACTCTGAGATGAAAGAGATGATGCACCCGGACAAGGGCTCTGAGATAGCAAAGGTGTAGCATTGTTCAGATATTGTCTGATATGGGAAGTTTGATATGAATGCAATGGGGACAGAGATTGATTGGACTCCAAGTGGATGCCTCTTAATATACTAGAGGATAAAACTTCCTTAGATGAACTCTGGAAAGGCGACTGCAATGTCACAGTGGAACCTTGTATTGTTGAATTCGGAAATTTGACGTCACTCCAGCCAGCAGGAGAGTTGAGGGCCTTGCTTTGAAGGGGGTTGCCGCTGATCCCTTGTTCAGTAGTAAAAACCCAACAAGTATCAGTTACCTCAAATAAATTTAATCATTAAAGAGTACAATAAAAATTTATTCACCTGTATGATAATGCAAATGTGTGTCAGATGTACTGGGAGATGACTTTTGGTTATAAAACCTTTCTGAAGCAACTCGCCATGCTCGCTCCCATAAGCTCCTTCCTCCATCTTCTTGAAAGTGTCCAAAGATTTTTTATTAGTTTAGTTCAGGCAATAATGCATAACAAAAAATTAAAAAATTACGTGAAAATACTGACCAGAACCTCCAAAGGCTGGAATCATACAAGCCTCATCTGGCATGACACCTTGGCTGCACCAAGCAGATTGATACATATAACACTGAATTAATTAAATAGCTTCTTTTTTGAGAAACCATTATGAAACAAATAAAGAAATGGTAATTGCAACTCACATAAGTGACCCATATACAAAAATCTGGGCACGCAATTGTATTTGTTGCAAGTCTGTGAAAGGCTGATGCAACAATGCTGAAGGAACTGAAGTGTTCAAATCTGGCAGATTAGATGTTTGAATACATGGAGAACAGGATGATCTTGTATTATTGGTCTCAATATAGAGAGATTGTTGTATACCCTCCGTATGGGTTTTGTTTCTTGTGGCACTGTCAGGGAAAGGTGATGTACTAACTGGGTTCTTTTTCCTTCCTCTACCATGTTTCTCTTGTAACTTCTCTTTAGTGTCTCCTTTCGAGTTGCCAACCTTTCGAGTTGCACGGGCAGAAACTTGCTTTCTTTTGTCTTCCACAGTTGTCTTGCTAATGATGCTAGCACTTGCTTTTTTAGTTTCATTCAAGTGCTGCTGAGAATTCTCCTGAGAAATCTACACTCAAAATGCTACATTAAATTGAAGGTCTTACCCATATTCAGGAGTATAATGAAACTGAAGCTTAACATAAGATATTGACAAAATGATAATTGTGGTTACCTGAGGTTGATCGAAGGAGTGCAAATGGTGGATGGGTTCCCAATCCTTCTTAGTGTCTTTTTTAGAAAGATCTGCATCTGGTTGGACTGCAAAAGTGAAATTTCCCTCATCTTCTGATGGTGTACTAACTTTAGAATCTTGAACAGTGCATTTAAGGCTATCAGAATTTTTTGCTGTCACAGATGCAGGACCAGCAGGATTTAGCAGTGAACTATTGCTGCAACTAATTACAGTTGGTGAACCACAACTTGGTTCAGATAAACTCTGATTACCACCTGCAGGATCCAATAGAAAGGGCTCAAGATTACTCCCAAACGAAGTGGATGGAGGAAGGATGTTTCTGTCACTATTAAATGCATCAAATGCAATATCATAAGCTGGTCAAACTTTGTAGATTGTGAATTTTACCCAAATTACAGAAATGGAGGATAGAATATCAGTATGTATAGAACAAAAATATCAACCATCTAAAGGCCACAGCATCAAGACATCTAACAGTCCAATTATTATGTTAAATGTGCCTAGGCTAACCTAACACAAACCAGACATTATCTTCTGTGATAGATGTCAAGATTTAATAGACTGACTGTGGAGGAATTTTCTTTTAATGGACAATGCACCAATGACCTAAGGTAAATGATGTTATCAACTTATTGTGCAACACAATTGCAAGCAACAGATGCTGTGTATGGTTTTTGGCACATAAAAATTTTACTAAGGCTTCCACATTTGCACACATGTGCCATGTCAACAGATATATTCATGCATTTGTGCCAATGGAATATAGTAACAGCTTACCAGAAATTTTAACTCTTCTGTTTCAACTTACATAAGATTTTAGATTCTTAGATTCCTTTATATGCAGACACCATCTTTTTATCATAGTTTCCACAAAAACATATAAAAACAATAAAACAAAGGCATTAGAAGTGTCCTATAAACTAACAATCCAAAAGAATATTCACATACAAAAAACATCAGAGGAAGATGACTTTCTTTCTGTTTCAGGAAAACTCGTTTTGTTACAATTGTTTGTTGGAGATAAATTAGCACCTTTGCCTTCTGTGCTTTGGCAAGCAGCAAAAGAGGTTACCCCAGCTGATGAAGCTAACTGAAACCCATCGCTGTTAGCAGTTTCTGTTTGAAAGAAAAAAAATGTAGTTTGTAATCTATATTCATATAATACTTGGAAATGTAGCAGAATTCATAAACAAACCATCAAATGATCACCAGAAAACCTAAAACCTGGATAATGAAGAATATTAGCTTCATCACATGATATTGTCAAAGATCTGGTCATCTCCCATTTAATAGAAATGAATATTCTGAATTCCTAATCTATCAAATGAATCAATTTACATAAACAAACCTTGGTAATCAAGGTTCCTTAAAAACAAGCTTAGCAAATCAATTATCAGAGGGTGATCTCTTAAGCAGTTGCCATTTGTCATTTTACATAAAGTAGAGGCTGAATATAGCAAGTACACTTTATTGACATGTAAAAATTGTGGACTATTGAGACCAGAATACAGTACATGTAGTTTAAGATTTACAATCCCAATCTCATACCAGTTTCTAAATTTTGTTGGACTGATATGGCACCGATATACCAGACATACTGACCTATATCATCTGGTGTCACTAAAAGTAATAAAATAAATTAACACTGATGGGTACCAAGCTATATGGTAGAGTATCGGTCCTTGGTTAGACCGGTAAACCAGAATTTGACACTTTAATCAATGTAATGTTGTATATCATCTCTGGCAATGGTAGTTCATGATTTTTCATCATACCAATGAATCTGATAAAGAAAATTTTAAGGTGACAGATACTAATTTTTCAAGAATTTCCAACACAAGGAGTTTAGATTCTTCAGAATTTCTTGATTTGTTGAGACAAGTCATAAGAGGTAAGAACCAGAAGCTTGATAATTTACATTTTAAAAAAGTCAAAGAACTTCAGGTATCTATATTAAACACAATCAAGTAGTTGTCCCCAGAGCAAGAGTTTTAATACAGAGCTCTGCTAAAACAAGCAAATTGTTTTATGCAGATACCAAGTGACTACGGAAAAAAACTCAAGATGGCCTCAATATTATGGTAAATGCCAAATTAAGAGCTAGAATCTATTTAGACTGAAGTATGAACCTCTATTTTCCATAAAATAGAAAACATCATAGTATCTCAGCAGCTAAATTTACCAGAGCCATCTGACTTGTTTGGGGGGCCATCACCACCTGATGCAGGCACAACAAGGGGTTGTCTTGATACCTCGACATCTGCATTACTGTCTATAACTGATAAGGCAGAGATGTTTACATCTTTCTCATTGCAGCATGAAGCAGGCATAGATGCAGCTTCTTTTGGTTCTACAATTTCAACTTCAGAATGTAAGTGCTGGAGAATTGTTGGATTATCTGCTTGGTTCATTACTGATTCCTTGTCTGATTTCATCACTTCATCAGTATTTTGGGCTTTGGATGAGGAAAATTCAGCATTCTCAATGACAGAATCACAGTCCTTGGAGTTTGTGTCTCTTGAATCAATCAATGGTGCAATGTATTCTTTTTCTTCCAAATGAATTATGTTATTCTCTTTTTGTTCAGCCAACGAACTTGTATCAGACATTGGAGCCAACTTGTCATGAACAGAGGGTGAGATCTTATTTTCTGCATCATCCAGTAAAACAGCACAAGGTTTTTTCAGAATAATATGCTCTGAATCATCCAACTGCCCACTGGCTTTTTCGATGATTGGTTTTGAGCATTCATCCTTACCACTCCTCTCCTGCTGTACAGGGTCAATCCTGCAGTTATTATCACCATCAACTCCAGTCATCCTTATTTCAGCTTTGAGGGAAGTTGACAACTCTATCCTAACAGCAATGTCTGAAGAACTTCGTGACTCACTACAATTGTTGTCATCAATATATGGCTTGGAGGTAGCAAGGTTCCTTTCTTCTTCAGAACTAGTGATTTTACTTGCATTGCTTGATGTAGATTGTAGCTGGACATAATCATGTTTAGATGCATATTCATGCACATCATGGTCAAAATCTACAGGTCCTGCTGCCTCACATAGCTCAGGAATATCTTCACTGACAACTTCAATAGAGTTCTTTTCAACCTTCTCATCTCTTCCCACCGCTAAAGAAGGCACCTCCTTTGTCAAAGCTGAACTTTCATCCTTTTTCCTTATGTCCTTGTTCAAAACTGCTACTGGGCAATCAATAGCTTCATCAGAGTTCTTAAAGAACAAAGAGTTACTGGATCCTTCATTCAGCAACATCAGAGAATCTGTGGGTGTCACCAAATCAGAAGAGGCCTTAACATTTGAAACATTATTATCAACAGTATGGTGTTGAAAAGGCTGATCAGCCACTTTGTAAACACCATATAATGAAAAACATGTTTCATTCTGACTTTTCTCAGATTGCTGAGCTTCTAGTCTCTCACCCATGTCAACCTCATAGCATTCTTCAGCTTTTTGCTCAGAGAATAATGCACTGTCCATCTTACAAGTGCCAATTCCTGCAATTTCAGTTGGTACACCCGAAGCACCATCTTGAGTACTACAAGAAATAAAATTTGGACTTGCTTCAATATCCCTGTTTACATCACAACGGTGATCTTCAAGTAAACTATTGTTCATGGATGCATTATCCAATGGCTCATTGTTCTGAACTGCCTCAAAAGGCTCCCCAACAACCAAACATACTTTAGAATTATCACTGGATGATGAAGCTAACTCTTCATTAATGGTACATTGTGAAGCTTCCACCTTCCCAGTAGAGTGTAACTGTTGATCCAATGAACTTGCATCCATGCCCATTTCTGAATTTTCCTTACTGGAAGTTTGAGAATTAACTCCAACTTGATCGGCCTTAAGTACCTCTTCATTTGACTCCAAAACGCTATTATGAAATTCATCAGCCAGAAGGGTTGAATTAGTATCCACAATACTCTTAGTTTCACAGTTGGTAGAATCTTCTACTGCATGTGTTTCTGATGCTGTATTCATAACTTGTGAACTTACCATCTCATTATCTTCAACAGAATTCACTAAAATCTGTGCAGATTCAGATGTTGGAACATTGAACCAGATGTTGTCATGCCCAGAAATGGATGTTTGAGCAGAATTTGAACCGAATTCTGCTGCAGTGTTTCTAGGCGAGAACTCCTCAATCCAATTGTTTTCTTCACCTTGAATGCCAAGTAAAAGCCCTGTTTCAGATAAACTGTCAAACCTTAGATGAGCCTGAAAGTGATCATCTATATCAAATTTTGGTGGAGCATATGACTGTAAGTTTTGAGGAAAGCCATCATTGTCCTCTTCAATCAGTTGAAAATTCTGGTTTTGAAAGTCATTATCATCATAATCCATGGATGTATCCCTGCAATAAACCAAAATATTCAAATTAAGAAAAACCAATGCCACATTAACATGTTAGGAGAAATTCCAAATTAACAAGCATAATATATGCCATAGATGAGAAAGCTCAAATTGTAATAGTACAATTGCCAATTGACACAAAAAAACCCCATGGTAATAAGAGGGAATTTGAGATACAACAAGGTTCTTCATTCACACATCATTCCAGGAAAGAAATTTAATCGAAAATTAACACAATTATTTTAAAAAGGAAAGAAACAAGGAGATATTTCAGAATGTAAAAGATGCCAAGTAGCAAAACACAAAAAGCCAAATTGACTGCTAACATAAATACACATGTGCCATCAGTATGCAGATCCCGAACCAAATATAAGACAGAAATGTAAAGTCAAACACAGCTAATATCTCTTAACAGAATATAAAGAAAAGTCTAGAACCAAATTAAAACAGCCAAAAATCCTTCCAGTTGGATTCAACATATCGTTCATGTCATAACACATAAAAAGGAAGTAGAAAAAACATTGAGGTTACCATCCCTCCTGACCTTCACTTTACCAAGTAATCTAAATCCATATTCTTTTCTCTGCAACCTAAATCCATATTCTACTACTTGAGAGTGTCTTTCAGAAAGAAAATTCCAACTTTCAACTAATAACTGTGTCTGTATCCATATGATTAAGTAGAGATCAGAACTTTGCCAGTCTGTTTATGCCATAAAAGCAACAAAGATGCACTACATAAAATAAATCTCAGAATGTGCTATAAATTGCAAATATAACATCTTAAATGATTCCATTTTAATTCATGTTTATCTATTAATTTGATTTATCTATTTTTATTTTTCAATAGTGTTGAACCTCGGATTTTGATGATGAAACTAATTGAGTGTGTTTTGTTGTTTAACTGCGTGTTGAGTTACGCAGGTCTACTATCGATCAGGATTAGACAGTTGACGCTGGAGGAATTGACGTTGTGTCGAAGGTGATCACGTCAAGATATTGGATGTCGAGCCGGAGGTTCGATCGACTATCGGCAGGAGGCTTCGGACGTCGGGCATCGGGCCAAGAAGTGCGGAGTTGCGCCATGGATATCGGGGTTGCGGAGGTCAACCGTCGATTGGGCAACAAGCCGCAAGAGAGGGCGATGTGCCGAAGGATCGGACGAAGCGCCGACCAATGACGTGCCGGGCAACTAAATGTCAATTCGTGTTGTAGTAACTGTCTAGATCAAAGTAGGGTGTTTGGTGTTTCTTTGTGCAGTAGTAACTACGATAAGGATGAAGACGTAAAGCGAAACAAAGGGCCGAAGTCAAGTGCGATGGATTATTGGGAGTTCGAGTGTTCGATGGAAATCCGAAGATTCGTTGGGAGTACTGCCGGAACCGACCGACAACTAGTAGGGAGCTTGCCGAAGGGTTTCCGGAAGGTTCGTCGGAAGTTCGTGGAGCTTGCCAAGAAAGATCGGAGCTTGCCAAAGAAGCTCGGGGGAACTCGCCAAAATCATCATGGAGTCCGAGAGCTTGCCGGGAGTCCGCAGGATGGTTTCCGAGGGATCGTCGGAAGACCGCCGGAAGTTCGCCGGAAGCTCGCCGGAAGAAGACTTGACTTGCGGACTTTGTAATAGCTTAGGAATGCCTTTAATTTCGTAGTTAGCACATTAATTTGGGTTAGGATTAGGTGTTAATCCTTTAACCCAAGTATGGGCCCATTGAGCCTTGTTTGGGACCGGTTTAGGCCAAGTTTTCGGCCCAAACCAGGAAGTTGGTGTGTGCTGGGCGGTAGCACCGCTGTCAGCACCAAAGCAGCGGTAGTAGCACCGCCCTGGTGAAAACGGTAACATCGCTGGTGGGCGGTAGTACCGCCCCGCTTGTGAATCTGGTTGGGCGGTAGTAGTACCGCCCCTCTTGGTCGGGTCTGCCCACAGATCGACAGTGTAGCACCGCCAAAGACAAGGAACTCATTTGATTTCAAATTTGGAGCCCAAATTTGAATTCATTTTGGATCTATAAATACCCCTCTTTTCTCAGCTGAGAGTGGACCCTTGGAGAGTTAGATTTTGAAAATAAGTCTTGGGAAAGTCTTGTTCTTCATTTGCTTAAGTGTTCACCTCATTTCCTTCTCTTTGTGAAAACTTGTAAGAGTGTGAACCTCTTGTAAAAGGGTTGTAAGAGGGGTATTTGGTCCTTCCCCTACAAAAGGATTTGCTAGTGGAAGTTGGAAACCTCATCGGAGAAGGCTTCGGAAGTGGATGTAGGTCGGATGACTGAACCACTATAAATCGGTTTGCATTTACTTTCTCACAACTTACTTTGGTGCAAACCATTTTCATATGCTGTCTTATTTACTCAACTTCATCTTCATCTTCTTACGTATGCTTTAAAGTTAAAACGCAATCTTTTCGGGTTCAAACGAAACGCTGAATTCATTCGTACGAAGTTTCCGAACTTGTGTTAATCGCTGAAAAATCTATCGTTCTTTATCGCTGAAAAATCACCGCCCCCCTTAGTGCCATCGATCCCTAACAAATAGATGGTGGGCCTTGATCCAATGGTAAGTTAGTTTCCTTGTGATCTAGGAGACCACGGTTCAAGTTTTGGTAATGTATGATTGCATACCTACATTGACCTTCCTTATACCACATCGGCATGTGCCTCACGCACTAGGTTCGCTCATTTTGTTTTTTAATGCTTAACTTACATCTCCTCAAGTTCATTGGGGTGTACCATGTTCACAGAGCATAAACACTAAAGCCCTGAACCATCAAGGACATACTACATCCATAAATCCAGTAAAAATTAACTGACTCATGCTAGCTACAAAATTCCAGACTCTGCATTTCCAACCAGATCTTCATGACAACATCACATACTTGTCATTACAACATTCAAAGGTATACTCGTACATTTGTAACAGGCTAACCCAACAATCTAAAGAATGTGCATAATGCAAGCAGGATTCCTGCATAATACATATGCAGTATGAATGTCTGCATCTATGAAACATGTATTCTTTTCTATAATAAAATGCAAGGCACATTCCCAAAATTTAGGGAAGTTGCATAAATTTATGTATCAAATACATGGTGACAAAGGGGATTCAAGTGAAAAGCATAAATTGTAGCAAACAATTTACTAAAGTTAGGTAAATATTTTAGCTTTCCAGAAGAAGATTGTATGGACATGTACAGACAAAGAGGTTGAAATCATACAAGAGGATGAATTGTCATGACGTGCATATTCATCACGGCAAGAATACTCATGAGCAGTAACTTCAGTTCTAAATAAATCAGGCGTAAGCATTAAAATATACCAACCACCAAATTCACCATGGCCTAATAGCTTCTAAACAACAAATCCCAACATGACAAGAAGTATAGATAGTGAAAGGGATCACTCAAACATCAATTTCTTTGGAAAGGATGAGGTTTTTTCATCTCAATTCAGCATAATCCTACATCAATTTATATAACAGTACCAGGGCAACTTTAATAGTTCACAATATATCCTAAATTTCGAGGAACAGTTCCATTCCAACCATGTCTACTGAGCTGTAAAGGATACTGTAACGCAGCAAAAAAAAAAAAACAATTCTGATGAATGTTGTAGCAACCAACTCTTTTGCCAACAAATAGAATAATCATAGGCCATGCACATGTCTGTACCATAGAAAATCCAAGAACCAAGGCCAACGTCCACGATTCGCGGAAAAACCTCCAGTTTTCAAGGAGTAAGCAAGATAGGCGACAACGTACAAAAGCCCGCTTAGATCAAATCAAGCGCATCAATAACCTTAACTCACCACCGTGCCAATCATAGCGAATCAAAAGCAAAATCCTTCACTTCCTTTCACGCCAAATCCAACAAATCAAAAAGCAGTTTAAAAGCAGCGAGACTGGCAAAACGAGAAGAAATACGCACCAAAGAAGGAGCGGCTAAGCTTCCACCACCCTCCATCCGTAGACGAAATCTAGCTTCTTCAGCGCGCCAACCCCAAATCCCACGCAGATCCGCGGGCTCTCATTCGCCAAGCGCATCAGCGGTAGCCGGAACTCTCCGTTCCGCGCAAAAAAACCCTAGATCCGATGTATTTTGGCATGAGCCCTCGCGGCGGCGACAAAACCCTCGAAGGCGGGCGACGAATTCCCCGGCGGATTGGAGAACGAAGTCGAAGTGACGGGCCGAAGCGGAACAACCAAAAAAGCCTCCCTTTTTCCCGTCTTCTCTCCACTCTCGTTCTTGTTCTTTTCGGCGCTCGTTCTAATCCTGCGGCCACTCGCTCCCACTCGACCCAGTCTTGGGTTGGAGGAGTATTTGACGATGACCATAGCCCTCCGGGGTTCAATCACAGCCGCTCATTGACATGAGCCCCCGCCTCGATTCGAATCTGTGGCGATCGCAACACAAATTTGGGCACCTACGCCTTGGAGACGATCCTAGAAAAAGGAGCGCCACAGCTGAGGCGAAGCTTCGGATCCCGTCATGATTTGGGTGGATAATCACGGTATTGCCCTCCTCAGGGACTATCGAGTGGCACGTGCCTCGTGGGAGTTGGACGATGGGTCCCTTGGCGTAGTTTTTATTGTGGTCGTTGTGTCCCGGACACGTGCCGGTCACGCGCGCACATATATATATATACACACACTAGGAATGGAATTTCGTTAGCCTGAGATGTTTACCGTCGCGGAGACTTGTGCTGATGCGATACTAGCAACTGATGCGGTAATTTCGGCCGTCGGATTAACTGGGCTCAAGCAGGGCCAATAGATCGGCCCAAATATTGGTGGGTTTGGGTGAAGAAATGTTGTCATGGACCGGGCAACATTACAATGTTGGGACCGTCAATGGGTCCAATTGGGCATTTCAGGAATTTTAAGTAGTAGAGGTTGTAATTATGCTGTCAAAAGGAAAAATCATACGATGGCTCTAAATGGAATTAGTTGCATCAGAAATTGAGAAAATAAGAAGCAAAAATAAATAAATAATGAGAATAAGAATAAAAGCCTCCTCTTGGTGATGAGAAGGTAGAGAAGCACTTCGGGAGCTGAGCTTTCCCTCTCCCTCCCTCGTTCAGGCTCACTCGCTCAAATCTAAGCAGTCAGGCAAGACAAAACACACAGCACGCTCAATAAATAGCAGCAGTTAAAGATCAAATTATGCTACACCAGATCATAATACCCAGAGCTTAAGCTTCAACATCCAAGTTTATTTATTGCATGATTCAGTGGCTCTTCTTCTTCTTCCTCCTCCTCCCCCTCCTCTAGCTAGGAGTGGAACCATCTAAAGTCAAGTCTATCAGGATCGTAAGATGGCTCCGCCGGCGGCTGGCTCGTCTCCGGCGTCTTGGCGAACCGCCCCTTTATCCTCGGCCTCATCTCAGCGTACGCCTTCCTTGACGCGTACCGTATCTGCTTCTCGTACCTCCGTTTCTTCCTCTTCTCCTTGTACCTCATGATCTTGGCCTCCCTCTCCATGCTCGGGTCGCCTTGACCTGCAGCAGCCATAGTTTCTCCAGCCTCCTTGTTGCTCCCACTTGAAGCGTCCGTGAATGTGCTGCCCGAGAAGGACATCTACAGAGAAGGTTTCAAGCCATATGAGAATTAAGTAGCAGTAGTATAACCTTGATCAAAATGGCTAGCTAGAACAGCTACATGAAATGATAATTAGGATGCATGATCTTGATTTCTCTTGCCATATTCAAATGACCATTATACTCCAGCAGTAAAATGCAATTCGAATGATGATAGCTTAGGTGACTCAATAAATGTATGCCGTCCAAAATTGTGTCCTACTTACCTTGGAAATCCAGTAAATCACCAACATGAAGCTTTTCATCAAACGTGTGGATCGTATCAGAAACTTTTGCAGGTATTACAGAATAAAAAGGAGACAGTAATCGATCAGTTCTTAGCAAAGATATCTTGTTGGCCTGACAGCAATGGTGGAGGAAGTAATACCAGGACATGCCCGACCATTTGACTTGGTATGGATATGCAAATTAAGCATGTACCGCCCAACAAGTAAGCTGACAAGGACTTGACGAAGAAATGTCAAGATGATTGGTCCCTCTACCAATCTGTCAAAAGAAATCTTACACGAACCACAACTGGCTATCAGATAAGAACAATACTGGTGCAATGTGATCTCCTTTTTCGTTCTAGATCATCTTGCCTCCCTCTATGTAATCTTTCTGGCTCAGGTAATCGGTAGATCAACAAACCTAAAGGCTCTACTGACAAATCCTCTAAAAAAGGTTTTCATGGGGAACAAGAATTTTGATTGATTTTTCGTTGTTTTGTTGTTGATACTGGTAGACAGAAACTGGCAGAGGTCCATCATATTACTCTTCCTACAAGCAAATCTTAGATTCGCATAAAATACGGAATCCTATACAGCAAGAAAACAGGAAAGAAGAGTGGAGGGCACTAATTATGCTGCCTACGGCCCCATAACCACACAACTGCTATGAGATGAAGAGGATTGAACCACTCACGATGGTGGCACCTGACGCTGCCTGCCCCATGGCCAAAGCCGCCATGGAGACCGGGATGGGCTCCGGTGGCCTGGTGGTGCTCAAGCAGACGTCAAAGGTCAGCCCATGGCCGGGGTCGCAAGCGTCACCCAGGCCATCAAGATACTTGAAGCCTGCGGCGGCCGCCGCGGGGCTCTCCTCCGCCGGCGGCACATGATCCTTTGGATCGTTGAACATCCAGGCCACCGAGTCGTCGTGGCCGAAGAACTGGAACTCATGCAGCGCTTCGGGGCCGCGCATCGGCTCGCTGAACATCGTCGGGATCGCGCGGTTGAGGTCGGTGCAGCGGGGGCACGCGCCGCCCGCGCCGCGGCACACGTCGCATAGGCTGGACGACGACATGGCAGCGATCATGTGGCCGGAAGCGACCACGGAAAAGGGGAAGGAGGACAAGGGGAAGGGTTGTGGCTGTGGTGGGAGTTAAATGGGTGGTGTGTGGTTAGATACTCTCGCCAATGAGGAACAAGGAAGAGATATAGCGATCACTACTTTTCTTACGTGGAGGATTCCTTGCCACCTTTTATTGGGGCGCTGCAAAAGCTCTGGTATTCACGTCAATTGGTGCACAACGTCGAACGCTTGGTGATGAACGCTTGGGAATTCTGGTTCCCCGGTGAGACAGGGACCGGTGGCATCCCCACTAGCTGCGACCGACTCGGTTGTGCCGGGTGATGATCCCTTGACATCCGAGAAGTCGACGTGAAGTCTCACGCCACACAAGTGTCCATCGCATGGTCCGGACGCATGACTTGCCCGACGACAACGCGCGCGCCATGGAGTTTGGTGTTGGAGGTAGGGCAGGAGATGGTGTGCCACTGTCAACACGTGGTGCTTGCGGATCCAGAGGTTGAAGAAAGCCAAAACAACACTAGTATCTGTCTTGTCTCTCGCACAGCATCATGTTAATGCTAAACCCAAAGCCGACTCCTTTCTTTCCTCGACATAAACCCACTTGCAGCCGTTCAAACAACATCCATACTTCTCAGCACAGCTCAGAGAACAGTACTGGTCGGATCAGGATTTGTGTTAACAAAACAGGTGGGGCCTGTGCATGATGCTGCTTGTGATGGGTGCAGGGTGGAAGAAGATCATGTGGTGGTGGGTTGAGAAAATAACTTGTGAACGTTTAAGACGCTGTCAGCAAAATGCAAGTCCATATGAAACATGACGAACGCTCTCCGGATGCTAACTGGTGAAAAGATTAAAACCATCTTCTCTGATCACGTGTGTGTCATTGTTGCGTGCTGACGAGTTTTCCTGCATCTGACTGCGAGATTTTAATCATTTAAACAGCACAATTTTGTTTTCCTGCATGATTTATTTTGATCCCTTCTCTGTCAGCCAGAGAGCAAGAAAGACAAGTCTTGTCCTAGTGGAAGTTTCTTGTGGTGGGCAATCAAGCAGAGACTTGAGATTGAGACTATGTTTTGGTATAATAGATGAGTGGTTCATAGTCGTTTGAGAAACACAGTACTTCTAAATCATGCACGCTTCATTCTTCCAACTTCTATGGAAAACAAAATCTTTCTTTCTATAATTTCCTCTTTTGGAGCATCTCATAGATGATTTTTTTTTTTTTTTTGTCCTTCACGTGGATATGGTGTAAAATTCCACACACACACACACTTATAAACCGGTTTTTAAGCTCGTCTCTGTCTGAGAAATGTGACTAAAGCTCGTCTCTCTCTGAGAAATGTGACTAAAGTACTTAGAAAGAAGATAAATTTTTTGCGCATGGTTACTTTCATGTACGAAGTATGCACTTCCTACAAAGTGGCACGAAGAGATCCCCTGCGAATACCATGTATGATGCTATTATCCATTTTGTTGTATGCTTGGATGTCTTATTTGTTAGATGAAGTGTCAGAATATGATTGGATGGTCGGGATCAAATTGGCACTAAATTTTCTTAAAGCACCAAAGAAATTTTAGTTTTCATTTTCCTTTTCAAGCTTTGTGAATGTTGTGGAAAATATAACTATCTCACCTAATTAGGTCTTGTCATTTACAAGTCATAATAAGCCTTAGTTTTACTGTTTGTCAAAGCGAAGATAACCCTTCTCAGATTTCAAAAATAAGAAAACCCTAAACAAGGGGAGAGTAATTGCTATAGATTCCGTAGGACTGACTATATCAGAAAAAAAAAATTATATAGAAGTGGAACTTTTACAGGCCAGACAAAAGATTTATCTAATTGCTGAATCCAACTCCACTAGATTTCCAATCCCACCCATACGATGGGCTCAAGGAACAGATAAGTTTATGGGAGTGTGGCAGTAGTCAGTCAAGTGGAGCCATCCACGTACGCTGCAGAGATTCCTCTCCTTTTAACAGGTCGCCTGAGGAAGAACTTAAAACATCTTCCAAATTCCAGTTGCAACATTCCCGAATAAAAGAAAAAAAAAAGGAAGAAAAAGTTTGGAGAAGAGGTGACAGATGAAGACGCAGCAAGAGCGGCTGTGAATCTCTCTCTCTCTCTCTCTCTCTCTCTCTCTCTCTCTCTCTCTCTCTCTCTCTCTCTGACTAAATTCCTTCTTTTTCAAGAAGTCCTTCAATATACAGACAACAAAACAAAAGTCACAGCTGCCAATCCAGCCACTTGGATTGTGATGAATCTTTTCTTTTAAGATATTCCCAGTCTCCTAACTTCAACTCGATTCCTTTTCCACACAACTTTACAGGAAAATATTATAAATGTCTCCTCCTTATTCCTCTAAAGTTGAGTTACCATTCTGTATCCATAACACAATTGTCTTAATTGAAACTGAAATTGACATTAAAATCCTTTAAGAACTCATCATGATGCTGAAAACACCAAGAACATGTAATTCAAAGTGGCCAGCACTGCCCGTATCTAACATGATGGTATCTACGAGAGCCGCCTGAACCATGGCTTTGGAGCCTGGAAAGATGAATCAATCATCTGCCATGCAATTCGGAAGACGATGTAAACAGTTGCACCTGAGAAGCCACCTGAACCATGGCTTTGGTGACGTGAGGTAAACACTACACATGGACATGGAATAGATGCATGCATACTTTGAGCATCTGATTGTATGGTCGTTCGAGCAACTGTGACCTTATATGTATGTATCACCAGGAGATGTCATCAGTAAATTAGATGAACCTGGAAAGTAATTGAAGGAATCAAATTTGTCAGTACTCTGGAAAGTGTAATCTATCCATTATATCGATGATCATGTGAGGAGAGAAAGACAATGTTCTTTTTAAAGAGAGAAATAACAACATCAAGAAGCAAAAAAAGACAAGAAAAGAGACTGGGAGCATAATCGCAATTTGTTTTTTACCATACATTCGTACATCTAGATGAGTAGTAGATGATACATACCATGCTCTACGCTAGTAATGAGTATGTACTCCAATCCATCTTGTTTGATTTGTGTGAATACCTCTTCAATACGCAATTTATGGAGACTTGGTAATTCTTTCTTGGCCAAGACATTGCTCCAGATATCATCTCTTTTGCTAAGACGAGAAATAACAAAGTTAGCAATCCCCTGGCATCCTTTCTTCGAAACCAAAAATCCTAATTGTACATCGGATTGGGAACTATACCCATAACAAGACCACAATGTCTCGAGACCAATATGCTTGGCCATGTTGGGCAGCTGTCTCAGAGAACCTTGAAACACAATTTTCTATAATGCGCTCATTTTACAAACAATAATGTGGTCTGCAGCAGCCAAGCAGTATTAGAATGGTGGCCTTCATTTCTGGGTGGTTGTCATGAATGGCAAACTAATGCACACAGACAACAACCATGCAATCACACATGAAGAAATTGTTGAATCCCGAATTTTGATGATGAAATTAATTGATGAGTTTACAAACTACTTAACGTTTGAGAAAAGTGACGCAGGAGAAACTTCGATCATGGATTTGAATCGTGAAGTAGGAGAATTAGACATTGGGCCAGAGAGCATCATATCAGAGATTGGATGTCGGGCCGAAAGATTGGTTGACGTGCCGGAAGACGGACTTCATGTCATGAGTTGAGGCATCGGGTCGGAAGGATCAAGTATTGTGCCAAGAAGATCGAATACCGCAGAAAGTCAACATGTCGATGGGTCGAGCAATATACCAAAAGAAAGGACGATGTGCCGGAGGTTAGGACGAAGTGTCAGATGAACAAATGACATGCCAGATAACGTGATTCATGATTGTAATTATTAAGTCTTGATCAAAGTAGTTTTAGAGTCTAATTGAATTAGTTTTGGGGCGTAACCAGGCCAACTTGATTAGGAGCCCATTGAGCCTGAACCAAGGTTGAATTGGGCCTATTGAAGGCGAATTCAATGCCCTGGGGTTGACCCAGGCAGTGGTACCGCTTGTGAGTTGAAAAGTATGAACTATACTTTTCCAAAAAAACCCAACGGTGGTACCGCCAGGGTTAGCGATAATACCACCCAGTGGCAGGCAATAGTACTGCCAAAACATAGTCTCTCAAGCTGTGTCAAGCGATGGTACCGCTAGAGCCCTATCTCTTAGACTTTATCATATGGTGGTACTGCCTAGTATAGACGGTAGTACTGCTTATACCCCGAAAATATAATGATTTGAATTTTTTACTCCATTTTTGAAGCCATTTGAGGTCTATAAATACCCCACTCTTGCTTGCTTTGTGCAAGAACGAAAAACTTATTGTTTGAAGTGTGTAAACTTTGTTGAAAAATGTTGAGTTCCTTCTTCCTTAAGTTTAGAGGTCATTTTAAGGGAGGTGTGAAGATTTCTTGTAAAAGAGATGTGTGAAGATTCTCTCCTAAGCCTATAAAAAGGAGAAAAAAGTTGTAACAAGGATAGTTAATATTCACCTATTGAAAAGAAGATCGGTAATGAAAGCCGATGACCTCGAGGGAAGAGGAATCGGGAGTGAACTGTCACGGACTTAGCTGGTTTTGCCTAAGCCGTGCGACACCAATGCGTATCACCGCAAAGGTCAGTCTCCTCGAAATCTCCTCCAATCCCTTAGGACTTACGAAAGAGAAGACGGGACAGAGAAAACGCTTCACACGAGATCCGCAAGCCACTCTTTTAGCAAACACATTATAGTCAATACAAATTCCAACCATGGATATCACAAGCTCAGAACGATTGCACAACAAAGGTATAACGTTGGCCCACTACAGACCGAATTCTAGTACAAGTATGCACTCGACGCAAACTTTATGTACAAGCCTACAATGGCTACAAAACTCGCTCAAATGGGGTATTTTACCTTTGGCAAGCCCTTTACAAGCTTTACACACTATGACAAACCAAAAGGGACACGGACATGCATAAACATTACACCGAACAAGCCGTTTACAATTTGTCCGTGACAGAACGTAGGTCGAGATGATCGAACCACTATAAACTTGGTTTGCATTTCTCTTTATATCTTTCCTTGCTATTACTAATTGATTTAGTTGCTCACTTCCCTTACATTCCAAGTTAATGCATTTTCGATATGGGTTTTATTGATCGAAATTTTCAAATCAAAACTTAATTTTAAAGGCACTATTTCACAACCCCCCCCCTCCCTCCTCTTAGTGTCTTTACGATCCTAACAATTGGTATTAGAGTCTGATTCTCTCAGTTGATTTAACACACAAGAGAGATTAAATAATTTTTTCTAACAATCAAGAAGGTCACTCTATCACTCATCCTCCTATGTTTAATGGGACAGACTACACGTATTGGAAAACTCGAATGCGAATTTTTTTGTTTTCTATGGATTTTGAACCATGGAACGTTGTTGAGTTTGGTTTTCAAAATCCTCTAAACCAATGAATGAATGAAATAATCTTGAGAAGAAAATGTTTTCTTTAAATGTTAAAGCTATGAATGTTTTATTTTATGCTTTAGACAAAAATAAATTTAATCGTGTTACTACTTGTGAAACTGCACATGATATTTGGCACACACTTAAAGTTGATCATGAAGGCACAAATAGAGTAAAAAAATATAAGATTAATCTTTTGGTACATAGTTATGAATTATTTAGAATGAAGTTAAGTGAAACCATTGGTGACATATACACCTATTTTACGGATGTTGTCAATGGTTTGAAAGCTCTTGATAAATGTTATACTAATCTTGGGCTGGTTGATAAAATTTTAAGATTTCTTTCAAAAAGTTAGAATCTAAAAGTAACTGCAATTCAAGAAGCAAAATGACTTAACAACTTTCCGTTTGAAGAGCTCATAAGATTATTAATAACCTATGAAATGAATTGCAAGACACATGACGAACATGATGAAAACCTTTCAAAGAATATGAAGGATATTACATTTAGAACCAAAGAAGATCACTCGAACAAAAACTCAAGTGATGATGATGATGACGACTTAGAACTCCTCACAAGAAAATTTAAAAGGTTCATGAAAAGGAACAAAACAAATTCTATAAAACAAGAATCTAAGAATAAAAATAAACTTAAAAAGGATACAATAATTTGTTATGTATGCAAAAAAGAAAATTTAAAAGGTTCATGAAAAGGAACAAAACAAATTCTATAAAACAAGAATCTAAGAATAAAAATAAACTTAAAAAGGATACAATAATTTATTATGAATGCAAAAATCCAAGGAACTTAAAAAATGAGTGTCCACAATTGAAAAAGAAGCTGTCTGCACAAAAGAAGAAAAAAGCGCTCAAGGCAACTTGGGATGAATCAAGTGCATCAAAGACGAAGAGCAATCAATGAAGGCAAAGTAGCAAACTATGCATTGATGGCTTTCAGCGATAAGGTATGTGACTCAACTAAAATTTCTTTATCTTATGATGAATTACCTGATGCATTTCATGATCAATATAATGAACTCAAAACAATCGATAAGAAATATAAATTGTTAAAAAAAGATCATGTATCTCAAACTAATGAATTTGATAAATTGAAAAATGAATATGACAATTGTTTGATAACATCTTGCACTAAATGTAAAGAGCTAGACTCACTCAAAAAGAAAAATCTGTTATTATAAGAAACATTAAAAAAATTTAAAATTAAAAACAAATTATTAAATATGATTCTTGCTAACAAAAGTTATAGAAAGAAATGAATCGGCTTCATAAGTAGAAATACTCAACAAAAGCCAACTACATTTGTAAAAGGACCCACATTATATATTCCCCCTAAAGTTAAATATAATTTTTATGGAAGATATGGTTATTATGCTTATACATTTTCATTTAAAAAATATAACTCACATAAATTAATTTGGGTTCCTAAAGGAACCATAAATGACTTGATGCCAAAAGTCAAGAAAGGTAGATCTAACAATAAAGGACCCAAAGTTAAATAGGTACCTAAAACAAACCTCTTTTTATTATAAGTATGTCTCTAAATAAGAGCTAGGAGCAAAAGATGATATCTTGATAGTTGGTGCTCAAGGCATATGATCGAAAATTAAACACACTTACTCAAAGCTCACTAGTCGAAACAACAATAATAAAGGAAAAATTATTGACATTGTCATAGAATCCTTATGGATTCTAAGCTTGGGGTTGATCTCTATAGGGGATCGGTCTCCTTGGAACTCTATAGGGATTCCTTCCTCCAAGTTGCTGCTCAAAGGCTGCTAAAAGATTGATCTATTCATGATAAAAAGAGGGTGAATACATGGCTATTTATATGGCTTCTAAACCCCAACTCATAATAGGACTCTTACTCAAGACTCCTACTTCTAACCAACTCCTACTTCTAATTAAGACTCCTTCTCTAGTAGGACTCCTAATTCTAATAGGACTCTTTCCCTAACAATCCTACTTCTAATAGGACTATTTCTCTAATAGGACTCCTACTTCTAATAGGACTCTTTGTCTAATAGGACTCCTACTTCTAATAGGACTCCTCTAAGAAGCAACCTAGCCCTAACCTAGCCGGCCTCTTCACCTCTTTAATAGGGGTCGGCTAAATAGGATTTACATGAATGCCCTTATCAATGAAACTAGATTAGAACTCTCATAGCTAGAGTCCTAACAGACCCGCCCTCTTCAAATCAACCTTGTCCTCGAGGCTGACGTTCCATGAATTCTGGGAATCTAATCTTCAAGTCGTCATAGTTCTCCCAAGTGGCATCTTCTGCTGGTAGGTTCGCCTACTGTATTAACACTTCAGTAGTAGGTCGTCGTCGTCGAGTCACGATTTGTCGATCAATAATGGCACTTGGTTAGGTCTGGAGCTCTCCTTGGGTAGTCATATTTGGCAGATGGCTTTGGACTGTCTCATGTTGTCCCAACTTAAGCTTCAAACACGATACATAAAAGACTGGATGAATTCAGAAGCTGGCGGGTAAGTCCAATCTGTATACTACTGCTCGATGCACTCTAAAATCTGGTAGGGTCCATAGAATCGAGGTGAAAGCTTCATAGATGCTTTGGTTTGGATTGATGTTTGCTTGTATGGCTGAAGCCGTAGGAAGACCCAATCTTCTACTGAAAATTCTCTTTCGCCTTTGTGTTGATCATATTGCTATTTCATCCCTATCCAATAAAAATTTTGCTTAATTCTTTTATAGGTTCTAAGGAACCCGGAGTGCCCGACCGTAGGTGCGGAATACATTTCTTGAAGGATGGTCTTTATGCAAGTAGAATTTAGCACAAGCATAATGCGTCCCTTATATCGCAAGTCCTTTGAGTCCCAACTGTAATGAGCCACGGAGCTTGGTGCTTCCTCCAATTTTTTTTTATGATTTTACTCGTTTCCAGATTATCTTGTCATTCCCTCCTAATATCCTTAAGGAAGTCGCTGATCGGAAATGAAATAGCTAAAAATTCAGCTTGCTTGGGTAGCCGCAAAAGCGCATCTGTAACAACATTATCTTTCCCCTTTTTGTAAGTTATTTCATAATCATATCCAAGAAGCTTTGTTACCCATTTTTGCTGCTCAGGGGAAGATATCTTCTGTTCCAAGAAATATTTGAGGCTTTTATAGTCAGTCTTAATTTGAAAGCGTCGCCTGATCAAGTACGGTCTCCATTTGGACACCACATACACAATCGCGAGCATCTCCTTGTCATAAATAGTCATCTTGAGATGGGAAGGAGATAATACCTTACTAGTATAAGTGAGGGGGCGGCCATCTTGCATTAGTACAATACTAATTCCTACTCCGGAGGCATCGGTTTCAATAATAAAAGTCTTGCCGAAGTCGGGTAACGCTAGTATGTGCGTTGTTATCATTGCGACTTTAAGTTCGTCGAAGGCGGTGGTGGCTTTGTCCGACCACTGGAAAGTATCTTTTTTTAGCAAGGAAGTAAGGGGTGCACTGATCTTTCCATAGTTTTTCACGAACTTACGGTAGTAACCTGTTAAACCGAGAAAGCCGCGTAGCAATTTTATGTTCTTCGGAGTCGACCAGTTCTGCATTGCTTCAATTTTGGAGGGGTCCACTACCACCCCTTTCTCTGATATGATATGCCCAAGATATTCCACTTTTTGTTGAAGAAAGCTACACTTCATTTTTTTGACAAAAAGAACATGTTCTCGCAAAATTGTCAAAATAAGTCGTAAGTGCTGAATATGACTTTCAAGAGAAGAGTTATAAATAAGGATATCGTCAAAGAAAACCAGCACAAACTTACGAAGATAACTTCGGAAAATATCATTCATAAAGCTCTGGAAGGTGGAGGGAGTATTGGTGAGACCAAAGGGCATTACCAGAAATTCGTTGTAATCGTTGTGCGTTCGAAAGACAGTTTTCGGTATGTCTTCTTCGCACACTCGTATTTGATGATACCCGGATCAAAGGTCCAGCTTTGTGAAGACTCGTGCTCGCTTTAATTCATCAAGCAATTCATCTACTACTGGAATAGGGTACTTGTCTTTGATGGTTATGCCGTTGAGAGCTCGGTAATCAGTACACATTCGCCATATTTTGTCTTTCTTTCGTATAAGGAGCACCGGTAAAGAGTAGGGCCTGCAACTTGGTTGAATAACTCCTGTTTCAAGCATCTCTTTTACAATTATTTCTATTTCATCTTTTTGGAGATGTGGATACCGATATGGTCGAGTATTTGCTGGAGGTTTGCCTAGAAGAATCGGTATACGAAGATCATGCCGGCGGTTAGGAGGTAGGCTGCGTGGTTCGTCAAATATATCTGAAAATTCAGCAAGCAAGGGAAGTAGGTTTGGATCTTCAAATTCGATTGACTCTCCCTTAGATTGCAGCTCAAGTTATACCAAAAAGCCGCTGCATGCTTTGTGCAAAACTTTCTCCATTCGTTGTGTGCAAATCGTCGTTACGTCGCCCCCACGTTTCCCGCACAGTATCACCTGTTTTCCCTTACTGTAAAATTTCATAATTAATTTCAAAAAATTTCAGGAAACATCACCTAATGTCGTCAACCATTCGATGCCAAGCACGGCCTTATAATCATCGAGAGGGAGGAGGAAAAAATCTGCAATTATCTTTTGGTCTTGCAGCAATAGTTTCACCCGTGGGCACCTACAATCACACTTCAAAATTCGTCCATCTGCAATCTTAACATCAAACCTGCTGCAATTCTCAATAGATAAGGCCATCTGGATAGCAACCTTGCTGTTCATAAAATTATTAGTGCTCCCGGTGTCAATAAGAACGGTGATCGATTGTTGCTTTAGAAATCCTCCCACTTTCATTGTTTGTGGGTTCGCGTAACTGGCAAGGGCATGCATCGTAATATCAATTGACTGTTGTTCTTCATCCGTGACCTCTTCCTCATACTCCTGGACCTCCTCCTCCATGTCTTCAAGAGGTTCAATCAATAGGAGGCGGCCCCTTTTGCAGCGATGATCGCAGTTCCACGGCTCGTCGTAATGCCAACAAAGACCCTTTGTTGATCGGTCACGTAGTTCTTCTCTTGTCAATTTTTTTGGCAGCGAAGGATGGCTGGGAGTAGAAAGGGGTTTATATGCTGAGGTTCTAAGAGTGGTTCTCATCCTCCGAGCATCTTGGCTGAGTCGTTCTTGTTGTATTCGGGCAAAAGAAATCGTAGCCATCATGGTACGGGACTGTCGCGCCTTAACTTCCCCTTTTATCTTTGGCTTGAGTCCTTCGATGAATGTTCCTAATAATTGACGGTCAGTCCAATCACGAGCAAGGTAAGATAGCTTTTTAAACCTGGTTTGGTACTCTTGAATCGTAGAGGTTTGTCGAATCTTTGCGAGTTGGCCATCGATATTTTCATACTCCGTAGGTCCGAAACGGTTCAACAGTGTGTTCTTAAATTTATTCCACGTCGGAGCCCCATGATTATATTCCAGCCAATTGTACCATTAAATAGCATCTCCTTCAAGGTGGATGATAGCAATCGCCACCATAGCATTATCCGACGTTCGATAGTAGCGAAAGTAACGTTCGACACGCAAAATCCATCCTGCCGGGTCTCCTTCCCATCGTGGGAAGTCCACCCTTATACGTGGCTGAAGTATGTCCAAGGGCTGTCCCTCCTTCTCTGGAGTCCTTTCTGAATTCTCTCCTTGCTGCAATTTGGTTGGACTCGGTGGTTGTCCAATTTTGAATTTTGCAAACAAAGCGTGCAATTTGTCTTCCAAGCATGATTCAAGTCGTGATTCAATCCGAGATTCCCATGCTTCAAATTTGGCATCAATTGGATCTTGAGAAGCCATAGCATATGCCTGTAGATCAGAGACGCCCTTGTCTTTTTTCTGTTGATGGGTTAATGGCATGGGGTGGTGGAAGATTCGAACAATAGATCGGTGATAGAAGGGTTCAGCTGTAATGGTTTACTATTTTGGGTTGTAGTTTTTGATGTTGTTAGGGTTATGAAACTAGGTTATGATGGCTGTGGAAGGGCAGCGAGACACCAAAAACGTTGCTCTGATACTAAGTGATAAAACCCTTATGGATTCTAAGCTTAGGGTTGATCTCTATAGGGGATCGGCCTCCTTAGAACTCTATAGGGGTTCCTTCCTCCAAGTTGCTGCTCAAAGGTTGCTAAAAGATTGATCTATTCATGATGAAAAGAGGGTGAATACATGGCTATTTATAGGGCTTCTAAACCCCAACTCCTAATAGGACTCTTACTCAAGACTCCTACTTCTAACCAACTCCTACTTCTAATTAGGACTCCTTCTCTAGTACGACTCTTTCTCTAATAGGACTCCTACTTATAATAGGACTCTTTCTCTAATAGGACTCCTACTTCTAATAGGACTCCTCTAAGAAGCAACCTAACCCTAACCTAGCCGGCCTCTTCACCTCTTTAATAGGGGTTGGCTAGATAGGATTTACATGAATGCCCTTATCAATGAAACTAGATTAGAACTCTCATAGCTAGAGTCCTAACACATTGGAATCAAATCTTTTGATTGAAGATGTTCTGTTAGTAGATGATTTAAAACATAACTTATTAAGCGTTAGTTAATTGTGTAATAAGCAATATAAAATTAAGTTTCTATCTAATGCTTGCATCATAAAGATACCACATAAAAATAAATCTATGATCGCTTTAAGGAACGATAAAGGTTATACTATTAATTTTGATGATTTTGATGACGAAACTTATTTTTCAGTTTTAAATAATGATGTCTGGCTTTGGCATAGAAGACTAAGACATACTAGTATGAAATCAATCCCATAAATTGAAACTAAAGTACTTGTAAGAAGAATGCATTTTTCTTGAAATTTTTTTTATCTCTAAAAGCTTATTGAATTTTCAATAAGAGAATCTTAGTCATTGATGAATCTATTTATGTTAGTTTTTATGAATCTCTTAAACTAAAAATATGATTTTGATAATAATTTTGGATTTGATAAATTGAATTTAAATGAGAATTCTCCTCTCCAAAGTAACTTGGATACATCTATTCTAAAGAAACTTACCCAAGGAATGAAAGTATATAGATGCACATCCTAAGGAGCTAATTATTGGATATATATTAAAATGGTGTTCAAACTCGCTCTCCATTGAAAAATATTTATTCGAATACATGAATCGAGAATTTATACTATTTGTTCTCGTATGATTCTTTCTTTTACCAAAGAGAATATTTATCCAAACGAATCATGATCTTTCTCTTGATTTCTCGGTATTCATGATTTGAGATTTCTTTTATATGAATCAAGATCTTTTATTATTTGTTCGCTTATGATTCTTTCTTTTTATATACTAAAAAAAATATTTATCAAAATGAATCATGATCTTTTGGGATTTATGACTTGATATTTATTTATTTCATATGACTCCTTTGTATTCATGACTTGTAATACCCCATCCTCAAATTGATCTCTCATGATTTAAATTTATCTTTAATATTAATATCTTTTATGTTATGATTAGTACATTGATATAATGGGAGAAAAATTGCATCGTTGTATCATTCCTTTCTTTTTTATGACAAGGGGGAGAAAGTAGTAACTTATACATTTCAAAGAGAAACAAAAACTTGTTAGCTTTAGAAAGAAATAATAGCTTACACAAAGAAGTAAAAAGTTGCTAGCTTGAGAGAGAAATAGTAGCTTGCACAGACAAGCAAAAAACTTGCTAGCTTGATAGAGAAAAGTAGTAACTTGCACATATTTCAAAGAAAGCAAAAACTTGCTAACTTCCACATTTCAAAGAGAAGTAAAAACTTGCATATTTCTCCTTTTTGTTGATGACAAAAGAGGAGAAGTCGATTGTATTTTTTGATGATTTGAAATTATAATGTATACAATGATTATCTTAATAATTTGGAATCTTGCATGTAATAATATCATAACTCATGATTTGAAATTATGCATATGATGTATGCAATGATATTTTAACTATACATATGAAGTGTGTAATGATTTTAACTATGATGTGTTGCATATGACATTTGCAAAGAAAGTTACTATGATTTATAATTAAAATTATTTGACTTGAATTCAAAGACTAGCATTAAAAGGTTATCATTTTCTGAATTCGAGTTTATTTCAAGATGACATATAGACAGGGAGAGTTTAGTTAAAACTCCGTCATCAACTGGTTGTCATCATAAAAAAGGGGAAGATTGTTGAATCCTGAATTTTGATGATGAAATCAATTGATGAGTTTATGAACTAATGAGCGTTTGAGAAAAGTGACGCAGGAGAAACTTCGATCATGGACTTGAATCGTGAAGCAAGAGAATTAGACGTTGGGCCAAAGAGCATCACCTTAGAGATTGGATGTCGAGCCGGAAGATTGGTCGATGTGCCAAAGGATGGACTTCATGCCATGAGTTGGGGTATCGGGCCGAAAGGATTGGGTGGTGCACCAAGAAGATCGGATGCTACGGGAGGTTAACATGCCGATGGGTCGAGCAATAAGTCGAAGGAAAAGACAATACGTCGAAGGCTAGGACGAAGTGCTAGATGAACAAATGGCATGCCGGACAATGTGATTCATAATTATAATTATTAAGTCTTAATCGAAGTAGTTTTAGAGTCTAATTGAGTTGGTTTTGGGGCGTAATCAGGCCAACTTGATTAGGAACCCATTAGGCTTTAACCAGGATGAATTGGGCTCTATCAAGCAGTAGTACTGCCAGTATCCTGAACCCGAGGATTTGAATTTTTGACTCTATTTTTTAAGTCATTTGGGGTCTATAAATATCTCACTTATGCTTGCTTTGTGTAAGAATGAAAAACTTATGATTTGAAGTATGTAAACTCTGTTGAATGTGTTGAGCTCCTTCCTCCTTGAGCTTAGAGGTCATTCTAAGGAAAGTGTGAGGATTTCTTGTAAAAGAAAAGTGTGAAGATTCTCTCCTAAGCCTGTGAAAAAGAGAAAAGAGTTGTAACAAAGGTAGTTGATCTTCACCCGTTGAAAGAAGATCGATAGTGAAAACTGATGGCCTCAAAGGTAAGGGAAACGGGAGTGGACGTAGGTCGAGATGACCCAGCCACTATAAATCTAATCTACATTTTTCTTTATACCTTTCCTTGCTATTACTAATTGATATAGTTGCTCACTTCCCTTACATTCGAAGTTAAACATATTTCCAATACGAGTTTTATCGATCGAAATTTTTAAATCGAAACTTGATTTTGAATGCACTAATTCAACCCCCCTACCCCCAACCTCGACCCCTGCGAATTACTACTGCTCTATATGTTATAATTGATATACTGGCAGTACTACTGCTCTATCAAGCAGTAGTACTGCCAGTATCCTAAAAACCCGATGATTTGAATTTTTGACTCCATTTTTTAAGTCATTTGGGGTCTATAAATATCTCACTCATGCTTGCTTTGTGTAAGAACGAAAAACTTATGATTTGAAGTATGTAAACTCTGTTGAATGTGTTGAGCTCCTTTCTCCTTGAGCTTAGAGATCATTCTAAGGAAAGTGTGAGGATTTCTTGTAAAAGAAAAGTGTGAAGATTCTCTCCTAAGCCTGTGAAAAAGAGAAAAGAGTTGTAACAAAGGTAGTTGATCTTCACCCGTTGAAAGAAGATCGATAGTGAAAGCTGATGGCCTCAAAGGTAAGGGAAACGGGAGTGGACGTAGGTCGAGATGACCCAGCCACTATAAACCTAGTCTACATTTTTCTTTATGCCTTTCCTTGCTATTACTAATTGATATAGTTGCTCACTTCCCTTACATTCCAAGTTAAACATATTTCCAATACGAGTTTTATCGATCGAAATTTTCAAATCGAAACTTGATTTTGAATACACTAATTCAACCCCCTACCCCCAACCTCGACCCCCATGAAACCCCCCTCTTAGTGCTTTTACAATCCTAACAAAAATCAATAATGACAAAAAAATAGTAGTTATCAGAATGCCAGAGATATCTTGTTCATGACAATAGAAATATGCAAAAACAAGGAAACAAGGAAAGGAAATATTGTAGATATTGCTCAAGCAATTGTTCTTATCATCTATGATTCTTGATTGAAATAATTTTAGGGTCCTTATTCTAGGAAAATAAACAACTTGACATTTTTCTACATTTGGCAAATCTTCACTTAGATGGCTATGTTTCATGTCCCATGATGCAGCGATTGTGGCATGAAAACAACAGTTTTGGATGCACAATGGGGCAACGAGTGACCAAACGATAAGGGAAGTGCAGCACGACCATGCTGCTACTGAAGAGCTCCATCAGGCCCTATGCCACTCGAGGGATCCAGGGCACTGACATAATTGTGGTTTCGTGTCGCATGCTGTAACTGCAGCGACATGCAAAACTAGTCCAAAACAACCTGGTTTTGGCCGCATGACAATGGCATGGGTGAGCGATGGCAACTCATGCATGATGCGCTCGTATCCTACCATCAAGGTGCCCCATTCAACCTTATGCAACCTAGGGGTTTCAAGTCCACTCGCTGAGTGCAAGACATTATGGCTGTGCTACCCAGGAGCCCCATCCAACCATGTGGCACACTATAGCCGTGCTACCTATGAGCCCCATCTAATAATATGCCACTCAGTTTTCAAAATGTTGGAATGATTGATATTTCATATCACATGTCGCGAGCACCACAAACATGCCAAAACTATCTAAACTAGGCTAGTTTTGATTGCACGATGATGTGACAAGCAAGCAGATGACGAGCGAAATGCAGCATGCCACCATCCTGCTACCTATTGCCCCATCTGGCCTCGTGCCACATGAGGGTTCCAAGGTGCTGAGGTGATTGACATTTGATGCCATGTCATGAAAATGGTTACTCTTAATGGTATCTATAACTCCAAATAACATGTACTATACTTGAAATGACTGAAATGTTCACAATATATATAGTAGCGGAAAAGCATCAACAATTCACTGTAATGCTACATCATTTGTATTACCTCAATTTAATTTCCATCAGAAGTATATAAAGATTTAATTGACTTACAGAAGCTTAATGAGTATTCTACTGTCAACTCGAGCTTAAGCATTACATGCCATTATAGGCTAGGGAATCAAGGTCAATAAAGCTAACGAGTCAATTAATCCATTAGGTTGGGTCATGACCTAATGGTATACAAGTCAACTTAATATCGGGCACGGTGAGGCACTCGAGTAGGAAAAAACTACCATTTGATGAGGCCAAAGGGTACATCATGATTGGAGCCACTATCGGACTAAGCCTCACAAGCATCATACAAGGGTTTAATTTTGAGCTACGCTAGACTTTGATGATAACATCAAACTCTTAAGTGGAGGTGATTACAAATCCTCAATTTAGTCTAATATCGAAAGTGGCCAAAGATTTGAACTGCTTATAAGAACTATCAACTTGGACTTGTGCATTTTAGATCAGTATTCAAGCTCAATAAAGTTAATGCATCAATTGCCCTATCAGACAAGGTTTGTGAACACAATTAGCATCCATCCCAATACATTTATCCACTTTATATGATTGTATATGTTGATAAATTCTGAGGAACTAGCATCAAGAAATGCCTAAACTCAATGCTACGAAATACAAACACTTCATCTTTTGATATACAGTTTACAATCAATCTAGCACAAGCACACCAAATATCAATATAATAAGTGGGACAAAAAGATGATAAAGAGTTCGGTGGGACAGAAAATAATATAGGAAACTACAAGCTAGATCTCAATTTAGCACTAGAATCATATAGATCACTCCTCTAACTAAAACAAATCTTAAGCATTGTGATCATGTGCTATGCAATCTGTTCAAAAACATCTGTTTTGTTCATAGAAGCTATCAATTGATGCACTTTATATATATATAGAATTTATAAGGAACTTGGATGAGTTGTTTTGGCATAGAGGGCAAGACAATCCAACATAGCACAAAGAAGCTAAGCACACAATATCCAAGAAGTTGATAAAAATTTGAACTCTTAAGCTACATGGTCAATTAGAGATCCTTAGTCAGTCCGAATTATATGAAAGATCTTAGACAACCCGAGCTCTTTCCTATGGAAAAGCTGATAGAAATCAGTTGGGTCGATCAGTTAACAGAACAAAATATAAGTAGGCAAAAATCTAAACAATATGCCAAACAAATAAAAAAAATAGAAATTAAAATAATAAATTGCAAGTCAACAAATTGAATTTCTAGGTATTATCACAAGGCTCTAGTGGCATTTCTCTCAAGGAGATCTAGATTGAGTCCACATTCTGAATAGTAGATTGATCTGCATTCTAGATATATACTTGTGGAATTTGATGGCTCTATAAAAGTATCATGACCAAATAATTAGATATCTTTCATAACTGGAGAAGAAAAACCAGTCACCCAAAAGCAAGGGTGTAAATGCCATGTCAGCCACAGAGTAAGTAACATTTCAAATAAAAGGGACATGTCTCAATATTGGAGGTAAAAAGATGATATAACTGGAGCAGAAATTAATTTTTCTATTCAAGTTTGCTTTAATCCTCCACCAATTTCCCTTTCACGTTAGCCTTCCTGCACAGCTTTCTTGTCATTCGACCAAAATCTGTGACTATTGCATTACAAATCAGATTGTCTATAAGACATCACAGAGAACCCACCAGGATATCCATGTATCTTTGCATTCAGGACTTGTCCTCAATGTTTTTTAGCAGAGAATAACAGTATCATTTTTGTGAAAAGTTTAAAGTTCTCAAATGAAGTCTTGTAAAGAAATCCATCTCAGAAAACCCACCTCCACACCTCCTCCCTGGCCACCACAGAAATAAATTTTCAGATGAATAAAAGAAAATTGCACTTTACTTCCAATAAGGACATGCTTGATGCATGCATTAACAAAATTAGTTATCAGAAATGTCTCTTTTGAAGCCAAATGGCTAATGGAAGAAATCCTAAAGAATCTTGACAAACAAGAAGCAAGAAAAAATAAACTACTTGTTTGCATATTTGGGCCAAGTCACATTTTCTCATCTCTTTCCCACTTGTTAAGCAAAAACTTCTCCACCAACTCATCACAATGAGTCTCTTTCTGTTTATCCTGTTCTGACAATGCGAAGGGCAGCAGTGTGATGCAAGAATATTATGAAGTCACAACTGCATAAACAACTCAGGTCATTCACAACTGCACAAACAAACACATCTGAACCAATTCACCACATTAGGTGGTCCCTAGATCACATGATATCCTTTTCTTATGTCCCAATAAGGAACATGAAAAGGAAAAAAACTGAAAGGATTTACGTTCAAGGAAAAGAGGATTTTGGATAAAACCTAAGGGTTGGTCAGATATATGTTCCTTGTTCTACTAAACTTGTTACAAGAGAGAATATTAATGGTCCCTTGTTTAACTCCTCAAATTAATAAAACAGACAAGGAGCTCACATGCCCTCTTTTGGGAAACCAAGAAAAGATGACAAACTAATCCTATGAATTTCTTAAGTTCATAAGTCCAATAAAATTGGCAAGCTATTTTTGCAGGCACAAGGTTCCCACCAGTGCAGGATATAGATAGATTCAGTATTTCAGTGTAAAACATTCTTACCCCTACAAGTAAATTATTTTCGTAACTCAAACCCTGATCATCCAGGTCATCAAATGACAAAGAAAATCAAGCCAATGTATTGGCTCCAAAGGCCAAAACTTAATATCAGTCTAATAAGTCTTTTTAACACCTCTTGAACAAATAAACAAGATAATGGATTAAAGCTATGGAAGAACTTAAGTTACACTTCATCTTTCCTTCATCTAGATCTTCACTCAAGGATACAATTCTGTGTTATGTCATGTTAAATCGTATCAACCACGCTGTCATGTGGGCAGGTAGCATGTATTACAAGCCAGCATAGGGAGTTTGCAGTCTGGCACAACATTGAATTTGTGGTACCAGATAGTTATCAACATGTCCTCCCAACTTGAAAAGGGTCTTCACTATCCAATGACGAAAATTTCATATAATATATTCAGTTAATTTGAGAAGATCTAAGTTGGGAAAGCATTTGACTTCCCAGTTTCATTTCTGGCTTTCTACTATGTATCAGGTACTTGCAAAATCATTACTCTATATAACTATATAAGATGGCACCAGTAAGTCATAGCAATATGAAGATTGAAGACCATAACCAAATAACAAAAATACAAAGCAAAATAATTGCATTATGATCTGGTTATGATCTGAACCTAATGCATAACTTCTTCCTTGCAAGAACATGAACAACCATATTGATCCATGCTGGCATGCATGCTACAACCGTCCTTACCTACTTTTCTCCTATATCGACCCCATGCCATTTGTCCATATTGATGGGTTTGCTGGTCAGGCATGCCAGAGGCCATACCACATCATGTAAATTAGTCTAATGATACATTAGGAATTTATAGAAAAATACAACACTCTTTTAAGTTTTAGGAATATGATTACCATTCTAGTAATTATCCTTCTAAGGATGATATAGTCATTTAGAATATGCAAATTCTCTGAAGTACTGATAAATCAACAGCATGTAGAGTGCTTAGGAAATTGTTAGCATGCATATTAGATCATCAGCCACTTCAAGCAACAAACAGACCAGTGTTAGAATCTACCGAAGCATGAGGTATTTCACAATAGTAACCGAGGAATTGCAGCCTAGTGCACAGAGCATATGTAGAGTGCTTAGGAAATTGTTAGCATGCATATTAGATCATCAACCACTTCAAGCCACAAACAGACCAGTGTTAGAATCTACTGAAGCATGAGGTATTTTACAACGGTAACCAAAGAATTGCAGGCTCGGATATTAATACACAGAGCATAAACGAAGAGACAGGTCTTACAGCTTTTGGGGATCCCCAGCACAGCCACAAACTCCAGCGGCACAAGGTTCATCTGCAGGTGATTCATAAATGATGGATCTACCTTCATAACATAGAAGACGGGTTGAAACCACATCACCAAGATCAGAAGGTTTTCAACAAAGATTCTTATGAAGAGACGCAAGGTTGAAGACCTTATCATCTTTATCTAGAACAACGCTTAATACCAATTAAAACCCTACAGTTGACCAATGTTCATCGAACCTGGGTGGAGCTCTCCCCGGCGGATGTCCTCCGTCGTAGGCGTACCTCGACGCAACCCGGACCTCACGAAACAGAGGGAAGGAGACCCGAACTCCGCCCAGTCCCTTCCCCCAAAGTGCAGATCCGGCGTCGCTTCCCCACGTCGTATTAAGGAGATCGAAGCTCTTGGGATCCGCCACTCGCACGAAACCCTGAATCCATGGCAAGTAGATTAATCACCGATGCAAACTCAAGAATTCCCTCCAAAATTAGGTACAAAACGAACCAAAGATTTGGATCAAAGTTTTGCAAACACTAATCTAATTGATCGGAAGTTCTTTTTGTAATTCCTAATTATATGATAATTTAAATAACATATCATTATAAATCATGAGATCAATCGTGTCTTCAAATTATACTAGTTTATTAGTTTTAGCATCTTTAGCTTACCAATTTATACTATTAATTTCTTCTTCCGCAAGTACCAGATATATATATATATATATATATATATATATATATATATATATATATATTACTATTTATAACCCCTTAAATTTTATTTTATTTTTATCTCTTTCAAACGGTCCTCACCTACCCACCCTTATTGTCATCGACTATCCTCATCTCTCGCGTATTTTATTAAATAATTTATAAAAATTTAAAATATGACATCATTTAGATTAATATAATTAATCTAGCAAGATGATCTTTTTAAAATATTACAAGACATATATAACATTAAAAATATTAAATCATTATAACAAACATAGAAACTTATTTCTTACCTCCTCTTCTTCAATATTCAATTTGATTCATTTCATCATCTATCTTTTTCTTCATTATTTTATGCTTATCTCTAAGTGATTAAGAAGAGGATAAGAAAAAAATTATAGGAAAAGGGTGAAAATATTTTATTATAATTAATTTATAAATTAAGGATATATATGTGTATTTATAAATGAATAATTTAGGAATATTTAGATTATAAATAATAAAAAGAGAGTTTCAAATGGTTGAATCTCGGATTTTGATGATGAAATTAATTGGTAAATTATTTGATCTAATCTATATGTTGAGAAAAGTATGCAGGATTAACTATGATGGCAATAAAGGCATAAAGTGAAACGAAATGCTAGAGTCAAGTTTGATCAATTCGTTGGGAGTTCGAGAGTTCGTCGGGAGTCCGAAAGTTCGTTGGGAGTGTTGCCTGAATTGGCTGAGAGTTCATCGGGAGCTTGCCGAAGTGTTCGGAAGTTCATCGGGAAATTCGTCTGAGCTCGTCGAGAAATATCGGAGCTTGCCAAAGAAGATCGTGAAGTCCAAGAGCTTACCGAGAGTCCATTGGAAGGTGTCCGAGAGTTCATTGAAAATCCGCCGGAAGTTCAGCAGAAACTCGCTAGAAGAAACCTTGAGTTGCCAGATTTTATTTTCTTTAGTATATGTCTTAATGTCATACTTAGCACATAATTAGAGTTTAGTTTGGGAGATAATCCCACAAACCCTGTTAGGGGTCAATTGAGCCCATAATTGGACTATTTTGGGCTAGACTCAAAGCACAAACAGTGTTGCTGAATCCTGTTTGGTGGTGGCATCATCAGACTAGGGCGGTGGAACCGCCCAAGGCTCAGTCTCCCAGGAGCCTAAGCAGTGGTACCGCCAGCAATTAATAACTGCCAGGCGGTGGTACCGCCCCATTCCAATACTCGAGACTCTATTTTAGCGATGGTACCGCTTGTTGAATCTCAGATTTTGATGATGAAACTAATTGATTATGTTTTGGTTATCTAATTATGTTTTGAGTCACATAGGTCTATTATCGATCAGGATTATACAATTGACGCAGGAAGAATTGTATCGGAGGAAATCAAGTTAGGAGATTGGACGTTGAGCTAGAGGTCCAGTCGATGATCGGCAAAAGGCTTCAAACAAAGAGTTTGGGCAACAGGCCAAAAAGTGCGGAGTTGCGCCAAGGAGATCAGGGTTGCGGAGCTCAACCGCTGATTGGGCAACAAGGCACAAGAGAGGATGATGGGTCGAAGAACCAAACGAAGCACCGACCAATAACATGACTAGTAACAGGATATTGATTCATTGTAATAATTGTCTAGATTGAAGTCAGGCTAAAGCTTAATTAGTGTACAGGATTAACTATGATAGCGATGAAGTCATAAAGCGAAATGAAGTGCCGAAATCAAGTATGATCGAATCGTTGGAAGTTCGGGAGTTCGCTAGGAGTCCGAAGATTCATCAAAAATGCTACCGAAACTGGCCGAGAATAAGTCGGGAGCTTGCCAAAGGGTTCGTCGAAAGTTCACTGGAAAGATTCATTGGAAGTTTGAGGAGCTCACCTAGAAAGATCGAAGCTTACTAAAGAAGACTTGTTGGAACTCGCTGAGATCGTCGTGAAGTCCAGGAGCTTGCCGGGAGTCCGTTGGAAGATGTCCGAGGGTTCGTCAGAAGACCGCCAAAAGTTCATCGAAAGCTCGCTGAAAGACGCCTTTGTAAGCATAAAAATATCTTTAATCATGCTTCTGTAATTGCGAAAAAACTTTAATCCTAGGATCGAAATCAAAAACATGAATAGATCTATGTTTTTACGATGTGTACCTTTGATGCCATCCGCAAAGAAAGGAGAAAAGATCTGAATACCTTTCTTAGATCCAACGCCTCCGCCAATCTGCAAGGAGAACTAGACTCCTTCTCCTCTCTTCCTATCCTTTCACAGGACCACTGTAATTGATGGCTCAGGGAGATTGAGAGAGAAAACTGTAATCTCTCCCAATCGGTGTCTGTGAAATATTTTTTTACGCAACTCTTAGACGCATCTGTGTTGCTAATCTTTACTCAACTCTTAGATGCTTCTGTGTTGCTTCTCACACACGACACATTAAGTCCCCTGAGATCCTGTCTATTTATAGGCGAGAGCAGAGGGTCTAGGATAAGTTATTAGAAGATTTCCTCCCATCAAGGGCCTCTTCTAAAGAATCCCACTTTGATTGGACTTTCTTTCTATTAGCCAATAACCATAATCAGAATCCAATCATATCTTTAATATATCTTATCTAATTAAATAGGGCCACATTATCTAACATTCTCCCACTTGGCCCATTAATTGATAAGATACAAAAGATATTCAAAATCAAAATAAATAAACAAAATTTATTTGAAAACAATTTTACATAATTGGATTTTGAAATTTTGAAAACTATTATACGCGCGCGAATTTAAAAACAGGCTAATAAGTCCAATGAATATAATAATACTACATTAAGTCTGACTAGTAATGTGAGTCATAGCGGTTGTATGTCATCAATGTCACACTTCCTTCTATGTACTACAATACTATTAGCCTTTCCTAATGCAGTCCAAAATGACCCCTGTAATTTGTCTTGTCAAGACAATCCTGTCATCACATTCAACCATAATATGTACATACATAACTGTGAACAGGATAGCAGAAACAAATAACTTTAAGTACGTAAGTAAAAATGTCAATTACAATGTCCACTCAAATATGCATCACCATATCCTTTATGGGTTGCTCACAAACCCAATCATAAGAACATGTTCTTTCAAAATACTTTAGACTGTAAGTCTTAAGTAAATGGATCAGCAATCAATACAGTGAAACTCAAGTAATTAATTGACATTAGATGTTTCTGGACTCGTCTTCTCTAACCATCAAGTACTTTCTACCATAATGCATAGAAATGCAATAGTACTTGTCATTCTTAGAGAAGAAAACTACTGCGATATCACAAAATATCTTCAGCAACTTGACAATTGAGTCTGACCACATCAAGTCCTGAGATAAAATTTTGTAGTTCTAAAGTTTGATTAGTGGCCTCAAAGCATACCACAAAATCAAATTTTATTATTAATAATGATATAATAAATTGCCCCTCTAATAGATAAAGATATTAACCATAATGTGGACTTCCTGTTATTGAGACAATTTATAAAATCAGCATTTGAAAAACACCATCATTTCAAGCTGATATAATTTCACACATGTGAGCATATAATCCTTCGTCCCTTCCAGATATCTTATTACTTTTCTTTGCAGTCCTTTAATATTTTTCACTTTTGGATAACTCAAATATCTACCCAGTATTTTAACTACAAAAACTGATATCTGTTCTGACATAGGCTTGAGCATAGACTTTCAACTGCGCATATATAAAGAATATTTCCTTTATCTGATTCTTTTCAAGTCATTTTTAAAACACTCAATTTTGACTAAAACTTTACTCTTATGATTTGTTGAACAAAGTTGTATATTAAATCATCTCAAGACTCGGTTAATATATCCTTTCTAAGACAATCTTAATAATCATTGAGATATATCCCTGAGTATCTCAATACTAATAATATAAGATGTCTCATTCATATCAACCGTCTTAAATTCTTAGTGATAATTTCTTGGTTTAGTATAATAAACCAAGTCACTATTGGCAATACAAAATATTATCCACATATATGATCAATATAATAAACTTGCTCCCACTGATCTTCAGATATAAATACCGATTAACAATATTTTTCTTAAATCTGAAGAAATCAATGATATTAGGAAACTTTATATATCATTGTCTAGAAGCTTGTTTAAGATCATAAATAGATTCCTGAATTTGCATACCAAATTATATATTTCTTTTATTTACTCTGCGAGTCATTCAGAGTAATCCATATAAAACTAGATCCTTAATCAAAAATTTATTTTCATATCATTATGATATAACTCAAATTCATAATGAGTCACTAATGTCATGACGATTCTTAACGAGCTCATTTAAAAATTAAATGACTCGTTATGATACATTCTTTATGAGTAAAATCTATAACCATATTGAAAACTAAAAGTCTGACCATTATATCGTTCGACATTATCCTTTGAGTCATATTTGTATAACAGACTCTTTTACAATTATTGGATAATTCGACGAATTCATCAAACACCATTCTGGTTATTGATTTTAACTCTTCTTATATTGTATCATATTACTTTTCAGAATCATTACCTTTCATGACCTGTGAAAACAATAAGGGATCTATTATGATTCCTATATCAAAATATAATTCTTATAGATATACCACATAATCATAAATGACAGGATTCCTTTCCCATTGAAAAAACTTTCAAGGCTGTCAATTGTGGTTATTCTATAAGACTATTATCAGCGATATCAATATAATGTAGGAGTTTGGTAATGTTATTTTGTTGTTCACCTTTATCAAATTATTTAATAATTTAAGTAACAACAATATCTCGAATAATAAAGGAGTATCAACATGTATCTCCTCTATACCAAAATTAAATTTCGAGATTTTTACTCCCACTGATTCGCTATTTTATAGGAACCTTATATTGCAGATTTAACCATCCTCGCATTTATGATTAGAGCAATAAGACATATACCCTTTTAAAACTTTTCTGAATAAATACCAAAATATTCAGAAATAGTTATTAACTTTAATTTTCTTTTATGTGAGTTGAAGATCCTTATTTTTATAGGACAATCCTAAATATGTAAATATCTTAAGTTATGTTTCCTATCATTCCATAACTCAAAAGAAGTCATATAATTTACTTACTAGAAACCTCATTTAAAATATACATAATTGTCTTTAGAGCTTCTTCTCACATTGATTTGGGTATAACAGAATAATACATCATGCTCCTAATCATATTTATAAGTGTACGATTATACCTTTCAGCAATTATGTTTTGCTACGACACATCTGGTAAATCATGAATACCATAAAATCCATCACCCCTATCAGATATGATGATTTTAACTTTTCTATCTAATTGTCTCTCGACCTCTTTTATGCACACTTTAAGAGTGTCAATGGCCTGAGACTTTACATGAATTAGATATATATAAAATCATATCTCAATAGGTTATCTATATGGTGATAAAATGCCTCTCTTTAATGAGACGAAAATATAGAATGACTCGTAGATGTAAGCATAATCTCAATGAGTTTATGAATTTTTATTTTATTTTAATATTTAATTATAGGATCGTTGTAAACTCAAGATTCATATTAATTCTGTATAGGCCATTATACAGAATCCAAATGTTAACTTTTATTGAATCTTATTGAGTTCACAACTATCAAAGGAGAAACAATATTCTAACAATTCTAGGTAAAGAATCCAAATTCCCAGAATTATAAGAATATAACATAAATCCTCAAGATTCATCAAATAAATCATCTTTGGGCATAGGCGATAAATACAAACTACTATCGCCTCACTTTAAGATGATTCCCTGTAATGATGAATATTTCAATCTCCTTTGATTTTTATTCCTTTTCCTTTTAAATATTAAAATAAAACTCTATTATTGGTAACATACATTGAAGCATCAAATTAATCCACCAAGTATTACAAAAATAATTTCTATAATATTTGATTTGAACCACATAACTTTTCATTTCAAATCAAATCTTATAATTCTTCTTCATATAACTTTCATTGTTACACAAGTAATACTTTATTATGAAGAAATTCCTTTATGAGTTTATATAGTAATTATAAACTCAGGTGGCTTATGCTTCATCCTTATTTTATTGTTACCCACTCCTTGAGAAGAATTCAAATATTCTAAGTCTTGGCTTATAACTTTGTCAATTATATTGAGGAAGTAATCTTTAATTCCTCAAATACTATCATTTTTAGTCAGTTCTTTCATTGAGGTGTCAACTCATGACTTATCAGAAAATTTATGTTGATCCTTAAATATTCTCATGTGCTACTGTATTGAAGTCTAAGTATCATCAAATTGAGTTTTTCAGACCTTTATTGATCAGTAACCTTAATTATTTATTCCATAGAACTTTTAGTAAATAAGTCAATGTTCCTTCAAATAATCTGATCAAGGTCTCACTCATTCAATATAACTTATATATGCTCAAGCCATTTATTCTGAAAATATAGGGACATTTATAAAAATGCAATGAAGGAAGTACCACTGTAATAATATAACATCAATGCTTTGAGTTCCAAAATATGATGAACTATTGATATCATCTACATTTCACCTTTGGGTGAAATATTAACATATCTAGTGTTCACTCAAAATCATCCATGGAGGACTGATACCATCCTTGTGGAATAGTGTTAATACCTTTGGGTATAGAACACTAAACTGCAAGAATATCCAAAACAATATCATCCTACCCCATCACATAATTATTCAAAATAGATTCTCCTTTGGGATTATCTAAATCTCCTAATTATGTGTGCCATTGTGAATATTATTTTTCTTTAATGTCATTTAGGACTAATCCCACAATGTATTTTATAGATTATTGGTCTAGGTCACTTTGGTGGCTACAAGACCAATACAAGAATATAAAATACAATCTCAAATGTCCTATGAATGATAAGACTTTACTGTAATTTCTATCCCATAAGTCTATCATCCCAGGCTACTTTGGCAACTACTGATCAGATAAAACTTAGGAAAATAAATTACAAATAATATTTATCAAATTTCCTTAATATCATTTAGGATCAATTCCATAATGTATTTTATAAATTATTGGTCTAGGACACTTTGGTGGCTGCAAGACCAATACAAAAATATAAAATACAATCTAAAATATCCTATAAATGATAAGACTTTTATTGTAATTCATATCTCATAAGCTTATCATCCCATGCCACTTTGGCAGCTACTGGTCAGATAAAACTTAGGAAGATGAATTACAAATAATATTCACTAAATTTCTTTAATTCAATTTATGCTAAACAATTCAATAATACAACAACCATAATGATTATTGAATATTAATGAGCATAAATAAAATTCATATGACAACTATAATCATGATAACACATAAATCTTGAAAAGCCTTTATGTGAAAATTAACTATCATTTTACAATTTCAAATATATACATATGAATAATCAAACAAATATCCAAGAACAATAATTGGATATTATTTATAACTTGCAATCAATAACTCATATATATTGATCAGCATAAAGAAAACTCATATGATAACTATAATCATGATAACACATAAATCATGAAAAACTTTTATGTGAAAGATAACTGTCATTTCACAATTTCAAAGAAATACATATGAATAACTAAATAAATATCCAAAACAATAATTGGATTTTATTTATAAAATATAATCAATAATTCATATGAGAAAATTATAAAAGAACTATTATGCCAATCAATCTTATTTAATTGGGTAAGCCCATAATTGGGTTAACTATTAGCCCAATTAAACTAGTCGATCAAAATCAAATATTGATCAAAATTTAATCCTTTCTAAATTTGATCAAAATCAAATTCAAAATACAATCATGATCAAATTTAATTATTTTTTGATCAATTTTAATAATTGAGAATAAATAAAAAATTCTCAATTTCATAAGGACAAAACTGTAAATATATTGATAGGTTAAAATGTAATTTTTCATATTCATGAAGGGTAAAAGCTGTCAAAATACTAAAAGTATTAATAAAATACGAAGGGCAAAACTGTAATTTGGCAAAAACCCTAACCCAAAGGCAAAACTATAATTTTTGCCAAAACCCCTTCTTCCTCTCGCCGCCGCCATGACGGCGGCCATGTGTGCTTGAGCCTACTCACAGCAGATGGCTGCGCATGGCCGCATTTACTGGCAATGGCGCTTGTCGCCTGGCGCCTCTGCCGCATGAGTCGCCGCTTAGGCGCGGCTCGCCACGCGCACGCGCTTTGCGCGAGATCGCTGCGCGAGATCGCCGCGCGCAACGCCGCGAACGTCACGTCTTGCTGCCTGCGCTGATCGCGCCGGAACGGCCGCGATTGCGGCCATGGCCGCCTTAGCTGCCAGCGCTGCCTCGGCGCGGCTCCGGCGCCCTTATAACGGCGTCGCATGGTGCGCGCAGCTGCGCAAAACGGCCGCCATGGTGAGCGCGGCGGCGGCTGCGTGTCTGTGGTACGCGCATGGCCGGCGCGGCTCAGGTGGCTCGCATGGTATTTGCCGCTTGGCGGCGCTGCGCGCTCGCGCGGCTTTGTGCTCGTCGCGATTACGCACGCTGTGCGGCTGTTCTCTCGGCTGCGGCTTTCGTGCTCACGCTGCGGCGCATGCGGCCGCGCCGCGGGGTTTGCGACGGGGTTCGACTCGCGCGGCAATCTGCTGACGATTCACATGGGTGCGGTCCACGACGACCACGATTTACGGCCAGACGCAGCGAGGTTGTGCAGCACCAACAACGATCGTCGTTGTTTCCTTAATATCGCCGACAAGCGGATGATAAACCACGATAATAAACCAAAATCGATAGGAATCAAACATCGTAAATCAGAAATACAACAGATCTAAAGTTTTGATTTCAAGAACCTAGGCTCTGATACCAATTGTAAGCATAAAAATATCTTTAATCATGCTTCTGTAATTGCGAAAAAACTTTAATCCTAGGATCGAAATCAAAAACATGAATAGATCTATGTTTTTACAATGTGTACCTTTGATGCCATCCGCAAAGAAAGGAGAAAAGATCTGAATACCTTTCTTAGATCCAACGCCTCCACTAATCTGCAAGGAGAACTAGACTCCTCCTCTCTTCCTATCCTTTCACATGACCACTGTAATTGATGGCTCAGGGAGATTGAGAGAGAAAACTGTAATCTCTCCCAATCGGTGTCTGTGAAATATTTCTTTTACGCAACTCTTAGACGCATCTGTGTTGTTAATCTTTACGCAACTCTTAGATGCTTCTGTGTTGCTTCTCACACACGACACATTAAGTCTCCTGAGATCCTGTCTATTTATAGGCGAGAGCAGAGGGTCTAGGATAAGTTATTAGAAGATTTCCTCCCATCAAGGGCCTCTTCTAAAGAATCCCACTTTGATTGGACTTCCTTTCTATTAGCCAATAACCATAATCAGAATCCAATCATATCTTTAATATATCTTATCTAATTAAATAGGGCCACATTATCTAACAGCCTTGACATGTCAGATTGTGTTTTGCTTAGAAAATATCTTAGATTTCATAGTTAGTATATAATTAGAGTTAAGATTGGGAGGTAATTCCATTAACCATGTTCAGGGCCACCTAGGCCCGAGATTGAATTGAATTGGGTCAGATTCAAGGCCCAAGAAGTTATTGGACCCTGTTTGTCGGAGGCACCGCTAGACTAGAGCGGTGGAACCACTTGGGTTCAGTTCCCTAAGTGGTTTGGGCGATGGTACTACCCAGACTAGGCAGTGGTGCTAGGAAATCGTGAGATTCAGCATCTCATGCACAACAGAAAACAAAAACAAGATCAGATTTCCCATAGTTACGTACTTGACCGTCGTGGGACGATTGGTGCACAAAAATCATAAATCCAAAAAATCCGGATGTATCATGTCAGAAGCATTACCTGGGGAGATCGTACATCCCCAAAAATTTCAGATTCGATGAAGAGGATGAAGGAGCACTAGCGTACTCCTCTCTAGTGGTAATCCATATAGCGGACACAGCAACGATGCTTCTCAGATTACCGTGGGATCTCTTTCCATGTGCACCATAAGACTGTCGGAGCCAAGAAGGAGGAGAGGAGACTAAGGAGAATAGGAGGATGACTACTAAGAGCTCTCAGCTTATGAACCAGAAGAGTCCTCCTATTTATAGAGGTGGAGGAAGCTTATCCTTAATAGATCCTGTTTACACTGGATCTCTATCTAGTTTACACTGGATCTCTATCCAGTTGGATCTCATTGGATCTTTTCCACAGGATCCAATTTGACCTTATCCAATTGGATCTTAACCAATCATTTAATTGGATCTCATCCAATTACCTAATTGGATCTCATCCACAGGATTCAAACTAGGGGCTTCGCAGATATCTCATATCCACACCTCTACACATCGCAACATCTACCTTATGTGTATGACCCTCTAGGCCCGATACCGAGCTGACCGTGAGTCGCTCCCGTTAGAACTCTTTCTGACTCAGAATATCTTTTGATATAGTGAATTATTATCTCCATAATAATTCACTCAACTCATCGATTATGGATGTACTAGGCCACTATGCCATAGTCCCCAAATGGTACAGGAGGATCTAATCCATTAGACCTATTTATCCTTAGTTACCATATATCTATAGTCCCTCATCCATCTAATATCCCAGAGACCGTATATTAGACATGGTAAAGTCAGGCCCATACAGAATTCTGTTCGAGCCTCGCTCTAATCGAATTCGCCCAAAGAATTCCTCTCTCAATTCGAACGACCCTAGTCAGAGATTTTACCTAAGTGAGCACACGCAGGATATATCTCTCATGATATCGAGAGTAGATGATCCTCTATTGTCATATAATTGTCTTCGTAAGGTTGGCTACCATTCCCAAGAATCGGCTATACCAAATCTAGAGCTCTCTAAACCTATAAGTCCAACGTCAAAGAATGGAGTACTTAAACAAGGCATCTTTGGTGCTTCAAGTCTAAGGACCAGACACACTACTAGGACTATGAAATCACTGTCCGACATTAGGTATCATTAACCATACAACATTCTGTAAACGGATCAATCAGTGAACTCATTTTTCAATGAGCACTTGCACTGTACCTCTAGTGTCCCCATACAAGCGACTATGAGACCAATCGCCTCCATCATATAGATGAGTATACATCGCACCAGTCTATCCGATTATCTCAATGTCCTCATCGAGTAACCTATGACCAGGATGATTTAGGATCTGTGTTTAAAGGTATATCGGTCTCATTATCGTGATCTCATCACGATCGGATTCCCATTGCACAAATCCATGGACATCATAATATTCATCCAGATAATGAGAGAAAATACCAATAATAATATGCGAAGAGATCGATGCAGTGTGTCACAGGTGCCAGCACTCATGTGATTGGCTTGTAGGGCACCTATAACTAACAAGTGGTACTGCCTAGGGTTAGTATATCTAGGCGGTGGTACCGCTGACTGGGTGGTGGTACCACCTAGTATATTGACAAGGATGTTGAATCTCAGATTTTGATGATGAAGTCAATTGATAGGTTATTTAATCTAATCTATATTATTGTGATAAGTGTGTAGGATTAACTATGATAGCAATGAAGACATGAAACAAATTGCTGGAGTCAAGCACATTGGGAGTTCGAGAGTTTGTTAGAATTCCGAAGGATCATCGAAAGTGCTACCGGAACTAGCCGAGAATGAATTGGGGACTTACCGAAGGGTTCGAAAGTTCATCCGAAAGATCGTCGGAGGTTCACGGAGCTCACCGAGAAGGTTCAGAAGCATGCCAAAGATTCGTTGAACTCGTTATAAAGTCCAGGAGCTTGCTGGCAATCCACCGGAAGGTATTCGAGGATGTGTCAGAGGTCTGTCATGTTAGGATCGGAGTGACACTGAGAGGGGGGGAGGGGTTGAACTAGTACAGCGGATTAAAACTCGTAAACTTTCAATCGATTTTGAAGATAGTTCGTTTGTAAGTAAATTTCGATTCGACGAAAGAGGTTTTAGCTAAAGTAGTTTGAGTGAATGTAATTGAGAATAGGGAGAAGAATACCAAATGATTTGCAGCAAGTAAAAGTAAGATGCAGAAATTTAGAACTCACACATCCAAAGTACGCAGCGTTGTATAGTGGTTCGATCAAATGACCTACGTCCACTTCCGAAGCCTTCTTCGATGAGGCTTCTAACTTCCACTATCAAACTTCTTTGAAGGGGAAGGACCAAATACCCCTCTTACAACCTTTTATAAGTAGTTCACACTCTTACAAATTTTTTTCACAAAGGGAAAGAGGGAGGTGAACACTTAGTTATCAAAAATAAGATTTTGCTATAACTTTGACTCAATTTCTAACTTCTCAAAAAGGTGTTTTCTTAATTAAGAAAAGAGGGGTATTTATAGACTCAATTTGATTTCAAAATTGGAGCAAAAAAGAGTCACATTGCATGTTTGTTTCAGGTTACTGATAGTACCACCGCCTGGCACTGGTGGTACCATCGCCTGACAGAGTCCTCGAGCTTTGTGGTCTGGCGGTACCATCGCTTGCTAGGCGGTACCACCATTGGTAGGTAATAATTGCCAACGGTACTACTGCTGACCTAGGGCGGTATCATCGTCTGCTAAGTATTAAAGTCTACAGTACCACCGATGACCTGGAGCGATGCCACCGCCAGACTGTACCAGTAAGGCTGAATGGGCCTTAACTTCAGCCCAAATCAGTCCAAATAAGGCCCAATTAGCCCCTACAAGGGTTAAATAGAATTATTACCTAATCCTTACCCTAATTATGTGCTAACTACGAAATTGAAACATTATCCTAAGCAAATTAACAACCGACAATGTCGAGTCTTCTTTCGGTGAACTTTCGGTAGACTTCCGACGCACCCTCGGATTTCTTCCGGCGGACTCCCAACAGGCTCCCGGACTTGTGGTGAGTTTGACAAATCTTGGGCAAGCTTCCAAACTTTCTTGGTGAGCTCTGCGAACCTCCGATGATCTTTCCGACGAACTTCCAAAACCTTTGGTAAGTTCTCGATTCTTTCTTGGTTGGTTTCGGCGGTACTTCCGATGATCCTTCGGACTTCCGGTGGACTCTCGAACTCCCAACAACTTGACTACGGTAATTTAATTTATGTCTTCAAGCTATCATAGTTAATCCTACATACTTATCTCAATAATATTGATTATATCAAATAACCCATCAATTGACTTCATTATCAAAATCCAAGATTCAACACGCCAGAAGTTCACCGGAAGAAGACTCAACGTTATCGATTTTTGATTTACTTAGAATATATTTTTAATTTCATAGTTAGCATATAATTAGGGTTAAGAATATGTGAGAATCCTAATTAACCCTAGTAGAGACCAACTAGGCCTTAATTAGACTGAATTGGGCCAAATTTAGGGCCCATTCACCAGTGCTGACCATGTCTGGTGGTGGCACCATCGGACTGGGTAGTGGCACCACTAGACTAGGTAGTGGCATCGCCCCAGGAACTAGTTCCCAGGTGATTTGGGCGGTGGTACCGCCCTAGGTCAATTATGGTACCGTTGATAGTTATTACCTGTCAGCATTGGTACCACCACTCCACAAAGTCCGAGGACCCTGTTAGGTGGTAGTATCGCTAGACTGGGCAGTGGTACCACCTAGAACACTGACAGAACAAGGTCAATTAGCAGTGGTACTGCTAGTGTCAGGCGATGGTATCGTCAGTACCTGAAAATCCGGGATGTGACTCTTTTTGGCTCCAAACCTAAAGCTAATTGAGTCTATAAATACCCTTCTCTTCTCAACTGGCAAAGCACATTGAGAAGTGATAAAAAAACTGAGTCAAAGCTATTGCAAATTACATTCGATAAGCTTGAGTGTTCACCTCCCAAGTTTTACTTTGTCAAAATTCTATAAGAGTATGAACCACTTGTAAAAGTTTATAAGAGAGGTGCTTGATCCTTCCCCTTCAAGAAGAGTTGATAGTGAAAGTTGGGAACCTTATAAGAGGAGGTTTCAGAAGTGGACATAAGTCATTTGATCGAACCATTATACATCGCTGCGTACTTATCTTGATGTGTGAGTTTTTAACTTATTGCATTTCAATCTTTACTTAGCTGTGACCTCTCGATCTCCTCCTCGCTACTTTCTATAGCATTCATTAGAATCACTTAGCTGAAATTATTTTTGTCGGATCGAAATTTCTCTACGAACAACTCTTTCCGAAATCACTTTCAAAATTATGATTTTTATTCGCTGCACTAATTCACCCCCTCCTCTCTTAGTGCTGCTAAGATCTTAACAATTGGTATCAGAGCTCGGTCATTCTCATTTGGTTTAAAACCCAAGAGAGATGACGTATATCGGCATACAAGAGGGTCATTCAAGTATACGTCCGCCTATATTTAATTGGTCAGATTACACCTATTGGAAGACTAGTATAAAGATTTTTTTTTTATTTTCATGGATTTTGAACATTGAATTATTGTTGAAAATAGATTTAAAAAATTTTCTCTTCCGATGAACGAATGGAATGAATCGGAGAAAATTTTTGCTCTTAATATAAAGGCTATAGATGTCTTGTTTTGTGCACTTGATAAAAATGAGTTTAATCTTGTTTCGATTTGTGAATAGGCTTTTGATATTTGGTACACTTTTGAAATCACTCATGAAAGTGTTAGGGATCGAGTGGCACTAAGAGAGGGGGGGGGGGTTGAATTAGTGCAGCGGTATAGAACGATAGATTTTTGACGATTAAAATAAGTTTGGAAACTTTGTACGAATGCAACATAAAAGGGCTATGTTAAGAATACCTTTGATATAATTTTATAGATTACAAACAATCGATCTGATAGATAGATTTCATCCTGAGATAAGGCTTGAAGAAGGATTGAGCTAGATTCGAATCATCGGATAACTTAAAAACTACTGTAACATACATCATTCTCTTATCATCGTAAAGTGCAAGATAAAATGTAAAATTAAATAATGTGTTTCCTTATAATATCATCAAACAATTGTAAAATAAGGTTAAATCCCAAACATCATTTTAAAAATGCTGAGAAAATAAAGTATTATAAAGATTAATCTCAGCATTTTTTTAAAAAAGTAGGTGTTATACATAATTATTACTACGAAGAATATTGATAGATTGACCATTTACAATTAACCAGGAAAAAAAAAAGGCTTTAAACATAGTAGGCTTCCTTGGCAGTTAAGTTGAACACAAGTGTCATGCCTGTCCGATGCAAAGGGATCAAAGTAAGATTAAATCAATTCCACTAATTTATATACACAATTAATGAATGTTCACTTGAATTTGTAGATATATCGGATCCATTTGCCGGTGTTGTGGATCCGAGTGGATGACGTTGGAAATTGGAATAGTAATTATTGGACGGATCCAATTACCGCTTCAAATAATAATTGTTTTCAGCTGAAGTACCGCATCGCTTCCGGTTATTGGATCTCCCATTAACGTTTAAAATTCGCGTCAAAATATATCAAACAGATTAATATTAAAGAAAAGAAAAGAAGAGAGAGAGAGAGAGAGAGAGAGAGAGAGAGAGAGAACAAGGCGAGGAGAGTGGCGGTGTGAGAGGGAGAGACCTCGTTGTGGCGCGATCTCTTCTCCCCCTCCCTCGGCGGCGACAGCTATCCCATCTCCGGCGGCTGAGGCGGCACCGGGCGCCTCTCCGAATCCCTTTTCGTGTTTTTCTGCTTCCCTTGTCTCTCTAGATCTGGATCCGAGATTCTGAGGTCGATCTCCTCTCTAGATCTGGGCTCTTCGACCCAACCCTAATGCTAACTCTGCCCTTATGATTTAGTTTATTTGGACCGATCTCTGACCTTGCAGGCTCTTGGTGAAGAGGGTTCGAAGAGGGGAAGCCCGCGATGCTGACCAAGTTCGAGACCAAGAGCAACCGGGTGAAGGGGCTGAGCTTCCACAGCAAGCGCCCCTGGGTCCTTGCCAGCCTTCACAGCGGCGTGATCCAGCTATGGGACTACCGGATGGGCACGCTTATCGACCGGTTCGACGAGCACGACGGCCCCGTTCGCGGCGTCCACTTCCATAAGTCGCAGCCCCTTTTCGTCTCTGGAGGTGATGTGTTCTTTCCGTGGGGTGGTTGCCATATACTTGCTCTTGATGCTCGATCTTACCTGTTTTTGCCTGATTTGGGAGGTACCGACTTTGCATGTCGAGTCTGGATCTAGATCTGGGCTGCCGTGAAGAATTTATGGCTTGGTGTTGCTTGTAGCGATGGGATCTTGTCTATTAATTGGAAATTCCATGAACTGCATTTGGTTGGGCTTCATCTTGCAGATTCTTATGCTTCGAGGTTTTATATTCAGTGATTGAAGTTTGATTTGAACTTTGTTGCAACTGAATGATCCTATTTTGCTCAACATTTCTTTGTATATGGAAGTGATACTTTGTTATCATAATAGTTCAGGATCATTCATCCACTAGTCGTGGACGATACTATGGATTATTTATGTTTCTTGGGATCATTTGTCCAGCAAGGTTATGTTATCCAAGAGAATATTCTTTGTACCTAGCTAACACTCAGGTTATATCGGAGGGCATGATCATGAAACTATGACCTGGAGTTATCACAAAAACTAATCCAAATTGTTGAATTTGGTTTGGTCCTTGTTACAATGTGAAGGATCATGTTCTAATTTACATTAGTTTTCTTCTCTGATAGTAATATATCAGAACTTGTTGTGAATAATGCATTTCTAAATAGCAATTATGTTATATGTGCAGGGGATGATTACAAAATCAAGGTCTGGAATTATAAGACCCACCGCTGTCTGTTTACCCTTCTTGGGCACCTTGATTACATCCGCACGGTCCAATTCCATGATGAGCACCCCTGGATTGTTAGTGCTAGTGATGATCAAACAATTAGGATTTGGAACTGGCAATCACGAACCTGCATTTCTGTATTGACTGGGCACAATCACTATGTCATGTGTGCCTCATTCCATCCGAAGGAGGACCTGGTTGTATCGGCTTCCCTTGATCAGACTATTCGTGTCTGGGATATTGGTGCTCTGAGGAAGAAGGTGGCACCAGCTGATGACATTCTGCGTCTGAGTCAGATGAACACAGATTTGTTTGGGGGAATTGATGCAGTTGTCAAGTATGTCTTGGAAGGTCATGATCGTGGGGTCAATTGGGCCTCGTTCCATCCTACTTTGCCCCTTATTGTGTCCGGTGCTGATGATCGGCAAGTGAAACTGTGGAGAATGAATGGTAACTTGGCAAGTTTATGTTAAATTGATTTTCAGAAAATTAAATTGAAAGAATAAACAAGACATTTTAATAAACCCTGGAACTTATTAATATCATATGGCCCTCATTGGAGGGGCATGCTTATGTTCTTAATCTTATTATGAGAATATAATGGTTTGGTGGATGACTCATGGGTTAATTATGATAATGTTGGTCTTAATTAATCAAATACCATACTAATACTTGCCCCAGAATCCTGTTGAACTGGCATGTAGTGACTGGTACTGTCTATATGAATAAGCATTCAAATCCATTGTTATGTAGCTAAAATTAATGAGTCTAGAAATGCATTAATGTAAGTGTGCTCTTCTGGTGGAACAGATTCAAAGGCTTGGGAGGTGGACACACTGAGAGGGCACACAAACAACGTCTCTTGTGTGATGTTCCATGCAAAGATGGAAGTTATTGTATCCAACTCGGAGGACAAAAGCATTCGCATTTGGGATGCTAACAAACGCACGGGTATTCAGACAATTAGACGTGAACATGACCGTTTCTGGATTCTTGCTGCGCATCCAGAAATGAACCTTCTCGCGGCTGGTCATGATAGTGGCATGATTGTCTTCAAGTTGGAGAGAGAACGCCCTGCTTTCTCTGTCAGTGGTGATACTCTATTCTATGTCAAAGATCGCTTCTTGCGCTTATATGAGTTCTCAACCCAGAAGGATAATCAGGTTGTTCCTATAAGAAAGCCTGGTTCTGTCAGCTTAAACCAGGGACCTAGAACATTGTCTTATAGCCCGACTGAGAATGCTGTCTTGATATGTTCAGATGTGGATGGCGGATCTTATGAGCTATATATTGTTCCTAAAGATGCATCTGGAAGGAGTGACTATATGCAGGAAGCAAAAAAGGGAGCTGGTGGATCAGCGGTTTTTATAGCCCGCAATAGGTTTGCTGTTCTGGACAGGAGTAGTAATCAAGTGGTAGTGAAAAACCTGAAAAACGAGATTGTAAAGAAGAGTCTTCTTCCAATTGCTAGTGATGCAATATTTTATGCTGGGACAGGTAATGTATTGTGCAGGGCTGAGGACAGGGTGGCCATCTTTGATCTTCAGCAGAGGGTTGTCCTTGGCGAGCTGCAGACTCCATCTGTCAAGTACATTATTTGGTCAAGTGACATGGAGACTGTTGCGTTGCTCAGTAAACATGCTATAGTCATTGCTAATAAGAAACTTGTGCATCGTTGCACACTGCATGAGACTATTCGTGTAAAAAGTGGTGCCTGGGATGACAATGGTGTCTTCATTTACACGACATTAAATCACATCAAGTACTGCCTGCCTAATGGGGACAGTGGAATCATAAGAACACTGGAAATTCCTATTTACATAACCAAGGTATCTGGAAGCAATATCTATTGCTTGGATCGTGATGGGAAGAACCAGGTTATATCAATTGATGCGACGGAGTACATCTTCAAGCTTTCCCTGCTGCGAAAAAGATATGACCTTGTCATGAGTATGATCAGGAATTCACAGTTATGTGGGCAGGCTGTAATTGCGTATCTGCAACAGAAAGGCTTTCCTGAAGTTGCTCTCCATTTTGTCAAGGATGAGAAGACCCGGTTTAACCTGGCTCTTGAGAGTGGTAATATTCAAATTGCTGTTGCTTCAGCAAAAGAGATTGATGATAAAGACCATTGGTACAGGTTGGGCATTGAGGCCCTTCGACAAGGAAACACTAGCATTGTGGAATATGCATATCAGAGGACAAAGAACTTTGAGAGACTATCTTTTCTTTATCTTATAACAGGGAACACAGAAAAGCTCTCCAAAATGTTGAAAATAGCTGAAATTAAGAACGATATCATGGGTCAGTTCCATAATGCACTGTATCTTGGCAACATTCAGGAACGTGTCAAAATATTGGAGAATGCTGGTCATTTGCCTCTTGCATATGTTACAGCAGCCACTCATGGACTGACGGAGGTTGCTGATAGGCTTGCCACTGAGTTGGGAGAGAATGTTCCATCACTACCCGAAGGAAAACCACAATCTCTTCTACTGCCTCCTGCACCACTCATGTGCTGTGGGGATTGGCCATTACTAAGGGTAATGAGAGGTATATTTGATAATGGTTTGGATTTGGGGAGGGCAGGACAGGTGGAAGAGGAGGATGCTGCTGGTGCTGACTGGGGCGATGAGGAACTGGACATTGTTGACATCGAGGGAGCGATGCAGAATGGTGACATAGTTGCAGATATTGAGGATGGCAAAGCAATTGAAGAGAATGAAGAGGAAGGAGGGTGGGACCTGGAAGATCTGGAATTACCAGCTGATGTGGATACACCAAAAGCTGCAGGCAATTCTCGCTCTTCTTTATTTGTTGCTCCTACACCTGGGATGCCAGTTAGTCAGATCTGGATCCAGAAATCATCTCTTGCTGGGGAACACGTGGCAGCCGGAAACTTTGACACTGCCATGCACTTGCTCAGCCGGCAGTTGGCTATAAAGAACTTTGCCCCATTGAAGCCATTATTCATGGATCTTCATGCAGGCAGTCATACCTATCTGCGTGCTCTTTCTACTGCACCGGTTATTTCGTTTGCTGTTGAAAAAGGGTGGAGTGAGTCTGCTAGTCCTAACGTAAGGGGTCCACCAGCACTTGTATTAAAGTTCTTGCAGATGGATGAGAAACTTAAGGCAGCTTATCGAACCACGACAGAAGGAAAGTTCCCTGATGCTTTGCGTCAATTTCTTAATATTTTGCACACTATCCCCCTTATTGTTGTTGACTCAAGGAGGGAAGTTGATGAAGTGAAGGAGCTGATTGAGATAGCCAGAGAGTATGTTCTCGGTTTGAAAATTGAGCTTAAAAGAAAGGAAATCAAAGACAATTTGGTTCGACAGCAAGAGCTGGCGGCCTATTTTACAAATTGTAAGCTTCAGAAGATCCATATGAGGCTTGTCCTCACAAGCGCTATGACTATCTGCTACAAGGGAGGGAACTGCTCTACAGCAGCCAATTTTGCCAGGATGCTCCTGGAGAACAGCCCAACAGAAGTCCAAGCAAAAAAGGCTAGGCAATTACTGCAACATTGTGGTGACAAGAAAGATGTTAACCAGCTTACTTATGATTACAGGAACCCGTTTGTGGTTTGTGGGGCAACTTTTGTTCCAATCTACCGTGGCCAGAAGGATGTTTCTTGCCCTTACTGTGGGGCTCGGTTTGTGTCAACCATCGAAGGGCAGCTTTGTGCCGTTTGTGAGCTTGCAGTGGTAGGGGCAGATGCATCTGGTCTGCTCTGCTCTCCTACACAGATAAGATAATTGGCAGCAGGTACTTCTTTTGTTCCTTGTTATCTTTGCCTCTTTTCTGTTATTTTTCTTATTGCTGTTATATTATATCTTGCCTGGGACGCATTGATTATGTGCAAGGTCAAGCAATAATAGTAGGGAAAGTTGTTTTTGAGTATCTTGCCCAGTTCTTTGGACCAGATGGGGAGATTTCAAGGGCAGGTTTTTTTTACTACATCTGGCAGTGTGTTAGAACAACATTGTAGAAGGTACATTTGATTACAATATGCAGTATGGATTTTCGTGTATTTCTTTCAGGCCTTAATGACTTTGTAGATGGTTAATAATTTTATTGTTGCATGCACTTATTATTTTTGTGGTTCTTGACAAGTGATCGCTCATCGTGGAATGCTCTTTAACCGAGTGAATTTTCTGTGTTATTTGTTTGAACGACAATGTTTCTTCTTCTGCATCAGAAATCATTAGCAGACGTCATGGCTGGAAGTGTTAATTGTAGCAAGAACGGGCATATTATTCATGCTAATAAATCTGCAGGACTCTCAACTGGAGATGTCTTAATTTTAGCTAATGTTTTTTGTTCATGTACTGTAGCAAATACTAATAAATTTCTGTTTATTTATTGACGAAGAGCATCGGTGCACAATGTTAGAGAAGATGCACGACTTGCGTGATATGGGAATGATATGTTGATCTTGACACGTAACGTTCCTCACGATGCATTGTTCTCTGACTCGCCTCGTGTCATGAGCTCTGTCGTCGTGTTGTAACATGAAACAGGTCCTCATCGTCGCTCCAACCGTTGCAATTAATTACGTTTCTTGCGAGGACAGTGTGTCTGATGTTCAACTGCACATCACGCACTATTTCCATTTCAGAAGTAGCGGCCGATTCGATCCGACGAGCACGCACTATGCGAACCCAAAGCATCCGATGCCTCGTGTACGGGAATAAAAAAACCATCCATTATTGAGGTGCTAAAATAATTCACCAGCAATTGCTACCCGACGCCCCAAAATTATTGACATGATTCAAATACCTTCTTTATTCCTACACTTTCTAAGTCTTGTTACGACCCATATGATAGCAGTTCTGGTGACACAGTAAATTATGTCTTAGGCCATTATGAGGTAGTATTTTCATTAAGTGGAAATAAATTATATATTTAGATATTCGTAAATAATATACTTGCCTCAATAAATTTGATTGTTAATCACTATAAATACATATACCAATTATTAATTTGAACATATGAAGAGTATCAGCGTCGCTCTAATAATCAACCAACTCCTAACACGCACGTGTACATCCTGACCCTTTCTTGCCCTTTGTCTCTTCCAATGATTCATTCCGCAACGCTCACACCAAGTTAACCACTCCACAGCGCCGTGGTTAGCACCCGACGCTCCTCGCAACTGTACAAAAGCCTCTCCCCCGTCGACGAGGAGAGTGAGAGCGATGAGGAAGTCGACGGTCACGAGTGGAGGGCGCATGCTTCGGGCGGTGGGGACGCAGGTCGGCGGCGGCGACCTCAAGGGCGCCGGGCGAGCCGCGAAGCCTACGCGCGTCGTCGTGGTGTCGTCGCCCACCGCGACGTCGCCGCCGGGGTCGCCCCCCTGGACCTCAGAATCAGCCAGAGGATGGTGCTCGCTTCCGTGGTTCGCGGACGGAGAGGATTGGGAACGCGGAGATTCGGGAGTGGCCGACGAGCTCGGGGTCTCGGAGCGGTGCGTGTTCGAGACGGAGCCGTCGAAGGAGGAGGCGGTGTCCGCTCTTCAGCGGTGAGCTGTTACTGTTGTGTCTGTAGAACTTGCACATAGTCTTCAGCACTCTGATTAAGAAAGGAATTCTAAATGTGTATTTAAAGCTTGAAACAAATTTGACTTCTTTCAAGCTTGCAAAAGAAATTGGGAACCACAACATTTATAACATTTGGGAACCACGTAATGGTTATGCCATTACGTATTCATTCCATTTTCGTTTTAATTCTGAACACCCCAATCATGCTTGATTAGATAAAATTTCTTCTCCTTCTTGATTAGATATAATTGATTCTCAACGTATATGGTGGTAGGTTTCTTGCACCAGTCACACTGCCTCAGGTTGCAGAAGATGGATCTCCTATTTTGGCTCAGGAAGTAGTTGACAAGGAGATTGTTTCAATTGATGAGTTTGAAAGAGGTTGCTCAGCTGAATTCTCCACAGAATCTGAGTCTGATTGGATTGAACCTGCGATGCACCTTTTCAGCTCAAACTCTTCTCAATCGAAACAATGTGAGAAAGTTTATGATGCATTCAATTTATATTTCTCCTACCAATAAACAAAGTTTATGGAACCGTAATTAAGCTGAAATTTTACTCAAAGAGCACATAATTGCTCTTTAAGGGTCTGTCTATACTCGGTGTAATCTGAATCTTTCTACAGCCTTGAAGCAGTTTCCTTCAAGGAAAACGAACTTGGAAGTAAGCGTGGCAGCCTTGCTTTGGAGTCTCATTAATGTTTGTTTCTCATGTTACCCTCTCATCGATTGCTTCTCTGTGCAACTCGACATGAACCACTGTTGAACGCAGTTGGAGACGATGAAACAGCGAGTGCAGACGGTGACCCTGACATCGCCATTGGAACTCTGCGTTGGATACTTCACAGCACAAAGGCCAAAGTGAGGGAGTTCATTCACCACATCACGAGGCTGCTGAATGAGATCTTTCACTCGCACGGGAACGATGACAAGACCGATTCCTTCGACGACGCTGTGCGTTCCTCGTTCATGCTCTCGGTGATGGTGTTCATCGTTGTCGTAGTTGTACGTATCCGGAGATCATAACAATCATTCTCTGAGATGGCTTGTATGCTTTCTTCAGCATTGCAAGAGCAGTATGATAGAAGGCAGTTTATGTAAAGCTCTCAACACTTGAGCAAAGTATTTTTCTTTTTTCTTTTCTTTTTTTTTTGGAGGATAATTGGCTCCTTGTTTTTTTATTTAATAGATGATGTGTAAAACTATAAAAATAATAATAATGATTGTGTTTTAACTAAAAGATAATCTTTTGCATTAACTTTCTAATAATCTAAAGGTGTCAATTAGCTGGTCAAGACTTTAACTATTTCTCACAAAATCATAATATCAAATCTTATTTATATAATTTATTTTTTCTATAAAAGATATTTTTAATAAAATTGGTTGTAAGCTACCATTTAATAACATAAAAAAAAGAAGGATAAATATAAAATATCACATGGATGGGATAATTTATACACAGTGTGTTAGCAGAATAGAAGGAAGGATGGGACGGGGAAATACGTATTACCTTTCCCGCCTTTCCCTCGTCGTTTCCCCGTCTAAGAAGGCACAGCTCTCCCTTGGGCGAAGCGAAGGAACTGGGGGCAGAAGGTGACCGGATCGCATCGTTGAATGACGACAATACATACACCCTTTATTTTCTCAAAAGACAATGACGATGTCGCCTTTACTCCCTGGCTTGCTTACACTTGCCCTGCCAGTTCTTGCTTCATAATTGCCATCGGGAGCTGGAGAGCAGCGAAAGATCGCATCTTTCTGCGGAAGGTCCCCCTTCTTGCCCCATTTCAGCTTTCCTGCTATTCCCCCTTCTGTTTGATCCTTTGACGCGATCTCTGAGTTAAGACTTGACCCCTTGTTTTGATCGAGGAACCTGTTCTGATCCTTCTTTTGTTGACAGAGGCCTCTGCATGAGAGTCGAGCAGCTACCTAGGGTTTCCTGTAGCAAGTTATCGGGGCGATGGAGAGCACGGGGGAGCCGGAGAGGAAACGACACCGTTTTGTCTCCATCTCCAGAAACAAACATTCGTCCCCTTCCGTGATAAGAAGGTAATATCTTTTGCTTCGGGGCTCTTCTTTTCTTGGTATTTCGCATGCGATGGATGATTCAATTCGAATATTTCTTTTAGCAATCCTTTTTGCTTTGGAGATTTTTATTAGTAACTCATTTTTTATTATTTAGAATATGTTAGGATGAGAGTCAAGATTATCACAAGATTTAATTTTGTTGGATAACTCTATCCTATATTTATAGAAAAAAAAAATCAAATTCTTCACCGCATGAGATTAATTACAAATTATCTTCACTTAAGTCTAAATTTTCTTGTACATCTTTTCATATAAACTGTGAAAAAAATCTTAAACCATCTCTGTAGACTCTAGAGAGAAACTCAAGGAGTACCAAAAGTATTATTTACATCTTATATTTTTTCCCACCAAAGACTAGAGATACATGAGATATTTATAGAAGAATCAAACCTTAATTGTCAAAGTTTTCTTCCTCCACGACTCCTTGTATTAAGACTTTTTATTCTTGTAGGATATTTGCTTTAAGAATTTCAAAATATTTGTCAATTTCAATAATCTCTCCCTTAGTGAGTATTTTATCCGCTTCTATGCATCTTGAAGAGAAAATACTTTTGCTTTGAGCTCATTTCAATTTTATTGTTCATCCTTATTGAATCTTTGATCATTAAATCTTTTGGTCTCTAATACCATTTTGTCGAGGAGGGAGAAAAGACTTCCAAAACAAAAAAAATGATCAATATTTAAGAACATATCAAAAGATCGATACAAGATTTAACGTGGTTTGAAAACTCCCGCCTACATCCACGGAGAAAAATCAAATTCTTTAACCTCGAAGAATACATCTTTTTCTCACCCTCTCTAGCAACCCTAAGAGCATAGACACCTTAAAGAGAAACCTAGGAGTACCAAAAGTATTACTTGTATCTTGTTCTAGGAATCTCAAAATACTTACCAATCCAAACACAACCCCATCTTAAGAACATTTAGTATTTCTAAAGTACCCCTTTACAAATGACAGTAAATTCCCTATTCTTTCTCCACCTATTCTTTCTTCTCTTCTTCCTCCTCTTTTTATTCTCCTACTATTGGTTAGTAGGACAACCGTTGCATGAGTCGCGGCCATGACTACCTCTACCACAACTGTAATGGCCACCACTACGGCAATCGTACGCTTGTTCTACTCGTTTGCTGCCTCGAACGGCTTCAACACCTCCCTATATGACCCTTTTTGCTCCTCAGTGACCTTCGTCATCACCTTCTCTCCTTTCGCTACTACTGCTCCTCGTAGAAGGGCCCCTGGAAGCCCCACATGGTCTTCTTCTTGGCTAGGGGTCACTAGCGGGATCTACCTTCTTCCTGCCTTCTCCTAGAGTGAACAGCGACATCGACAATGAGTTAAGAAGCGACGAGTGTTCAGCAGGCATCCACAACATTGATAATGAGTAGAGAGGTGTCAGATGGAGTGGTGAACAATATGCACAGCGAGCTGTCACGCATTTAGCTAGAATTGCTTAAGTGGTGAGGCACCCTTGGGGCAAAGTCACGGACTTAGCTGGAGTTGCCTAAGTCGCGAAGCTCCCTTGCGCCAACTCTAATCAGACTTAGCTGGGATTTCCTAAGTCTTGAGGCGCCCTTACGACATACGCGTCCGCTAAGGGTCAACCAAGTTGCAACCTCGTACAGGTCCCGAAGGACATATAAAACAGAAAGTTGGTTAGTTTGGAAACGAGCAGTGGACAAGTCCCGACGTCTTGCGAAGAAGGAAGCTTTACAAGCAATTCAGCGAGCACTTGGAGTGCATGAGAGAAGAGAGAGAAAGGAGGAAACCAAGGACTTTAGAAGGGTGAATGAGCAGCTACGAGTCCGCAAACAATTACTCCCCGGGTGTTGGGCGCGAAGGCAAGTTTTCATCAACTTGACGTGCAAACTTATGAAGAGTGTTCAACGCTCGACACTATCCCGAAGCCCCATCCGCCCCGGTGCCTCCTGGGGGGTTCCAGGGTGTCACGCTCGACCCGTAGGCTCCAAGGCCTAAAAAAGCCTTAGGAGATCAGATGGGGTGCATTAATCCCACATCGATAAGGATGGGGGAAGGTCTTGGGCTTATAAGCGAGGGCGGCAACACATCTGGCGAATCGGTTTTTCGGGTGTCAGTCCGTGACGAGTAAGAATAATTTACTCGCGTAGGGCCTTAACCCACACCTGAAAAATTAGTTCGCCAGATGTGTTGTCGCCCCCCCTTATAAGCCTAAGACCTTCCCATCCTTATCGATATGGGATTAATGCACCCCACCTGGCCTCCTAAAGTCTTTTTAGGCCTTGGAGCCTATGGGCCGGGCGGACATTCTCCCCCACTTAATCACGTGACGTCCTCGTCATGGACTGACCACCTTGCTTACCCCCAAAGTGTTGACCAGAGGCGCTTGGCGTAAGTCGGTGAAGGTCAAGGGTGGCTCTGATACCATACTCGCGTAAGGCCTTAACCCACACTCGAAAAACCGATTCGCCAGATATGCTGTCGCCCCCGCTTATAAGCCCAAGACCTTCCCCCATCCTTACCGATGTGGGATTAATGCACCCCACCTGACCTCCTAAGGCCTTTTTAGACCTTAGAGCCTATGAGCCGGGCGTGACACAGGGTGCTAAGATGGTTGACGTTTCACAAGCAGTTGTGGTCTACAGAAAACAGGCCGTGGCATGCGAAAACGAAGCTATTTTAGGGTAATTTTGTCCGGTGCGGCGAGCGGTCATATTGCAGTGCTGTGAACTGTCGTTCGTTACATTTTTCAAGCAAAACACGCCAAAACTATGACAAAACATGCTACCAAGGATCTGTACAAGCATGCAAAAGTGACAAACGGTTCGTTGAACGAAGTTGTTGCAAGTGCGTGACAACCATTCGTGACATTCTCCGCCACTTAAACTGTTGATGTCCTCGTTGACACTTGCTGGTATGCTTTGATGGCTACTTCTTCATGTCGGAGGGCATCTTCAGGCTCCCAACTGGCTTCAGTTTGGGGAAGCTTTCGTCACTTCACCAAGTATTCGGTCTGCTCAACTCCGTTTGGTAGCTTTGTCTTGCGATCCGCCAAAATGGTTTCAACTCGCTTCTCATAAGAGGCTCTGGTGGGGGATAGCCGAGTTGAAACGCTTCGGGAAGTATCTTGCAGATTTGGGTGGTAGGCTTTTAAGTTGCTGGCATAAAAAATATTATGAATTTTGAACCACGCCGGCAATTGCAACTTGTAGGAAACATTGCCCACCCTACTGATAATTAAGAAGGCCCCTTCATACTTGCGCACTAGTTCTTTGTGCACTTTATGCCTAAAGAACTAGAGTGATGTTGGTTGGAGCTTCACCAACACCAAATCACCAACTTTAAACTCCTGCGGTCGCCTTCCCAAGTTTGCCCACTTCTTCATTTTTTTGGTTGCCTTCTCCAAGTAAGTCCGCGCAATATCTACATTTTGGTGCCATTCTTTCCAAGTAAGCCCACTAACTTCTGTTGCTCCACATTAACTTGTTGACAAGGCACGTTCGAACATATTCCTTCATATTTGTCCACATCTTCGGCCAATAGAAGACCCTTTCCACGAGACCCAATGTTCAGTGGATGCCCGGATGCCCTGCCCAAGGGGAATCGTGACACTCTCTCAAGAGTTCACGCCTTAGATTGTCTACTCGAGGAACATAAACCCTATTCCCTTTGGTGTAAACGAGTCTCTTCTGGACCCAAAACCGTCGTGCCTTGCCTTCTTGGATCAATTACATCAGGGTCACTGTACAGTCTATCCTTGATCCGAGAAAGGAAGTTGGTGTGTAACTAACTTGCTTGGCCTCTGCCCTCTAGCTGCATGGCATTCACCTGCTCCACTTTTCGGCTTAATACATCGGCTACGACATTTGCTCTTCCGAGCATGTACTCCATTACCATATTGAATTCAGCCAGGAAGTCCTGCCATCGTGCTTGCTTTGGAGAGGGTTTCTTTTGAATCTGGAAGTAACTCAAACGATGTTGTCCGTCCACAGCACAAATCGTAATCTGAGAAGGTAGTGTCACCAAACTCGTAGACAGTGGACCACCGCTGTCATCTCCTTCTCATGCATTGGATATCGTCGCTCGGTCTCGTTGAGCTTGCGGCTCTCGTAGGCCATTTGGTGACCCTCCTACATGAGTACTCCCCCAATAGTGAAGTTTGAAGCATCTGTATGGACTTCAAAGGGCTTCCTATAGTCTGGTAATTTGAGCATCGGTTCTTTCAAAACAATAGCCTTTAGATCTTGAAATGCCGCTTCACATCTATCGGACCACCTCCAAGGCTGCTCCTTCAGCTACTCCATCAGTGGAGCTGTGCGCTTCGAATACCCAACTATGAAGCACCAATACTAGTTGACGAAACCAAGGAAGGATCTCATCTCTTGCATCTTTTTTGGAGTTCGTCATTCCGCAACAGCTTGCACCTTTGATTTGTCTATTCGAATGGAACCATTATCGATTCGATGCCCCAAGAATAAGATTTCCTTTTGAGCAAAGTAGCACTTCTCTCTTTTCACGAACAAAGTATTCTCCATGAGAATTTTGAAAATTGTTTGAAGGTGCTCAACATGCTCCTCAAGTGTTTGGTTATAGACGACGATATCGTCCAGGTAGACGACCACAAACTTGTCCAAATACTCCTTGAATAGTTAGTTCATAAGAGTGCATAATGTGATCGGAGCGTTGGTTAAGCTGAAAGATATCACCGAGAACTCAAACGCTCCATACCTGGTCACATATGTAGTCTTCGCTTCATCGCCTTTAGCAATACGCACCTGCTAGCACCCCGACCGAAGGTCGAGTTTGGAGAAATATTTTGCTTTGCCCAGTTAGTCGAACGAGTCCGCGATGAGCAGGATGGGATACTTGTTCTTCATTGTCACTTTGTTGAGGGCCCGATAGTCTACGCATAGTCGGAGGCTCCCATCTTGTTTCTTCTGGAAGAAAACTGGAGCTCTGAATGGTGCTTTGGAACTGCGGATAAGACCACCACTTAGCAGTTCATCTAACTGCTTTCTGAGCTCTGCCAACTCGGGAGGGGACATGCGGTATGGTGGTCTCGCTGGAGACTTCACTCCCGGCTCTAGCTCAATATGATGATCCACGCCTCTGCGTGGTGGCAGAGTTTTCGGCAACTTAAGTGGCATAACGTCTATGAACTCTTTCAGAACATTCGCCACTGCAGCAGGTTCTTGAATGGCCTCCTCGTCGAGTGGCTCTAGCTTCACGGCAGCCACGAAGGTTAACTCTCCTTTTCGTGCTCTTTTCTTTAATTACAATGTCGATAGTTGTTGGGAGTCCTTGGTTCCTCTCCGAGAGACAGGAACCACGTAGGGGTTGTCACCTCCCATCAGACATAGGGAGTTTAGGAACGACATTGGCACTAACTTCGCTGTGTGCATGAACTTCATTCCGAGAATCACTTGGAAGTCATCCAATAGTACCGCCATCATGTTTGTCCTCCCGCTCCATGTTCCGATCTTGATGGGGACTCCCTTTGCTAGTCCGGAGATTCGCTTCGCCTCCGAGTTCACCACCTTCATTCGACTTGGGTTCTTCTCCAAGATCAGCCCAAGTCGCTTTGCTTCTCGGTCAGCAATAAAGTTGTGGGTGATGCCCGTGTCTACCATCGAATGGGTTTTTTGGCCATTGAGCTTGATGTCCACGTACATTAGCTCACTAATCCCTGCTTTCTGTTGCTTTGCTTTCATGTTCTCTCCCACTTGACCTCGTAATGCATTCAACAAACGCATTGCTCCCATCTGGGGTCCTTGCGACTCCTTATCGTCGCTATTGGATTCTGAGCTACTTGAACTGAGAGCGACGACCTTGCCCTTGTTCGGTTTGGGGGGATGGATAGAAGCTATTAAGGCATTGAGTGCCTGTTTCTGTGGGCACTCCCTCATCATGTGCAGCCCTCCGCACAAGAAGCATCCGCTAGGTTTTGAGGCCTTGCCTTTTAAGCTTGGCCCTTTATGGGAACTCTTCTTCCTTTGCTTGCCCCCGGGCTTCTTCTCTCGAGAATATTTTGGAGGACAATTTCCTAAAGGTTGTTTCTTCTTCCTTGAGTCCTCCAAAGAAACAAAGTTGGTGAGCCTTTCTACGGTCGCGATTGCCCCAATCACATCGGTGATATTCCGTCAATTTAGTTCCTATTGAGCTCACGGCTTAAGGCCATTGAGAAAGTTGAATAGCTTATCTTTTTCGAGCATATCTTGGATGTCCAGCATCAATATAGAAAATTACCTCACATAGTCCCGAATGGAAGCTATTTGGCGGAGTTGTCTCAACTTTATTCTTGCGACGAACTCGGTGTTCTCGGGTAGGAACTGAGTTCTCAACTCTTGCTTCAAATCTTCCTATGTATCCACTCGGCACCGACCTTGTTGAATCTCCTCCCAAAAGGTCCTCCACCAAAGTTTCGCTTCTTCGTTCAGATACATGATTGCTATCGAAACTTTGGTGTCTTCAAAGTTAAGCCTCATAGCCAGGAAGTATTGTTTCATGTCGAACAGGAAATTCTCGAGTTCCTTAGCATCTCTAGCGCCCCCATAACAATGTTGCTCGGGTGCTCTCAAGCTTTGTAGCGCTGCAACGCGGGTGTTGCTCCCTCCCGCATTTAGTGCCCTTGTGAGCAAAGTCACTCTGGAAATGAGTTTCGCTATAACTTCCTACAGATGTTGCATGGAGTCCTTGGTGTCATTCGTTAGTCGGTTGACTAGGGCCTCAACCTTGTCGATCCGGGATTCAACTTCTTTTTGCGAGCTCTCTACCCCAAGAAGCTTTCGTTGGCCTTAGTAGAGCTCCTCCAAGCTCACTTCAAGAACATCCAAGCGGGTTTCTGCCGCTGTGAGTCTCTCTTTATGGCTCTTTTTCTCGGTTGGCGCTCCAGATTATGTCTCCTCTGCTCACAGTGAGTAGCCAACTTCTCACTCATCATGTTCGTTGTCGTGCTCCTCCTAAGCGGCTCTAGCAGCAAGGGAGCAAGTTTGCACTTGCAGCCCACCAGTGGCTGCTTGGGGCAACGGTCCAGCTTGCCCCATTTTGCTCGATTCACCACGATGTTTCGCCATGGTGAGATTGTAAAGTTTTTTTCGCGATGCTCAAATTGCTTGTCCGCTTTGAAACCACAATGTCACGCACTTAACCAGAATTGCGTAAGTGGTGAGGCACCCTTGGGGCAAAGTCACGGACTTAGCTGGAGTTGCCAAAGTCGCGAAGTACCATTACGCCAACTCTGATCAGACTTAGCTGGGATTGCCTAAGTCTTGAGGCGCCTTTGCGACATACACGTCCGCTAAGGGTCAACCAAGTTGCAACCTCGTACAGGTCCCGAAGGACCTGTAAAATAGAAAGTTGGTTAGTTTGAAAACGAGCGGCGGACAAGTCTCGACGTCTCACGAAGAGGGAAGCTTTATAAGTAATTCAGCGAGCACTTGGAGTGCATGAGAGAAGAGAGAGAAAGGAGGAAAACAAAGACTTTAGAAGGGTGACGAGTAGTTGCAAGTTCGCAAACAACTACTCCCCGAGTGTCAGGCGCGAAGGCAAGTTTCCATCAACTTTACGTGCAAACTTGTGAAGAGTGTTCAACGCCCGACACTACCCCGAAGCCCTATCCGCCCTAGTGCTGCTTGGGGGTTCTAGGGTGCTGAGATGGCTGATGTTTTGCAAGCGACTGCGATCTGCAAAAAACAGGTTGTGGCACGTGAAAACGGAGCCATTTTGGGATAGTTTTGCCCGGTGCGGCGAGCGATTGTACTACAACGCTGCGAACTATCGTTCCTTATATTTTTACAAGCAAAACACGTCAAAATTATGGCAAAACATGCTACCAAGGATCTGTACAAGCATGCAAAAGTGACGAACGATTCATTGAACGAAGTTGTTGCGAGTGCACGACAACCATTCGTGACAAAGCGGCATCCGCAATAAGCGATGTCAACGGTGACGACATCGACAATGAGCGATGTCAAGCGAATGAAATAAGGGGTTGTAGAAAAAAAATAAAGTCAATAATAATTAGTGATTTAAAAAGTGCTAGGCACTAAGGTCCCTAAACGCCCGAGGCGCTTGCCCAAGCACTCGCCCGAGCAAAGCAAGGTGTTCTAAAATATTAAAACATAAAAAATATATTTTAATATTTTAAAAATATTAAAATATAAAAAATATATTTTAATATTTTAAAAATATTAAAATATAAAAAAATATATTTTAATATTTTAAAATTTTAAAATTTTCTCTACCATTAACAATAGAGTGTGAGGAGGTCAAGGTGAGAAGCTGAGTCACAGTGAGAATTGAATCGCGGACAAGAGGCTGTTTTGTCTGAGAGCAGTGACAGTAGCAATAGAGAGTAGCGACAATGGTGGTAGCAAAGAACAGCGGCAGCAGAGAGAGACAGCAGTAGAGAGCAGCGGCAATGGTAACAGAGAGCAGTGATAACGGCAACGACAACGGTAATAGAGAGCAACAGCAGCGGGTGGTAGCGGAGAGCAACGGTAGCGAAAAGAGGCAGCAGTGGCAGCAGCGAAGAGTAACAACAACAACAGCGGAGAGTAGCGACAGTGGCAATGGCACCAAAGAGGAAATGTCGACAGTGAAATCGCGACCAGGGTTGGGGTTGAAGGAAGTCGCGAGGGGGAGGTTGCAAACCAACTAATGCAAATGCGATCGAACTGGACCTAAAAAGCTAGTTTGGTCGCCTGGTTTAAACCGAGCGCTTGCCCAAAGCACCTGACGCCTGGCTCGGGCGAGCGCCCACACGACACCTCTTTGGAGCGTCGCCTGGACATTAAATGAGCCGCTCGGGCCTCGCCTTGCCTTGCCCGAGTGCTTAGGTGAGTGCCCAAGCGCCTTTTGAAATCACTGATAATAATAAGATCATAAATAATAAAATAATATGTTATTATTTTTTAAAAAATCAATAGTAAAAGATTGTTAATGGTAAAAAGGTGCTATCAGTAACAAGCTTCTTTTGCTATTTATAATCCCGTTTAATTTTTTTTAATATTTCTAAAATACCCCTATGTAAATTGTAAATAGATATAAATTGCCTCGTATATTTCCCTTTTTCCCTTCCTCATCTTCTCTACTATTTTGCATGAGATCAAAGCATCAAAGGTGAAGGGCCACGGTATGGAAGTCATCATCTGCTGGCAAGAGGAGGTTGAGATTGAAGGGCAATAGTTGTAGGCACGCCAATGCAATATTGCCATTGTCGTCATCCACGACCGAGGACGATGACCCGTTGTCACTATGGCAATCCTCCTTATTGATAACGATGCATTGGGGTGGTGGGGTAGCTTGCTTCCTACAATGCAATGCTCGAACATGGGCCAACACACTCGTCGCGATTATCTGGGGCTCACTAAAGGACCCTACGGTTGTTGTGCATCAATCGTTACAGTGGAGGTGGAGACTACGTTGGGTGACGCCCTCTAAAGGCGAATCACATAGCAGAGGGGGAGCGGAAGACAGGGACGAGAGGCAAAGCAGAGGAGGGGGTGGAGGGGAAATTGGTCTTAGCCTTGGGCCCGTGGAAGGCGATGGCAGTAGTGTCATAGGCCTAAGTGGCATCCTTGGGGAGTCGAAGGTGCTGAGCCACACCGTGGTACCCAACCTCCATCGTCATCGCTGTGGTCATCGTGGTCGGAGCTTGGCCCTTCTGCATCACCTCCTCAACACACACGAAAACCCCATCATCGGATCCTCAAGAAGCGTGGAGGCGAACAGTTGATCAACATTTGAACTCTTTATCTCAAATCCTCCTCTTTTTCTTGCAATCGATCATCCTCCAAACTGAAGGAAGACTCGGAATGCTGCGATTCCTTCTTATACCAGTCAAGTAATCATATATCCCCTTCTCCTTCGGCCCCCACCGGCAAGCGGCAAGGGAGCAATGACGAACGACGTTAAGGGTCATGGAAACAAAAATATAAAGATTGATAATGGCGGGTTTGTAAATAATAAAATTATATTTTATTATTTTTTAAAGCTTACCAATTACTAGGGTTGCCAATAGCAAGCTTCATCCATTTTTTATTATCCATTATAATGTTCTAGTCCCTTATACAAATACAATGAAAAAATATATATGTAGAAAATAATTAATTATATTAAATCAAATATACGATATGTTCATTCCTTCGAAAAACATAATATTTTTTATTTAATTTGAATATAATATTTTTTATGATATTATTGATTGATAGAAGTTCATCTATTATAAAGATGAGATAAAGATTTATAATTTTTAATGAATAATGAACTTGATTTCTTCCATTTTATCCTACACTTTATATGAACTTTTGATATATGCAAAATATAATTAAATTAATAAAAATTATTCAACTAACAGATAAACTAAATTGCTTGGTATTGAAGTCACTTCTTCATTCCATTATCGCTAGAATCTGAATTCTAATTTGTGTTTTAATTTAAGTAAAAAATGGAAATCGATTTTTCATGTTGGGAGTGATTTGCAACTGATGCTTTGCTTAAATATATTTAATTACCAAGCATTATTCAGTTTTTAAATTGTAAAATCCATTGTATAATTAACTCAGAAGAAGCCGCTCATCAATCTAGAAACTGTTAAAACCAAGTTTTTAAATCACAGAGTTTAGTATAGTTTTGGCTTTACAAAAGAGCCATGGAATTTGATAGCAGATCAAAGCCCTCACACAAGGAGCATAGAAGGGAGAAAATTATGAACTATCGGTGAAAGGACAAAAAAATAGTTGATTGGAATAACGATGTTAAAACACTCAAGTTGTCATGGCTGATAGGAGAATATGAAGTTCATTGAGGTCTACAAGTCGATACGGTGGCGATCAACGATGAGACTCTCTCTCTTCCCTCTGGTGCATCTCTCTTTCTCTCTCTTCCTCTCTGGTGTGCTTTGTTTAACTAACAAGAAAATTCTACATATAATCCTGGGTTTAGGTGCTACTTGTGTTGAAGAAAGGAAACCAAATCCATTATGGCAGCGGTGAAGGCAGGTTGTGATGCTGCACTCATGCATGTCATCGGTAACTTGGGATTGAATCAGCACGAGACTGCATTGGCCGTTGGTCTGAAGCGATCTGCTTTGCAGTCTGGAGAAATCCTCACATGGTTCTCTACCAATCTTCGTAAAGCGACATGCACACCTACTGAACTATGCCTGTTCCCACCATTCCATACACTGGATTATGCCGAGTTTGAAGCCAGTTTGTAATAGCGAATAGGATATTTTCAGGTTGCTCCTGCGGATTATTCCATATAGGAAGTACCATTGGGCTTGTTCATGAGTTTGTCACGCATATGAACTTTCTTGTCCAGGGAAGGTGTGCTTGGATTTTACTATATCTTTCTGGTGATTCAAAGTTATCGATGTAAGTTTGTGTGATCGCAATTTTACTGTATCTTTGAGAAGTGATATCTTTTGTCAACAGTGGTCTGCATCTGTCATCAGTTATAAGAAGAACAAAAGAATCAAGGTCTTCCCTTTTTATTGTTGTTGTACAATATCAAGTACAAAGTTTCTCGGATTACCAATATCCATAAAAGGCTGTGGCAGGTGTTGCTTTCTTGAGCAAGAAAGAAAACAACAAAAAGTGTGCTCGTAATCGTTGCCATGAGCAGGGAAGAGAGGCCCCTGAATGGTGATGTAGCGAGACACCACAACAATTGGCGTGTAATGTGGCTGATGGATATCCACAACATTCCCATTGGCAACCGGCACTAGACTCGGTGGACGGGAGATCATTGTGGAGATTGTGTTCATCACAGTGGTAATGCACTCGTAGGTATGTTGGAGGGGCAGCGTGTGGAGTCTGACAGCGTCGTTCCAACCAACGAATACCGACTACAAGCACGAGGAATAAAAAGGACTACCACCGACCTGCTTTGGCATGACTGCCAACTGCTGGTGACTGCATCCGCCACAATAATTGCAGCGTCGAGGAGTAGGTGGTGCACAGTTTTCCTCGAGCGCCTCTTCTTCTTGAATGCATTCCAAGAGGAATCACCGGTCTTTCGGAATCCCCACTCCACGTAGTCGGAATCATATGTGGTGGTGTAGAAGGAAGAGTGGCACGGATCTCCTCACTGTTCTGCTGAAGCAAACGGGGAAGACGGCAGAGATCCTTCTCACATATTTCATGGCAGCTCAAGTTGGATTACCGAATGCTCAGGATTAGCGGCATGAACAAACTCTCACTCTTGATGCAGCATCAACACAGCTTTTTCTCAAGCTGGAATTTATCCGCTACAGAAATCCGTCGCAATCCATGGAATCGTCGACGACGGACCAAAGAACATGACCGTTGCTGTTTGAGGTTGTGAATCTTCTTCCTCTGCTGTCTGCGGAATCCGCCATCCTCCTCCCAGCTTGTGACTGTTGCTTCATCACTGTCTCCCCCTCAAGATGAGACTCAGCGGTGCCATCAGAGGCTGAACTAACGAGTGACGAATTATTGGCCTACCTGCTCTAAAATCTTGACTCAATACAGCACAAGTAGTACATGTTCTTGGTACCTGGGCTTTCAACAAACACAAAATCAGATTGCACGTCGTAGGGAACCATCAGTGTCTTATTTGTTGGAATTCAGGATCACCAAAAGAAAGGACAACAGGGAACATGTGGAAAATTCTCGATGTGTCAAATTAATCGCCATCGAGTGATTCTTTGCACCAGCAACCAAGACTAATTATGCATGAAGTTAGAAATGCATCTTGTCAGATGCTACAGCAGCTTGGTGTCATTCTCCTTTGATCCCAAATAAAAAAACCAGAATACTGCAAGTACAACATCCTCATGCATCAAAAGCATCCCAGCGGCATCTCATGATAGTGGTAAAAGAGGCACATCACCGACTTCTTTTCATCGTGAAAGTGAAGCAAAGAGCGGCTGTAAGTTGCCCTTTCCTCCCCAGGCAATAGAGGAACAAACATTTCGGCGTGAGGCTTTATGCTTTGCTTGTGCTGGGGTTGTTCAGCTTTTTTGAGGACGACAATTAGATTAAGTCGAGCAACAACATTGAATTCTTTTTGTCTCATTGTACGCTCACAACCAATGAAGTGTTGCAGCACTGTCCCTTTCTTTGGGTACCGAACAAATGCTTTCCCTCCCCACGGAGGCTGTTGGTTCCACTGGCTGGCGGGTCTTCAGGAACAAAACAAAAGGTTCAGCAGACATTGCAGTGTAAACATTGTGTTTCTCACCACAGTCACAGTGATGGCTTAGACACGTTGACCATCCATCGAGCAGTTCAGTGACTCCCCCTCCTACGTCAAAAAAATTTACATGTAGTGGATGCACTCTTCAGATATTTTCCTTCAGGTGATAACTTCTTGGATGCACCAAACCTAGCTAATTGCTTCCATCAGGAGACTGGCCGGCCTATGTAATGACACTACCGTGAAGACGGATTTCGGGTGGCGTTCCCCCATCAATGTTATTTATTACCAAGTTGGGTCATCGAAGGAGTATTGAAGCACTTGTATCTGCGTCACCAATTCACTCAGCGATTGTGTACCTGCAGATTTGTCATTACTTGGATGTACCTGTCCCTTTGCAAGCATTCATGGGGTCGAGGGTCACTAAACACTACCTACTGTTTATGGTGCCATTTCTTCTGCCAGCCTGTGCACACACAACATGAAATGTTGCTCATTATTGTTAGGGTGGACATTAGATGCGGATTTTAGATCCATCTGCAACTTGGATACATGACAACTCTGGATTAGCCCAGCATTTGATGGCACTGGCTTGCATCAGCTGTCCCATCACTTTTGTCATTTCTGAAAGACACACTCTATACAAAAAAAAATACATGACTAGTGGCCGCAGAGTTGCATCACACCATGATTGCACACTTTTTTTCTCTTTCTTGTTCTTTTTTTTTTTGTGGTGTGGATCATAGTCGTGAGATACACTGATTTGAATGAATGACACATTGCAGTGTTATAAGTTTCTGAGGTGTTTCGATCAACTTCAATAATCATTTTCTGAAAATTAATTGTAGAGTTAAAATAGGAAAACGGTGGGTGGAAAGATCCACATCATTTGAAATGAATTCATTTCATGATTCGGCAGTCCGAGCGTGAAATGTTATTGCACTCTTGGAGTAGTAACACTTTTGTGACTCTGCCAAGTGGTGCAGTAAGATTTTCTGAACCAAAGAGCAAGAATTACTGCCTCGATGGATGAAGACGCTCATGTGATATGAATCAACTCGTTGACAGGCCAAGAAAGAAATAATTTCTGTTTTCTTGATTTAATATGATTCGTATTGACTCAAGAATTGCAAAAAGATAGACAAAGAAGTGCTCCATCAGGCAGCTAACTGAACTGAAAGGCCAAAAAGAACACCAAAAGCATGATTTGATGTGAGAGAGAGAGAGAGAGAGAGAGAGAGAGGTTTTGTGACTGTGAGGTGGACACCATCGCTTACTCGAGACCATTTAAAGTGCCATGACTCCTTTCACCTTTGGACTTAATTAACCTCTCTTTAGATATGATCATCACCAGCATCTGTCAATCTGTCGTATAAAAGTCTGCACTAGAGGAGACATCATATTATTTTCTTCCATTAAGGTAATACTGGATTCCTTCTCAGTGATGAGAGAGATGTTCTTTGTGAGTAAACAAGAGAGATACTTCTCAAATGAGGAAAAGAGATGTCCTACTTGTGCCTTTGTCACTACATCAACTGGAGTGAAGCATATATGGTGATCAAATCCAATGCTAAAGCAAGTGCTTTCCAATTCAGCAAAGAAGTCAGCAATCCTTGATCCCATTCCTTCGACACATACACATTAATCCGAAGCTAAGCAAACATGTGTATAGAAGCGGAGAAGTTGCAGTCGGTTCAAGCCACGCTCCGACAATTGGAGTTCTTGTGGAGCAATTGCATGCAGAACTGCTTGAAGGGCCTCCGGTTCCATTTGAGGGGGGAGCTCCGGCCACCTGAATCAGACAAGGTTGATCTGATGAACATGGCAGGTGCTGCTTCCATTGCTCATGCCAGCAAATGTGGGGAAGAGATCTGTGCGTGCATGCCGTCGACCGGCAGCTCATGAGCTCTGATACTACTCCCACAAGAATGGCTCATCCATTCGGAACTCGACGTAGTCCTCGTCCGCATAAGGCAGCCATGAAGAAGAAGAAGAAGAAGAAGAAGAAGAGTAGCAGAAGCCTTCTCTTAGATCAAGACAGATATCCGGCAAGTCGAAGAGCGCGTCGTCGTTATCGCTTGACGAGGTTGTCGAGGGCGGGGAGCGGGAGGCCGGCGGCTCGGCGTGGTCTGCGCCGGAGGCCTCCGAGCTCGTGCACGGCGTCAGGCTGGTGGCGCAGAGCGTGGCGGCGGCGAGCATCGCCGCGGCTTGAATGTCCTTGGGGGACGCGGAGGCCGGCCGCGGGAGCTGCGTGGCCAGTTCCGGGAAATTGAGGTGCGCCGACTGGCCTTTGATGGTCAGCGCGGCCACGTCGTGGGCTCGCGCCGCCATCTCCGCCGTCGGGAACGTCCCCAGCCAGATCCTCGACTTCTTCCTCGGCTCGCGTATCTCCGACACCCATTTCCCCCAGTTGCGCATCCGGACGCCGCGGTACACAGGGTGCTTGCCATCCTTGCTTCTCTTTCTAGCTTCACCACCACCACCACCGGCAGTAGTCTCAACCACCCTCTTGGATCCACCTTTGGAGGCCTCCTGTATCTTCTTTGAGCCATGGCCGAGTTCTGATGAGGCGCTGGGACAAGAAGAGGTGATGGAGGACAAGGAAGAAGAGGAGGAGGAGGAAGTAATAGTAGAGAAAGATGAGTTAGCTTTACAATCATGGATGAGTTGTTCTTCCATGGTGAGAAGCCAATGGTGTGGTGTTTTTGAGTTGGAAGGCAATCTAAAGTGGCTGCATAAATAGTAATGTGATGGCCATTTATGATGCCCCTAATCATAGGAGCCACAAGTAACACAAATAATATAAAATAAAATTGATAATTTATCACAAAAGACCCATAATAATTTTTTTTTTTAATGAGGTGTGTCCCATATTTGATTTTTTTTCCCTGAATTTGATGAAAATACTCTTAATAAAATCATAAAAAGATAATAATTATCTTGTTACTAGATCTGACTTAATTTTTCATGATTGAATTATTTTTTTTAGATGAACCGGACCAAACCAATTCAACAAAGTTTCAACTAAGTTTTAACTATTTAATTTGATCTAATTAAACCCTTAATTACCTTTTAAATATTTTAAATTATCCTCTCCTCTACCTCCAAGCCTTCTTCTCCATCGCAACCATCTCCTCTTCCCACTCCGTCGCCTCCTCCATTGTTTTCTTCTCCCCAATTTCCCTTAGCTTCCTCTTCTCCCACCTCATTCTCCTCTTACTCCATTTCCATCTCCTCCTCCTCTCACTTGACTCTGTCACCTCGTCCCTCTCTCCCTTGAAGTCTTTCTTCACCTTTATCTTCTCGCACTCCTCCCCTCTCCATCCCCTTTATCTCACCCCTCCTCTTCCTCTGCTTCCTTCTTATCCTTCATCGGTTTCATCTCCATATCTATCGTCACCTCCTCCCTCTTGGCTTTCTTCTCTTTCACATTTGCCTTATTCCACTCCTTCTTCCCTCCGTTATCCACCTCTCTTACCCCCTCCTCTTTTTCCTTGTATTATTCATCCATTGATCCTTCTCTCCCTTCCTCTTTCGCCACCCCCTCATCATAATTTACCTACAAAGGTGTTACATTTGAGTTACACACATTTGCAAAATATAATAAAAATATATTATTTTTATATATAATTATCTTAAATTTATCACAAAACTAAAAAATTTGTGCTATACTAAAAAGTATATTTATTTTATATAAAATTATCTTAAATTATCTAGAAAAGTCTTTAGGCTTAAGTTACACTTGGGTTAAGCTTGAGTTATACTCATTCACATAACATATTAAAAATATATTAGTTTCTATATAAAATTATTTGACATTCATTATAGAACTAAAAAAAACTCAAGTTATTCTCAAAAACATATTTTTTATATAAAATTATCCTAAATTTACCATAGAAATATTCATAAAATCTTATCTTTTCTATTTTTATTTCCTATATTGACTTAGTTATCCCCAAAATTAAATTAAGTTAAATTTAATTATGTAACTTATTTTAATATTTAGATATGTTAGGATAATTAACTATCAAAACTTCAAGAATTCTATAATAATTTGATTCTAACTTTAAAAAAATTATGTTTTTATTTTATAATAAATTTAGAATAAATTTATATAAAAATTAATATATCTTAATAGGTTATGTGAATGAGTGTAACTTGAATGTAACGTAAGTATAACTTGAATATAGGGGATCTGACCTAATATGATCCAAAGATCCGGATCTGATCGGAATCAACGATTGAACCAGTCCACGGATCAATCAAATTTAAAATAACTCAAATTGAGAGTATTTTTAGAATTTAAAAAAACATCTGTTTGTAAAACTTAAATATAGGATGTCATTCGATAAAGGCTTATTATGAGGATTTTTTGATAAATTATCCAGATAAAAAAAATTAAGAGAGAGAGAGAGAGAGAGAGAGAGAGAGAGAGAGAGAGAGAGAGAGAGAGAGAGAGAGAGAGAGAGAGAGAGAGAGAGAGAGAGAGACCAAGTAAAACCAATTGACATCCTCTTTGTTCCCCGTGGGAGACCAAGTAAAACCAAGTGCGAGTCTACGTGAACAGGGGAACTCCATGTGCCTCTTTGACGCTCCCTTGTGTTAGATTTCCATGGAAATGCTTCGACATGAAACAAGAAGAAGAAATTGAGAAGGATGCATCACGGTATATTCCCATCATCTCCCAGCGGTGTGAAGAACCATGGCAATCACATCAGCCATGGCGGCCACAGCACCAACTTGCATGATTGGAGGCCGTCTGCGTCGCCGTCTCCGTGCCTTAATGCGCTAATGACTAGTCAATTCTCCAGTAAATTAGCATTCCCAGTGGCCACGAGGCCACACCATTCTCCCAAAAACATATATATTTCGACGACTCGAAGAAGAAAGATCTTAACCATAATGTGGACTTCCCATTATTGAGGTAATTTATAAAATCGAAAGCATTGAAAAACACCATCAATTTCAATTTGATATAATTTTACATGCTGAGCATATAATCCTCATATCCCTTCCGGATATCTTATAGTTAATATATTTTCATGATAACTCCAAATATCTATCATTAGAACATGGAAGAAGAAGGGTAGAGTTACTACCGATGGTCCATAACCTTTGCGCCGATGAAGCACCAAGGTGGTCAACTTTTGATCCTTCCCACTGCTCATCAGATTTCTCTCTTAGTTTTGAAGTCTTCCTTCCCTCCCTCGCAACTCCATGACAAGCACAGAACCATGGCCAGCGGGGAAGATGGTCAAGCGGTTGTCGCTTGCTTCAGAGGAAGCCATCACCGTTGAGCTCGTCCGAGAAGAAAACTTCGTTCTTTAGAGAAGAGGGAAAAATGCTTATCATCTTCTTCAATTTTCAGTTTATAGTTTAGGCATTGATTTTTTTCTTTCCTATCAGACCTATGAAAAAAAAGAATAAAGAAATTTAGTAACATTATTCGTAAAATAAAGATCGTAAGTGCCGACACCATACGCGACGGAATTGGTCGCATTCAAGGGCTCCTGCGACGTCATGTACTCTAAGACTACATCAACTTAGAACCCCAAGTGCTGGTGCAGCCACAGTATCTCTCGTTCTTTTATGCACACTTTAAAATGGCATAATGGCGATAGCACTTTATACTTAATTAGGATATATAAAATCATAGTAAGAAGGCAAACAATGGGTTGGGTTGGTTCTATTTGGATCTCGCCGTCTTGTGTCACATGTAACTCAGCGGGTTTGAACCCCTCGCAGTGCAGTGAGGAGGAGCTGCACTGAGCAATTAGTGTGTGTGAGATCAGTGACCGATTGGTCCACACACCATATGGATACAATGAGAGTGTGGTGGTGCCACATGACAGCAACCAGTTCGATGTGACTGGATTTGCCACCCAACACGCCTCCGTCGGCTACCCCTCAAAACCCATCAAATTTCCTTTCCCCAAAATTTACTTGTCTCTGGCCGTCGGAAACTATTTCATGGCGATGTGTACATGAGCCTGCAATAGTGGAGGAAACACGGCGTGTGTGGTTGGGAAAGCATTCTTCATGTCATGCATTATTTCTTGCTACATGTATCCAAACTTTTTACCCTCGGAGGGGTTTTATAGCGGGCTTAAAATATGACATATATATATGTTTATAAAGGCGTGCATTAACTTATATATATATATATATTATACTTAACCAGGACATAAATTATTTCGTGTATTATAATATTATTCATGATGAGAGATTCGAATTTTTTTTTTTTAAAAAAATATTATTTATGACCCGAAAACATGTCATTTATTTTATGTTACATTAGATTTTTCCCGCACTACCCAGAGAAGTACAAAATAAGCTGGCGTTCTCCTTCCTGCTGTCATTTGACTGTTTCCAAGTACAGGAGTACCTTCTCTTGTCTGCTTCTCAGCTTTGGTTCATTGCACTATTGATCTTTTTCTTTCTTCTGGTACAGAATTCCGGGGTGTTTAGCCCCTAGGCTGAGACGAGTTTGAGCATTTTGAGAGTGGCACTCATCACAGTCTAACTAAAGCCTGCAAGCAAACCTTGCGAGCAGTGGTGTCATCAACGGTGGGCTTATGCTGAAGCTCCAAAACAACAATCCAAAAGATTGACGATGAGTTACGGCCAGATAACTAAAGCATGCAATAAACTCCTACATACCATTGACAAGGAACGGCTAATTAACTTGATCCATGGGTTACACAACACGATGACCTTTGTTCATAAAAAAAAAACAAAAAAGGCAGCGTGAAGATGGAGACGTCTCTCGGTAATTTACCATAGAAAATGACTCGAGTCTCCTCAATCTTTCCTCTCTCATCTTTTGACTTCTTTAACTGCATGTATCATTTATCATTCACTGCAATAGGTTCAAAGAGAACAAAACCTGTGCGTTTATTGGGCAAGACATCAAAGAAAGTGATGCGACAAAAATGACACATCCATCAAGCCAATGACCAATCGTGCTTTCCTTCAGATATCAAAAATACATGAAGCAGCATCATTATAGTTGGATGATTGGATTGATCTGCTAATGCATCCTAAATATATGAAAGACCAAAAAAAAAAAAAAATCTCTTCATATGGAGTGAAGGAAGCATCCTGATCATCGACTCCAGAAAATAAGGAGGGCATAGGAACAGGCAAACGAAATGAACACGCAAGCAGTTGCTAGTAAACATGAATTGAGTAAATAAACCTGCATTTTGATACCGCTAACGACTGTCTGCAGCACATAATATGAGATTCCGCTCAGCTGAATATTGATATTTGATAATGATGACAACAAACCGCTCAACAATGCATCTGATATGCTAGCATATTGTTAAAGAATATTGTACATATAACTTGATCTTCCAAGTTTGTTGAGTGCCTTGCATTGACCTCCTCCCTTTGAATATGTACTTTAAGCACTTGAAGCTGTACATTATTAACCCTAAGAGATATCAGCATCATTATAGTGGCTGATATGGTTATCAGCAGCAGATGACTAGACACACATGGATCAAATGTTTGCTGACTGTCTCAGAAGATCAAGGCCTTCTGATATGAGCATATTGTTAAAGAATATTGTACATATAACTTGGATCTTCCAAGTTTGTTGAGTGCCCCGCCTTTGAATATGATAAGCAGGCTGTACATTATTAACTCCTAAGAAATGGTTATCAGCAGCAGATGACTAGACACTTCAAGATCAAGGCCTGCTGGAGCCCGCCATGATAGCACTCCCGCAACAGCAGAGCACCTTAATTAGGTCAAGGTAGACATGCTCAGAATGTAACAGGAAGGAAATTATACATCGATCTCATGGACACTAGAAACAACTGCCCTTAAAAATCACAAAATTTCTGAATGTTTGAATTTTATGTTATCAGTTACACAGTAATCCTGCAAGAATATATACGAGTGATTCATGGACCAATGTACTCATAAAGTTAACTCATTTTACTCGTCTCTTATCCTCTACAGGAAATTAATGGAACTTTTACCAATGATATAAACCATTATGCCAATTATTTAAGTCGTAAACCAAAAACCGTAGATATATATGGTTGCTTCCTGGAAAAATAGGCAGAGCTATAGCCATCCGATAAAGTACTAATATGGCAACGCAGTATGAATATAAGCGGCAGTATAAGGAAATGGTCCAGGAATGCAGTAACTTTCATGATAATCGACCAAGGAGGAGGCAAGGCTGGCTATCAAATGGCATACCTTGACTTGTTGACCATCTGGATGGTTGGATCATGCCTGAGCCTTTGTGGATGGATTAGCATGAAAAGCAGATTGCCTCCTTGACCCTCCAAGTAAGTCCAGTGAAGACGTGGTTTCTCCACCAGACTCTCCTATACTCAGTTTGGACATACCCACAAGCTCATCAACGTTTATGGGGGTCTTTGAATGTACTGCTGTTGGCTTAATAATTTCATGTGTCTGCTGCTCTGAAGCATCTGCTTTGTATCCCGACCAATAAGGGTATGAAAATTGTAGAAATGGTGAATAGTAAGCTGGAAGGATCACAGGATAACTGCACTGTGGAGCTTCTGGCTGTGGGGCACCTGCTTCTCCAATCATTGAGTCATTAGAGTCCATTGATTCGCATTCCTCATTCAGAGTTGGAGGTATCAGAGGTATATTCTTAATTTGTGCTTCTGAGTCTTTGAAATTCACTGGGAACTGCTCAAATTCAAGGGACTGACCAAAAAAAAAAACAAAAAAAACAAAAACAAAACAAAACAACTCATCAGATGAATTTTAAGACAAATTATCCATGTTCTTCAAATGGATCTGTCCTTCCAAGCATTGTCAAGAAATTCTATTTTCCTCAATTTCTTTATTAATAAAAAGTAGGTTACATCAGCAACTATATGAGACCACATTACCGCAGTCCATGAACTACATGTTTTAGTTAGAACAAAAACCTAAAAACTTAACTATGGTTTGCAGGCTTCTGTTGAACAGGTTGTTGGTGGTCGCTTAGGTGTCAAATATTTCATCTGCTTCTTTGGCATAAAGGTTTTATAAATCTCTTTCCTAAACAACTCTTAACGTGGTGGTTCCACGTATAGAGATTCACATGTTCTTGTTTTTCTTTCAAAACCTTTAATCTCTATCCAGCTGAACAGCTAGCTCAAATTCCAGAGGTACATAAAAGATATTGCTACTTCTGTCAATCTTTGCTGCTTGTTGATAGGTTAGGTAAATACCCTCCCCCTCTGCATAAACTATTTCAGTTTTGCCCAAAAGCATGGAGGAAAGACAACAGCAGATGTTTCAATGATCTCGAGAATAAAAAGGCTACATTGATAATGAACCACATTGAAATAAAGCAGATTGTTGGCCATCAGCAGCTGATAAATCAAAGAAAGGGGCAGAGTGCTACCGTAAGTAATAAAGTTAGGTAAGAATATGTTGGTTGATATATAGTGAAGAACATGTCAAAATCCAATTGCATTATCATCGTATTGAATTATGCTAGTATCAATCATGAACATAAACACTTGACCATAAAAAGCCATACAAACATCTTCTGATTATGGTGACCAAGCAAGCAAAAGAGGGAGGGAGGGAGAGAGAGAAAGAAACCTCATCAGGTACCATATCGAAGAGGCTTGATCTTCTCTTTCTTCTTGTCATATTGGCTTTACGAATAAAATACTTCTGTGCATGGCTGGCTACTTGAGTCGGTGTCCTAGATACCACATAGTTACGTGATATGCCACGCCAATCACCTTTGCCAAGCTTCTTCAAACCAAGTAAAAACATTCTATGCTCCTCTTCAGTCCATGGAGTACCTGCAAATATCAACAACAAAAACCCATAGAACCACCTTAAAATGAAATGCCACACCTGATGGTGATAACCACCAAACTTAATATAAAAAATACATGTGTCACCAAGAAAAACTTTGAGATCTATATTCTAGTACAAGTGAGCAATCCTTTTATACATGAACATGTTCAATATTCTTGTTCCACTTCTGTTTAAATGCCTCTAGTAATTTCTTATTTTCAACTTCACTTTATTCTCTTTGTTTTAAACCATATATATAGAACTTTGCTTCAACATTGCATTAGTGGAAGTGAAGTCTGCTGATGGCTTGATGGTGATCCCCTGAGGAACCCACAGCTTAGGGATGCTAATTACAAGAATTGCAATGGCATGTTGATGATGCAATGGCTCTTTTTCACCGCACCAACAAAGTTAACTAATCATTGTAAGCATCGCCTTTTTCTTCTCCTCTTCATTGTTTCAGATGACTTGTAGAATACATAGTGCTTGGTTCATCTCCATGTCTTCATTATTTCCCTAAGTACATATTACCTTCTGCAAGTCTCCTTTTTGTCATTAGCATGCTCAGAAAGCTCAACTAAGGAAACAATTTTTTTTTCTTCTTGAACCTTAATTAATCCACAAAATCTATGCTCTTTTGTTGACAAGACTTCAAAATATCAGCAAGTTATTTCAATTCCATTACTTATTTGTACAATGAGTCAGACAAACCAACCAAACCAAAATATAAAAAATGTCTCGTTCATTTGCTTATAGTTGTACCTCTTCCTTCCACTTTGGTTTTTGTCAAATTTTCAGGCTCTTCCTCTTTGGCACAGAAAAAGCTACACAGACCCCATAACTGATTGATGGCACACCATATTTGGGTAATAAAAAGTCTGTTCAGCTAAAGCATTTGTTAGTACCTCTGGGTACATCAGATAAGCAACTTCAGGGTATATGATATAGTTTGAAGTAACTTGAACAGTTCACATCGCATTAACTGCGCTGTAGGGCAGTATAGTCAAACAAAGAAAAAGAATTCATTTCAACAACCCCCTTCCTGTTAGTGCAACAGTACACTGCTTGTTGAATTTCTCTATTAATTTCACTGATGTGCATATAATATAGGAATTTCAGAATTTCTCTCTTACTGATGCGCAGAATTCAATTTCAATTTCTTATTGAATCCCTCTCTGCGCATATAATATATGATTTTAGTGCGCATTGCATATAAGATTTGAATTTCATCTATCTCGTGCATACAATATAGGAATTTAATCATTTCTTTATAAGGTATACAAATGGTTAAAGTTATAGGTTCTGGCATCCTCCTCCTAGAATCCATCTAATGGCGTTTTCACAGTTCACACTGGCATGGTTAATGGCACTAATTGAATCCAGAAGAAAAACATCCAACCCAATGCGTTCCGCAAAAGGAAGATGTAAGCAGACTGCCAATAGTTTTCGTTTTCGTTCTTTAACTACTCAACTTCTCCGTACTGCTCTCAGGAACCAATGGATTGTTCTTCTACCACCGCATCATGAAAGCAGGTAAAGAATTTTCCTCAAGAATGTCACTAACTCGTATCAGAACAATTACAACCCTTATCGGTCCTAGATAAAGCCAAACTTAATCACTGCCGTATGCAATGCTAACATGCACTTGAACCTACAAGAATGGCAACCGTGTAAGAAAACCTACAAAATGGCATAAAAAGTGTGGATTCTACACGACACGAACACATGCTAAGTTCAGAAAGCAGGACAGACGGGTACGTCGCACATCCCATTTCGATTCGACAAAATACAACCAAATCCAGGTTTTTATTGTGCCTCTGCCAATGAAAGGCGTAAGGAACAAGTAAATCTTACAATTGTAAGAGAAATCTATGACAATATGACAGAGAATCTCCTTCCATGGCGATATGACGGAGAATCTCCTTCAGCTGACAGGACATATCTTTTACTAAAATCAAGGAACAAAGCAAGCAAGAGTGACGAGAGATCAAGAGAGATTCACCCTTCTTTCGCTCGCGGCAGCTGGAAGACGACCCCTTGACGAAATCCTCCGACGCGTATCCGTCCGCCGCGGCGCCGCCTCCGGGCTCGGGCGACGCGCCGCCGCTGGATCCGGCAAGGAGGGAGAGGTTCCCCATGCTGGCGCTCTTCCGGACGGATCCATCGGTGAGCCGCACCCCGAAGAGCTTGACGCCACGGTTAGGGCACGTCCGGGAGTTGTGGCCATTGTGGCTGCAGTGGGAGCAGCGCCGCGTCATCTTCCCGGCGCCCGCCGTGTCCTCCTCCTCTGTCTTCGGAGCTGGATCTCCGAATCTCGCCGCTGATCCCGAGGAGGGAAATTAGGGTTGGAATTGGGAATTTAGAGCCACAGAACAGGGAGCAGTGGGATCGGGAGATGGCGAGGGACGAGGAGCGCGAGTGGGTTACGGAAGAAGCAGCGAAGGGGGACAAGAAAATTTTGGAAATGGGATAAAGAGCAAAAACACTTATATACTCGTCGGACTCTTACCCACATTTCTTCTCTTACTTTTCCAGGTTGTGGTTAGAGCTCACTTGTGGCCCGCGCAGCTAGGTGACACCAGTACCTATGACGGGGTAGAATAGGTGTTTACCCGATAATAAAGCGATATCAGCAGGCAGCACCACCCACGTGGCTCATACTGTCGCGGCCACATACCACTGCCTTGTGGGCTTACCCACGCATCATACCCTCGTCATCACTGGACAAAATGACGCTAAAAGCGGGGCCCACATGGAGGACACACGACTACGATGATGGGGGTAGACGGTGTATGAGTAGGAAAAACGTCGATCCTTTATCCGCGTGGAGTGCTCCCACTGCGTCTGCTTCCTACATTTGTTTGTTGAATGAAAAGTCGAACTATTATCCCATAGGAATCACAAAACAGTATGAGTAGATAAAAGGATAAGATTAATTGCTTCTAATCTCATAACACGGACTGGGGAATTTTGATGTATTTTTTTCAAAAAATATTCATTAACACCACCCAAAAAAAAAAACCTAGGTCAATCATGACTAAATATAACTAGCATTGGTTAATTTGGGATAAAAGATAAATTATATGGTGAATTCATAGTTAGTAGATGTTCTATTTTGGCATATTGGATTGTAACAGCAAAACCTTTACCCCCGCAAGCTTCACAAGTTGAATGAGAATTTTACATATTTTAGGGTATCTTTAGTGCAATGCCATTGAGAGGAGAATTTGATAAGCATTTAGCGCATTTAGTGCTAAATGTTCAACACCAATTAAAACACAATACCATCTTCTTCCTTTTTTTTTTTTTTGGTTATAATATCACCTGAAATAGAATAAAAGTCATTGTGGGCCTATTCTGGCCAAAATAAGTTTATTGACCGGTCCATGATCTGTTTAGCCTACTTAGGAATAAGCTTTGCATTACCCGAGGAGGTAAGAGAAGCAATCGTGTTTACGTAACAACATTTGGTGAGCATATTGGGAGAGTGTGAGCGAGGCTTATTCCCCATGTCTTTGTGTGGATCACAGTTCCATTTCTCTTGGTAATCATTGGCATGCAATTCCAAGAGGACACCAATCCCATGAAACAAGCAATGGATAACCACTGCTGGAAGGAAAGCGAGGCAAGAGAGGAACTGAAAGCCGCCACCTTAACACTGCATCAGCCATGGCCTTTCTCTGAAGCTCCTCTATAATTCCTTTCTTTGTGCTGTGTTCTTCTCGTGACATGGTCGTAGCTACTTCTAGTCTAGCTCTTCGATTACCTCCTTCTCTCTCAAGGCATGCTATGTTAACAATCCAAATGTCTTCATAAGACCAAATGAGAGCATGAGAACACGAGAACAGATGTGTGTGTGTGTGTGTGTGTGAGAGAGAGAGAGAGAGAGAGAGAGAGAGAGAGAGAGAGAGAGAGAGAGAAAAGTGCGTCAAAGCATTTTTACAGTGGAAGAGGCTGCCATTGCTTTTGCAAAAGAACAGCAGCATCGTCACTCCATCTTTGCTTTCCTTCCCTCCTTTGGTTTCCTCAGGAAGTCTTGCAATTCACTCTCCTCTTCCCTTATCTTCTCCTCATCACTTGTCCCTGCACCCCAAAAAGCCTCTACAGAGGAGCAGAACAAGCATTGGATAGTGTAACAGGCGTTTCTTCTTGTGTCTGCATCCATGGCTGACCCTAACTCTCCTCTCCACCTCTCCAAGCTTCCACGTCAAGCTCTGAGCACTCCATCTTCAATGGCTCAGCACCTCTCACGAAAATTCAATTCCAGTTACCTTCACAAGGCCGTCTTCTTCTCCGTGATCATCGCACTCGTCTCCCTCTTCCCGTCCCGGGCGCCCGAGTTCGTGAACCAGAGCATCCTCTCGAGGACGTGGGAGCTCCTCCACCTTCTCTTCGTGGGGATCGCCATATCCTACGGCCTGTTCAGCCGCCGGAATGCTGACTTTGACGCGGGGAAGGAGACCTCGGTGAAGGCGGAGAACCACGATTCCTACTTGTCTCATGTGCTGCATGGTTCGTCGGTGTTCGACGACGACGAGTTCTACGGCCTGCGAGAAATCCCCGGCGAGACCAAGACGCGGACTTGGAGTTCGCAGTACCGCCGAAATGAGCCGGTTGTTGTCATCGCAAATGAAAGCACCGAGAGCAGCCATGCCACCGGCAGGCCGCTCTTGTTGCCGGTGCGGAGCTTGAAGTCGCACATCCAGGACGACATGGATGCTCCCTCTGTGTCAATCGATGGGACCGACGAAACTGTGGAGTCTAGAGAGGCTGGCGTCGTTCCCTCGCCCGTTTCATGGAGATCGAGCTCAGGAAGGATGGAGATGATGGATGAACCGGGGTCAGCACAGGTATGGTCTTCCCACCTTCTTCCTCTTCGTCTCTGCCACCTCCATACTTCGACGACCATCCAAATCTTTCCGAGACTCCATCTTTCCGATCGTCCAAGACCCCCTCGCCGAAAAGGTCCTCTCGTTCGCCGCAACCGAGGGCCAAAAGCGGTGAGGAAATGGGGAACACGATGACCTTCTGCAAGTTCTCTCCGCCCCCTCCACCCCCACCCCCACCGCCATTTACCGGCCATGGATGCCCATCCACTGTACACAAAGAGATCATAAGAAAGACCTTCAAAGATGAACTGAAGGACTTGAGCAGGAAGGTGAGGACAGGTGGCCAAGCAAGCCACGACATCGTCTTCGATCTCTTCGAGTCAGCAACAAAACCAAAGAACAGCGACGACGGCTCCTCTGTTGGAAGATCCTTGAGAACGAGGGTAGATGCAGCAACAAAGATAGACTCAGAGCAGTTTTCAGGCCACGAAGCTGAGAAAGTGGTGGTTCCTCCTGCTGATTCTGATTCTGCTGCTGCTGAGTCAGGTGCCAAGGAACATGCCTTCAGCTCGGCAGCACAACCAAGAGGAGCAAATGAGAATGAAGTGGACAAGAAGGCGGATGAGTTCATAGCCAAGTTCAGAAAGCAGATCACACTTCAGAGATCTGAATCAGCTCAGCTGGCGGCAGCCAAGTGTTGACAGAACATGGCGTCATCGGACTCGACTTGTTTGCCTATGCCTATCATTATTAGTTGTTCCTCTGCGTTTCATGTTCTCCTTATTTTGCTTCACTTTTCCCTCTTATTTTCAATCAAGAATTTGGAAGCGTCTGTCCTTCGTTATTTCTAATACGAAGAAGACCCAGACATCAACGTGCAGCTCTTCACTCTTTCCAAGGCGTCGATCTGCCTCCATGATTGTTGCAGCTGATGAGAGTGGATAATCGAATACTTCGCTTGTTATTCTACCATAATTGGTTGTCTTTGCAATGCAATTAAAACACTAGAAAATTGTAGCATAATTGGGGCGGATTCCCGAGACGTTTGATTGCGACATAGTATCTGCACATGCATGGCTTTCCTCCTCCCAATCATCGAAAGGTGGGGAAGAATCATGCGAGCTCATCATGTTCTACCGTCAACCATGCTTTGGAATCATGATCAGGCTCAAGTTCCCGGTGTTTCCGCCCATCTCAAGAAATGGGTCTTCCGGCCGCAACAAAACCATGGCGACCTCAACAAAATGCCCGTGGAATCATCCATGCGCGGCGTGGAACAAAAAGGCTTCTTTGTCTCTGTCGCATGTCTCCTTCCCAAGAATTCAAACCATCGTAATCATTCCAAACAAAGCCACAATAGATTATAATAAAATGAAACAAATTTTCTAATATATATTGTAAAAATCAAATATATTATTTGGTTAGCAGTAGGCGTGAGAGAATAAAGGCTGGCCGCAATGGCCCCTTCGTGTTCCCCCACCTCGCTTGCGGTGATCTCGAACTCCACACTGCGTTCGATTCCTCACGCAGGCGCCACTTGCTCCGGTTCCATTACCTTGACGTTTCCCCCACCGCCACCCCTTCGCTTCATCATGCCAAAAGCTGCAAGCCGTCGCCGTTCCCGTGGCTTTGGCCCCCACGAACTCACTAAAAGACATGGGAGCGATAAAAGAGCGACCTTCTCTTCCTCTTCCGCTTCTTCACCCTCTTCTTCTGTGTCGAGCTTCCTATGCCATGGACAATGACCCGGAAACCACCTCGACTATGAGGCACGCGTGAACACACATAGAAGAAGAAATTGCAGTGGTTTTTCTTGGCTGCAAAGCAAAAACAAGGAACAGTAGCCAACCGAAGTTTGGTGATGACTTTGCCAAAGCGTCAAGGCTGTAGAACTACTTGTAGGCGGAAAAACCACACAGATTGCGGCATTCTGGAGCGCTTTTGACATCATTTGAAGTGGTAATGATCCCAGTTCGGTCGGGAGACGGGTCACCGTCAATGGCTTCACTATGCCATTCCGCAGTCCACTGTGCACATGACATGCCTCCGATGAACTATCTGCCGCATCAACTAGACTGCAGTGGAGATTTCTTCCGCGTAGAAAAGCCAATCTCTCAACCTACAGCTTTCATTATACAAACGATTTACCCATTCGTGATGACAGACAACCAAAGAAATAACTTCGAAGGAATCCCATGGCCTTACTCTATTCCACATGCCGATTCCTTCTTGTCCATTTCTTGTTTCGGATATCTTATTAGATCCCAAGGAGATGGGCGTTGTCTTGTTGATGTCATGTGCTAACCCTAAACTAATTCGTCTGCTTGAGGAGTGGAATGCCACCATGGTTCTGCACATCACATTGTACCGTCATGGAAAATTATGGATTGGTGGGATTGGAATGTGAAGACTAGCCAGAAGAAAGGAGTAGAATAAGCATAATCGACAGGTAGATTGCGAGTCTACAGATTGGATTATTATTTTAGTTGAAGGATTACCCTGTGTTAGTCCACCTCACATTAGAAAATTTTACTCTCTCACCTGCAGACTGATTCATGTGATTGTGGCAAGCAGTGAGGATGCTTCAGATTATAATTATCTAGTTCTGAAAGATGTAATTTTTGGATGCCAGATTATTTGAGAAGTGGTAGAAATTAATGCAGATAACACAAGTCTACCTTATTCCATGAAATAGTTGCTGCATGTGCCATTTCTGAGTTTGGGATTTGTTTATGCCGGAGAGAGACGAGACTAAAACAAGGCATTTTGCATGGCGGATCAGATCAGTTTTGACATGGTATAAACAGGCATGTTAAGCAACAGTACTGAGTGAGATTTCATCCATTCCTCCCTTGTTACGTCGAATACTGAAATCATCTGATCTGCTACTCTCTCTCTCTCTCTCTCTCTCTCTCTCTCTCTCTCTCTCTCTCTCTCTCTCTCTCTCAGAGACACATAACAATAGTTGATGATGCATAAACTACTAGAGGTGATGTTACAAAGTGTAGTGAGATCAGTGTAACGCAGGACAAAGTCAGAGGATGAACAAAGAGGGTCAACCTTCTATAAACAAGAACACAAATTGAAAGGAAGAGAGGTGTTCAGTCACCGGAGAAACAGTCGAGGAGGAGGACAAGGCCATCTGCAGTAACAAGGAGCAAAAGAATGCCTACCACAGGAAAGCCTGCACACCATCCAAAGCTTCTCATCACAAAATCCAACACCAACACCAACACTTGCAGTGCGAAATTACATACTACACCTTCAAGCAAACCCAGCAATAAAAACCTCCTCTTCCTCCTCCCACCCCTCAAAAACACCCCATCCATACTAACACTTCTCTCCGCTCTCGGTTGGTTGGCTTTATTTCTTGTGTGTTTGGCCGTCGCCGTCATGGCGACGGGGTGGATTAAGTCGCTGCACTGCAAGTCCAACGCCGTGGACGACGTCGTCTACCCCCGGACGCCGTCTTCGTCTTCTGCTAAGAAGCCGCTGCTTTCCTCCGTCTACTGCGGCCACACCTCCCACGCCGTTAAGGACGTCTTCCCTTTCCTAAATGCCCCTCCTCCTCCTCCTCGCTCCCTAAGAAGCGCCGGCCTAACACGGGGCGCAAGCCCAAACCGGGGCTTGCCCACCCGGCCGCCTCGCCCGCGGCGGGGCTCGTCGGGCCCGCCCGCTCAGACCCCTTCCCGACACTGGCGGAGCTGCCCGCCGGCCACTCCTCGCGACGGGTGGTGGAGATCATCTTCAGCTCGAGCTGGTCCTCCTCCTCGTCCGGTGCTGCCGCCACGTTCCCGGGCGAGATCGAGATGCTGTTCCGGGTCCACAACCCGGTGCGGACGGTGGCCCGTTTCGAGGAGCACCGGGCAGCCGTCCGCGCGGGGGCCTCCCGGTCCGACGACGCCCGGTGCGCCGCCGACGGCAATGAGATGATGCGGTTCCACTGCGGGGTCGGCGGGGGGGTCGTGTACGACGCCGGGGTGACGTGCAGCGTGGTGCGGTCGGCGGGGAAGAAGGTGGTGGGCGTCCGGACCTTCGCGGGGAGCGGCGGCGCGCACGCTAGCGGGGGCGGCGGGGCGGGGCGGAGGGCGATGCTGGTGTGCCGAGTCATCGCGGGCCGGGTCAGGGCCGAGTCAGACACCGAGTCACAGGTCGAGTCGGTGAGCCGAGGGGACGGCGAGCTCCTGGTATTCGATCCCACGGCGGTGCTCCCTTGTTTCCTCATCATCTACCAGCTCTAAGCTCACAGCAACCTTTCCTCAAAAATGTCTTCTTTTCTTGTGGCGATTCTGCAACTTGGGTTACCGAGTCGGCGGTCCCAACTGACCAAAGCGTGTTTGGTGGTGTAAAAACTTCTCCTTTCCCTGTTCCAATGGGTATAGAAGTAACCTTTCTTCCTCTTACCTTTTGTTGTCTTCTACATTTGTCTGCTTGTTCCGGGTTTCCTTGTCCTTGTTGTAAGAAACGCGTCGACTTTTGTTGGATTCATTTGCTGTGATACAAAGCATTAAAACGTGTATGGGCAAACGGTGGGAGTGTTCTTTGTCTTCATAAGGAGAGCTAAAATCCAGGAGAGAGAAGGATCCAAGGTACACTGGTAGCCATCGGTGCTTGCAACAATTTATTCTCTTATTCAGCAGTGGTATTGCTGTGATGAATAGATCACCATCTTGAAGAAGAACTTCGCCACTGGCCTCAGATCTCAGTGCTGAAGCTGGTAGTTTCTTCCAATTAACATTGGTCAGTCAGATGCATTCTTGGTTTGGTTACTACCAAGATTCCCTTAGTGGCAAGCAACTCAATCAGTAGTTCAGAGCCTGTATCTGTGCCAGAGCAGGATGGGTCAAGATTGAAGCGCTAAAGAAGTTCTAGTTAGGGAACACCGAGTTTTGGAACAGAGGCACCTGGCAAGTCATTGGAATCATGGGCATAAAGCCTTTGCTCTTCCTTGTCCACAGTAAGCCAGATTGATGATTGATGCAATCCAAGAACATCCATTCTGTGAAATGGAGACACCTGATTCAGAACAATCCTATGCAGATTCAGCTTGAGCACAAATGCAGAATGCATCGGGGAGAATTAGGTGATGACTTGGAGCTGCATCAAAGCACCATGTTGGTGCCTCTGTTTTCCAACATTGTTGACTCCTGAGCTTGCTCTAAGATTTGTACGCAATCTCTGCCTTCTTTTATCTTATCTTCTCCTTTAAGCCAGAGTTTTGTCCTCCGCCAAAGTCTTTCTGGTTTGCTGCCTCACTTCAAGCTCTTCTGACCTGAAACAAATCACCGTCAAAACAACCCTTAAGATTCTCTGTCATGTAACAAGGGAGACATTGACAATAAACTGTATTCTTTAAGATACAGGCTCTCCCATTAACCACTTGATATTATAAACTAATTGCAATATTCAACAAGAGTTGTGCTAAGAACTTTGCTTCATAAGAGAGTAAAATACCTGAAACATACTGCAACTGCAAAACAAGCAGCAACCAAAGGAAAAAAAAAAAAAAAAAAAAAAAAAAGAAGGTGCTTTTCTTATTGTAGGCTGCAAAAAGAGCACGATGGAAAAAGAAGCTTTCAATGCATCAGCAGGGATTTCTGTCCCTCCAATTATGAAGTCAAAGATAAGACACAAGAAAAAGAAACACTTCCTCATTATTTTCTTCTTTGAAGGAAACAGCTGAATCCTTTGAACCTGTCAAGCACATGCTCTTCAATGCACTCAACAACAAGATATACAACAATATCTGAGATATGAATGATGGGCTGAGGCTGGAGAAATTTCTCAACCAGTCTCTCTCTTCACTGCTAGTCACTGTTGGAGACCGATCACTTTGCTAATTCATTTATGTTCATGTTATTTATTAGGTGAGCATTTGGGTCTCACCAACCACTGCTTTTGCTGTCCGACATTCAACCATTCACCTCTGAATCCAACTTCTGTCCCATTTATTTGAGGCAGGCTGCCTACAATGCTCAAACCGTCTTTTCTTGGGTAGATGGAGTACTTGAGTAGCCAAAATTTCCATAAAACAACTTGTAGATTTGGTGTATAGAGTTTGCTTCTGTACATCCAGATATCAACATGTAGTATTTTTCCTTTGCAATCCAAAGTTAATATCTGGATGAGAACTCTTCTGTATCACTTCAGTGCTTCGAAATTTAATGCTTGTTCCTTCAACAAGCAACTACACTGTTTACCCTTTGTAAAAGGAAAACATTAAGATATCTACAGTCAGTGCACTGGGACATTAAATGAGTATAATCATGTCTCCCATGTTGACAGTAAAAAGTTTCAGGAACAGTCCTTTGCCCTTTTGAAATCATTGCCTCTGCTGAGTTCTCCTCTTCTGACTGGCACATTGCCATCGAATTTTCAGCACCAGAGTTCATCTCGATGATATTTTATTCTGGAAAGGTAAGTGGAACAGGATATGATTTGATCTTAGGATCTTTTATCAAAGGGTCTAGATGTTCTTCAGCTAGGCTGGAGAACATCAATAAAACAAATTTTTATAGGATGAAGAGTTCAAATCTCAATATATGATAAGTAAGATACATCATATGGGATACTTGTTCTTCATTGTCACCTTGTTGAGGGCCCGATAGTCAGCATAGTCGGAGGCTCCCATCTTGTTTCTTCCGAAGAAAAGCGGAGCTCTGAATGGTGCTTTGGGCTGCGGATAAGACCACCGCTTAGCAGTTCATCTAAGCGCGCTCGAGCTCGCCAACTCGGGAGGGACATGCGGTATGGTGGTCTCATTTGGAGCTTCACTCCGGCTCTAGCTCAATATGATGATCACGCCTCTGCGTGGTGGCGAGAGTTACCGGCAACTTAAGTGGCATAATGTCTATGAACTCTTCGAACATTCGCCGCTGCGCCGAGTTCTTGAATGGCCTCCTCGTCAGTGGCTCTAGCTTCACGGCGAGCCCACGAAGGTTAACTCTCCTTTTCGTGCCCTTTTCTTTAATTGCAATGTCGATAGTTGTTGGGAGTCCTTGGTTCCTCTCCGAGAGATAGGAACCACGTAGGGGTTGTCACCTCCCATCAGACATAGGGAGTTTAGGAACGACATTGGCACTAACTTCGCTGTGTGCATGAACTCCATTCCGAGAATCACTTGGAAGTCATCCAATAGTACCGCCATCATGTTTGTCCTCCTGCTCCATATTCGATCTTGATGGGGACTCCCTTTGCTAGTCCAGGAGATTAAGCCGCCTCGAGTTCACCACCTTCATTCGACTTGGGTTCTTCTCCAAGATCAGCCCAAGTCGCTTTGCTTCTCGGTCAGCAATAAAGTTGTGGGTGACGCCCGTGTCTACCATCGAATGGGTTGTTTGGCCATTGAGTTTGATGTCCACGTATATTAGCTCACTAATCCCTGCTTTCTGTTGCTTTGATTTCATGTTCTCTCCCACTTGACCTCGTAATGCATTCAACAAATGTATTGCTCCCATCTGGGGTCCTTGTGACTCCTTATCGTCGCTATTGGATTCTGAGCTACTTGAACTAAGAGCGACGGCCTTGCCCTTGTTCGGTTTGGGGGGATGGATAGAAGCTATTAAGGCATTGAGTGCCTGTTTCTGTGGGCACTCCCTCATCATGTGCAGCCCTCCGCACAAGAAGCATCCGCTAGGTTTTGAGGCCTTGCCTTTTAAGCTTGGCCCTTTATGAGAACTCTTCTTCCTTTGCTTGCCCTCGGGCTTCTTCTCTCGAGAATATTTTGGAGGACAATTTCCTAAAGGTTGTTTCTTCTTCCTTGAGTCCTCCAAAGAAACAAAGTTGGTGAGCCTTTCTACGGTCGCGATTGCCCCAATCACATCGGTGATATTCCGTCAATTTAGTTCCTATTGAGCTCACGGCTTCAAGCCATTGAGAAAGTTGAACAGCTTATTTTTTTCGAGCATATCTTGGATGTCCAGCATCAATGTAGAAAATTACTTCACATAGTCCCGAATGGAAGCCATTTGGCGGAGTTGTCTCAACTTTGTTCTTGCGACGAACTTGGTGTTCTCGGGTAGGAACTGAGTTCTCAACTCTTGCTTCAAATCTTCCTATGTATCCACTCGGCACCGACCTTGTTGAATCTCCTCCCAAAAGGTCCTCCACCAAAGTTTCGCTTCTTCGTTCAGATACATGATTGCTATCGAAACTTTGGTGTCTTCAAAGTCAAGCCTCATGGCCAGGAAGTATTGTTTCATGTCGAACAGGAAATTCTCGAGTTCCTTAGCATCTCTAGCGCTCCCATAACAATGTGGCTCGGGTGCTCTCAAGCTTTGTAGCGCTGCAATGCGGGTGTTGCTCCCTCCCGCATTTAGTGCCCTTGTGAGCAAAGTCACTCTGGAAATGAGTTTCGCTATAACTTCCTACAGATGTTGCACGGAGTCCTTGGTGTCATTCGTTAGTCGGTTGACTAGGGCCTTAACCTTGTCGATCCGGGATTCAACTTCTTTTGCGAGCTCTCTACCCCAAGAAGCTTTCGTTGGCCTTAGTAGAGCTCCTCCAAGCTCACTTCAAGAACATCCAAGCGGGTTTCTGCCGCTGTGAGTCTCTCTTTATGGCTCTTTTTCTCGGTTGGCGCTCCAGATTACGTCTCCTCTACTCGCAGTGAGTAGCCAACTTCTCATTCATCATGTTCGTTGTCGTGCTCCTCCTAAGTGGCTCTAGCAGCAAGGGAGCAAGTTTGCACTTGCGAGCCCACTGTGTGGTCGCTTGGGGCAAAGTCGGTCCGGCTGCCCCATTTTGCTCGATTCGCCACGATGTTTCGCCATGGCGAGATTGTAAAGTTTTTTTCGCGATGCTCAAATTGCTTGTCCGCTTTGATACCACAATGTCACGCACTTAACTAGAATTGCGTAAGTGGTGAGGCACCCTTGGGGCAAAGTCACGGACTTAGCTGGAGTTGCCTAAGTCGCGAAGCACCATTGCGTCAACTCTGATCAGACTTAGCTGGGATTGCCTAAGTCTTGAGGTGCCTTTGCGACATACACGTCCGCTAAGGGTCAACCAAGTTGCAACCTCGTACAGGTCTCGAAGGACCTGTAAAACAGAAAGTTGGTTAGTTTGAAAACGAGCGGCGGACAAGTCTCGACGTCTCACGAAGAGGGAAGCTTTATAAGTAATTCAGCGAGCACTTGGAGTGCATGAGAGAAGAGAGAAAGGAGGAAAACAAGGACTTTAGAAGGGTGACGAGTAGTTGCAAGTCCGCAAATAACTACTCCCCGGGTGTCAGGTGCGAAGGCAAGTTTCCATCAACTTTACGTGCAAACTTGTGAAGAGTGTTCAACGCCCGACACTACCCCGAAGCCCCATCCGCCCCGGTGCTGCTTGGGGGTTCTAGGGTATTGAGATAGCTGATGTTTTGCAAGCGACTGCGATCTGCAAAAAACAGGTTGTGGCACGTGAAAACGGAGCCATTTTGAGGTAGTTTTGCTCGGTGCGGCGAGCGATCGTACTACAACGCTGCGAACTATCGTTCCTTACATTTTTACAAGCAAAACACGTCAAAATTATGGCAAAACATGCTACCAAGGATCTGTTTAAGCATGCAAAAGTGACGAACGATTCGTTGAACGAAGTTGTTGAGAGTGCACGACAACCATTCGTGACAGAGCGGCATCCGCAATAAGCGATGTCAACGGTGACGACATTGACAGTGAGCGATGTCGATGCTGAGCGAATGAAATAAGGGGTTGTAGAAAAAAAATAAAGTCAATAATAATTAGTGATTTAAAAAGTGCTAGGCACTAAGGTCCCTAAACGCCCGAGGCGCTTGTCCAAGCGCTCGCCCGAGCAAAGCAAGGTGTTCTAAAATAATAAAACATAAAAAGTATATTTTAATATTTTAAAAATATTAAAATATAAAAAAATATTTTAATATTTTAAAATTTTAAAATTTTCTCTACCATTAACAATAGAGTGTGAGGAGGTCAAGGTGAGAAGCTGAGTCACAGTGAGAATTGAGTCGCGGACAAGAGGTTGTTTTGTCTGAGAGCAGTGACAATAGCAATAGAGAGTAGCGGCAATGGTGGTAGCAAAGAACGGCGAGAGAGAGAGACAGATGAGAGAGCAATGCAATGGTAACGGAGAGCAGTGATAACGGCAACGACAACGGTAATATAGAGCAACGGCAGCGGGTGGTAGCGGAGAGCAACGGTAGCGAAAAGAGGCAGCAGTGGCAGCAGCGAAGAGTAACGACAACAATAGCGGAGAGTAGCGACAGTGGCAATGGCACCAAAGAGGAAATGTCGACAGTGAAATCGCGACCAGGGTTGGGGTTGAAGGAAGTCGCGAGGGGGAGGTTGCAAACCAACTAACGCAAATGCGCCGAACCGGACCTAAAAGCTAGTTTGGTCGCTGGTTTAAACCAGCGCTTGCCCAAAGCACTGGACGCTGGCTCGAGGCGGCGCCCACGCGACACCTCTTTGGAGCGTCGCCTGGACATTAAATGAGCCGCTCGGGCCTCGCCTTGCCTTGCCCGAGTGCTTAGGTGAGTGCCCAAGCGCCTTTTGAAATCACTGATAATAATAAGATTATAAATAATAAAATAATATGTTATTATTTTTTAAAAAATCAATAGTAAAAGATTGTTAATGGTAAAAAGGTGCTATCAGTAACAAGCTTCTTTTGCTATTTATAATCCCGTTTAATTTTTTTTAATATTTCTAAAATACCCCTATGTAAATTGTAAATAGATATAAATTGCCTCGTATATTTCCCTTTTTCCCTTCCTCATCTTCTCTACTATTTTGCATGAGATCAAAGCATCAGAGGTGAAGGGCCACGGTATGGAAGTCATCATCTGTTGGCAAGAGGAGGTTGAGATTGAAGGGCAATAGTTGTAGGCACGCCAATGCGATATTGCCATTGTCGTCATCCACGACCGAGGACGATGACCCGTTGTCACTATGGCAATCCTCCTTATTGATAACGATGCATTGGGGTGGCGGGGTAGCTTGCTTCCTACAATGCAATGCTCGAACATGGGCCAACACACTCGTCGCGGTTATCTGGGGCTCACTAAAGGACCCTACTACGAGGTTGTTGTGCATCAATCGTTACAGTGGAGGTGGAGACTACGTTGGGTGACGCCCTCTAAAGGCGAATCACATAGCAGAGGGGAGCGGAAGCAGGGACGAGAGCAAAGCAGAGGAGGGGGTGGAGGGAAATTGGTCTTAGCCTTGGGCCCGTGGAAGGCGATGGCAGTAGTGTCATAGGCCTAAGTGGCATCCTTGGGGAGTCGAAGGTGCTGAGCCACACCGTGGTACCCAACCTCCATCGTCATCGCTGTGGTCATCGTGGTCGGAGCTTGGCCCTTCTGCATCACCTCCTCACACACACACGAAAACCCCATCATCGGATCCTCAAGAAGCGTGGAGGCGAACAGTTGATCAACATTTGAACTCTTTATCTCAAATCCTCCTCTTTTTCTTGCAATCGATCATCCTCCAAACTGAAGGAAGACTCGGAATGCTGCGATTCCTTCTTATACCAGTCAAGTAATCATATATCCCCTTCTCCTTCGGCCCCCACCGGCAAGCGGCAAGGGAGCAATGACGAACGACGTTAAGGGTCATGGAAACAAAAATATAAAGATTGATAATGGTGGGTTTGTAAATAATAAAATTATATTTTATTATTTTTTAAAGCTTACCAATTACTAGGGTTGCCAATAGCAAGCTTCATCTATTTTTTATTATCCATTATAATGTTCTAGTCCCTTATACAAATACAATGAAAAAATATATATGTAGAAAATAAATAATTATATTAAATCAAATATACGATATGTTCATTCCTTCGAAAAACATAATATTTTTTATTTAATTTGAATATAATATTTTTTATGATATTATTGATTGATAGAAGTTCATCTATTATAAAGATGAGATAAAGATTTATAATTTTTAATGAATAACGAACTTGATTTCTTCCATTTTATCCTACACTTTATATGAACTTTTGATATATGCAAAATATAATTAAATTAATAAAAATTATTCAACTAACAGATAAACTAAATTGCTTGGTATTGAAGTCACTTCTTCATTCCATTATCGCTAGAATCTGAATTCTAATTTGTGTGTTTTAATTTAAGTAAAAAATGGAAATCGATTTTTCATTTTGGGAGTGATTTGCAACTGATGCTTTGCTTAAATATATTTAATTACCAAGCATTATTCAGTTTTTAAATTGTAAAATCCATTGTATAATTAACTCAGAAAGAAGCCGCTCATCAATCTAGAAACTGTTAAAAACCAAGTTTTTAAATCACAGAGTTTAGTATAGTTTTGGCTTTACAAAAGAGCCATGGAATTTGATAGCAGATCAAAGCCCTCACACAAGGAGCATAGAAGGGAGAAAATTATGAACTATCGGTGAAAGGACAAAAAAATAGTTGATTGGAATAACGATGTTAAAACACTCAAGTTGTCATGGCTGATAGGAGAATATGAAGTTCATTGAGGTCTACAAGTCGATACGGTGGCGATCAATGATGAGACTCTCTCTCTTCCCTCTGGTGCATCTCTCTCTCTCTCTCTCTTCCTCTCTGGTGTGCTTTGTTTAACTAACAAGAAAATTCTACATATAATCCTGGGTTTAGGTGCTACTTGTGTTGAAGAAAGGAAACCAAATCCATTATGGCAGCGGTGAAGGCAGGTTGTGATGCTGCACTCATGCATGTCATCGGTAACTTGGGATTGAATCAGCACGAGACTGCATTGGCCGTTGGTCTGAAGCGATCTGCTTTGCAGTCTGGAGAAATCCTCACATGGTTCTCTACCAATCTTCGTAAAGCGACATGCACACCTACTGAACTATGCCTGTTCCCACCATTCCATACACTGGATTATGCCGAGTTTGAAGCCAGTTTGTAGTAGCGAATAGGATATTTTCAGGTTGCTCCTGCGGATTATTCCATATAGGAAGTACCATTGGGCTTGTTCATGAGTTTGTCATGCATATGAACTTTCTTGTCCAGGGAAGGTGTGCTTGGATTTTACTATATCTTTCTGGTGATTCAAAGTTATCGATGTAAGTTTGTGTGATCGCAATTTTACTGTATCTTTGAGAAGTGATATCTTTTGTCAACCGTGGTCTGCATCTGTCATCGGTTATATGAAGAACAAAAGAATCAAGGTCTTCCCTTTTTATTGTTGTTGTACAATATCAAGTACAAAGTTTCTCGGATTACCAATATCCATAAAAGGCTGTGGCAGGTGTTGCTTTCTTGAGCAAGAAAGAAAACAACAAAAAGTGTGCTCGTAATTGTTGCCATGAGTGATGTAGCGAGACACCACAACAATTGGCGTGTAATGTGGCTGATGGATATCCACAACAACATTCCCATTGGCAACCGGTACTAGATTCGGTGGACAGGAGATCATTGTGGAGATTGTGTTCATCACAGTGGTAATGCACTCGTAGGTATGTTCCAGGGGCAGCGTGTGGAGTCTGATAACGTCGTTCCAACCAACGAATACCGACTACAAGCACGAGGAATAAAAAGGACTACCACCGACCCGCTTTGGCATGACTGCCAACTGCTGGTGGCTGCATCCGCCACAATAATTGCAGCGTCGAGGAGTAGGTGGTGCACAGTTTTCCTCGAGCGCCTCTTCTTCTTGAATGCATTCCAAGAGGAATCACCGGTCTTTCGGAATCCCCACTCCACGTAGTCGGAATCATATGTGGTGGTGCAGAAGGAAGAATGGCACGGATCTCCTCACTGTTCTGCTGAAGCAAACGGGGAAGACGGTAGAGATCCTTCTCACATATTTCATGGCAGCTCAAGTTGGATTACCGAATGCTCAGGAACAAACTCTCACTCTTGATGCAGCATCAACACAGCTCCGACAGAAACATTGTTCCTATCTAAATTTGCTTTTTCTCAAGCTGGAATTTATCCGCTACAGAAATCCGTCGCAATCCATGGAATCGTCGACGACGGACCAAAGAACATGACCGTTGCTGTTTGAGGTTGTGAATCTTCTTCCTCTGCTGTCTGCGGAATCCGCCATCCTCCTCCCAGCTTGTGACTGTTGCTTCATCACTGTCTCCCCCTCAAGATGAAACTCAGCGGTGCCATCAGAGGCTGAACCAACGAGTGACGAATTATTGGCCTACCTGCTCTAAAATCTTGACTCAATACAGCACAAGTAGTACATGTTCTTGGTACCTGGGCTTTCAACAAACACAAAATCAGATTGCACGTCGTAGGGAACCATCAGTGTCTTATTTGTTGGAATTCAGGATCACCAAAAGAAAGGACAACAGGGAACATGTGGAAAATTCTCGATGTGTCAAATTAATCGCCATCGAGTGATTCTTTGCACCAGCAACCAAGACTAATTATGCATGAAGTTAGAAATGCATCTTGTCAGATGCTACAGCAGCTTGGTGTCATTCTTCTTTGATCCCAAATAAAAAACCAGAATACTGCAAGTACAACACCCTCATGCATCAAAAGCATCCCACGATAGTGGTAAAAGAGGCGCATCACCGACTTCTTTTCATCGTGAAAGTGAAGCAAAGAGCGGCGGCTGTAAGTTGCCCTTTCCTCCCCAGGGCAATAGAGGAATAAACATTTCGGCGTGAGGCTCTTTATGCTTTGCTTGTGCTGGGGTTGTTCAGCTTTTTTGAGGACGACAATTAGATTTAAGTCGAGCAACAACATTGAATTCTTTTTGTCTCATTGTACGCTCACAACCAATGAAGTGTTGCAGCACTGTCGCTTTCTTTGGGTACCGAACAAATGCTTTCCCTTCCCACGGAGGCTGTTGGTTCCACTGGCTGGCGGGTCTTCAGGTTCAGCAGACATTGCAGTGTAAACGTTGTGTTTCTTACCACAGTCACAGTGATGGCTTAGACACATTGACCATCCATCGAGCAGTTCGGTGACTCCCCCTCCTACGTCAAAAAAATTTACATGTAGTGGATGCACTCTTCAGATATTTTCCTTCAGGTGATAACTTCTTGGATGCACCAAACCTAGCTAATTGCTTCCATCAGGAGCCTGGCCGGCCTATGTAATGACGCTACCGTGAAGACGGATTTCGGGTGGTGTTCCCCCATCAATGTTATTTATTACCAAGTTGGGTCATCGAAGGAGTATTGAAGCACTTGTATCTGCGTCGCCAATTCACTCAGCGATTGTGTACCTGCAGATTTGTCATTACTTGGATGTACCTGTCCCTTTGCAAGCATTCATGGGGTCGAGGGTCACTAAACACTACCTACTGTTTATGGTGCCATTTCTTCTGCCAGCCTGTGCACACACAACATGAAATGTTGCTCATTATTGTTAGGGTGGACATTAGATGCAGATTTTAGATCCATCTGCACCTTGGATACATGACAACTCTGGATTAGCCCAGCATTTGATGGCACTAGCTTGCATCAGCTGTCCCATCACTTTTGTCATTTCTGAAAGACACACTCTATACAAAAAAAAATACATGACTAGTGGCCGCAGAGTTGCATCACACCATGATTGCACACTTTTTCTTTTTTTTCTCTTTCTTGTTCTTTTTTTTTTGTGGTGTGGATCATAGTCGTGAGATACACTGATTTGAATGAATGACACATTGCAGTGTTATAAGTTTCTGAGGTGTTTCGATCAACTTCAATAATCATTTTCTGAAAATTAATTGTAGAGTTAAAATAGGAAAACGGTGGGTGGAAAGATCCACATCATTTGAAATGAATTCATTTCATGATTCGGCAGTCCGAGCGTGAAATGTTGTTGCACTCTTGGAGTAGTAACACTTTTGTGACTCTGCCAAGTGGTGCAGTAAGATTTTCTGAACCAAAGAGGAAGAATTACTGCCTCGATGGATGAGTGAATCCGACTGAAATGAAGACGCTCATGTGATATGAATCAACTCGTTGACAGGCCAAGAAAGAAATAATTTCTGTTTTCTTGATTTAATATGATTCGTATTGACTCAAGAATTGCAAAAAGATAGACAAAGAAGTGCTACATCAGGCAGCTAACTGAACTGAAAGGCCAAAAAAGAACACCAAAAAGCATGATTTGATGTGAGAGAGAGAGAGAGAGAGAGAGGTTTTGTGACTGTGAGGTGGACACCATCGCTTACTCGAGACCATTTAAAGTGCCATGACTCCTTTCACCTTTGGACTTAATTAACCTCTCTTTAGATATGATCATCACCAGCATCTGTCAATCTGTCGTATAAAAGTCTGCACTAGAGGAGACATCATATTATTTTCTTCCAGTAAGGTAATACTGGATTCCTTCTCAGTGATGAGAGAGATGTTCTTTGTGAGTAAACAAGAGAGATACTTCTCAAATGAGGAAAAGAGATGTCCTACTTGTGCCTTTGTCACTACATCAACTGGAGTGAAGCATATATGGTGATCAAATCCAATGCTAAAGCAAGTGCTTTCCAATTCAGCAAAGAAGTCAGCAATCCTTGATCCCATTCCTTCAACACATACACATTAATCCGAAGCTAAGCAAACATGTGTACAGAAGCGGAGAAGTTGCAGTCGGTTCAAGCCACGCTCCGACAATTGGAGTTCTTGTGGAGCAATTGCATGCAGAACTGCTTGAAGGGCCTCCGGTTCCATTTGAGGGGGGAGCTCCGGCCACCTGAATCAGACAAGGTTGATCTGATGAACATGGCAGGTGCTGCTTCCATTGCTCATGCCAGCAAATGTGGGGAAGAGATCTGTGCGTGCATGCCGTCGACCGGCAGCTCATGAGCTCTGATACTACTCCCACAAGAATGGCTCATCCATTCGGAACTCGACGTAGTCCTCGTCCGCATAAGGCAGCCATGAAGAAGAAGAAGAAGAAGAAGAAGAGTAGCAGAAGCCTTCTCTTAGATCAAGACAGATATCCGGCAAGTCGAAGAGCGCGTCGTCGTTATCGCTTGACGAGGTTGTCGAGGGCGGGGAGCGGGAGGCCGGCGGCTCGGCGTGGTCTGCGCCGGAGGCCTCCGAGCTCGTGCACGGGGTCAGGCTGGTGGCGCAGAACGTGGCGGCGGCGAGCATCGCCGCGGCTTGAATGTCCTTGGGGGACGCGGAGGCCGGCCGCGGGAGCTGCGTGGCCAGTTCCGGGAAATTGAGGTGCGCCGACTGGCCTTTGATGGTCAGCGCGGCCACGTCGTGGGCTCGCGCCGCCATCTCCGCCGTCGGGAACGTCCCCAGCCAGATCCTCGACTTCTTCCTCGGCTCGCGTATCTCCGACACCCATTTCCCCCAGTTGCGCATCCGGACGCCGCGGTACACAGGGTGCTTGCCATCCTTGCTTCTCTTTCTAGCTTCACCACCACCACCACCGGCAGTAGTCTCAACCACCCTCTTGGATCCACCTTTGGAGGCCTCCTGTATCTTCTTTGAGCCATGGCCGAGTTCTGATGAGGCGCTGGGACAAGAAGAGGTGATGGAGGACAAGGAAGAAGAGGAGGAGGAGGAAGTAATAGTAGAGAAAGATGAGTTAGCTTTACAATCATGGATGAGTTGTTCTTCCATGGTGAGAAGCCAATGGTGTGGTGTTTTTGAGTTGGAAGGCAATCTAAAGTGGCTGCATAAATAGTAATGTGATGGCCATTTATGATGCCCCTATCATAGGAGCCACAAGTAACACAAATAATATAAAATAAAATTGATAATTTATCACAAAAGACCCATAATAATAATTTTTTTTTAATGAGGTGTGTCCCATATTTGATTTTTTTTTCCCTGAATTTGATGAAAATACTCTTAATAAAATCATAAAAAGATAATAATTATCTTCTTACTAGATTTGACTTAATTTTTCATGATTGAATTATTTTTTTTAATGAACCGGACCAAACCAATTCAACAAAGTTTCAACTAAGTTTTAACTATTTAATTTGATCTAATTAAACCCTTAATTACCTTTTAAATATTTTAAATTATCCTCTCCTCTACCTCCAAGCCTTCTTCTCCATCGCAACCATCTCCTCTTCCCACTCCGTCGCCTCCTCCATTGTTTTCTTCTCCCCAATTTCCCTTAGCTTCCTCTTCTCCCACCTCATTCTCCTCTTACTCCATTTCCATCTCCTCCTCCTCTCACTTGACTCTGTCACCTCGTCCCTCTCTCCCTTGAAGTCTTTCTTCACCTTTATCTTCTCGCACTCCTCCCCCTCTCCATCCCCCTTTATCTCACCCCTCCTCTTCCTCTGCTTCCTTCTTATCCTTCATCGGTTTCATCTCCATATCTATCGTCACCTCCTCCCTCTTGGCTTTCTTCTCTTTCACATTTGCCTTATTCCACTCCTTCTTCCCTCCGTTATCCACCTCTCTTACCCCTCCTCTTTTCCTTGTATTATTCATCCATTGATCCTTCTCTCCCTTCCTCTTTCGCCACCCCCTCATCATAATTTACCTACAAAGGTGTTACATTTGAGTTACACACATTTGCAAAATATAATAAAAATATATTATTTTTATATATAATTATCTTAAATTTATCACAAAACTAAAAAATTTGTGCTATACTAAAAAGTATATTTATTTTATATAAAATTATCTTAAATTATCTAGAAAAGTCTTTAGGCTTAAGTTACACTTGGGTTAAGCTTGAGTTATACTCATTCACATAACATATTAAAAATATATTAGTTTCTATATAAAATTATTTGACATTCATTATAGAACTAAAAAAAACTCAAGTTATTCTCAAAAACATATTTTTTATATAAAATTATCCTAAATTTACCATAGAAATATTCATAAAATCTTATCTTTTCTATTTTTATTTCCTATATTGACTTAGTTATCCCCAAAATTAAATCAAGTTAAATTTAATTATGTAACTTATTTTAATATTTAGATATGTTAGGATAATTAACTATCAAAACTTCAAGAATTCTATAATAATTTGATTCTAACTAAAAAAAATTATGTTTTTATTTTATAATAAATTTAGAATAAATTTATATAAAAATTAATATATCTTAATAGGTAATGTGAATGAGTGTAACTTGAATGTAACGTAAGTATAACTTGAATATAGGGGATCTGACCTAATATGATCCAAAGATCCGGATCTGATCGGAATCAATGATTGAACCAGTCCACGGATCAATCAAATTTAAAATAACTCAAATTGAGAGTATTTTTAGAATTAAAAAAAAACATCTGTTTGTAAAACTTAAATATAGGATGTCATTCGATAAAAGCTTATTATGAGGATTTTTGATAAATTATCCAGATAAAAAAATTAGAGAGAGAGAGAGAGAGAGAGAGAGAGAGAGAGAGAGAGAGAGAGAGAGAGAGAGAGACCAAGTAAAACCAATTGACATCCTCTTTGTTCCCCGTGGAGACCAAGTAAAACCAAGTGCGAGTCTACGTGAACAGGGGAACTCCATGTGCCTCTTTGACGCTCCCTTGTGTTAGATTTCCATGGAAATGCTTCGACATGAAACAAGAAGAAGAAATTGAGAAGGATGCATCACGGTATATTCCCATCATCTCCCAGCGGTGTGAAGAACCATGGCAATCACATCAGCCATGGCGGCCACAGCACCAACTTGCATGATTGGAGGCCGTCTGCGTCGCCGTCTCCGTGCCTTAATGCGCTAATGACTAGTCAATTCTCCAGTAAATTAGCATTCCCAGTGGCCACGAGGCCACACCATTCTCCCAAAAACATATATATTTCGACGACTCGAAGAAGAAAGAACATGGAAGAAGGGTAGAGTTACTACTGTAAGCATAAAATAACTTTAATCATGCTTCTATAATTGCGGAAAAACTTTAATGCTAGGATCGAAATCAAAACATGAATAGATCTGTGTTTACGATGCGTACCTTTATGCCATCCGCAAAGAAAGGAGAAAAGATCTGAATACCTTTATTAGATCCAACGCCTACGCCAATCTGCAAGGAGAACTAGACTTCTTCTCCTCTCTTCCTATCCTTTCAAGACCACTTTGTAATTGATGGCTCGGGAGATTGAGAAGGAAAAGCGTAATCTTTCCCAATCTGATTATCGTGAAATATTTCTTTTACGCAACTCTTAGATGCATCTGTGTTGCTAATCTTTACGCAACTCTTAGATGCTTCTTGTTGCTTCTCACACTACGACACGACACGACCACGACACCTTAAGTCCCCCGAGGTCTGTCTATTTATAGGCGAGAGCAGAGGGTCTAGGATAAGATATTAGAAGATTTCCTCCCATCAAGGGCCTCTTCTAAAGAATCCCACTTTAATTGGACTTCCTTTCTATTAGCCAATAACCATAATCAGAATCCAATCATATCTTTAATATATCTTATCTAATTAAATATGGCCACATTATCTAACATTCTCCCACTTGGCCCATTAATTGATAAGATACAAAAGATATTCAAAATCAAAATAAATAAACAAAATTTATTTGAAAATAATTTTGCATAATTGGATTCTGAAATTTTGAAAACTATTTATACGCGCGCGAATTTTAAAACAGGCTAATAAGTCCAATGAATATAATAATACTACATTAAGTCGACTAGTAATGCGAGTCATAAGCGGTTGTATGTCATCGATATCACACTTCCTTCTATGTACTACAACACTATTAGCCTTTCCTAATGCAATCCAGAATGACCCTGTAATTTGTCTTGTCAAGACAATCACGTCATCACATCCAACCATAATATGTACATACATAAGCGTGAAAGCGGGATAACGAAACAAATAACTTTAAGTACGTAAGTAAAAATGTCAATTACGGTGTCCACTCAAATATGCATCACCATATCCTTTATGGGTTGCTCACAAACCCAATCATAAGAACATGTTCTTTCAAAACATCTTAGGTCAGTAAGTCCTAAGTAAATGGATCAGCAATCAATACAGTGGAACTCAAGTAATTAATTGACATTAGATGTTTCTGGACTCGTCTTCTCTAACCATCAAGTACTTTCTACCATAATGCATAGAAATACAATAGTACTTGTCATTCTTAGAGAAGAAAACTCTTTGCGATATCACAAAATATCTTTGACTTGACAATTGAGTCGACCACACCAAGTCTCGAGATAAAATTTCATGATTATAAAGTTTGATTAGTGGCCTCAAAGCACACCACAAAATCAACTTTTATAATAAATTACCTCTCTAATTGATATAGATCTTAACCATAATGTGGACTTCCTATTATTGAGGTAATTTATAAAATCAGCATTTGAAAAACACCATCATTTCAAGCTGATATAATTTCATACATGTGAGCATATAATCCTTCGTCCCTTCCAGATATCTTATAACTTTTCTTTGCAGTCCTTTAATATTTTTCATACTGGATAACTCAAATATCTATCCAAATTATTTTAACTGCTTAAAAATTGATATCTGTTCGACATAAGGCTTGAGCATAGACTTTCAGCTGCAGCGTATATAAAGAATATTTCCTTTATCTGATTCTTTTCAAGTCATTTTAAAGCACTCAATTTTGACTAAAATTTTACTTTTATGATTTGTTGAACAAAGTTGTATATTAAATCATCTTAAGACTCGGTTAATATATCCTTTCTAAGACAATCTTAATAATCATTGAGATATATCCCTAAGTATCTCAATACTAATAATATAAGATGTCTCATTCATATCAACCGTCTTAAATTCTTAGTGACAATTTCTTGGTTTAGTATAATAAACCAAGTCACTATTAGCAATGCAAAATATTATCCACATATATGATCAATATAATAAACTTGCTCTCATTGATCCTCAGATATAAATACCGATTAATAGTATTTTTCTTAAATCTGAAGAAATCAATGATATTAAGAAACTTTATATATCATTGTCTAGAAGCTTGTTTAAGATCATAAATAGATTCCTGAATTTGCATACCAAATTATATATTTCTTTTATTTACTCTGCGAGTCATTCAGAGTAACCCATATAAAACTAGATCCTTAATCAAAAATTTGTTTTCATATCATTATGATATAACTCAAATTCATAATGAATCACTAATGTCATGACGATTCTTAACGAGCTCATTTAAAAAATTAAATGTCTCATTATAATTGATACATTCTTTATGAGTAAAAATCGATAACCATATAAAAACTAAAAGTCTGACTATTATATCGTTCGACATTGTCCTTTGAGTCATATTTATATAATAGACTCTTTTACAATTATAGGACAATTCAACGAATTCATCGACACCATTCAGTTATTGATTTTAACTCTTCTTACATTGTATCATATTACTTTTCAGAATCGTTACCTTTCATGACCTATGAAAACAATAAGGGATCTATTCTCGATTCCTATATCAAAATATAATTCTTATAGATATACCACATAATCATAAATGACAGGATTCCTTTCCCATTGAAAAAACTTTCAATGCTGTCAAATGTGGTTATTCTATAAGACCATTATCAGCGATATCAATATAATGTGGGAGTTTGATAATATTATTTTGTTGTTCACCTTTATCAATTATTTAATAATTTGAGTAACAACAATCTCTCAAATAATAAAGGAGTATCAACATGTATCTCCTCTATATCAAAATTAAATTTTGAGATTTTTACTCCCACTGATTCGCTATTTTATAGGAACCTTGTATTACCAGATTTAACCATCCTCGTACTATGATTAGAGCAATAAGACATATACCCTTTTTTAAACTTTTCTGAATAAATAACAAAATATTCAGAAATAGTTATTAACTTTAATTTTCTTTTATGTGAGTTGAAGATCCTTATCTCTACAGAACAATCCGAAATATGTAAATATCTTAAGTTAGGTTCCCTAGAAACCTCATTTAAGATATACATATTTGTCCTTAGAGCTTCTTCTCACATGAATTTGGGTATAAAAGAATAATACATCATGCTCCTAATCATATTTATAAATGTACGATTATACCTTTCAGCAATTATGTTTTGCTACGACACATCTGGTAAATCATGAATACCATAAAATCCATCACCCCTATCAGATATGATGATTTTAACTTTTCTATCTAATTGTCTCTCGACCTCTTTTATGCACACTTTAAAAGTGTCAATGGCCTGAGACTTTACATGAATTAGATATATAAAATCATATCTCAATAGGTTATCTATATGATGATAAAATATCTCTCTTTAATGAGACAAAAATATAGAATGACTCGTAGATGTAAGCATAATCTCAAGAAGTTTATAAACTTTTATTTTATTTTAATATTTAATTATAGGATCGTTGTAAACTCAAGATTCATATTAATTCTGTATAGGCCATTATACAGAATCCAAATGTTAACTTTTATTGAATCATATTGAGTTCACAACTATCAAAGGAGAAACAATATTCTAATAATTCTAAGTAAAGAATCCAGATTCTCAGAATTATAAGAATATAACATAAATCCTCAAGATTCATCAAATAAATCATCTTTGGGCATAGGCGATAAATACAAATTACTATCGCTTTCACTTTAAGATGATTCCCTGTAATGATGAATATTTCAATCTCCTTTGATTATTCCTTTTCCTTTTAAATATTAAAATAAATCTCTATTATTGGTAACATACATTGAAGCATCAAATTAATCCACCAATAATTTCTATAATATTTGATTTGAATCACATAACTTTTCATTTCAAATCAAATCTTATAATTCTTCTTCATATAACTTTCATTGTTACACAAGTAACGCTTTATTATGAAGAAATTCTTTTATGAGTTTATATAATAATTATAAACTCATGTGGCTTATGCTTCATCCTTATTTTATTGTTACCCACTCCTTGAGTAGAACTCAAATATTTTAAGTCTTGAGCTTACAACTTTGTCAATTATATTGAGGAGATAATCTTTAATTCCTCAAATACTTTTATTTTTAGTCAATTCTTTCATTGAGGTGTCAACTCATGACTTATCAGAAAATTTATATTGATCCTTAAATATTCTCATGCGCTCATGTTGTATCAAGTCTAAGTATCATCAAATTGAGTCTTTCGAGACCTTTCGATCATAACCTTAATTATTTATTCCACAGAACTTTCAGTAAATAAGTCTGTGTTCCTTCAAATAATCTGATCAAGATCTCACTCATTCAATATAACTTATATATGCTCAAGCCATTTATTCTATAAAATATAGGCACATTTATAAAAATACAATGAAGGAAGTACCCTTTGTAATAATATAACATCAATGCTTTGAGTTTTATGTTGAACTATTGATATCATCAATATTTTACTTTCAATATTAATATATCTATTGTTCACATATAATCATTATGGAGGATCTGATACCATTCTTGTGGAATAGTGTTAATACCTTTGGGTATAAAAACACTAAAGCGTCAAGAATATCCAAAAGCAGATTATCATCAACCCCATCACATAATTATTCAAAATAGATTCTCCTTTGGGATTATCTAAATCTCCTAATTATGTGTGCCATTGTGAATATTATTTTTCTTTAATGTCATTTAGGACCAATCCCATAATGTATTTTATAGATTATTGGTCTAGGTCACTTTGGTATTTGCAAGACCAATACAAAAATATAAAATACAAAAATATCCTATGAATGATAAGACTTTAATGTAATTTATATCCCATAAGTCTATCATCCGAGACTACTTTAGCACTCTTGATCGATAAAACTTAAGAAAATAAATTACAAATACTTATCAAATTTCTTTAATATCATTTAGGATCAATTCCATAATGTATTTTATAAATTATTGGTCTAGGTCACTTTGGTGGCTGTAAGACCAATACCAAAATATAAAATACAATCTAAAATATCCTATAAATGACAAGACTTTTATTGTAATTCATATATCATAAGCTTATCATCCCAGGCCACTTTGGCAGCTACTGGTCAGATAAAACTTAGGAAGATGAATTACAAATAACATTCACTGAATTTCTTTAATTCAATTTATGCTAAACAATTCAATAATACAACAACCATAATGATTATTGAATATTAATGAGCATAAATAAAATTCATATGACAACTATAATCATGATAACACATAAATCATGAAAAACCTTTATGTGAAAATTAACTATCATTTCACAATTTTAAATATATACATATGAATAATCAAACAAATATCCAAGAACAATAATTGGATATTATTTATAACTTATAATCAATAATTCATATATATTGATCAGTATAAGAAAAAACCATAATCATGATAACACATAAATCATGAAAACTTTTATGTGAAAGATAACTGTCATTTCATAATTTCAAATAAATACATATGAATAACTAAATAAATATCCAAAAACAATAATTGGATTTTATTTATAAAATACAATCAATAATTCATATGAGAAAATTATAAAAGAACTATTATGCCAATCAATCTAGTTTAATTGGGTAAGCCCATAATTGGGTTAACTATTAGCCCAATTAAACTAGTCGATCAAAATCAAATATTGATCAAAAATTTTAATCCTTTCTAAATTTGATCAAAATCAAATTCAAAATACAATCATGATCAAATTTAATTATTTTTGATCAATTTTAATAATTGAGAATTTAAATCAAAAATTCTTAATTTTATAAGAATAAAACTGTAAATATATTGACAGAATTAAACTGTAAGTTTTCATATTAATAAAGGGCAAATCTGTCAAAATATTAAAAGTATTAATAAAAGGGCAAAAGTGTAATTTGGCAAAAACCCTAACTCAAGGGCAAACTGTAATTTTGCCAAAATCCTTTCTTCTTCTGCTTTCGCCTTGCTTTCTTAGCCAACCCAGCCTTTCTTATTCTTGCCGCCAGCAAGTACTTCTTGTATTCATAAGCCTGCAACCAACCTGCTTATCTTACAGATTCTGCAAAAGCAATGAACGGGCAGCGTCTTGTAGCAGTCTTGTGGCCGGCCGTGAAAATAGCCGCGGCGGCGGTTGCATTGCCCCTGCCCTGCCAGCGAGGCTCTGGCGTTCTGGTTTGCCCTCATTGCCGGCGAAAGCGAGGAAGCGCGGCTTTGCTTCTGCTTGGTGCCAGGTGCCAAGCCGGTCGGCGCCGTCTCAGACGGCGCGCGTGCGATGCGCTGCGCTCATGCGACTTGCTGCCTTCGCGATTGCCGCTGTCAGGCGGCTGTTCTCGCAAACGCGGTGCTCGCGCGGATGCGGCCGCCGGTGTGGTGCGCGTCCCGACGGGTTCGCGCCCTCGTCGCGGCCAATCTGCAGCGTGATTGCTGCGGTGCGATCGTCGGCGACCCTTACGGCCGTTCGCAGCGAGTTTGTGCAGCACCAACAACGATCGTCGTTGTTTTCTAAACATCGTCGGCAAGCAGGCGATAAAATAACACGACGATAAACCAAAATCGATAGGAATACAGATTTGGCAGAATCCGGATCAGACATCGTAAATCAGAAAACAACAGATCTAAAATTTTGATTTCAAGAACCTAGGCTCTGATACCAATTGTAAGCATAAAATAACTTTAATCATGCTTCTATAATTGCGGAAAAACTTTAATGCTAGGATCGAAATCAAAACATGAATAGATCTGTGTTTACGATGCGTACCTTTATGCCATCCGCAAAGAAAGGAGAAAAGATCTGAATACCTTTATTAGATCCAACGCCTACGCCAATCTGCAAGGAGAACTAGACTTCTTCTCCTCTCTTCCTATCCTTTCACAGGACCACTGTAATTGATGGCTCAGGGAGATTGAGAAGGAAAACTGTAATCTTTCCCAATCGTAATCATGTGAAATATTTCTTTTACGCAACTCTTAGATGCATGTGTTGCTAATCTTTACGCAACTCTTAGATGTACGTGTTGCTTCTCACACACATTACGACACGACCACGACACCCTAAGTCCCCGAGGTCCTCGTCTACATTTATAGGCGAAGAGAGAGGGTCTAGGATAAGATATTAGAAGATTTCCTCCCATCAAGGGCCTCTTCTAAAGAATCCCACTTTAATTGGACTTCCTTTCTATTAGCCAATAACCATAATCAGAATCCAATCATATCTTTAATATATCTTATCTAATTAAACATGGCCACATTATCTAACAACTACCGATGGTTCATAACCTTTGCGCCGATGAAGCACCAAGGAGGTCAACTTTTGATCCTTCCCACTGCTCATCAGATTTCTCTCTTAGTTTTGAAGTCTTCCTTCCCTCCCTCGCAACTCCATGACAAGCACAGAACTATGGCCAGCGAGGAAGATGGTCAAGCGGTTGTCGCTTGCTTCAGAGGAAGCCATCACCATTGAGCTCGTCCGAGAAGAAAACTTCGTTCTTTAGAGAAGAGGGAAAAATGCTTATCATCTTCTTCAATTTTCAGTTTATAGTTTAGGCATTGTTTTTTTCTTTCCTATCAGAAAAAGAATAAAGAAATTTAGTAACATTATTCGTAAAATAAAGATCGTAAGTGCCGACACCATACGCGACGGAATTGGTCGCATTCAAGGGCTCCTGCGACGTCATGTACTCTAAGACTACATCAACTTAGAACCCCAAGTGCTGGTGCAGCCACAGTACAGTAAGAAGGCAAACAATGGGTTGGGTTCTATTTGGATCTCGCCGTCTTGTGTCACATGGAACTCAGCGGGTTTGAACCCCTCGCAGTGCAGTGAGGAGGAGCTGCACTGAGCAATTAGTGTGTGTGAGATCAGTGACCGATTGGTCCACACACCATATGGATACAATGAGAGTGTGGTGGTGCCACATGACAGCAACCAGTTCAATGTGACTTGCCACCCAACACGCCTCCGTCGGCTACCCCCTCAAAACCCTTTCCTTTCCCCCAAAATTTACTTGTCTCTGGCCGTCGGAAACTATTTCATGCGATGTGTACATGAGCCTGCAATAGTGGAGGAAACACGGCGTGTGTGGTTGGGAAAGCATTCTTCATGTCATGCATTATTTCTTGCTACATGTATCCAAACTTTTTACCCTCGGAGGGGTTTTATAGCGGGCTTAAAATATGACATATATATATATATGTTTATAAAGGCGTGCATTAACTAAAACCGAAATTTATGTCCTGGTTAAGTATAATATATTCTTAGCCCACCTTCAGCATTGAGAGAGAGAGAGATGGGTGGACTAAAAATGTTAGTTTTGCAGGAGCGAGTGCCATTGGGAAGGGAAACCCCATCGGGTGCAGCAAACGAGGCCTCAGTCTTCTTGCTCATGTGGACCGTCAACTCGCGGCGTCGTCCACCATAAAACGATCGAGGCCTTGTGTTCCCCAGTGTGGCTCACCACCCACCACGAGGTCTCACCCTGTTTGCATCGTCATCTGGTTCCCCCGTCCATAACTCACGGCGGGCGAGCTGTCGTTCTACCAACTGTCATCATGAGGGACTCGCTAATCCCATCGCTTGTTCTTCCACCCTTCATCAACGTCCTAATTCCATTCGTCCATCCAAACCAACTCAAAGAGACGATGATGCGTCGAGAAGCACATATACTGGATTAGTTCCGTCGTGCTGATTACAAATCCTCGGTATAACACCCTGTGCACCTCTAGTACCCCTAGTTAGCTTTAAGTTTGAGTTGGACGGCAGTCTACTATCATTCATTTGAATCTAAGTTATTTTAATCTCATGAAATAGACTCAACAAGATTAATGAACTAATTATTTCGTGTATTATAATATTATTCATGATGAGAGATTCGAATTTTTTTTAAAAAAAAATATTATTTATGACCGGAAAACATGTCATTTATTTTATGTTACATTAGATTTTTCCCGCACTACCCGGAGAAGTACAAAAGAAGCTGGCGTTCTCCTTCCTGCTGTCATTTGACTGTTTCCAAGTACAGGAGTACCTTCTCTCGTCTGCTTCTCAGCTTTGGTTCATTGCACTATTGATCTTTTTCTTTCTTCTGGTACAGAATTCCAGGGTGTTTAGCCCCTAGGCTGAGACGAGTTTGAGCATTTTGAGAGTGGCACTCATCACAGTCTAACTAAAGCCTGCAAGCAAACCTTGCGAGCAGTGGTGTCATCAATGGTGGGCTTATGCTGAAGCTCCAAAACAACAATCCAAAAGATTGACGATGAGTTACGGCCAGATAACTAAAGCATGCAATAAACTCCTACATACCATTGACAAGGAACGGCTAATTAACTTGATCCATGGGTTACACAACACGATGACCTTTGTTCATCAAAAAAAAAAAAAAGGCAGCGTGAAGATGGAGACGTCTCTCGGTAATTTACCATAGAAAATGACTCGAGTCACCTCAATCTTTCCTCTCTCATCTTTTGACTTCTTTAACTGCATGTATCATATATCATTCACTGCAATAGGTTCAAAGAGAACAAAACCTGTGCGTTTATTGGGCAAGACATCAAAGAAAGTGATGCGACAAAAATGACACATCCATCAAGCCAATGACCAATCGTGCTTTCCTTCAGAGATCAAAAATACATGAAGCAGCATCATTATAGTTGGATGATTGGATTGATCTGCTAATGCATCCTAAATATATGAAAAAAAAAAATCTCTTCATATGGAGTGAAGGAAGCATCCTGATCATCGACTCCAGAAAATAAGGAGGGCATAGGAACAGGCAAACGAAATGAACACGCAAGCAGTTGCTAGTAAACATGAATTGAGTAAATAAACCTGCATTTTGATACCGCTAACGACTGTCTGCAGCACATAATATGAGATTCCGCTCAGCTGAATATTGATATTTGATAATGATGACAACCGCTCAACAATGCATCTGATATGCTAGCATATTGTTAAAGAATATTGTACATATAACTTGGATCTTCCAAGTTTGTTGAGTGCCTTGCATTGACCTCCCTTTGAATATGTACTTTAAGCACTTGAAGCTGTACATTATTAACCCTAAGAGATATCGAGTGGCTGATATGGTTATCAGCAGCAGATGACTAGACACACATGGATCCAAATGTTTCCCGACTCGAAGATCAAGGCCTGCTGGAGCCCGCCCATGATAGCACTCGCAACAGCGGAGCACCTTAATTAGGTCAAGGTAGACATGCTCAGAATGTAACAGGAAGGAAATTATATATCGATCTCATGGACACTAGAAACAACTGCCCTTAAAAATCACAAAATTTCTGAATGTTTGAATTTTATGTTATCAGTTACACAGTAATCCTGCAAGAATATATACAAGTGATTCATGGACCAATGTACTCATAAAGTTAACTCATTTTACTCGTCTCTTATCCTCTACAGGAAATTAATGGAACTTTTACCAATGATATAAACCATTATGCCAATTATTTAAGTCGTAAACCAAAAACCGTAGATATATATGGTTGCTTCCTAGAAAAATAGGCAGAGCTATAGCCATCCGATAAAGTACTAATATGGCAACGCAGTATGAATATAAGCGGCAGTATATAAGGAAATGGTCCAGGAATGCAGTAACTTTCATGATAATCGACCAAGGAGGAGGCAAGGCTGGCTATCAAATGGCATACCTTGACTTGTTGACCATCTGGATGGTTGGATCATGCCTGAGCCTTTGTGGATGGATTAGCATGAAAAGCAGATTGCCTCCTCGACCCTCCAAGTAAGTCCAGTGAAGACGTGGTTTCTCCACCAGACTCTCCTATACTCAGTTTGGACATACCCACAAGCTCATCAACGTTTATGGGGGTCTTTGAATGTACTGCTGTTGGCTTAATAATTTCATGTGTCTGCTGCTCTGAAGCATCTGCTTTGTATCCCGACCAATAAGGGTATGAAAATTGTAGAAATGGTGAATAATAAGCTGGAAGTATCACAGGATAACTGCACTGTGGAGCTTCTGGCTGTGGGGCACCTGCTTCTCCAATCATTGAGTCATTAGAGTCCATTGATTCGCATTCCTCATTCAGAGTTGGAGGTATCAGAGGTATATTCTTAATTTGTGCTTCTGAGTCTTTGAAATTCACTGGGAACTGCTCAAATTCAAGGGACTGACAAAAACAAAAACAAAAACAAAACAAAAACAAAACAAAACAACTCATCAGATGAATTTTAAGACAAATTATCCATGTTCTTCAAATGGATCTGTCCTTCCAAGCCTTGTCAAGAAATTCTATTTTCCTCAATTTCTTTATTAATAAAAAGTAGGTTACATCAGCAACTATATGAGACCACATTACCACAGTCCATGAACTACATGTTTTAGTTAGAACAAAAACCTAAAAACTTAACTATGGTTTGCAGGCTTCTGTTGAACAGGTTGTTGGTGGTCGCTTAGGTGTCAAATATTTCATCTGCTTCTTTGGCATAAAGGTTTTATAAATCTCTTTCCTAAACAACTCTTAACGTGGTGGTTCCACATATAGAGATTCACATATTCTTGCTTTTCTTTCAAAACCTTTAATCTCTATCCAGCTGAACAGCTAGCTCAAATTCCAGAGGTACATAAAAGATATTGCTACTTCTGTCAATCTTTGCTGCTTGTTGATAGGTTAGGTAAATACCCTCCCCCTCTGCATAAACTATTTCATTTTTGCCCAAAAGCATGGAGGAAAGACAACAGCAGATGTTTCAATGATCTCTAGAATAAAAAGGCTACATTGATAATGAACCACATTGAAATAAAGCAGATTGTTGGCCATCAGTAGCTGATAAATCAAAGAAAGGGGCAGAGTGCTACCGTAAGTAATAAAGTTAGGTAAGAATATGTTGGTTGATATATAGTGAGGAACATGTCAAAATCCAATTGCATTATCATCGTATTGAATTATGCTAGTCTCAATCATGAACATAAACACTTGACCATAAAAAGCCATACAAACATCTTCTGATTATGGTGACCAAGCAAGCAAAAGAGGGAGGGAGAGAGAGAGAAAGAAACCTCATCAGGTACCATATCGAAGAGGCTTGATCTTCTCTTTCTTCTTGTCATATTGGCTTTACGAATAAAATACTTCTGTGCATGGCTGGCTACTTGAGTCGGTGTCCTAGATACCACATAGTTACGTGATATGCCACGCCAATCACCTTTGCCAAGCTTCTTCAAACCAAGTAAAAACATTCTATGCTCCTCTTCAGTCCATGGAGTACCTGCAAATATCAACCACCTTAAAATGAAATGCCACACCTGATGGTGATAACCACCAAACGAAATATAAAAAATACATTTGTCACCAAGAAAAACTTTGAGATCTATATTCTAGTACAAGTGAGGAATCCTTTTATACATGAACATGTTCAATATTGTTGTTCCACTTCTGTTTAAATGCCTCTAGTATTTTCTTATTTTCAACTTCACTTTATTCTCTTTGTTTTAAACCATATATATAGAACTTTGCATCAACATTGCATTAGTGGAAGTGAAGTCTGCTGATGGCTTGATGGTGATCCCCTGAGGAACCCACAGCTTAGGGCTGCTGATTACAAGAATTGCAATGGCATGTTGATGATGCAATGGCTCTTTTTCACCGCACCAACAAAGTTAACTAATCATTGTAAGCATCGCCTTTTTCTTCTCCTCTTCATTGTTTCAGATGACTTGTAGAATACATAGTGCTTGGTTCATCTCCATGTCTTCATTATTTCCCTAAGTACATATTACCTTCTGCAAGTCTCCTTTTTGTCATTAGCATGCTCAGAAAGCTCAACTACGGAAACAATTTTTTTTTCTTCTTGAACCTTAATTAATCCACAAAATCTATGCTCTTTTGTTGACAAGACTTCAAAATATCAGCAATTTATTTCAATTCCATTACTTATTTGTACAATGAGTCAGACAAACCAACCAAACCAAAATATAAAAAATGTCTCGTTCATTTGCTTATAGTTGCACCTCTTCCTTCCACTTTGGTTTTTGTCAAATTTTCAGGCTCTTCCTCTTTGGCACAGAAAAAGCTACACAGACCCCATAACTGATTGATGGCACACCATATTTGGGTAATAAAAAGTCTGTTTAGCTAAAGCATTTGTTAGTACCTCTGGGTACATCAGATTAGCAACTTCAGGGTATATGATATAGTTTGAAGTAACTTGAACAGTTCACATCGCATTAACTGCGCTGGAGGGCAGTATAGTCAAACAAAGAAAAAGAATTCATTTCAACAACCCCCTTCCTGTTAGTGCAACAGTACACTGCTTGTTGAATTTCTCTATTAATTTCACTGATGTGCATATAATATAGGAATTTCAGAATTTCTCTCTTACTGATGCGCAGAATTCAATTTCAATTTCTTATTGAATCCCTCTCTGCGCATATAATATATGATTTTAGTGCGCATTGCATATAAGATTTGAATTTCATCTATCTCTCGCGCATACAATATAGGAATTTAATCATTTCTTTATAAGGTATACAAATGGTTAAAGTTATAGGTTCTGGCATCCTCCTCCTAGAATCCATCTAATGGCGTTTTCACAGTTCACACTGGCATGGTTAATGGCACTAATTGAATCCAGAAGAAAAACATCCAACCCAATGCGTTCCACAAAAGGAAGATGTAAGCAGTCTGCCAATAGTTTTCGTTTTCATTCTTTAACTACTCAACTTCTCCGTACTGCTCTCAGGAACAAATGGATTGTTCTTCTACCACCGCATCATGAAAGCAGGTAAAGAATTTTCCTCAAGAATGTCACTAACTCGTATCAGAACCATTGCAACCCTTATCGGTCCTAGATAAAGCCAAACTTAATCACTGCCGTATGCAATGCTAACATGCACTTGAACCTACAAGAATGACAACCGTGTAAGAAACCTACAAAATGGCATAAAAAGTGTGGATTCTACACGACACGAACACATGCTAAGTTCAGAAAGCAGGACAGACGGGTACGTCGCACACCCATTTCGATTCGACAAAATACAACCAAATCCAGGTTTTTATTGTGCCTCTGCCAATCATTTCAATGAAAGGCGTAAGGAACAAGTAAATCTCACAATTGTAAGAGAAATCTATGTCAATATGACAGAGAATCTCCTTCCATGGCGATATGACGGAGAATCTCCTTCAGCTGACAGGACATATCTTTTACCAAAATCAAGGAACAAAGCAAGCAAGAGTGACGAGAGATCAAGAGAGATTCACCCTTCTTTCGCTCGCGGCAGCTGGAAGACGACCCCTTGACGAAATCCTCCGACGCGTATCCGTCCGCCGCGGCGCCGCCTCCGGGCTCGGGCGACGCGCCGCCGCTGGATCCGGCAAGGAGGGAGAGGTTCCCCATGCTGGCGCTCTTCCGGACGGATCCATCGGTGAGCCGCACCCCGAAGAGCTTGACGCCACGGTTAGGGCACGTCCGGGAGTTGTGGCCATTGTGGCTGCAGTGGGAGCAGCGCCGCGTCATCTTCCCGGCGCCCGCCGTGTCCTCCTCCTCTGTCTTCGGAGCTGGATCTCCGAATCTCGCCGCTGATCCCGAGGAGGGAAATTAGGGTTGGAATTGGGAATTTAGAGCCACAGAACAGGGAGCAGTGGGATCGGGAGATGGCGAGGGACGAGGAGCGCGAGTGGGTTACGGAAGAAGCAGCGAAGGGGGACAAGAAAATTTTGGAAATGGGATAAAGAGCAAAACCACTTATGTACTCGTCGGACTGTTACCCGCGTTACTTCTCTTACTTTTCCAGGTTGTGGTTGGAGCTCACTTGTGGCCCGCGCAGCCAGGTGACACGAGTACGTATGACAGGGTAGAATCCGTGTTTACCCGATAATAAAGCGATATCAGCAGGCAGCACCACCCACGTGGCTCATACTGTCGCGGCCACATACCACTGCCTTGTGGACTTACCCACGCACCATACCCTCGTCATCACTGGACAAAATGACGCTAAAAGCGGGGCCCACATGGAGGACACACGACTACGATGATGGGGGTAGACGGTGTATGAGTAGGAAAAACTTCGATCCTTTATCCGCGTGGAGTGCTCCCACTGCGTCTGCTTCCTACATTTGTTTGTCGAATGAAAAGTCGAACTATTATCCCATAGGAATCACAAAACAGTATGAGTAGATAAAAGGATAAGATTAATTGCTTCTAATCTCATAACACGGACTGGGGAATTTTGATGTATTTTTTTCAAAAAATATTCATTTTAACACCACCCAAAAAAAAACCTAGGTCGATCATGACTAAATATAACTAGCATTAGTTAATTTGGGATAAAAGATAAATTATATGGTGAATTCATAGTTAGTAGATGTTCTATTTTGGCATATTGGATTATAACAGCAAAACCTTTACCCCCGCAAGCTTCACAAGTTGAATGAGAATTTTACATATTTTAGGGTATCTTTAGTGCAATGCCATTGAGAGGAGAATTTGATAAGCATTTAGCGCATTTAGTGCTAAATGTTCAACACCAATTAAAACACGATACCATCTTCTTCCTTTTTATTTGGTTATAATATCACCTGAAATAGAATAAAAGTCGTTGTGGGCCTATTCTGGCCAAAATAAATTTATTGACCGGTCCATGATCTGTTTAGCCTACTTAGGAATAAGCTTTGCATTACCCGAGGAGGTAAGAGAAGCAATCGTGTTTACGTAACAACATTTGGTGAGCATATTGGGAGAGTGTGAGCGAGGCTTATTCCCCATGTCTTTTGTGTGGATCACAGTTCCATTTCTCTTGGTAATCGTTGGCATGCAATTCCAAGAGGACACCAATCCCATGAAACAAGCAATGGATAACCACTGCTGGAAGGAAAGCGAGGCAAGAGAGGAACTGAAAGCCGCCACCTTAACACTGCATCAGCCATGGCCTTTCTCTGAAGCTCCTCTATAATTCCTTTCTTTGTGCTGTGTTCTTCTCGTGACATGGTCGTAGCTACTTCTAGTCTAGCTCTTCGATTACCTCCCTTCTCTCTCAGGGCATGCTATGTTAACAATCCAAATGTCTTCATAAGACCAAATGAGAGCATGAGAACACGAGAACAGATGTGTGTGTGTGTGTGTGTGTGTGAGAGAGAGAGAGAGAGAGAGAGAGAGAGAGAGAGAGAGAGAGAAAAGTGCATCAAAGCATTTTTACAGTGGAAGAGGCTGCCATTGCTTTTGCAAAAGAACAGCAGCATCGTCACTCCATCTTTTGCTTTCCTTCCCTCCTTTGGTTTCCTCAGGAAGTCTTGCAATTCACTCTCCCTCTTCCCTTATCTTCTCCCTCATCACTTGTCCCTGCACCCCAAAAAAGCCTCTGCAGAGGAGCAGAACAAGCATTGGATAGTGTAACAGGCGTTTCTTCTTGTGTCTGCATCCATGGCTGACCCTAACTCTCCTCTCCACCTCTCCAAGCTTCCACGTCAAGCTCTGAGCACTCCATCTTCAATGGCTCAGCACCTCTCACGAAAATTCAATTCCAGTTACCTTCACAAGGCCGTCTTCTTCTCCGTGATCATCGCACTCGTCTCCCTCTTCCCGTCCCGGGCGCCCGAGTTCGTGAACCAGAGCATCCTCTCGAGGACGTGGGAGCTCCTCCACCTTCTCTTCGTGGGGATCGCCATATCCTACGGCCTGTTCAGCCGCCGGAATGCTGACTTTGACGCGGGGAAGGAGACCTCGGTGAAGGCGGAGAACCACGATTCCTACTTGTCTCATGTGCTGCATGGTTCGTCGGTGTTCGACGACGACGAGTTCTACGGCCTGCGAGAAATCCCCGGCGAGACCAAGACGCGGACTTGGAGTTCGCAGTACCGCCGAAATGAGCCGGTTGTTGTCATCGCAAATGAAAGCACCGAGAGCAGCCATGCCACCGGCAGGCCGCTCTTGTTGCCGGTGCGGAGCTTGAAGTCGCACATCCAGGACGACATGGATGCTCCCTCTGTGTCAATCGATGGGACCGACGAAACTGTGGAGTCTAGAGAGGCTGGCGTCGTTCCCTCGCCCGTTTCATGGAGATCGAGCTCAGGAAGGATGGAGATGATGGATGAACCGGGGTCTAGCACAGGTATGGTCTTCCCACCTTCTTCCTCTTCGTCTCTGCCACCTCCATACTTCGACGACCATCCAAATCTTTCCGAGACTCCATCTTTCCGATCGTCCAAGACCCCCTCGCCGAAAAGGTCCTCTCGTTCGCCGCAACCGAGGGCCAAAAGCGGTGAGGAAATGGGGAACACGATGACCTTCTGCAAGTTCTCTCCGCCCCCTCCACCCCCACCCCCACCGCCATTTACCGGCCATGGATGCCCATCCACTGTACACAAAGAGATCATAAGAAAGACCTTCAAAGATGAACTGAAGGACTTGAGCAGGAAGGTGAGGACAGGTGGCCAAGCAAGCCACGACATCGTCTTCGATCTCTTCGAGTCAGCAACAAAACCAAAGAACAGCGACGACGGCTCCTCTGTTGGAAGATCCTTGAGAACGAGGGTAGATGCAGCAACAAAGATAGACTCAGAGCAGTTTTCAGGCCACGAAGCTGAGAAAGTGGTGGTTCCTCCTGCTGATTCTGATTCTGCTGCTGCTGAGTCAGGTGCCAAGGAACATGCCTTCAGCTCGGCAGCACAACCAAGAGGAGCAAATGAGAATGAAGTGGACAAGAAGGCGGATGAGTTCATAGCCAAGTTCAGAAAGCAGATCACACTTCAGAGATCTGAATCAGCTCAGCTGGCGGCAGCCAAGTGTTGACAGAACATGGCGTCATCGGACTCGACTTGTTTGCCTATGCCTATCAGTATTAGTTGTTCCTCTGTGTTTCATGTTCTCCTTATTTTGCTTCACTTTTCCCTCTTATTTTCAATCAAGAATTTGGAAGCGTCTGTCATTCGTTATTTCTAACACGAAGAAGACCCAGACATCGATGTGCAGCTCTTCACTCTTTCCAAGGCGTCGATCTGCCTCCATGATTGTTGCAGCTGATGAGAGTGGATAATGGAATACTTCGCTTGTCATTCTACCATATTTGGTTGTCTTTGCAATGCAATTAAAACACTAGAAAATTGTAGCATAATTGGGGTGGATTCTCGAGACGTTTGATTGCGACATAGTATCTGCACACGCATGGCTTTCCTCCTCCCAATCATCAAAGGGTGGGGAAGAATCATGCGAGCTCATCATGTTCTACCGTCAACCATGCTTTGGAATCATGATCAGGCTCAAGTTCCCGGTGTTTCCGCCCATCTCAAGAAATGGGTCTTCCGGCCGCAACAAAACCATGGCGACCTCAACAAAATGCCCGTGGAATCATCCATGCGCGGCGTGGAACAAAAAGGCTTCTTTGTCTCTGTCGCATGTCTCCTTCCCAAGAATTCAAACCATCGTCATCATTCCAAACAAAGCCACAATAGATTATAATAAAATGAAACAAATTTTCTGATATATATTGTAAAAATCAAATATATTATTTGGTTAGCAGTAGGCGTGAGAGAATAAAGGCTGGCCGCAATGGCCCCTTCGTGTTCCCCCACCTCGCTTGCGGTGATCTCGAACTCCACACTGCGTTCAATTCCTCACGCAGGCGCCACTTGCTCCGGTTCCATTACCTTGACGTTTCCCCCACCGCCACCCCTTCGCTTCATCATGCCAAAAGCTGCAAGCCGTCGCCGTTCCCATGGCTTTGGCCCCCACGAACTCACTAAAAGACATGGGAGCGATAAAAGAGCGACCTTCTCTTCCTCTTCCGCTTCTTCACCCTCTTCTTCTGTGTCGAGCTTCCTATGCCATGGACAATGACCCGGAAACCACCTCGACTATGAGGCACGCGTGAACACACATAGAAGAAGAAATTGCAGTGGTTTTTCTTGGCTGCAAAGCAAAAACAAGGAACAGTAGCCAACCGAAGTTTGGTGATGACTTTGCCAAAGCGTCAAGGTTGTAGAACTACTTGTAGGCGGAAAAACCACACAGATTGCGGCATTCCGGAGCGCTTTTGACATCATTTGAGGTGGTAATGATCCCAGTTTGGTCGGGAGACGGGTCACCGTCAATGGCTTCACTATGCCATTCCGCAGTCCACCGTGCACATGACATGCCTCCGATGAACTATCTGCCGCATCAACTAGACTGCAGTGGAGATTTCTTCCGCGTAGAAAAGCCAATCTCTCTACCTACAGCTTTCATTATACAAACGATTTACCCATTCGTGATGACAGACGACCAAAGAAATAACTTGGAAGGAATCCCATGGCCTTACTCTATTCCACATGCCGATTCCTTCTTGTCCATTTCTTGTTTCGGATATCTTATTAGATCCTAAGGAGATGGGCGTTGTCTTGTTGATGTCATGTGCTAACCCTAAACTAATTCGTCTGCTTGAGGAGTGGAATGCCACCATGGTTCTGCGCATCACATTGTACCGTCATGGAAAATTATGGATTGGTGGGATTGGAATGTGAAGACTAGCCAGAAGAAAGGAGTAGAATAAGCATAATCGACAGGTAGATTGCGAGTCTACAGATTGGATTATTATTTTAGTTGAAGGATTACCCTGGCGTTAGTCCACCTCACATTAGAAAATTTTACTCTCTCACCTGCAGACTGATTCATGTGATTGTGGCAAGCAGTGAGGATGCTTCAGATTATAATTATCTAGTTCTGAAAGATGTAATTTTTGGATGCCAGATTATTTGACAAGTGGTAGAAATGAATGCAGATAACACAAGTCCACCTTATTCCATGAAATAGTTGCTGCATGTGCCATTTCTGAGTTTGGGATTTGTTTATGCCGGAAAGAGACGAGACTAAAACAAGGCATTTTGCATGGCGGATCAGATCAGTTTTGACATGGTGTAAACAGGCATGTTAAGCAACAGTACTGAGTGACATTTCATCCATTCCTCCCTTGTTACGTGGAATACTGAAATCATCTAATCTGCTACTCTCGCTCTCTCTCTCTCTCTCTCTCTCTCTCTCTCAGAGACACATAACAATAGTTGATGATGCATAAACTACTAGAGGTGATGTTACAAAGTGCAGTGAGATCAGTGTAACGCAGGACAAAGTCAGAGGATGAACAAAGAGGGTCAACCTTCTATAAACAAGAACACAAATTGAAAGGAAGAGAGGTGTTCAGTCACCGGAGAAACAGTCGAGGAGGAGGACAAGGCCATCTGCAGTAACAAGGAGCAAAAGAATGCCTACCACAGGAAAGCCTGCACACCATCCAAAGCTTCTCATCACAAAATCCAACCCAACACCAACACTTGCAGTGCGAAATTACATACTACACCTTCAAGCAAACCCAGCAATAAAAACCACCTCTTCCTCCTCCCACCCCTCAAAAACACCCCATCCATACTAACACTTCTCTCCGCTCTCGGTTGGTTGGCTTTATTTCTTGTGTGTTTGGCCGTCGCCGTCATGGCGACGGGGTGGATTAAGTCGCTGCACTGCAAGTCCAACGCCGTGGACGACGTCGTCTACCCCCGGACGCCGTCTTCGTCTTCTGCTAAGAAGCCGCTGCTTTCCTCCGTCTACTGCGGCCACACCTCCCACGCCGTTAAGGACGTCTTCCCTTTCCCTAAATGCCCCTCCTCCTCCTCCTCGCTCCCTAAGAAGCGCCGGCCTAACACGGGGCGCAAGCCCAAACCGGGGCTTGCCCACCCGGCCGCCTCGCCCGCGGCGGGGTTCGTCGGGCCCGCCCGCTCAGACCCCTTCCCGACACTGGCGGAGCTGCCCGCCGGCCACTCCTCGCGACGGGTGGTGGAGATCATCTTCAGCTCGAGCTGGTCCTCCTCCTCGTCCGGTGCTGCCGCCACGTTCCCGGGCGAGATCGAGATGCTGTTCCGGGTCCACAACCCGGTGCGGACGGTGGCCCGTTTCGAGGAGCACCGGGCAGCCGTCCGCGCGGGGGCCTCCCGGTCCGACGACGCCCGGTGCGCCGCCGACGGCAATGAGATGATGCGGTTCCACTGCGGGGTCGGCGGGGGTCGTACGACGCCGGGGTGACGTGCAGCGTGGTGCGGTCGGCGGGGAAGAAGGTGGTGGGCGTCCGGACCTTCGCGGGGAGCGGCGGCGCGCACGCTAGCGGGGGCGGCGGGGCGGGGCGGAGGGCGATGCTGGTGTGCCGAGTCATCGCGGGCCGGGTCAGGGCCGAGTCAGACACCGAGTCACAGGTCGAGTCGGTGAGCCGAGGGGACGGGAGCTCCTGGTATTCGATCCCACGGCGGTGCTCCCTTGTTTCCTCATCATCTACCAGCTCTAAGCTCACAGCAACCTTTCCTCAAAAATGTCTTCTTTTCTTGTGGCGATTCTGCAACTTGGGTTACCGAGTCGGCGGTCCCAACTGACCAAAGCGTGTTTGGTGGTGTAAAAACTTCTCCTTTCCCTGTTCCAATGGGTATAGAAGTAACCTTTCTTCCTCTTACCTTTTGTTGTCTTCTACATTTGTCTGCTTGTTCCGGGTTTCCTTGTCCTTGTTGTAAGAAACGCGTCGACTTTTGTTGGATTCATTTGCTGTGATACAAAGCATTAAAACGTGTATGGGCAAACGGTGGGAGTGTTCTTTGTCTTCATAAGGAGAGCTAAAATCCAGGAGAGAGAAGGATCCAAGGTACACTGGTAGCCATCGGTGCTTGCAACAATTTATTCTCTTATTCAGCAGTGGTATTGCTGTGATGAATAGATCACCATCTTGAAGAACAACTTCGCCACTGGCCTCAGATCTCAGTGCTGAAGCTGGTAGTTTCTTCCAATTAACATTGGTCAGTCAGATGCATTCTTGGTTTGGTTACTACCAAGATTCCCTTAATGGCAAGCAACTCAATCAGTAGTTCAGAGCCTGTATCTGTGCCAGAGCAGGATGGGTCAAGATTGAAGCGCTAAAGAAGTTCTAGTTAGGGAACACCGAGTTTTGGAACAGAGGCACCTGGCAAGTCATTGGAATCATGGGCATAAAACCTTTGCTCTTCCTTGTCCACAGTAAGCCAGATTGATGATTGATGCAATCCAAGAACATCCATTCTGTGAAATGGAGACACCTGATTCAGAACAATCCTATGCAGATTCAGCTTGAGCACAAATGCAGAATGCATCGAGGAGAATTAGGTGATGACTTGGAGCTGCATCAAAGCACCATGTTGGTGCCTCTGTTTTCCAACATTGTTGACTCCTGAGCTTGTTCTAAGATTTGTACGCAATCTCTGCCTTCTTTTATCTTATCTTCTCCTTTAAGCCAGAGTTTTGTCCTCCGCCAAAGTCTTTCTGGTTTGCTGCCTCACTTCAAGCTCTTCTGACCTGAAACAAATCACCGTCAAAACAACCCTTAAGATCTCTGCTGTAACAAGGGAGACATTGACAATAAACTGTATTCTTTAAGATACAGGCTCTCCCATTAACCACTTGATATTATAAACTAATTGCAATATTCAACAAGAGCTGTGCTAAGAACTTTGCTTCATAAGAGAGTAAAATACCTGAAACATACTGCAACTGCAAAACAAGCAGCAACCAAAAAAAAAAAAAAAAAAAAAAAAAGAAGGTGCTTTTCTTATTGTAGGCTGCTAAAAAAGAGCACGATGGAAAAAGAAGCTTTCAATGCATCAGCAGGGATTTCTGTCCCTCCAATTATGAAGTCAAAGATAAGACACAAGAAAAAGAAACACTTCCTCATTATTTTCTTCTTTGAAGGAAACAGCTGAATCCTTTGAACCTGTCAAGCACATGCTCTTCAATGCACTCAACAACAAGATATACAACAATATCTGAGATATGAATGATGGGCTGAGGCTGGAGAAATTTCTCAACCAGTCTCTCTCTTCACTGCTAGTCACTGTTGGAGACCGATCACTTTGCTAATTCATTTATGTTCATGTTATTTATTAGGTGAGCATTTGGGTCTCACCAACCACTGCTTTTGCTGTCCGACATTCAACCATTCACCTCTGAATCCAACTTCTGTCCCATTTATTTGAGGCAGGCTGCCTACAATGCTCAAACCGTCTTTTCTTGGGTAGATGGAGTACTTGAGTAGCCAAAAATTTCCATAAAACAACTTGTAGATTTGGTGTATAGAGTTTGCTTCTGTACATCCAGATATCAACATGTAGTATTTTTCCTTTGCAATCCAAAGTTAATATCTGGATGAGAACTCTTCTGTATCACTTCAGTGCTTTGAAATTTAATGCTTGTTCCTTCAACAAGCAACTACACTGTTTACCCTTTGTAAAAGGAAAACATTAAGATATCTACAGTCAGTGCACTGGGACATTAAATGAGTATAATCATGTCTCCCATGTTGACAGTAAAAAGTTTCAAGGAACAGTCCTTTGCCCTTTTGAAATCATTGCCTCTGCTGAGTTCTCCTCTTCTGACTGGCACATTGCCATCGAATTTTCAGCACCAGAGTTCATCTCGATGATATTTTATTCTGGAAAGGTAAGTGGAACAGGATATGATTTGATCTTAGGATCTTTTTATCAAAGGGTCTAGATGTTCTTCAGCTAGGCTGGAGAACATCAATAAAACAAATTTTTATAGGATGAAGAGTTCAAATCTCAATATATGATAAGTAAGATACATCATCATCAAATTACTTTTTTTAGTTATAGAAATTTATAAATTAAAATTTTGCACCTTAAATCTAAGATAAATAAGTTAGATACATCATATATTAATGAACTATTACTTTAATTGATTCCAAAAACATTAGAGAGTTATTTGTATGACTTCTTTAGGGAAGGGATTGGTGAATTGGTGATATCCAACTATCAAATAGCCCTTCTCACCCTTAACTGGACTCCATCAATGATGTTTGCAAGTTGTATTCCGTAACTTTGATGATTAGACATCTAGCAATGAACTCAACTTGTTGTGAAACACCTCACATCAAGTTAATAAGAGATGCCACCTTTGATCCATACTTGTCCTATATTGTTGATTTAGTTGGAGATATGTCAGACGGTGACTATCTATCTGTTCATGACATTAATGAAGTTATCTGCAGGTTTGCATACTGTCTGCAAATCAACTTGATCCATGTTCCAAACATCTCATGCAAGAGATGCGTGCAGCCTTTCACTAAATGTGCTTTTAAAGACATGTCGGAAGAGAAGGCATGACTACACCAACAGTGAATTCAGATGTAGTTCCAGGAGCCAAGTGCTTGTGCTGTCAATCCTAAGGAATTGGTATGACGTATCTGTGCAGGCCAATGACACAAGATACATGTATGAATTTTCAGCTATTCATGGTTGTCACAGTATATATTATGATGGATTGGAAGTCTGCAAAGAGATTAACGAACTAATTGGACTTGTTACACAGGACTTGAAATTAAATGTAAAAAAGCATGAAAAATGTGTACTTAGGTCTCTTAGCCCCTGTTCAACCCCCAGTATAGTCAAGGGAAGAAATAAGTCCCCATTCTTTAATCAAATAACTCACAGGTTGCAGATACAAGTATTTTAATCCTTGATTTTTCAAATCATGGATTAAGCAGGGTTCTTCTACATGACAAACTGCTATTTTAACTGCAACTTAGGATAAAATTTTATGTCCTACTTGCATGACCTTAAAAATATCAAAATAGTTCCACTTCACGTAATAGCTAACATTGTAAATAGAAAAATATGATCAGAAGAATCCCAATGGACACCGGAAGCAAGCAATGCATTGATTAAAAATTAAGATATCACGGTTTGAAAGTTGAAGACGAGAGATTGCATCATCGAAAACAGTGAACATTGATATACGAGTCATGTTAATGAAACAAGTTTGATCTTACGACATATGATCTTCTTTTCCCTCTTCAGTTCCCTAAGAAACTGGATCGTGATGGCATGAAGAAACAGGAAGCTCACCGCAGCTGCCTCGACTGCATCGTGGACAAAGCATTCATCAATTGCCTCCGACCTGAACAAGGAAAGCACAGAAGTTCAACTTCGTGCATAATACAGTAACTCGAACACTGTTCATATTGGAGATGCAGAGACTTAGCAGAGGAAAACAGAACGATCACCACAAACAACATTTAGAACAAAACATTCTTTGCCAAACCTGAGGCAAAGTAATATGGTTTATACATTGTAGATCGCTGGCAACTACAAATTAGTAGCTAAGAAATGCGTCATGCACCTTCCAAATTAAATGATGTGGATATGCAAGAAGCCTATCATTAGAAACACGACCGAATGATAGGCTGCCCGTGAGGTGCTTTGAAGACAATATATACATCATTGACAAACATAATTCATCTTGCTAGTAAATAACTTAGTAGATGCCGCGGTTAAAGATAAGAAGACCCCCTTTTTTTTTTTCACTTTGGCATTGTGCGAATGGGCCTTTTGTTTTCACTTTGATATCATTCCACGACGACCAGCGATCAACTAAGGCATCCAAAGTAAAGTAAATCCTTACAGGGCCTGCAATTGACGTTCTTAAATGATCCACTGAAGAGAATACCTTCACTGTGCAACCGAAGGTGACAACGTCACCACCGGCACAAAATGCTCGGGTGCTGCCCTTCAGAAGATGAAAACCACATTCAAATTTCATTTTTAATAACGTACACACAAATTTCTTGCACATAGAAAACCCATTATACCTTCATCATGAGAAACCCAGTGTTCGTAAATCTTCTTAAACCAATTGCCTATAGAAACCGCAACACCTGACTTCATTTTCGGTCGAGCAAAAGGTCGAACACCACAACAGCATGAAGAAAGGACACCATATTGGTGGCGAGTACATTGAGAACAAAGGGCTGGTTGAGGATCGTGGTGCGGGCGCTCGCCTTGCTCCTCAAGGGAAGCGTTCGCCGGGCCGGCGGGAGAGCTTCGAATCTCTGCATCTCCGCGCGGTGCCATTGGGCGCCGTCAGTCGCGTGTGGTTTCAGAGGAGGAGGAGACTGATTTTGCTTATCTACTGCTTCATAACGAGAAAATATTTATCTCGGATTTTTCTGAACCTGTTGTGGAGGAGGTAACCGCGATCTAATCTTTAAGAAAATAATTTTTTAAATAAAAGATAATTCGGACATGTTAATTAAACAAAAATGCGGATCCGTATCATTTTAAGAAAAATGAATTAAAGATGAAAGTATGGACTAGTTAACTTAGCAAGTAAAAAATTTTAATTGGATATCATAAGATTCTGAGATAAAATATCGTCTTTATCATTTATCTTTTGCAAAAAAAAATAAAAGACAAATATTTATTGTCTCAGATAATAAAAATTCCTGTTTCTCCACACCACTAAGGCAAATAAAACTGACATCGTTGAAAATTGATTACAATAGATGTAACTATTTGTTACAATGTAGTAATGAAAGAAAAAAAAAATTGCTATTGCATAGAAGATTGGATAACAATTTAGCAAAGAAACAAGAGAGATTACAACATGGCGAAACACGGCCCTTGAGCTTAAAGAAACAATTAACAAATACAAAAATAAAAAACTGACCCAACATTGGAGTCCTTAAGCTAGACTTTATTTCTCAACTGCTTGTCTATTCCAAAGTATACCTTCCAAAGCATTTAGACTGTGGCTGTATAGTCTTCAGTTTGTGATGATGCGGAACTCTTCCATCTCACCAGGGACTTGAGAAATTCTTGTACCTGAGAGCTTAGAGAATATTATGTTTGCATACCACATAAACACAAAGTAAAGATGTGACAGGAGGCCTAAAGTTCACCTCAGATGGGTCTCTCAGAGAGTAGAAGGCATTAGTTTCTTTTGGCACGGTCGAGACTAGAATACCAAATCCATGGTTACGCTCCCTCAATACCTGAGAATTTTCAAATTATAACATGAAGATATAACATAACAACTAGTATGATTTTCATATATTAAGTTTCCTCTGTACCTTGAATGCATCCTCATCAGTACGATCATCTCCAATGTAAATTGGGAGTACATCATCATGATGGCTAAGCCCAAGGGATTCAAGCAGAAACTCGACGGCCTTGCCCTTGTTCCAGTCAATAACAGGACGAACTTCTAAAACCTGCATCGTAAAAGAATTTAAAGAATATGATATTTTGCAACTGTCAACTTCAGTAGCGGATAGGTTTTGGGTTTACCTTGCGCCCATATGTAACTCGCAAGTGGGAAAAGTCCTTCAAAAGGCCAAACACATTCTTTCCAACTTCTTCCCACATCTAAAATATAAATTACACAAGATAAAGGTTCTTTATTAAGTTAGATAATAAAACAATAAGAGAATTGTCATCTTCTCTGTAAAAGAGCATGATGGTATTCAACACTTGATTTGGTGTTTACCTTTTCATCAACATTGCGATAATGTATGGAGACACAAAACTTGTTGTTCTCAACTTTGACACCAATGATATTTTTAGTGATATCTAAGAGGGATTTGTAAACCTGCCATATGGAATTATTCCAGAATAAGATGAACGATTGGAATTCATAGTAGCAGAAGATGACATCCGAGGCAAAATACCTCATTGATCATTGGTACAAACTCGCTTGCAGGCTGGAAAAGATGCACCTCTTTACCCTGTTACCAGACAACAGTAATGAAACGACATCATAAGAATACAATTGGATTTAGAAATTTTTTTTAATACATTGGACTTTTGACTATATCAATGATCCTCTCTGGTTAAGAAACATGAGAATGTGCCCATTTGAACACAATTCCAAGACCTCAAAGAAATATCTAGCTTGTCCATTGACACCCAAAAAAAGAAATCATCATTTAGTTTTTAGATCAGAAGTTTCAATACAAAATTGATTACCAGGAGCACAAATCCAAAGCATATACCTTCAAGCCAAATGGTAGTAAAAGGATGTTCTTACCTGCTCATCAGTAGTCCTGATACAGTCCGGATGGTCACCGACAGACTCAGATTCTCTTACTGGGCCCACTATGTCCATCCCATGACTACCAGCATAGTACAGTTCTGATAACCTCACAAACTCATATACCTGGCAAATATGTATTTTGTGGTATCATTAATCAACAAGTTGAAGTTACTTCTACATACAGTCATCTTCAACTTTCACACTGTAGGACATAATGAAGATCGCTACCTTATCACGGGACCTTCCACTAATAATTGCAGTTGGGAAGCACTTAGCAGCTTTTTTCACAGCAGCACGCATCTGAAACAAATAATAATGGTGAAAAATTGCACACTAATAGAAGACAAAATTTAATGATTACTGTAAGTTTCTTAGTAGATAAAATATGTTCCTGCAAAAAGGAAATGAACTTACAGCAGTGGACATAAATGCAACGTCAGGGTTGTCCACTATAGGTGAAAGAGTTCCGTCATAGTCCAAAAACAATACAACACTCTTGCACTTGGCATAAGTTGTGATTAGGTGAAACGAGTTTAAAGCAGATGGATAGCTTATCTGCAGAGAGTAAACAAAGAGATAGTTCAAATTTTTCATAGGTACTATTCAAATATTTCAAACTTCACCAGTTTTGGTAATCAAACCGTATCATAAACTTACCATCCATGTGAGATATGCAGCATCAGTTTCATCTGACTGAGATTCAGAGATGTAGTCCTTGCTTAGCTTTTTGCGAGGTGGTGATGAGGATTTCATGGCATCCAGCCAACCACTAGCACGGACATCATCTAGTTTACCCACTTTTCTTCTGGGAATCTGTAGATACAAACCAGAAGACGAATACGGTTGTGCTGCTGTAGAATATGGTGCTATGTTAGAAGGCAAGCCCAACCTTGACTTGCTCAAATGTACAGGATCAGTGAAAACAGGGGAACTATGGTTTGACTTCAAATCCATAGGTTCCTGATCACTGACAAAATTATGTTCAGAAGTGTTATGGTATCTGACAGCCAGCTCTCAAATGATAAATCAGCTACTTTATCCTTGTATCTTCTGTTGCTTCTGTTGATGTAAGATCACCTCTTCAATGTCTTGTCGTCACTGCAATTGTGCTTGCAGTTCAGCAATCAGAGGCCTCCCGACAACTGAGAATTAACCAATTCTAAGATAAAGGCAAAAAAGAACAAAACATTCTATAAATTATAAAAGAAAGTTGCCGATACCTTATCGTTGTAAGAGTTACTAAGCACTCATACCAAAAAATTGATCATTTGAGATTGTATGTTCTTTAGAGAAATCAACTGCATATCACTTCAACCCAATAAAACTACTAGCTGTATAAACAGGAAAACACATCAAAATTATGAAATGACTTGAAAGATAAATTTACAAATGGAATTTTTTGGGAGGTAAAAGTTAATAGAAATATTAGTGTCATAGTGGGCACAAACGTAGAATTTATGATATGAAGAAAAGCAAAAAGAATCCAGGTGCTGAATAGTAGCAATATGGTAAAGTCGAAAATGAATGGTACACTGAAATATTCCTACATTTTGCACCAGAAAGCATTTTGAAATCAGTTATTGTTGGCACAAAGGCTTCAAATTATGTGACATGTTCTCTCTCATCAGAGAAGGATTTTTATTTTATTTTATTCCATGAAATCTACTAGAAAGAAACAACTATGAGAAAGGATAAAGAAAGCTTAATTCCACGCAATAAAAACTTGGAAAAAAAATCCAAAATCATGACCACTTTTTTTAAGGGTAGGTCCCGAGCATGTTAATCATACCTACCCAATCAACTTATAAAAAATCCAGTCATAACAATTGGTGCAATGATGTTGCACTAGATGAATACTAATTAAACACCGCAGAAGCTTCATCTGCAGCTAACAGATACAAGATGTAATGACAGCAATCCAATGCATTTCAGTGACGATCCGTTTTAGGTATCTCACGCTATGCATCATCCATGGAGGCAATTATGTGAACTTATTTTTGAATGTATAAGAAGTACAACATAGGAAACTTTTGAAAACATAATCAAAGCCACAAACAAGGTGCAGCACAAAACACACATCACAAAATCAACAATGTAAAATTGAAATTAAAATGGTTGATAGAGACCTAACAAATGTCCGACTTTTACAATTGCAAGATAGAGTTTTTTGAACTGGGACGAGATTCAACTTTTACAATTACTTCTCTGTTAACCTAGGACTGCTAAAATCTAGACTTAATGCACCATACATCACGTCTTAAGCCTATACCATGTCAACAATTCCCCATTGTTGAAAAGATAAAAGCGATGGGGATTTCTTTTGGCCCATAACCCATTGTTGAGATGTAAAGACAGGATCATCAAGAGCGACTTTAACATTTAAAAGACCACGGATATTGTGCGAGCAAGTGGACATAATAATTTTGATGTGGAGAAGTTGACAAAAGGTAATGGGCAATCCACCACTCGTACTAGTTCAGGTGGCAACCAAAACCGTCGTACTTGTTTTAAGGGAGACACAGCTTACAGAAAGCTTCTTTTGCATTTAAGTATCTTTTTTTATATTGATATGATCCGTACCCGGGAAGCTGCAAAGGAAAAGGAAGCTAGGCTCCCCTTATTTTGCTAAAAGACAAAGTCTGAAACAACGGGCAGAATCATACAACAAGTCGGAGAAACGCGACAGAAACACCCCCATCAACCAAGAGATGGCGCCCAAATTTCTCATATCGTCGCTGTCTCCATGCGGAATGGAGGCTCCGATACGAATCACACGACCGAACAACAAGAAAGAATCGAATCCAAGAAAACTATAGCAAGGGAAAAGAAAAAAAAAGATCGCTTCGACATGTAGAAACACGATCAAAACTGACCAAAACAAAGGAACGATTAACCAAAACATCTTCCATCGTTTCAGTCCGGTAAACAGGACCAGCAAAAAAAAGCTGGGTTTTTTTTTTATTCTTCTTTTTCTCTCGCAACACAAAGAAAATATGACCATAAGAGAAGAACGCATTGCTGCAGGGAAGCGAGGAAGAAGAGATCGTTCACTTACCTGCTAATGAGGTCAGCCGCGATCGATCACGCAATGCCGCAGAACCGACCGACCGGGCGCTCCAAGGCCGAAATCGAAACTCCAAAAGCGAATCGACGGAGCTAAAGCAGGGATCGATCTCCGAGGAAGTTCCGGGAGGATCGCAACGAACCCTAAATAACCGGTGGGGAGATCGGAGAGAACAGAAGAGGAGACGGTCGGGTATGGCGCCATATTTATAGAGTTCCTCGCCAAAGGCCGAGACGTGCTCCACAAGCCAAACTACGGTCGTAGAATTATGTCTTTTTCGTAGTATTTGGCAAGTATTTCCATAAAATACATTTTCCAGATCCCTCTACACGCACCCAACCACCCGACCCGCCGAGGTCACCACCTCGCGAAAAGAACCGAGCCACTGTGGTGCCCGCCGTGCGGAGCGTCCTTCCCATGGACCACCCTACCCGGATACGGGTGAGCTGCTCCGTACGCGCCGCGACGTGGCCACGTGTCAAAGAGTCGGACGTGGGCCCTGCCTCCCATTCGCCGTAGCTGTCCTCCCGTTAACCAACCCTCGAAGCGGCCACGAAACGCACCCGCGAAGCTCACCCGACGTAAACCCCGCGGTTGGTTTAACGAATCCATCAACCAATCAGCATTAACCCCGGCTCTCGTCTCCAGAACGGCGTTGACCTCACATCACTTGGACTGCCGGCTCCCATAACCCCCCCCCACCCAACGAAGAACAAAACCATTAAAACTGCCAAACAACAGACCAACTGCCACACCAGAGTAAAAGTCTCCGCGTGGGGCCGACTAAGACTAAGTATGTAGCGCGGTCAAAGCGGCGGTCGTTGTAGCCACGTAGAATTTTCATGGAAGTTCACCGACGGCGAGTTCGTCAATTTTTGTGTGGTGAAGAAAATTGTTGTTCCGGGCTCGCTACGTGAAGGGTTGCATTGCTGGGTAGTTGCTTGCGAAGACCTTGACTTCTCAGTCGATTACGTCGAAATCTTAAAAAGTACGTGCATCCACTTTCCCCTCTCTTTTTCAGCATTAATTACGTTTTCCTTCGCTCATCTGGAAGAGTTGAAGAGCTCGTACGTCTTTTCTCCGCCACATGCATCGATTAGGGTGGTTGGAAGAGAGTGGTCGGTCATGTACAATAAAAATGATTACTGTAGCATAAATGTCTGTTTCAGGCTGAGCCGCGGTATCTCAGCTTTTTATTTTTGTTCTATATTAAACTCAGTAGGTTGAGATTGCGTGATGTAGGAAAATAATTGTATAAAAGATTCTAATGTGATGAGATGGTATAGCAACATTGTTTTTTTCTTTGTTTTTAATGAATGCAGATTCTCGTAATCAGCTCTGGGAGTCCTACGTGCTGAGCCGTCTTGTTGGAGACCAGTATGAACAAGGGTTATGCAGAGAAGGAGATGGCAAAGGTAGGTGTTTGGGCCACACACTGACGTAATGGGATCAATGTTGCAATCGTAAGCTTGTGAGAAAAATTAGGCATCAAAGGAGGAGCATTTGACAAGGCACCGCCACCGGACAGCTAACTATTACTATGGACTTGACTTCAAATAATTGAATCGAATCTTCCATTTAAATTATCACAGTTTGGCTCTCCCACATGCATCATGCTGCACATTGTTTTGGTGTTTTGGTGTTCCCTTCTGTGTCTTTGAATTTTATTTGGGCTACAATGTGTTCGATGCTGTGTATTCTATCACGCAAAGTCGTAAGGTTTATATTTGTCAAAATCGTAGTTTTGCCTAACGAGTTTCTAATATGGATTAGTTAATAGGTGGATACTCCGACGCCAAGTCTCGTCGGTGCTCCGTCAATATTTTGACCTTCCAAAATGGATTTGATCTTAGGTAACACTCTTCCTAACCACATATGGTTATGACCCTCTCTCTCTCCCTCTCTCTCTCTCGCGTATAGAGCATGTCTCCCATCTATGATTTCTCTTTTGGACTTTAGATTCAATTCATTTATTCATCTCGAATGACCGACTAACTTAAACGTCGAAAAGTCTCCCATGTTTTCTTTTATTTTATTTTATTTTATTTTATTTGCCATAGGAATTCGAAGGTTCTTTCGTGATGTCAATTTATGACGGCATGATGTCGCGGTGGATCCCCCTCAGATCTACGAAGGCGCCTTCGTCGGGTAACGGTTGACGACAACGAGAGCCGCAACCGACGTCGACGTGGCGCTCCCGTAGGCCGCTCCCGCCTCCCCTCCTCTTCGTCCCGCGAAGCTTCCTACCGTGTGAGAATGCCGTCATCGCGGTCGCGCGGAGGTGGCATCTGCCGAAAGGAGACCGACGTGGCGGCGACGCGGCCACCGACGCGCGCCCCCCCGGCCCGCACATTTGACTCGGAGCTGACGCGGAGCCGAGGCGTACCGCGACGAAAGAGTCAAAACTCGACCGACAAGTCAACTCTCGCGGGAAGACGAAACGGACAGACTCGTTTGCACGTCGCAAGGAGGAGGAAGAGGTTCGGCTTGCACGATCACCTCCGGTGTCCGACAGAGGAACCGAGAACTCCTCTCACAATGGGGAGACGCTCATTATTGTGACGCTTTAAAGTCATACCTCATTGTCCCACCCACCATCCTTATAATAAGATGATATCATAAATCATAATCAATTAAATTATGATGTAGCCAACGCGAAATCTTCAGTACAATCTCTTACTGCTACTCACCGTGGATCCATGTGAGTGAACTCCAGTCTTGCCTGCATCGACAAGGTAGGTTAGGGTCCAGCTCCGGTGGAGGAGAAGCTGTTTCCGAGCTTCTGTGAGATGCTGTGCCGATGGGAGGCAATTCGTCTCTGGCTGAGATGTGACCCAAGTCTTGTATGCACGTCACAGATCTGTCTTCCTTGGTGACATAAAAATACTGGGTTTGGGTCTCCAAGAACGACATACAACAGAGAAGAAGACCTACAACATCGTGAACTCCTCGTCTTCTTGGAGCGTAGCAGGTACTTAGGTGGTCCACATGCAGCAGCTAAGCCATGGAGTGGAGCCCTTCGCAGATCACGACACACGAAAGGGCCTCGTAGAGTGGCTGTGCCTCCATGCCTGCACAAACCAGAAGCTGCATTGACAGCATGTATGAGTCCTGCATTCGCAATTGATGGGGGTCAAATTTTGGTCCTCCGTCCCACTGATGCCGCAACCATGAATAACATCATCAAATTTTGTTGGAATACACAATCTAAAAACTAGTATGATAAATTAACTTTTACATATCTTCTCGTTTAATGAATTTGTCCAAGTCACCAACTTTTAACCGCTTGAGTGTTTTACTGAAACATGGTATAACTTTCTTATTGATTGGAGATATCCCGGCATCATCCACAACATTCTCCACGGCACCATCCATGTCGCAGGTCGTTAGTAGGTCGTGACATCGACAAAGCGCCTCAGCGGCGCCGCCAAACCCGACCACCATCTCGCGACGGATGTGGCCGATGCGCCCACCGCCGCCACATCAAATTTTGCGAACTCGAACAGAAGCATCCGCTTTCTTTTAATGAAATCCTGAACGGTGACACATGGGAGTGTTTTCTCATGAAATCCCGGATGGTGACGCATCATGGAGCGCGGGTACCATCCAGGCCATCCCCGAGATCCGACGGCGTCGTCGTCCCCCATCATCAAAGGCGGTGTGCACCTGCCACGCCCTTGACGACAACACATGGGCGCCGACTCCACTGGCCATCTCATCCACCAGTCGTACGCCCCGGACATGCCTATATAACTCCCCACTTGATTTCAGGGAAGAGAGGGAAAAAGAAAGAAAAGGGAACACAGACTGACTTTAGTATCAGAGGGGCCAAGTCGGGGAAAACCCGACCCAGGCCTTCTTATAGGAATCGGACCCACGACACACCAAGAGTTTGTCTCAGCTGCAACTTCAGCCGGACACCCTAAGACTTCGACGACTGAACCAGGCCATCCCAACACGTCATCAGGTGGCCGCATTCCGTTCCACAATATTTTTGGCGTTAGGAGGGCCGATTCCGTAGGAGTGTCCCATGACCAACCCAAGAGTTTGCTCGACCGAAGGGTAGCCTGCTGCCCCCATCCCCACCTCGGGACCGACTTCTGCTGCTCAGTTGGGAGGAAGCGTTCTGATCCAAACCCCAGAACGCTACTGGCGACTGTTTAACGATCCCGGGCTATCACCTCCCGGGAACTCCCCAGCACCCTCGGCCCTCTTGCCTGAGGCATTCCTTGACCTGTTAAGGCAGGTCCAAGCTCTGACCGGGATGATCCAAATGATCATCCCCTTCATCCCGCAGCTCATGCATCTTGTGAGCCCCCAGGCGCCGAGCCCATCCATGCATGTCCTAAAGCCCCTCGATGATCTCCCGGCGAATCCAGCTACACACGAGCAACAACAGGAGGAAGCCGAAGGACATCTCAGGGGTCGGGGAGTGACTCCCGAACCCAACGTCCTTGATCTTCGCCCGATCGACATGCTTCCTCCCAAGCATGACACTGTGTCCATCGATTCGGCCAACGACACATTCAGAGCTCAACTTAACTCGGTGAACTGGCATCTGGACGAAATCCAGCAAGAGTTTCGTAGGACTAAGGGGGAGGTCGGGGATGACACCTTGGGAGCATCCCCCTTCACCCCTAAGATATAGGACAAATCAGTTCCCCTCAACTTCAGACTACCGACTCTAGAAATGTACGATGGCGGTTCCGACCCCACGGAGCATGTCGCTGCCTTTTGGGCCCAGATGGCCCTCTATGGCACCTCTGACGCCTTGATGTGTAGGGCGTTTCCCACCACCCTCAGGGGGTCGGCTCGGATGTGGTTTAGTCGGCTCCAGCCAGCCTCTATCTTCTCGTTCGAATAGCTTGCGAGGGGGTTCGAGTAGGGCTTCATGGCCAGCATACAGCTGAAACCCTCCGTGGTCGCACTCCTCGCACTGGCCCAATGAGACGGTGAGACGCTCTCGCAGTTCATCGCATGCTTCGTTGCCAAGGCCAAGGGGATACCCGAAGCCCACCCGTCTCTGGTCATATAGGCATTCCTGATGGGACTGCGCCCCTCCAAACTCTTTTGGTCTCTAGTTGAGAGACTACCTGCGATAGTCCCCGAGATGCTCCAGTGTGCCAACCAGCACGTCGCCGAAGCCTTAGTGGTAGGAAAGCGCGAGGATAACAAGAGGCCTCGAACGGACCTCGCTCGAGCAGCAACCCTGAGGTCGTTCCCTGAACCATCCCGAAGGAAGCCCGACCGACCTGAACCACCACGCCCGAGGCTCCCCTTGAATGCTTCTCGAACTGAAATCTTCCTCCAAATCCGGGAGAAAGGGCTCCTACGGGAGCCCAACCTGGTAAAAGCCACTAGCAAAGATTGATCTAAATATTGTAGGTTCCACCGGGATTATAGCCATGACACGGAGGATTGTCATGACCTGCAGAACCAGATCAAGGAGTTAATCTGGTGAGGGCACCTCGGGCGCTTCCTCAAAAAAATCGAGAGAGTCACCACCCTAGCCAAAGGGTTCGATCGAAAGACAAATCAATGTCATCATCGGTGGACCGACTTCTAGTGGCAGCAGTTCCACCGCAAGAAAGGCATATGCACGGAGCACGGTGAGGAAGCGCCCGAGGCCCCGTTCTAGGGAAGAAATCACATTCGGCTCAGAAGGGGTGGAGTACTCGGACTACGATGACGCTCTGGTGGTCTCGGTCCATATAGCTAACGTTAGGGTAAAAAGGGTGATGGTCGACATCAGAAGTTCCGCTGATATCTTATACCTAGATGCATTCAGGAAGCTCGGACTCACAAACAGCAATCTCTCTCCGATGGTGACCACACTTACCGGATTCACTGGAGAGTCAATCTCCCCGCTCGGGATGACCTCCCTCCCCGTCACCATAGGAGATGAACCGAGGACAAAAACGATGATGGTCGCCTTTATAGTGGTCGACTTACCATCGACGTATAACGTGATCCTTGAGCGCCTGACGCTCAACAGAATAAGGGCGATCGTCTCCACCTATCACTGAGCCATGAAGTTCTCGACCTCATCAGGAGTCGGGATGGTGCGAAGTGACCCAAAGGAATCCAGGAAGTGCTATTTGATGGTCATATCCATGCCAAAGAGGACACGACCTGAGTCGACCAACCTCGACCCTCGGGACAAACCAAAAGCTTCTGCACTCCCACAGCTGATGGAGCAGCTCGTCGAGGTTCCTCTGAGGGACGACTAGTCGGACCGAGTCGTCAAAGTCGGGGCCATGCTCCCATAAGCCGACCAAGTCCAACTTGTAGAGTTTTTGAAGCGCAACGCCGACGTCTTCGCTTGATCCCTAAAGGACATGCTGGGAATCGATCCTGAGGTAGTGCAACACCACCTGAATATCCATCCCGAAGCACGCTCGATTAAACAGAAGTCTCGGAGGTTCACCCCAGAGCGACAACGGGCAACTAGCCATGAGGTGGATCGCCTACTCGATGTCGGGTTTATAACCGAGGTGAAATATCCCCGATGGCTGTCTAATGTAGTCCTCGTTAAAAAAACATAATGGAAGCTGGAGGATGTGCGTTGACTACATCGATCTCAATCGGGTGTGCTCCAAGGATTGTTACCCCCTCCCAAAGATAGACCAACTAGTCAATGCAACTACAGGCCACGAGCTTCTTACGTTCATGGACGCCTTCTCGGGCTACAACCAAATTCGTATGGCCCCACAAGACCGAAAACACACCGCCTTCATCACCGACAAAGGGGTCTACTGCTACAACGTCATGCCCTTCGGACTGAAGAACGTAGGAGCCACCTACTAGAGAATGGTCAATGAAGTGTTTAAGTCCTAGCTCGGGAGAAACATGGAGGTATACGTTGATGACATGATTGTGAAAAGTAGGTCGGCGGCAACCTACTTAGCCGACCTAGTGAAGACCTTCTAGAGCCTCAGACGATTCAATATGTGCCTCAACCCGGCAAAGTGTGCCTTCGGGGTTGGGTTGGAAAAGTTCCTCGGCTTCATAATCCACCAGAGGGGAATAGACGCCAACCTTGAGAAAATCCGAGCCATAATGGAGATGCAGTCTCCATGCTCGGTAAAAGAGGTGCAATGCCTCACAGGGAAGCTGGCGGCACTCAAGAGGTTCATGTCACGCTGGGGGGACAAATGCCTCCAATTCTTTTGGGCCTTGTGCCGAGCAGATAGCTTTGAATGGACCCTAGAATGTGAGGAAGTCTTCGAAAAAATGAAGACCTACCTCGGACAACTTCCCTGGCTCATCTTGCCCCGCCCAGGCGAAACCCTAGGCCTCTACTTGGCGACCTTGGAACATGTAGTCAGCTCGGTGCTGACAAGGGAGGACCAAGCCATGCAGCAGGTCATCTACTACATCAGCCATATCCTCGTTGGGCCCGAAGAGCACTACTCACCGATAGAGAAGTTGGCACTAGTGTTGATCATGATGGCCAGAAAGCTACAACCCTATGTCCAGGTCCACATGATAAAAGTAGTATCTGGCTAGCCACTCCGCCAAATCCTCTCTAAATTCGATGTCTCGGGTCGAATGCTCAAGTGGTTGGTGGAGCTCGGGGAGTTCGACGTCCAATATGCACCCCGGACGGCCATAAAGGCCCAAGTATTAGCTGATTTCATTTCTAAACTAACCCCTGAGAACGATCCGGCTACGTAGGAGTCGGACCCACCGGCTTGGGCCCTGTATGTTGACGGGTCCGCAACATCGGGAGGAGTAAGAGCGGAGATTATCCTTAAACCCCCAAATGGAGAAACCTATGAGCACGCGCTTCGCTTGGAATTCAAGGCTACCAACAACGAAACCGAATACGAGGCCTTGCTGTCGGGGTTGCGCCTCGCCCTCGAGATGCAGGTACAAAACTTAGAAACCTTTACCGACTCCTAACTGGTGGCAGGCCACATCAATAGTGCTTACGAGGCCTGAGAGCAGACCATGACCCGATACCTCGCCGAGGTTCGGTGACTCTCGGCTCGTTTCGACCATTTGGTGATCACGAGGATACCACATACTCAGAACATCCAAGTCGATAGGCTTGCCCAGTTCGCATCCAACCGGCCACCCGTAGAAACCCCAAAGAGAACCGAGGTTCTCTCTGCGAAGACCCTACCAGCCTCGGACGTCAACATAACAAAGACAGCCTCAAACTGGATGGAAGAAATCCTCCGTTATAAAGAGAAGGGCAAGTTACCTGATGATCCCCGGGTCGCCCGTCGGCTCAGGCGGGCCCAAGCTTGGTACGTCATGATCACGAGCAAGCTATACCGAAGGGCATTCTCCCAACCGTTACTCTGTTGTCTGTCCCCATCCGAAGCCGAGACAGTTCTCGTTGAAGTTCACGAAGGCATATACGGGGAACATATCGGGGGCTGAGCTTTGGCCTTTAAGATACTCAGGCAAGAGTTCTACTAGTCGACACTACATCGAGACTCCTTATTGTTGGGAAATCCACAAGGGGAGCGACATTACATGCGCAACGGAAGAACAAAAACAAAACACCCCAGATTTCTCGTAGAAAGTTTCGGTCGTCGTGCGAAGATCGGTGCGTCAAAAACAAATTCATAAAACTACACGTGTAAAAGAAGATACCTAGGGAGATCGTATATCCCTGAATCCCTATAGATCTATGGGAGAGGATGGAGGTCAAGCGTCCTCTTCTCTAGCGGTATCCACACGGTAGGGATTGCGACGATGCAACTCTCTCTCTGGGGAGAGGAGAACAGGAGGTGGCTACCAAAAAAAACCCTCAGCCTATAGAGCTTTGGTTCCCTCCTATTTATAGAGGCCCCCTGAAAACCCTAATGGATCTTTTGCCCTATTGGGTATTGGATCTCCATCCAATTACCCAAGCCTCTTGGATTAGTGGGTCTCTACTCAATAATATCTTATTAGCAATTATTGGATCTCATCTCAGGATCCAATAATTCGAGGGCTTAATGGATATCCAATAAGATAAGGGGTTCATGGATATCTCATATCCAGAACCTCTACTCGTCATAACACCTACAATATGTGTGTAACCCTCTAGGCCCAATATCGAAAGTGGCCGTGAGTCATACTTGTCGAACTCCTTCGACTTAGTAAATTATTATCTCTATAATAATTCACCCAACTCATCGACTGCGGACGTACCAGGCCACTACGCTGCGGCCCCCTGACGATACAAGAGAATCCAATCCTTTGGACCTATCTGTCCTAAGTTACCATGTATCTATAGTCCCTCATCCATCTAATATCTCAGAGATCCTATACCAGGCTTGGTGCTGTCAGACTCATACGGTCTCTCATCGAGTCTTGCTCTTGTCGGATTCTCCCGGAGAACTCTTTCTCTCTCAATCCAAATAACCTTGGCCAAGGATTTGTTTGAGCAAGAACACATAGGATATTCCTCTCATGATACCGAGAGCGGATGATCCTCTATTGACACTCAATAGCCCTCGTAAGGTTGGCTACCACTCCCAATGACCAGTTGTACTAGATCTGAAACTTTCCAAACCTATAAGTCCGGTATCAAAGAGTGGAGTACTCATACAGGATATACTTGGTGTCTCAAGTCTAAGGACCAAATACACTATTGGGACTACGGAATCGCTATCGGACGTGAGGTATCAATAACCATCCAGTATTCCGTAGACGGATCAATCAATGAACTCATTCTCCAATGAGCACCTGCACTGTATCCTTAGTATCCCCATACGAGTAGCTATGAGACCAACTACCTCCATCATATGAATGGGTATACAGCACACCAGTCTATTCGGTTATCTCGATGTCTTTCTCGAGTAACCTATGACAAGGATAATTTAGGGTATGTGTTTTAAGGTGAATCGGTCTCATTATCGTGATCTCATTACGATCCGATTCCCATTGCACAAATCCAAGGACATCATAATATATGTAACACGCAAGATAAAGTGATATAATATCAATAATCACAAGCAATGAGATTGACGTAGTATGTTACAAGTGCAATCACTCATATGATTGGCTTGTAGGGCACTTATAACTAGCAATCTCCCACTTGACCTAAAGCCAATCACCAACATATCTGATCCCCATCAGACCTCTGTGACGCTCAAAGACAATCTGAGTCAATGGCTTTGTCAGTGGATCTGCAATGTTATCTTCGGATGGAACTCTTTCCAATACTACATCTTTTCGGGCCACGATCTCTCTAATAAGTTGGAACCTCCTCAGAACACTTCTGATGAGACCCGGGTTCCCTTATTTGAGTAATCACCCTATAGTTGTCGCAATATAAGGGAATCGGCTCCTCGCTGCTCGGGATAACTCCTAGATCTGTGATGAACTTCTTCATCTAGACTCCCTCCTTTGTTGTCTCTGCCACAACAATGTATTCTGCCTTTGTGGTCGAGTCAGCAGTAGTGTCTTGCTTGGAACTCTTCCAGCATACTGCTCCTCCATTCAGGGTGAACACATACCCTAAATTAGACTTGCTATCATCGACATCGGACTGGAAGCTTGAGTCCGTGTAGCCCTCAACCCTGAGGCTACTACCTCCATATAATAGTAAAAGATCCTTAGTCCTTCTCAAGTACTTAAGGATACTTTTTATTGCTTTTTAGTGCTCCAAGCTTGGATCTGTCTGATATCTGCTCGTGACACTCAGAGCATGCGCTATATCAGGCCTGGTACATAGCATAGCATACATAATAGATCCTATCGCAGATGCATATGGCATCGTATCTATGTGTGCCCTTTCTTCAGGAGTCTTTGGGGATATACTCCTAGAAAGTGATATTCCATGTCTCATTGGTATGAGACCTCTCTTGGAATTTTCCATGCCAAACCTTTTGACAATGGAGTCTATGTACCTTGATTGGGACAAGCCAAGCATCCTCTTGGATCTATCTCTATAGATCCGTATCTCCAATATGCAGGATGCTTCCCCTAAGTCCTTCATGGAGAAGTGCTTAGATAACCAAGTCTTTACTATGGAGAGCATTCCTACATCATTCCCAATGATTAGGATGTCATCCATATATAATACCATAAAGGTGATAGTGCTCGTACTTACTTTCCTGTACACACAAGGCTCATCTTCGTTCTTAACGAAGTCATAAGATCTGATTGCATCATCAAATCTTATGTTCTAACTTCGGGAAGCTTGCTTCAATCCATAAATGGACCTAAGCAACCTGCACACCATATCTGGGTTATCCCTGGACACGAATCCCTCAGGTTGTATCATATACACCTCCTCATCGAGGTTACCATTGAGGAATGTGATTTTGACGTCCATCTGCCAGATCTTATTATCATAGTGTGCTGCAATAGCCAATAGAATTCGAATAGATTTTAGCATAGCTACATGTGAGAAAGTTTCGTCATGGTCAACACATTTGCCTTTGATGATACCCCTTAGCCATTAGCCTTGCTTTATAGGTTTCTACCTTTCCATCTACTCCAATCTTCTTTTTGAAGATCCACTTGCAGCCAATGAGTACAATACCCTCGGGTGCATTAACTATATTCCAAATCTTGTTAGAGTACATAGCATCCATTTCTGAATTCATGGCTTCTTGCTATTTCTCGGAGTTTATGCTCATAATAGCCTCCTCGTAGGACTGAGGAGCAATATCCTCAACATCCTCTCTTCTGATATGTCCCACATATCTCTCAGGAGGATGGGATACTCTATCGGACCTACGTAAAGTTGGAACTTGTGTGTTAGGTATCTAAACAGATTCTGGAATGGTGCTTGAGCTAGGTTCTCCAACCTCGCTCAACTCTATCATGCTCCCACTGTCTCCACCAAGAATGTGTTCCTTCTCAAGGAACACTGCTCTCTTGGCTACAAAGATCTTTCGGTCCTCAAGGTGATAGAAATAATACCCATAAGTTTCTTTGGGGTATCCCACAAACTTATACCGTTCCGTCCTAGATTCCAACTTGTCAGGGTTGTGTCTCTTAACGTGGGCAGGACAGCCCCAAATCTTAACAACTTTAAGATCGGGCTTCTTTTCATTATATATCTCATATGGAGTAGACATCACTGATTTAGTTGGAATTCTATTCAGAAGGAAAGCTACGGTCTCTAAGGCATATCCCTAGAATGAGATATGTAGATCGGCAAAATGCATCGTGGAACACACCATATCTAACAGTGTGCGATTCCTCCTTTCTGATACACCATTAAGCTGTGGTGTATAAGGAGGTGTCCATTGGGATAATATCCCATAGTCTTTGAGGAACTGGGTGAACTCTGTACTCAAGTACTCACCTTCTCGATCTGATCGAAGGGTTTTAATACTCTTTCCTGTATAGTTCTCCTCTTCTCGTTTCCTCTTAGACTCACTTATATTCATGATATGTGGAGCTGTATCTAGCATAAATAAACTATTATGCAATGTTCCTCTCATGATGATCTCATCATCTAATATTATTGAACAACCATTGTTCTCAAAAACTAATTTATATCCATTAACTGTCAAACATGAAATGGAAATAATGTTTTTGATAATAGAAGGAACATAATAACATGCATCTAATGCAATAATAGCTCCGCCAGGCAGATGTAAGGTGACCTTGCCAACAGCCACTACAACAACCTTTGCTCCATTGCCCATCTTAAGGTCCATCTCGCCTCTGTTCAATCTCCTAGGTCTTGCCAAAACCTGCAATGAATTACAAATATGATAAGCACTCCCGGTATTCAAGACCCATGTGTTATCATAAGGTTCTGACAAATAGAGACTGATCATGAATGTACCAAGCTTCTCCAAGCTCGTTTCGCCTCTCTCGCAAGGTACTTTGTAGTTCCTCTTATAGTGCCCATCTTTGCCGCAGTGGAAACATTGGCCTTTGTCCTTTGTTAGGTCTTTCTTGGCAACCTTTGTCTTACCCATTTTGCCCTTGCCCTTACCCTTCTTAAGGGTCTTCTCAACCTTCCTTTTCTTTCTGGTCTCACCAGTGTAGAGAATCGGCTTCTCTTTCTTGATGGTGCTCTCTGCTTTTCTCAACATATTGAGGAGCTCTAGGAGGGTCACCTTAAGTTTGTTCATATTAAAATTCATTATGAACTGAGAAAAAGAATCTAGTAGGGACTGAAGCACAAGATCCACACATAGGTTATCCTCTAGGACCATTCCTAGACTCGTGAGTTTCTGATCCACTCAATCATCTTAAGGACATGGTTGAGTCATCCTAGCACGGAAAAGACTCTTTGATATCTCATATCGTTGAGTTCTTCCCTTTTCCTCAAATAGTTTGCGGAGAAGCAGGAGTATGGAATTAGCATCTATATTTTCATGCTGTCTCTATAACTCAGTAGTCATAGAGGCTAACATATAACACTGAGCAAGGGTGGAATCATCTAAGTACTTCACATAACGAGCGATCTCATCCTCGCTTGCCCCTTCGTCGGGCGTAGGGATTACTATATCAAGGACATAAGTGATTTTCTCTGTCATAAGAATGATTCTCAGATTGTGAAGCGAATCCGTATAATTTGGACCAGTGAGACAGTTGGCATCAAGTATGCCACGTAAAGGATTTGAAAGCGACATTTTTCTGAAATAAAAGATGCAGCAGAAATAAATAACATGCAGACTTTGCAGAAATTTAAACAATTAAGATAAGAACTTCTATCTTAATGTATTCCTACTAATTTTTCATGAGACACACAACACCCTTCGGTATGTGAATCGGAGACCCTCGACGGATCTCTAGTGGGGATCAGGATCCAATCGACGTCTTAACATAACCTCGAGGGACTCGACTAATCATATTAAGCCCGTAAAGGTAGGCAACTCTTGCCAATCACAACTCCTTGTGATTCCCGTCCTGTTCGGCCTCCGAACCACTATGGCCTCGAGGAACTCGACCAACCATGATGTTCGGTTATGTCATCATCATCGTTACTAGATGAGTCTGATTCGGTGATATACTCTCGAGGGACTCGACCAAGCATATCATGTCCTCAGGTCACCAATGACATTTCTATGTCGTAGATAAGATAGTGAAACGCGATATAGGTGAGTTTCGAGGGACTCGACCAACTCAACCTACACTGGGAATCGGTTCCTAGCTATAATGATGGAAGGCCACGTGGGTCAATCTAATTGCATCACGTTTATCAACTTAATATTATTAATAGAGGGGATTTTGGTTTGGTCTCCTAATATAATGTGTTACACACATACATATTTAATATATATATCTACATCGCATGCAAATATTTATATATACATATCTAGTAGGTGTATATCTATTCACACATCACATGAGCAATCACACCAGATGATCATGGACCACATCCTAATGTGATCAGGCCCGAGCCAGTGGGCCCAATCACTCACATTAAGATCTATGTGTACTTAGCCACATCTCTATGCCATGTGATCATCCATCTCGTTTCATCGGATCCGTCGACATCTCAACACATCTCCATGCGTCGGATTGTCCATCTCGACCTCGTGAGTCACGCCACCACTGCGCCTCCTCATGTAATTACAATATAATTACAAGCACGCAGGTCCGACAATAAATGAGAAAAGAATAGAGGCTTGCAGGCCCCAATAATAATAATCACATGTACACACATCACAGGTCCATTATCATCTGTCCACATCTACATCACATATATATTACTTTATAGGACTACTAGATAAAAAATAATAGTTAATTAAACTATTTAATTAACATATTTATTTTTCTGAAATCAGGGACATAAAGGGAATTTTTGAATTCTTAGGGGTATTTTAGTAATTTTGTCAAAAGGGACAGAATCTGAAATTTCTAAAATTTCGAGGGGTATTTTGGTAATTCTATCAAAAGAGACAAAATGTAGAATTTCTGAAATTTCGAGGGGCAAAACCATCTTTTGCCCTAAAAACCCTAATCCCTTTATTCCTTGTATGCCACTCTACTCTACGTGCCTCTCGCAACATCGGGAGGGGGGCTGGCTGCCGCTGCTTCGGGAGTGGCCGCTTCTGCGGGCGTTGGTCCTTAAGTGGCCGAGCCATCGGCAGTACCCTTACGCCCAAGAGCTACTGCTGTTGCTCGAGTGCAAAGAAGCAACACGAAGGCAAGAAGAGCAAAGAATAGGTGCGCCTTCTTGGCCTTTGTGCTAACGATTTGACGCAGATCAAAACACAACACAAAGTTTAAGAATCTTCGCATGAACAACCTGGCTCGATACCACCGTGGCAAGGAGGAGCACATCACGCGCAGCTGATTTCGTGAGTTTTTTGTCCCGCTGAAGATCGGCAAGGCCAAAAATAAATTCATAAAACTATACATGTAAAAGAAGATACCTAGGAGTCGATATCCCTAAATCCCTCGCAGACTGTGGGAGAGGATAAAGGAGGGCAAGCGCCCTCCTCTCAGCGGTATCCATACGCCAAGGATTCGACGATACAACTCTCTCTCTTGGAGAGAGGAGAACAGGAGGGAAACCCTCCTTATAGAGCTTTCTTTCCCTCCGAGGCCCCCAAAACCCTAATGGATCTTTTGCCCTATGTCATGGATCTCCATCCATTACATCAAGTCTCTTGGATTAGTGGGTCTCTACCCAATAATCTCTTATTAGAAATTATTGGATCTCATTTTAGGATCCAATTCATGGGCTTAATGGAATCCGAGGGTTTAGTGGATATCTCATATCTCTACGAGCTCACCTACCTATGTGTGTGACCCTCAGGCCCAATATCGAGTGGCCAAGTCACGTAACTCATTTGAGATTATCCTATAATAATTCAAAGAGATCGAGATTCTTTCCATGTCCCTACAGGCGATAAGATCTAATCAAACTTCTGACCTATATGTCCTCGGCCTCATGTACTATAGTCCTCATCCATCTAATAGAGACCCTATACGAGCATGGTGCTGTGGTGCCCATACGGTCTCTCCTTGAGTCTTGCTCTGATGGAAGAGAACTCATTCTCTCTCAAGAATAACCTTGGCCAAGGATTTGGCAAGAATACATGGGATATTCCTCTCATGATAGAGTGGATGATCCTCTATTGATACTTAATAGCCTCGTAAGATTGGCTACCACTCCCAATGACGGCATTGCATCATGATCACGGAACTTTCAAACCTATATCGGGTATAAGAGTGGAGATCAAGACATCCTTGGTGTCTCAGACCATATACACTTCAACTGACGGAATCATTGGAAGTCGTAGGCGGATCAATCAAGTAAACTCATTCTCCAATGAGCATCGCACTGCACTTTAGTGTCCAGCTTCGGTATGCAACGGGTAGGCATAGGACACATATCGGGGTTGAGTTTTGACCTTAAGATACTCGGTCGTGCAAGAATCTTAACGTGATCTCGACCAAGGATATCACTATATGCAACATGCAAAATTATCCTATGTATAATCATGGTGTCAATCGGCGTAGTTAAAGTGCAATCAATCATATGATTGGCTTTCAACATCCTAAATGACGATAGCCTGCACCCGCCTGAGGTTCAACATAGCTTAGCCCTTCACGCAATGGGGTATGGACTTCCTCGGCCCATTTTCCCTTGCTTCAGGCTAGCGACGGTTCCCTATAGTCGGGGTCGACTACTTCACCAAGTGGGTCAAAGCTGAACCATTGGCATTCATTACAATGAAGCAAGTCGAGGGTTTCGTCTAGAAAAATATCATCACGTGTTTCGGGATCCCAAGGGCAAAGGTTATTGACTCGGTCACCAATCCATTCGTGCCCCAGTGCACCAGATCGAGCGCCCGCCCAACCAACAAAGTGGCTCCCCGACGCATCATCCCAGCCCGGTGCCACCAACACAGGAGCAATAGTGCCACTAGGCAACTTGCCAACCCCGCATAGCAAACAATATGATCGAAGGAGCAAGCCGGACATGCCCCGAGCCCCTCCACGAGGACCTCGGAGCATGCCTTGTTTGGAGGGGGGAAGCGATAGGGGATATCCCGACATCATCCACAGCATCCTCCACAGCACCATCCATGTCGCACCATCAGCAGACATATTAGCATAAAGACGCCCCACGCGTGTCGCCACGTCCGACCCGCCATCTCGGGGCAGATATGATGGCGCTCTCACGCCGCCACACCGCCTGAACTCGAACAGAGCACCCACTCCCGAAATCCCGGGATGGCGACGCATGGAGCAGCCATTCCCGAAATCCTGGGATGACAATGCATGGAGCAGGCCATCCCCGAATCCCGGAACGACGTCGTGTAATGCCGTCCTGCACGACGCCGCCTTGTATGACTCCGTTATCATCCGGACTGAGGTACGCCTCCGGACATGCCTATATAGCTCCCCACTTGGTTTAAAAGAAGGGAGGAAAAAAGAAGGAAAATGGAACACGGACTGACTTCAACATCGAAGGAGCCAAGCCGGGTAAAACCCGACCCAGGCCTTCTTGTAGGAATCAGACTCACGACACACCAAGAGTTCGTCTCAGCTGCGAACTTTAACCGGACACCCTAAGACTTCGACGACTGAACCAGGCTATCCCGACACGTCATCAGGTGGCCACATTCCATTCCACAACACTTATTATCCTCTAACAAAAAATTAAACTTAAAAAAAAGATTTGATCTGATAGTGTAAACTCTCTATTTCATCACTCAAATACTTTAAAGCATAGTATAGGGTTCTAAGCATGAGAAGTTTATAATAAACGCTTATTATTTAGAGCCTCTTTTTATTATTGACAACCTCTTAAAAATTAATAAAATAATATTTATTATTTACGATGTATTAATATTGATTTTACCTTTTTTTTTTCCTTCCTCACAACCCCTATAATCATCACCATGTGTATCCTGCTACGGATGCTCTCTTAACTTGCATTTCTTGTTGCCCATGCTTTGTCGATGCTCTCCCCTCTAGCAGTTGCTGCCCCATACTTCATCGATGCTCCTCGTTCCCATGCTCCTTGTTGCATTGCACTTTATCAACGATCCCTCCTGCATTCTCTATCGTCTCATACTTTGTTGACACTCTCCCTTCTATCATCGTTAATCTTGTTATCATTGACTTCTTTCGTTGTTGATCATCACCCCTTCAACGCAATCCTTTGAGGAGGAAGAAGAAAAAGGGGAGGATATTTATATCTATTTATTAAGGGATAGTTTAGAAATATTAAAAAAAATTAAGATGAGATTATAAATAGTAAAGAATAGGTTACAAATAGTAATCTCATTTATAATATCAAAATTAGCTCTCATGAATTATGCTCATTTATTTAAGAATTTAACTTTTGTAACTCCTCCGACGAAGAAAGAGAATTTATTCTTTGTAACTCCTCCTTACTTTCATCTCCCACTCACACGTAATAGACTCCAACCCACCAATAGTAATCTATGAATTTATACCTGGCAAAATGAGTTGTGCGACTTACAAACATACGTGCACTTAAGAGCTTTGCTATAAGCTTGTTTGGGATCACATAGTAGTTTAATCCTCTTTTTTTGTGTGTGTGTGTGTGTGTTTTACTATGCCGTAGACGTATTTGTCCTTTGATTGCATTAGATTGACATACCTAATTGCTCGAGGCAATGTCCATCTATCGGTTTTCATCATGTGCTTATACTCCACTCTCAGCAATAATGTTGGTCATTAGTGGGTAATACAATCCAAATTATCTTTTTTTTTTTCACTCTCATGTCATTTAAGTTTTACATCAACTATTTTCTTAGATATGTTCCCAAAGGTTAAATTATTACATCATCGATAGAAACATGCTAAAGTAGTAAATATTGATCAGCCACCTCAACAACATAAATAAAGCAATAAAAAGGGTATAAATTTTGGTTGTTTGCATTGAGGAACTCACATGACAATGACATAGGAATTAATATTCCACTTTCCTCATTGGTCGAGCACATGCAGTATGAATTACATGTTGTGCTTGTCTTTCTTTATCTAAAGAGCATGTCTTCAACTATTTACTCATCATTAGATGAATCTTAGCTTAGATTAACCCATCATGTCTAACTTATGTATTATAATTTTTTTTACAAGAGGTAGATCATAAAATGTCTATACTGATAGAAGATAAGATTTCCTCCAAATTGTAAGACTGGAGTGAGCATACGATTAATGAGATAGACAGTGGTTTGAAAGGCTGCTGTCCAAAAAGGTGATGGTAATGAGGCCTGATGTAGAAGTATGAGCCCAGTTTCAACTATATGTTGATGTTTGCGTTCAGCAGAACCAACTAATTGGGGAGTATGAGGAAGTGACTTGAGGTGTTGTATACCACAAGCTGCAAGACAGGATGCGAGGGCTTGATATTCACTTCCGCCATCCGAGTAAACTGTTTTAATGGAAGACTGAAAGAAATTCTTGACCAATTTTCTAAAGTTGGTAAAGACAGTTGAAACTTCAGATTTATGACGGAGGGGATATAACCATGCGTACTTAGTGAAATAGTCAACAAAAATAACATAAAAACGAAACTTGTCAAAAGAAAGAGTTGGGACAGGACCCCAAACATCAGTATAAATAATTTCAAAAGGTTTAGAACAAGATATAGAAGATGTGCCAAAAGGTAGTCTATGATTTTTATTGTCACGACAAGCATCACAATAAGTTAAAATGTTGCTAGTAGAGGTAGGAAGTGAATAATGGGAAAGTAACTTTTCTTGAATAAGAGACGAGGATGACCAAGACGTCGATGCCACACATCAACTGGAGCAAAGAATCGAGGAGTGAATGGGGTGGGTTGTTTCATTTGATGGCCCCTCATAAATGTTGTCTTTGTTCTAGCCTTGGACTAAGGATGCCCTCATGCTCAAATCCTTGATAAGAAAGGAGTCAGAAAAATTTAATGGAGGTATTAAAAGAATTGAGAGATAGAAATAAGGTTTCTTTTGATGGGTAAGCACACAAAACATCATCAAGTGTGAATGTTGTGGTGAGTGAATTAAGCATTGTGGAACCAAGATTATGAGTGATAGGGAGTCCTTTACCATCACCGATGATAACATCCTCATCGTCGCCGCCATAGTTGTTGTGGCCGGACAAGTTACAAGATCGGAGGCGATGTGATGTGATGCACGAGTCCATAATCAATTTGACTAGTCGTCGAGGTAGTTGATTGCCACCCGCCCGGCGACGATCGCAAAGAAGCCCTCGGCGGCGTCGTCCGCCCTCTCGCCTGCGCCTGAGGCGAGCACTCTCGCCTCGCGACACGAGATAGCCTCGCCAACACCGCCCAAAGAGCCTTTGATGGGTGAGGGGCAGCAAGCGGCGGCATCCAGCATCCGAAGAGGATCCGCGGCCTCCTTCCCCCTCTCCACCGCTACCGCTACTAAAGTGACCATTGGCGTTGTCGCTTCTTCAAACCGCGCAGCGGCGGCGTGCGGTGTGGCGTAAACAGAAGCGCCATTGATCTCCACTCGGCCTCTCTCTCGAGCGAAACGCTCTCTCCCGCCGAACTCCACCGAGCGGTGCGACCGCGCCGGTTGAGTCTTCGACACATCGTATCATCAAATGGCTTCATCATCTACTTCAATACTCTAGTCATTGTCTACCTAGAATAATAGCAGCTTCAACCTCCAAGCCTCATCACTATCAATGTTGCGGCACTCATTCCTTTCAAGTTATCCAAAAGCGAAATTATGATCTTGGCGTGCCAATTTTCTAATCTTTTATTTGGATATGACCTTATAGGCATCGACGGCTCTCTCCACATCTGCGGTGCTCAATACCGAGGATTCTATTTGGAGGATCTAGTCCAATACCAAATCCAAATCTCACAAACCTTTGGTTACGCCAAGGCCATCTCATCCTCCAAGCCATTCAAGCCTCCGTCCTTTTGGGTCCGTCGCCCCACTAATATCTTCATGTATGGATATTGAATGGAGAAGCATGGTCCAAGTCGCGCAAATGACATTGGTAAATCGTCTCCTGCGTACTATCGCATGCTTGGACTCTTATCCAATGATGAAAGTGAAACAAGAGGGAAACTATTGCTGATTACTTACAAAATATCAAAGTGATCATCGATGACTTAACTTTGATAAGTCATTCCTATGTGAAGAAGAGTCATCGTTATGATGCCCTCAAGATGTCCTCGCCATACCCTTAAGGGCCTAGAGGAATTGAAAAGAATTAGCGTCAATGCAATTCGAGCATGTGACTCTCTAATATCATTTGAAAAACTTTATGACAAGTTGATCTACTACGACATGACATATTTGAAGTGCAATCGATCCTGCCCGAACCAACTATCACAGCCTCAAGCAATTCCTGAACCAATAAATCTCCAAGAGGAAGCCATCGGACTCCAGGACCAATACAATAAGCACCAATCGCGGTCAACTCTAAGCTCTCTCCGACATTATGGTTCTTCTCAAGGAACCCCTCTCATAAATAGATCTTCGGTCCTCAAGGTCGATAATATAAGTGGTATACCTGTTCCTGATTCCACTTCAAACTCCTCCCGACCTCATCCAATTATCAAATGATAACTCAAGTCGGAGATATCTGGTCTCTATAATATCCCGAAAGTGCAGATCCTCGACCATGAAACTTCTGCTCACCACTGGTGTGTGTGATAAGAGTGTCCATTGGCCTCATCTCGGTAAAGTGCCCAATCTCAGTCAAACTACTCCTGCTCTCTAGTCAACCACTTATATTCATGATTGTGGATCTCATGCAATCATCATGATCCATCATCTAACGATCTTGAACAACCATTGTTCTCATCCAAGCAACATATATGATGAAGGATAATAACATTAATCGGCGATAGTAGGGACTCCTATACCACTACAACAACCTTTGCTCCATCATCTTAAGGTTCCACTGCTTAATTCACTCACCACAACATTACAAATATTGAGATGTTTCAAGACCCATGTGTTATCACATCAAAAGAAACTGATCATGAATGTATTTCTCCAAGCTTAATCTTAGCCCTCTCTGCAAGGTAATAATCCTCTATTGAATTTTTCGCATGGAAACTGGCCTTTCTTTGTTAGGATTTGAGCAATGTCTTACCCATTTTGCCTTGCCCTTACCCTTCTTAGGGTCTTCTCAAAGAATCGGCTTTCTTTCTTGATGGTGCTCTCTTTTCTCAACATATGAGGAGCTCTAGGAGGGTCACCTTAAGTTTGCTCATATTAAAATTCATGAATGAGAAAAAGAATCTAGTAGGGTGAAGCACAAGATCCGGTTGCACATAAGTTATCCACTAGGACATTTACGTCGTGAGTGATCCATCAATCATCTTAAGGACAACAACCCCCTCCACTCTTTGATATCTCATCGTTGAGTTCTTCCTTTTCCTCAAATACTCATGGAGGCAGAGGAGTATGGAATTAAGCATCTATATTTTCATCCTGATCTATCTATTCAAAGTCATAGAGGTAACATATAACACCCATCTAAGTCACATAACAGCGATCTCACGCTGCCCCTTACTAGGGAACTATTCAAACATTGATCTGTCATAAGAATGCTTGTTGTGAAGCGAATCCGTATAATTTGGACCCATTGGACATTTCATATGCCACTAAAGGATTTGAAGCGACATTTTTCTGAAATAAAAGATCTGAAATAAATAACATGCAGACTTTGCAGAAATTTAAACAATTAAGATAAGAACTTTATCTTAATGTATTCCTACTAATTTTTCATGAGACACACAACACCCTTCGGTATATGGAGACCCTACGGATCTCTAGTGGGGATGATCCAATCGCCTTAACATAATCGAGGGGTAATCATATTAAGCCCCATGCTAATCACAATGTGATTAGTCTGTTCGGGAATCCTATGGCCTCGAGGAACTCGAAACCATGATGTTCGGTTATGTTCATCATCGTTACTAGATAGTCCTGATTCGGTGATATATCGAGGACTCAAAGCATATCATGTCTGTCACCAATGACATTTCTATGTCGAGATTGAACGCGATATAGGTGAGTTTCGAGGACTCACCAACTCAACCTACATCGGGAATCGGTTCCTAGCTATAATGATGGAATGGGTCAATCTAATTGCATCACGTTTATCAACTTAATATTATTAATAGAGGATTTTGGTTTGGTCTCCTAATATAATGTGTTACACACATACATATTTAATATATATATCTACATGCATACATATCTAGTAGGTGTATATCTATTCACATCATCACATGAGCAATCACACCTTAGATGATCATGGACAAACATCTAATGTGATCGGCCCAACCCAATCACTCCATTAAGATCTGTGTATAGCCACATCTCATTTGTGATCATCCATCTCGTTTCAACCGACATCTCAAACATCGGATTGTCCATCTCGACCTTGAGTCACGCCACCTGCGCCTCCTCATGTAATTACAATATAATTACAAGTCACATTTGAGAAACAATAAATGAGAAAAGAATATGTCAATAATAATAATCACAACATCACAAAGTCCATTATCATCTCATTCACATCTACATCACATATATATTCTTTATAGGACTACTAGATAAAAATAATAGTTAATTAAACTATTTAATTAACATATTTATTTTTCTAAATCGAGGGACATAAAAGGGAATTTTTGAATTTAAGTATTTTAGTAATACAGAATCTGAAATTTCTAAAATTTAGAATATATTTTGGTAATTCTATCAAAAGAGACAAAATGTAGAATTTCTGCCAGGCAAAACCATCTTTGCCCAAAACCCTAATCTTTGCGCTGGTGTGCCACGTTATTTTGACGGAAGAGCAAGGCTTCAGCTCGCTTGGAGGAGCGCCCGCCAGGCGCCTCCTTTTTCAAAAATCATGAGTACTCTACCATGGCCAATCGGTTGTTGCTACTCGAGCAAAAGCAACATTCTTTGGCAGCGGCAATAGGTGCTGCCCATCTTCTTTTGTGCTAACGATTTTGAAGATCAAACACAACACGTAGTTTAAGACCATCGATCTTCTAACCTGAACAACCTGGCTCGACACCTCCCTGGGGTTCAACACCTCCGCTGAGAAGAACAAAAACAAAACCCTCAATCCCTTTTCGTGAAAAGTTTTGTCCTATTAATGAAACCAAAAATAAATTCATAAAACTATACATGTAAAAGAAGATACCTAGGAGATCGTATATCCTAAATCCTGCTATTGTGGGAGAGGATAAAGGAGGTCAAGTCGTCCTCCTCTCTGATCCATCTAGGATTCGACGATACAACTCCTCTCTCGAGATCCGACTACCAAAACCACCCTCACTTATAGAGCTTTGGTTCCCTCCTACCCGAAAACCCTAATCTATTGGGTATTGGATCTCCATCCAATTACCCAAGTCTCTTGGATTAGTGGGTCTCTACCCAATAATCTCTTATTAGAAATTATTGGATCTCATTTTAGGATCCAATTAATGGATATCCAATAAGATAAAGTGGATATCTCATATCAAGAACCTCTGATCTTGCCATCACAAACACCTACTTAAAGTGTAGTGAACTCAGCCCAATAATTAATCATATTTGTCGAACTCATTTTGACTTAGTAAATTATTATCCATAATAATTCATTCAATCATGATGCTCTTCTTGGCCCAGGCGATCGATGCAGGAGAATCTAATCCTTTGGACCCTAGTTTCTAGTCTCATCCATCTAATATCCCAGGAGACCCACAAAAACATCAGGCCCACGGTCTCTCCTCGAGTCTTGCTCTTGTCGAAATGGAGAACTCTTTCTCTCTCAATCCGAATAACCTTGCCAAGGATTTGTTCAAGCAAGAATACATGGGATATTCTTCATGATCTGAGAGTGGATGATCCTCTATTGATACTTAATAGCCCTCGTAAGATTGGCTACCCTAGTTGTACTAGATCCGAACTTTCCAAACCTATAAGTCTGTATCAAAGAGTGGAGCACTCATACAAGACATCCAGTCTAAGGACCATATACACATGGGACTACGGAATCATTTATCGACATGAGGTATCAATAACCATCCAACATTCGTAGGCGGACAATATGGCTCATTCTCAATGAGCATAGCACTGCACTTAGTGTCCTCAATGAGTAGCTATGAGACGCTACCTCCATCATATGAACGGATATATAGCACACCGAGCCTATCCGATTATCTCAATGTCCTTTCGAGTAACCTATGAAGGATAATTTAGGGCTCGTGTTTAAAAATGAATCGGTCTCATGCAAGTGATCTCATTACGATCTGATTCCCATTGCACAGATCCAAGGATATCACAATATATGCAACATGCAAAATAAAGTGATATAATGTCAATAATCATAAGCAAAGAGATTGACGCAGCGTGTTATAAGTGCAATCAATCATATGATTGGCTTGTAGGGCACCTATAACTAGCACTTATCCTAAATGCAGCGGTGTCAAAGAGCGACGCTAGGTTAACACTAAACAGGCCTCGCCCGATAAACATCCATGGACCTCCTCGACCCATTTTCGCTTCAGTGACGATTCCTTATAGTCGAGGTCGACTACTTCACCAAGTGGGTCGAAGCCGAACCACTGGCATTCATTACAATGAAGCAATTTGAGGGTTTTGTTTGGAAGAATATCGTCATGTGTTTCGGGATCCCAAGGGAAAAGGTCACCGACTCAGTCACCAAACCATTCGTTTGATGCACGGATCGATACAAAGTGGTCCCCGATGCATCATGAGCCCGATGCCATCAACTCGAGACCACGAGGCAACTTGTCAACCCCGCATAGCAAACGACACGATCGAAGGAGCAAGTCGGACATGCCCCGAGCCCCTCTACGAGGACCTCGGAGCATGCCTTGTTTGGAGGGGGGAAGTGATAGGGGATATTCCGGCATCATCCACAGCATCCTCCACGGCACCATCCACGTCGCACCGTCAGCAGACACATTAGCATAAAGACGCCCCACGCGTGTTGCCACGTCCGGCCCGCCATCTCGGGGCGGATATAACACCCTCGGTTACGAACTTCGAGCAGAGCACCCGCTATCGACAATGCAAGAAATCTGGGATGGTATTCAAGCCATCCGAGATCCGAAAACAAATGTATGCGCCGCCCTGTCGACTGTTGTCATTCGGACTGAGGTACGCCTCCGAACATGCCTATATAACCCCCCACCTGGTTTCAAGGAAGGGAGGGAAAAAGAAAGAAAAGGGAACACGGACTGACTTCAGCATCGGAGGAGCCAAGTCGGGGAAAACCCGACCCAGGCTTTCTTGTAGGAATCGGACCCACGACACGCCAAGAGTTCATCTCAGCTGCGAACTTTAACTGAACACCCTAAGACTTCGACGACTGAACCAGGCCATCTCGACACGATCATCAGGTGGCCGCATTCCGTTCCACAACACTTATTATCCTCTAACAAAAAATTGAACTTAAAAAAAATGATTTGATTTGATATTGTAAACTCTCTATTTCATAAGTCAAATACTTTAAAGCATAGTATAGGGTTTCTAAGCATGAGAAGTTTACAATAAACGCTTACTATTTAGAGCCTCACAATCTCTTAAAATTAATGAAATAATATTTATTATTTAAGATGCATTAATATTGATTTTACCTTTTTTTTCCTTCCTCACAACCCCTATAATCATCACCATGAGTATCCTGCTACCGATGCTCTCTTAACTTGCATTTCTTGTTGCCCCATGTTTTGTCGATGCTCTCCCCTATAGCAGTTGCTGCCCCATACTTTATCTATGCTCGTCGCTCCCATGCTCCTTGTTGCATTGCACTTTATCAACGATCCCTCGTTTTGCATTCTCTATCGTCTCGTACTTTGTTGACACTCCCCCTTCTGTCATCGTTAATCTTGTTATCATTGACTTCTTTCGTCGTTGATCATCACCCCTTCAACGCAATCCTTTGAGGAGGAAGAAGAAGGGGGGGAGGATATTTATATCTATTTATTAAGGGGTAGTTTAGAAATATTTAAAAAAAATTAAGATGAGATTATAAATAGTAAAGAATAGGTTACAAATAGTAATCTCATTTACAATATCAAAATTAGCTCTCATGAATTATGCTCATTTATTTAAGAATTTAACTTTTGGAACTCCTCCAACGAAGAAAGAGAATTTATTCTTTGTAACTTCTATAATAAAGAATGATTGTAACTCCTCGGTGAGTGTAGCACCTCTCATAAAGAAAGGTGAGAAGTTACTCTTTGTAACTCGTTTATTTAAAAATTTAATCAATATTTATGGTTGACCAAATTAACTCACTCACCTCATCACGAGTGGACAGATTCGATTTTGACCAATAGTAATCTATGAATTTATACCTGGCAAAATGAGTTGTGCGACTTACAAACATACGTGCACTTAAGAGCTTTGCTATAAGCTTGTTTGGGATCACATAGTAGTTTAATCCTCTCTTTTTTTTTGTGTGTGTGTGTGTGTTTTACTATGCCGTAGACATATTTGTCCTTTGATTGCATTAGATTGACATACCTAATTATTGCTCGAGGCAATGTCCATCTATCGGTTTTCATCATGTGCTTATACTCCACTCTCAGCAATAATGTTGGTCATTAGTGGGTAATACAATCCATATTATCTTTTTTTTTTTCCACTCTCATGTCATTTAAGTTTTACATCAACTATTTTCTTAGATATGTTCCCAAAGGTTAAATTATTACATCATCGATAGAAACATGCTAAAGTAGTAAATATTGATCAGCCACCTCAACAACATAAATAAAGCAATAAAAAGGGTATAAATTTTGGTTGTTTGCATTGAGGAACTCACATGACAATGACATAGGAATTAATATTCCATTTTCCTCATTGGTCGAGCACATGCAGTATGAATTACATGTTGTGCTTGTCTTTCTTTATCTAAAGAGCATGTCTTCAACTATTTACTCATCATTAGATGAATCTTAGCTTAGACTAACCCATCATGTCTAACTTATGTATTATAATTTTTTTTACAAGAATAAAATGTCTATACAAGTTCGACTATGAGCAAGTGAACATGATCATAGGCTAGTTATGTCTAGTTTATAAAAAAAAAAAGTGGACCTCATCTTAACCAAAGTGAAGGCAACACTCAATATTAATATCAACATGCTTTTTTCTAACATTTGGTTGATATGATATGTCTCAACTCAGCTCGCTTTCTATTAGCGCTTGAGGAGATCATTCGTGTGAGAGAGCTGTCCTAGCTTGGTAACATATCTTTTTTTTTATTAGTATTAATTTGTGTGTTCATGTTAGTAGTCAATAATTATGATTATAAGAAGTATAAAAGAAATCTATTGTACAGCATAAAAGCTAAGCCTTGTGCAAACCTAACATAAGTAAGTGTGTGATATACACGTCTCCATCTTCAATGATGTGTTTCGTAAAAGGATATGCTATCATAGAATGAACAGAGATATGCTCCAGGATTACTTCTTTTCGTGCTATTATATTTCTTTATTATGCTGTGATACTTTGGATCCTTCGAAGAGGCAAGTGTCGCTTCATTATCACTAAACATAGTTGTTAGATTGAATATTTTATTTATAATTCCTAGACTCTCTAGAAACTTCTCTACTCCTGTACTATAGATGTGCATACTATTAACTCGACTTACATAGTAAATAAAATAACATATTTGTTTTTTTTATACTATTCTAGGAGATAACACTATTATTCAGAAGAAATTAATATTTGAAAAGATTTTGAAATCTTTAAGTTTAGGTTCTTGACTTTTACTATCGAGCGTCTATGGAATTAAAATTTTACATATTGAATCATTCAAGAATTTTTTTTTATATATGTCTCTTGTGAGAGAGCTAATAATCTCTTTGAATGATCTTTCTTAATTTTAACTCTAAGTATAAATCCAACTTCTCCCATATACTTCATCTCAAAATTAAAGGACAACCATTGGATGGTAAAGAAATACACTTTGTCATTCTTGATGAATAAGATATTATCTACATACAAAGATAATATTAAAAAAAATATCTTAAATGTTTAACATATGTATAGTGGTCCTATTCCATGTAAACTCACTACAGATTACAACACACACGATGAAATCTTAAATATCATTGCATGGATAACTATTTAAACCTAAAATGAACCTTTTGAGTTTGTACACTTTGTGGTCACTTGCTTTAGATATGAAACCTATAGATTGTTCTATGTGGATATCCTTATTGGATGCTCCAATGATAAAAGTCATCTTGACATTCATTTGGTATAATTCTAATTAAGATTTATCCTCAAAGTTAGGATTAACCTTATTAAGGCAAACCTCACTACTAAAGAAAAAGTCTCTTAGTAATCTATCTATATATTCGTATTATGTACAACTCTTAGAGACAAAATATGTCTTATACCTTTCAATACTCCCATCATATTTTATTTATTTTGAGAATTCATAAATTCTCCCCAATGGCTTGACTCTCATAGACTCAAATCTCTTTTTTCATTGCTTTAATCCATTATTCTTGTTTAGGGCATGAGAGAACCTCATTTATATTTTAAAGATTATTATAGAAATCATAAAAGCACCTCTCTCCATTTCAAAATGACATCGAGGTATATTCTAATGATTGCTTTTACGTATTGATTGATCTTGGTCTTGAAATAATATTTCTTCGAAAGAAACATCACTCCCACGTAATTCAAGATGTCGGGATACCCATCCCTTATTTGTTGTAGTATTTTATCAAGATCTTTTATTTAATAAAATAAATGATTCTTATCAATCTCACCCCTTCTCAAAAAAATTATTATTTAAGAGTATAGTATGGATTACAGCTTGGAGCCTGTGAAGTGGGTCCATCATAGGTTCGAAGGCTGACGTGAGCCACTCGACTTAGGAGTATGCTTCATCGAGTCCAACATAGGTTTGAAAGCATCTCTATTTGTTTTTGGAAGTATACTCAATTTAGTGTTTGACCTACTCTATGTGTTTAAGATTTGATATAAGATTTAGTACTGATTCTTATTCTAGTTTATACTATCAAGACTTATTTTTGAGACTTATAACCTTGTAATCTGTGATTGAATTTGATTTATGGTTTTTGCATATGTTACACCATTACTTTTATATATGTTTTGAAATGATATACAGAAGACTCCAAAATTATGATTACCTTTGATTTATTGGTTTTGCATAGATTATACCACTACTTTTATATATATTTTGAAATGATGTACGAGATATTTAGCGCATGGCCTCTAGAGATGGTTTTACAAGATATAAAACCTATTTGTCATGAATTAATCTGATGCAACTCAATTGATTTAATTAAACATCTTATCATTTACATAAGTTGCTGGAGAATTATTCTTAAGGTGTAGAGAACACAACAAAATTTTTAAATAATCAAAACTAAACTTTTTATCTAGATTAAATAGGGTTTTACATATGGATGGGTATAATACAATAATAAAATAATTTTAAAATTTTATAAAAATTTACCAAGGGATCCAAAAAGGCTATATTTATCATAACTATAAAACAAATGATTTACACAATAATAAAAGTAGAGAGTTAGAAAATTTATCCCTATAACGTCCCCTCCAATCGAGGTCTTGCTCCACCCTAAATAACAGGGATGACGCCATGGGTCATTATATACAAGTGCGAGAGGAATTTCATTATATCAAGGATTAAATAAAAAAAATTAAAAATAATGTTTTAAAATTAATGAATCACATTAATTATCTAATATAAGTGATTAGATTAGATTATATAGGTACCACCAAATCAGGGGATAAAATGTTCCATATAAGGTGGAATATGTTTTTTTCAATCATGTTTGGACTCATTCCAAATTTAACAAATTTAGGGGGTTAGAATCTTACTCATCTAATGCGTTTCTTAGTGAAAAAAAAAATTTAAGGACATGGACCTTGTGAATTTAAGCTTGACTTTGTTAAGCGTCATACTGGTTTTTATGTCGGAGTTAATACCAACATCTGCCAATGTGGAGGCAGCAAAATTTTTTTTTTGTTGAAGATGTTGATGTCATATTATATTTCTTCACGTGCTTATTTTAATGAAAGGATATGGTTAGAAAGAAAGTATTTATTTTAATGAAATGTTTTTTTTTTCTATTATTCAACTTAGTATGGTTGTAACTTTGTACGTTACATTTGACTTAGATGTGAAAATTATATTTCTTTATGGTGAACCCAAAGAGAAGGTCTATATGCTCTAACTAACCTAAGGGTTTTGTTGAAAAGGAAAAAAATAACTTGGTTTGTAGGTTAAACAAATCTTTGTACGGTCTGAAGCGAGTGTCAAGTGTTTATACAAAAGATTTGATTCTATCAATGTTAGTCTTTGATATAGGAATCTAAGTTTAAATCATTGTGCCTGCTACAAAGGATTTGATTATGATAATTTTATTTAGCTTTCATGAGAGGTTCTAGCAAAAATCAATAAAAGAAGTTCAATATGAAGGATTTTGGACCAGTAAATAAGATTCTAGGAATGCAAATTCATCGAGAAAAAAATAAAAGAAAAATATGACTATCTCAAAAGAATTGCTATAGAAAAATCTTACGACGCTTCAACTATAAGTCAATTTCTATCCTACTTCTTGTGAATTTTAAATTATCCTCAAATATATACCCTAATAATGGAACAAAAAGAAAGTTATGACAAGGTTTTCAACTTGGTCATTTTGCAACTTGAGTTAATTATACTCTTAATGAAGTTTAGTCAAGTTATGACAAGTATCTTAAAAAGTGACAAAGATACTATATAAACTTCATCTATATGAACTTAGAAGTGGTGCCGCTTCGATTGAGAGTTGGAGTTTCTCTCATAAAAGTTCATGAACTTAGATGAGCCCAAAGCCATATTTGGGTTGAGCGAGAATTTATGAGGAATACGAGAATATAGTATTTATATGTATAGTATCACCGGTGTTGTCATTAGGAATAACAAATTTAAAGCTTTTATGATATTTGGGATTTCGACTTCACTTTGTGATGCTTACATTAAGGTAATATTCAAATCGAAAGATATATTACTTTATTCATAAATATTATTTAATCACTTGGAGATTTTTTTTTAATTTGAACAAGTGGGGGATTGTTATAAATTGTTCAAATTAAAAAAAAATTCTTTTGAAAGGAGTTATTTGAAAAGGTATTTTTCTTTGTAGTTATTTTGCTAGTAATTTTTTCAAAGGTTATGTCTTTTGTGAAAATATCTATAAATAGATATGTAAGAGTAAATTATCATGAATAACTATTTTTTGAGATTCTTCTTCCTTCTTGATAACTCTTCAAGTGATTAGACCTTCTCCAATTCCTTTTTGAAGATTTTTCATTGTTTGCTCAATATAGATCTTCTATAGTTTTATCATATTCACTAAAACTATTTGCATCAAACCCATAACAATCTTGTCGAGAAGAGGGTGCAAATATCATTTTTAGGAAAGTGTTTATACATGTTTCAAGCCTAAATATTTTTCCTACGGTATTCTTGATCTTGTGTTTGTTATTGATTTCCATCCCCTTCTTTTGTTATGTTTTTCAACGTATAGGTAACATCGACAAAAGAAAATCCACCACAAACTATGTGTTTATTATACTTACAGGAAGAACAGTGAGTTGGGTTTCAAAGTTGCATACTGTTGTAGCTCTATCTATTCCGGAAGCACAGAGCATTTAACAACTATACAAGTTTGCAGGGAGGTAATTTAGATTACAAGGTTGATGATAACATTCGAGCACATCCTCTTGGCAATTGTAGTATCTTGCACATCGCAATGTTCCAGCCTTTCATTCTGGGATAAAACATATAAGAGCTCAATGTCACTTTATTCAAGTAGAGAAAGATGCTACTGTAGATATATAAAAAAAATTAATATGATGGATTATCTAGCGGATGTTATAATCAACATTGACATGTTTCTGTGAAACAGATCCCCTCTTATGGCTCACAAGACACAAGAACAGTAGGACTCCATTTTTTTATATTTTAATTTAAAGATTACAAAAATTATAAACCTAGTCAAGATCGACGGTGACTAGGTTGGAGTTTTGGTGCCTTAACAGTAAAAAAGGGTACATCTTTAATCATCCTATGAGAATGCGGGGGTTCATGGAATATAAAACTTGCTTAAAAATAACGATATTGGAAGAAAATGAAAAATTAGCTGATTCGATCACTGCTATTATTTGTCTTCCTTTTATAATTTTGATTTCACCATCTTTCTTTTTTGCTGCATACGCATGATTAGTCACACAACAATGAATGATGACTGCTTCCATGTTTCTCCACAGCATGCTGCACCGACTAATTCCTGCGAGTGACATTTCCGTTGTCTGTATTCCTTAATTGCTTTTTAGGAAAATAAGTTAAGATAATGAGCACTGCAACATTTCGACACTCGTTGGGTGCCGAGTATGTGCTACAGGTGTAGTGTAGGGACGGCAATAACCTGGAAACTGGTCTTAAAGAATTCTAGTTAAAAAGATAATAACATTTTTGGTGGTACGATAGGTGGAGTAATTATATATTACCACTATCTGTCTTTATACTTAAAAGAAAGTTAAACTATTTCTAGTTGAGTAGGTCATCTAAAAAGTTTTCATAAAATTATTCTTTTATAAAATTAATATTTTTTAGATAGTAAAAATAGTGAAAATATCTTTTCATCTTTTTTTTTCATGTCATTTTTACATATGACAACACATACTGTATTTTTATTGATAAAATTAAGAAAATAAAATAAAATTACTGTTTTAATTTTACAATTATATGAATATCCATGTAATACTTTTAAGTGTAGAGATCGAAATAGCAAGACTAGTCAAGGATGAGAGGTAATATATAATTAGTCCATATGATGTGACGATGGGTTCAAATAGATAATAGTTTTAAGTCCAATGAAGAATAAAGTGGATTTTTCTACCAATGTTAGTCGTTCCTCGTTATGCAAAGGGTTTCATGTTGATCTTAGATGAAGAGTTTACTAGTGAGTCTTAAAGCAGCAGCTGATTGGAGCACACCGAGACTCTCTCTCTCTCTCATTGGTTACTTTACATTCAGAAAATTTCCATTGTTGGCTGGTGATCAATAATGCTTTTCCACTACTACTTGTTATAGCTGCTATTGAATTCTGTGGGTATCTTAATTATTGGGAGCAATCTATGTACAGTACTGGGAGCAAAATACGTACTTTACATGATATGGTTCTCTGGTAATGCTGTGTTCACTCGTGATTAATTACGTAAATAACATAATATATGGTCATGCGATATGTGCGACTCTACGCGAATGCAGGAGCCAACGCTGGGTGGGGCGGCCTCCGAAAAGCCAATCATACATCTGTGTTGACTTCTCCGCCTCTTGCTGACTCTTCTCTCTCTCTTCGCTCCTCCTATGTAACGATCAACGATCAACCTCCCTCCTCGCTCTCTCTTGCTCCCTTAATACCAGGAGCAGAGCGGATACACGGAAGCGAGGTCCACCATCTCTTGTTTCTTTGATGCTCCCCTCGTTGCTTCTTCTTCTTAACCAGTGTAGTGGTATATCAGTTATGAAGAGATACAAAGGATTCAAGTTGGGGCGGCGGCTCGTGAGAGTGTGGCGGTGGGTCGTCCGCCGCCGCCCGGGACGCTACCTCCGCCTCGACACTGCCACCGAATGCTCCACCTCAAAACCCAACCTTCCCAATACTTGCAAGACGGAGGCGTCAAGGCTCTTCCGCTGGGGCCACCACTTCGCCCGCCGCCTCCGCCGGGGACCTCATGCCAGTCCCGGGGAGTTCGGTGCGGAAGCGCCGCTGCTGGACGGTGAGGGTGGGCGAGGGTGGAGGACGCGGCCGCCGCCGAAGGGGCACTTGCCGGTGTACGTCGGCGGGGAGAGCGACGGCGGTCTGCCGCGGAGGTACGTCGTGCCGGTGGTGTACTTCAACCACCCCCTGCTCAGGGAGCTGCTGCGGGAGGCGGAGGTGGAGTTCGGGTTCCACCACCCCGGCGGCATCACCATCCCCTGCGCCGCCGCCGAGTTCGAGCGCGTCAGGACGCGCATTTCCGACGCCGGCAAGAGGCTTCACCGAAGGAGCCCCGTTTCCCTTTGGTCCTGATGGGAATCTCTCTTCCTGGACTCCATTATTCTCGTCTCTCGAAGTCTTCTCACCGTTCATTTTACGTCTGTTGCACATATTTATATTATCATCCACTGCGTTTGGAGTGAGTCGTGACATATCCATACCATAATTACAAAACTATGGGAAGATGATGGTTTCTCTCGAAATCACATTGGGAGATTCTACATGTTATCAAAATAATGACTTGTCGAGCACGTCCCCATATGAGGCCATCATTAAGATGATAATTGGATGTGTTTACAATCCAAATGTTTAAACCTTTTAGTTCGGTTAGGATTGGTAATGAAAAATTGCATGGACATGAGAGGAGAACATATATTTTTGTATTATTATTATTATTATTATTATTATTATTTGATAGGAAAAGGGGAAAACGAGGCAAAATTAATAGTGGTGCTTAGTTGAGGTTCGATTTAAATCTGTCTTGCAGTCATGCAATCCAAATTGCAGAAATAAGGTGTTAAAAAGTTGGCTGGTGATTCACCCATTGCAAACTCATTTCTGTCACCCGCCGTTATACCTGCCTTTTGATCCGTGGCAACGGTGGAGCCCATGTTCGATCGCTCCAACCATAGGCAAGAAAGAGTGCGTGCTTGTACCCACAGGCTCCCAATGCATCCATGAGTCCTGCTCGTCGTACGTGCCTCACCAGCTGGAACAAGGGCCCTCTATTCTCAAATCACAAGCCAGGTAGAAGCAACAGGAGGGTAATAAAGTGTCCGCGTGGTGAACCAAGTCCATGTATCAAACAGTACTGTGACTCGGTGTACGCTTTGAGCTGTGCACAAGGATTCGATTGGGGGCATCAAGATGCGCGCTCACTAGGGGATGCATCGGACGCTTAGCCACCATCGCCTCTCCCCTCCCCCGATGCGATGGGAAACATCCAAACTTTACAAATTTTTAGCCTCCATTTTATTGTTATATAAAATCAAATTGCTCAAAAGCAAAAATAAATTGAAATCCTTAGCAAATCAAAGTGATCTTCGGGAATAAAAAAGAAGCTATTATCTATAATAATAACGACTTAAATACATATATATATATATATATATATATATATATATATATATATATATATATATATATTAGTCGTCGTCGTCGGCTTGTTTTTCTTCACTCCAAATCGTCATCAGCTCATTTCTTTCTCCATCCATCATGACAGACTTCAGGAGGAGGGTGGCGTTTCCGCCGCGGATCTCGTGTGAAAACCCTTGGATCTGAGGTGCCGTCGACCGGATCCGCCGGGGGGAGCGCGTATTGGCGGCGGCCATGGCATTGACCGGGATGCGAGGGCTCTCCGTCTTCATCAGCGATGTCCGGAATTGTCAGAACAAGGAGCAGGAGCGTCTCCGGGTCGACAAGGAGCTGGGCAACATCCGGACCCGGTTCAAGAACGAGAAGGTCATTTCTCCCCTGCTTCTTTCCTCTTAGTATTTGTCAATTCCAAGGAAACTTCTCGTTAGGTGCTTCCAATAACGACTATATTTTGATTCCTGCTTCCAAGTTGTGCTTGCTTCATCTTTGAAGAATATCATGGCCATATCAGTTGATGCTTTTATCATAGAAAGCAACCGATTTTGTTGGGTAAGCCATCTTGGTAGTGACCCTTGCTTTAAGCAACGAGAACTGCAGCACAGAACATAGGAAAAAAAATTGTAGCTTAGGCTGGGATAATTCTACGTCTTTAATGAATGAACTTACATCGCCACTTTAATAGTAAGGTTTGGGCTGGCTAGGCACAACCAGTGGTTTTTAAAGTTTCAGCCCCTGTTCTGTTCTTTAGCTGGAAAGATACTGAAAAGCTGTAAGGTCAATGATATTAAAGAAACACAAATTAAAAATGAACCCTAAACCAAATTTAGAGAATATGCTACATAGCAGTTAAGAATACATTTAATGATTAGGGAAATTACTTTCTTCTTTCACCATCTAGTCTTAGTATTTTAAGCAATATAGATTGTTTTATTTGTAAATTTTGCATAGTATATAAGCCTGCCTAGTATATAATCCTGACATGCCATTCTGCCGGTTGGGTTTACCATTGGGAGAGTTAAACATCTATAAGCTTATGAGGATAGGAATTTACTCAATGTTAGAAGTAGATGTGCCATGTTACTCTTGTTAGGATTAAAACAACCAGAGATCAAATTTAGACATATGGCATCAAGATTTTAACTGCTTTCAGGAAGGGTTTACATGTCAGCTAACTTGGATAGGAAAAAATAAACATTGCAGATTAAGAAAAGCTAGCCTTTCAGAACCAGCCAATGTACTAGAGACCATTTGCTTTGCATAAGAGATTTGTAAAAGAGTAAATATCCAAGAGAAGAAAAAAAAAAGAGAAGACAACCATTAATAGGAGGAAAACAGGACTTACTGAAAGCAATGAACCATTAATAAAAGGAAACCAGGACTTACTGAAAGCAATGAGTGATTTTGGAGATTGGGACACATGGAACCCATCATTGAAACTCCCTTTTTGCAACCTTCAGTGAATTGCAGTTGAATGCTGAGGTGGTAGCTGATAGCCTTGCTAGCTGCTAGCTGATATAAAGTATTAAAATGGTATATAAATGAATGCCTGATATTATGAGTGGATTATGTGTTTGCTGCACCATCGTCATGATTATTTTGGCTGTAGATTTGTCTTTTTTTTTTCTTTTTTTTTGGCTATTTATGTGCACATCACCAGTATGACATGCACTGGTGTGCTCCCCATATGTTGTCTTGGATATAGATTTATGTGTTGGATACCCTTGTTAAAGTAGATTTAAAGCATCAAGTATTATTATAACACTGGAAATGCACCTTCTCTTCTAAAGTTTTTTATAGACTTTACTTCTAATATTGTCAAATTCTTACAATAATGAAACACAACTGTCATGTAATACAGTATATCTTCTCCTACTTATTTTCTAGTGTTTGCACATGCTGATTGCTTGATTTGGAAATGGAATCAAATTTTCATACTTGAACAATCGAAACAAGTATAGAATAAGAATACAAATGTTTCTTCTTTGACAGGCTTTGACACATTATGAGAAAAGAAATATGTGTGGAAAATGCTCTACATTTATATGCTAGGCTATGATGTTGATTTTGGACACATGGAAGCTGTTTCTTTAATATCTGCTCCAAAGTATCCAGAAAAGCAGGTAATTTATATTTTACATGATTGCTGCAGCAAGGTTTTAAGTACCTAACTGACATTGGTTTTGACAAGCCGTTGGACCGATATGGTACTAGTGTATTAGGCAGTGTACCAGTCTATACTGCCCAATGTCACTGGAAGAAATAACAAAAATAAATAAATATTCACCGGTACCGACTTATATGGCCCTTGGTCGGACTGGTAATATCAGTTGTTACATGCTAGTCCAATAAGTATTTGAAACTCTAAAATGCATTGCTATACTTTTTGGTTTTAGTTGTGCCTAGATCAGACATGGATTGGAGCGGTGAGAAAAAAAAAGGCCCTCTGTTTAATGAACTACATAGTCCTTGACAATGTTAAGTGACAAAAAATATAAAAAGAAGCTAAGATATCATTATTTTTGGCTTTAGAGCTCCACACTAAATTGTCATTGATTTAGTAGATTCCATATATTCTTTTTGAGCTTTATGTTCTTATCATGTTAGTTAATTAATCATTTGGTGATAAGACCATTATTTGTTTATATTTGACCTTTGTTTTTCTTTGGCATTATATTACCAAATTTTGCCATTTGATCCTTTATCGTACATTGCGAATATTGCTGCAGGTTGGATACATAGTGACATCTTGCTTGCTTACTGAGAACCACGAGTTCCTAAGAATGGCCATTAATACAGTGCGAAATGACATAATTGGTCGAAATGAAACCTTTCGAGTGTTTGGCATCGGCGATGGTATGACCTTAGCATTCACTATAAGGCACATTCATTTATGCTGTAATTACTGTGATATGACTATTTGTTTATAATAAATTGAATTTCTTTCATTTATTGCTTAATCTTCCATGTACATCGATCTTTCATGTATTAAAGTCATGGTTCAATTGTGTGTATTTATTGAACACTTATAATCTACTTATCTTTTCTTAGCATTCTACTGATGTTACTGACAAGAAATTGATACAATGGCTTTATTGTTGAAACACTGTACATGCGAAATTTTTGGTGTATATCTATCAACAAGGTTAAATTGTGTTTCTTTTGTCATGCAAGCTTATTTTGGTCATTCCTATAGGCATTTTGGTAGATGAGAGGCAACCACTGATGTTGCGTGCAGCGAGATATTTACTTATACAGGCTTAATTAGGACTATTTACTAGTGTAGTTAAAGATGCTAGGTGCCAAAATGCCCAAGGTACTCACCCGAGTGAAGTGAGCCGCTGGTTGCTGAGAGAGTGGCTGGGGGGTGGGGGTGGCAGCGGTGGGGGGAGGATTATGTATGTTTTTCTATTCCTCTCTCTCTCTCTCTCTCTTTTTGCTGGGGGCTTTAGGGTGGGTTTTCTTTTTTGACACTATTAGTTCATGTTCTGAGTAGCATTTATGAGCGAGGCCAATTGACACATTGTCAGTTCTCATCAACAAGTCAAGTTTGTTATTTGAACTGGATTTTTTTTTTTGTGTTAGGGGAAGCTTAAATTCTAGTTTGCTCTTGTATATTCATAGAGCATAGAGGTAGTTATGACTTGGAGGCCAATTCAAGTAAACATTTATACATTGTCCGAGGTCTAAACAATATCCAGATTCACTTTGACTTATTATTTTTGTATCAAGTGATAGATTGATGGGCCACTGAGAGATTTCGGCAATGTAGTAGGGGAACTTGATTGTCAAGGAAAGGACACAGAACTACATGATGAGTTATGATAGACTCAGGAAATAGTTCCCTTGGCAAAATGTAATGTATCAAAATGAACTGCATCCACAAGAACATTCTATAAAATGTAAGTAATTATATTCCTAATCTACCTTAAGAACTACAAAGGAACGTATTTAGGCATGCAATACTCATTAACCATAGTAGCTATTGATAGAAGAGTGTCACGACTTTCTGTTCCCTAGATATATCTACATGTATAGATATTTTTTTGTGATGCAATGTTTCAAGAATCATGCTTGCTTTAGACTTGTCTTTTGATGACATGCATGGTCATATGTACGTGCAATGAATATCATACCTTGTATATCTGACTTTCTTGTAGTAAATTTTGTCAGCCCCTGGTACTGGATAATTATTAGGCTACTAATGTAACCTGGATTTAGGTTAGTTGCCAATTAATGTTAAGTCTTCTGAATCCAACTTAGACTTGGGATCCTATTATATACTTTTGATGCTACTTTTACTGTCTTTCATGTATTTTGGGAGGATTATCATCATACTTTGAAGTTAGACTTGGTTGGGACTGGATATATTCTATTACGAGTTAATTCTCGGTTTGGATGGGAGTCCACTGAAGAGAGGTCCACCGATTGTTGTTACATCAATATTAGGAGTCCCAATTATGAGTCCTATTGCAACAGTATGCTCGTTGCATTTGTTCTAAGCTAAATAGTGGTATTTGGTATTGGCTTTATGAAATGAAATGATTAAGTTATATATATAAATATAAATATAAATATATATATATATATACACACACACACACATCTAATTTTTGCATATTATTCATTCTAGGTGGGAAATATTGGTGGGAAGGACTTTTCTGAATCTCTGGCAAATGATGTCCAAAAGCTGCTGGTAAGATTATTGGAATTTCCCAGTACTTTTGTTATTAATGTATGATTAATATTGCTGCTGTATTGTTCATTAGCTTTCAAGCAGCTGCAGACCTCTAGTCAGGAAAAAGGCTGCACTATGCCTTCTACGTCTTTATAGGAAGAACCCTGATGTCGTCAATATTGATGGCTGGTAAGCTTGTGCTGGTCATTGTTATTACATACATGACTTCATTCATATGATTCATTTATATACAAACCCATGTCTACGCATACACATACATGCACATGTTTGTAGGAATGTATTCTTTCCGAGTTTTTTTACATTCACATTCATTTTTAGGTATGATCGAATGTCACAGCTTCTGGATGAACGTGACTTGGGAGTATTGACATCTGTTATGAGCCTTTTTGTTGCTTTAGTCTCAAATAACGTTGAAGCTTATTGGAATTGTCTTCCAAAGTGTGTTAAAATACTGGAGCGGTTGGGTAGAAACCAAGATGTTCCACAAGAATACACCTATTATGGAATCCCATCTCCATGGATTCAGGTCTAGTCTGTTCATGCAGTTTTTTGTTTTTTATACCAGCTGTTTAATTGTGACATGCATCCTTCCCTTTTTTGAATTTTCCTATTACTTGTTCTGTAAAATGGTTGAGACCTGTTGTCCGACTATTTCATTAATATGATTGAAATTCACAAGTCTGATGCCTACTATATTGCTTTTCAATTATATTTCTACTTCTTTGCCACAATTATTCAGTTCACCTCTTAACACACTTGTTGACTCTTAAACATGAGATGTATTATTATTTTGACATTATCCTTTCTTTCAAGTTCAATTGAGAATTTGTGTTCGTGTCAGTGATGCCTGAAAACTAGTTTGCTGTTGGGATAAATCAGTAGTAGCCAATCAAGTTAGATATGATCCTAAGATGAACTTGTGAATGATGCATTGTGTGACTATTAAATTACAAGGTTCGCCGTACCATGGCATACCGCTCAGTACGAGCGGTATGTACCGGTCCAACAGGGGATCGATATGAGCAGTATATACTAGTCTATCGATACACTCCACTGTACTGTGTGTCAGTACATACCGTACCAATGGTCGGTCGGTATACTGGCACAGACTAGTAAGGCGAACCATGTTAAACTGAATCTTCATTGTTAGTTAGGCTTGCATTTGATCTTGAAGCTATTGGATCCTATTTGGATGGATCCAAACAAAGTGGATTCAACCAACAAGAACTACATCATGCATGAGTCAGACCTGTTGATTCTAGGCAAGCCAACATATGCCAGTCCTCAATTCTATGCTGAAAATTGAAGGTTGAGAATCTTAGTGTGAACTCACAAAATGTACAAATGGCTTTAGGCATACTGAAATCATCAACTGCTCATTAGTGCATCATAATATATTTTAAGATGTCTTTATGTATCATGCCGCACTACTATATTCTGTTTTGTAAAATAAAAAGCACATCAGGATTGCCACATGTCCACCAAGCACACACCTCTTTGATTTCAGTCTTGTTCTTTAAGGGAGATAAACAAAATATAAACAAGGATTAGTTTTCTTCATATTGGTTAGTCAGACTCTCATATCCCTGTGTTATTTGTATTTTGAAAATATCTTTGCAATGAAGGATTGTCTAAACTTATAGTTTGTATAAGATAAAAAAGCTTTGTCTTTTAAGAAGATCATCAAAGGGCTTTCTTTTTTCTTGATTTGCATACTGCATAGATCAGTTCTCTAATTCGTTAGCCAAACTGTACAAATATTAAATTACTGATTAGAGAATGAGTTCAAATTCAGCATCAGTGGGAGGAAAACTTGGATGTCAATGACGGCAATAATTTTAGGTTTTAATTGATCAAGTGCTGAAGATGATTTGATCAAATTATTTATGGCCATTTAAGAAGAGCTTTGTCTAAGAAAACTTAGATGTCAACATGCCATTATTCTTTTGATCAATCTTCATGTGATGCAGGTTAAGACAATGAGGGCTCTTCAGTATTTTCCAACCATCGAGGACCCAAATACCAGAAGAGCTTTGTTTGAAGTAGGACTGCTTTTGGCATAGGGCATGATGTGGCATGTTTAATTAATGTTGTTTTCTGATGATTCAGTTTGTTCTATGTAGGTTCTTCAACGTATTCTAATGGGCACTGATGTTGTAAAAAATGTCAACAAAAACAATGCAGCACATGCCATTCTTTTTGAAGCCTTAGCTCTTGTGAGTTTTCTTCTTAAAATTTAATGCAAATGTTGTGAAGTGGATGATTGACATTGTTCATAATTTAAATTAAATGCAAGTAGCGAACCATATGATCATACGTTATCTGCACAATAGAGTTCAGCATAGAAGTTATTTTACATTATTTTTATGAGATAACTGTTCTTATTTCTGTTGATAAGTTTTGCATCTTCAGTGATATTTAGATGTAAAAAGCTTTCTTGGATTACATAAATCCAAAGACCTATAAATTGTCAAGTTAGACATATTTATTATCTCAACTTAAGTCTACAATGATAATGCTAGCTTTTCTTTTTTGCTCTGGAACTGCAATCTCTAAACAACTGCTTAGAGATACACTTGTAAGTGCTATTTCACTTATAGATGTTGTGATGTATTAATCATGTATTGGACTTTGTATATGTAGTTAGATATTTTGGACTGTAATCTGTGTGATCTGGTACTCCAGATATTCAGATGGTCGGCGAATTATTTGCACCAGTTACTGTTGTCTTCAGCTTAAGTTTATTACTCCTTGTTTCTTGCTTCAGCTTTTTTTTAATAGTTTAATTAGCTTCATTTTTATAAGCTTCACTCTTTATATATACACCTATGTTTCTTTTATCAAATTTTACATGATTTGAGCATCTTTGAGCAGTTCTCAGTGTATGTTTTATTGTTTTATGGTAATATGATCTAATAATTGCAATACAAGATATATTTGATGTGGCATTCCAGTAGTAATATCACTACCCTCTTGGTCCATGTTGCAGGTTGTGCATCTTGATGCTGAAAAGGAGATGATGTCTCAGTGTGTGGCTTTGCTTGGAAAATTTATTGCTGTTCGTGAACCAAACATTCGGTATCTTGGTCTGGTAGGTGTTTGGAGTAGTTCTATTAGGATTAATTGAGTTGATGGTTGCTTTTATGTAATTGGTGATATATGATGGAACTTATAGATTGTTGAGTGTCATAGATCTTCAATAGTGAGGGCCATGAGAACTAATCCTCCTCTTTTATATGCATGTGGAACTTACTCAACTGTTGGTTATTTAATAAAACTTGATTACATTCTCACAGAGAACATCTTAAATTCTTAATATTTGGCACAGAGAACATGACGAGGTTGCTGCTGGTCTCAGATGCGAGGATATTATCAAAAGACATCAGGCACAAATAATTATTTCACTGAAAGATCCTGATATCAGGTAACGTCGTGTTCGGGATTAATGTCTATGGTGGTGCACAAGCATTTGACCTAGATTAATGTCTATGTAGGGGTTCATCCCTCATGTTATTCAGAAACAAAATGTTCAAGTTTACTATTAAAGTTGAAACTGATAGGTCATCTAATTCATATCTGGGTGAAAACCATTTAGTACTATTTTATCAATATGATACCTTGATTCATGTCTGATGGTGATGGGAACTTTGGCCTGTTTTAAAATGACTCATGATTATGCTTTGTCCTCTACTAATCTTTTAAGATAATTGAATCACACTAGGACTAAGTGTGTTGGATCTGGATTGGGCTCTGATCTGACATAGCTTAAATGTGTTGGACCTAGATTAGGCTCTGATCTGACAGCTAGCTGGATAATAATGAGAAGTATTTGCTGGATCAAAATTTTAATGCATGTCCTATGCAGGTCAGAACTGGTCTGTCAATATGAGACAAAGAGGAAGTAGCCTGCTGTTGGTGGCCTGTGCTCAAAACCTAGAAGAAGGGTGTGGAAGCTATAGAGGAGGAGAGGACAAAGGGAGAGGTTGAGAGCAATATGGGGAAGTACCTAGAGATTGGAGGAATTGATGACGATGCTCTCCTTCAGTTTTCCTTAGATGCTGCAACCATGTCATGGTCATTGCATCCATCAAATGGAGGTAGGCTGAGACTGAGTGGTGGAGAGAGGGAGGTGGATGCGCCTATGATGTTGCACGACAAGGAGGGAGGAGCTGTGAGAGGAAAAAGAGGGGGTAGGAGATGAGGGGGTGGAGCATTTGGAAAAGGATAAATGAGTTGGTGATCTTGGGCTATCTGGAAGGTTTAGAAGGGGCAGGACAGAGTTGAAGATGATGGGTGAGATATAGAGATAGAGGTAGATAGATTGCATTTCTAGGTGACTCTGGGTATGAACTGAATCATATTGGATCTTATTGGATCAGAGTCAAGCCACTGGCACCCCTAAGTGAGGCTTGTTCTTGCAAGTTTACTATGGAATCTATTAGACAGTGTTTGAAGTAGCAGACTGGAAAGTTTCAATATGGACCATATTTATTTAGCTCGAAACTGAATAAGGAATATAATGAAGACTACATTATCGACAACTTCATTGCCACATCTATACCTTAAAGCAGAAGAAACACAGCTGATGTTGGTCCTTTCGAGTTTGAATTTTGGAAAAATCTTGAGATTTTCTGCTTAATAAAAATTCATTCATTTCTGGTCTGGGATGAGGACTAAAGTACCAAAAGACAAGACCTGAAATCAATCATAAGTATTTTTTCTATATGCATCTGGAATTATGTTATCCTCTCTACATGGAACTAGTTATGTAAATGCATAGCATTCTTATTTTGTTTGAAACCCTTCTTAGAGCTAAATGGTGATTCCTATTTCCAACCACACCCATGGGCTAATAAGGCTTCTGTTTCATTTCTTTCATGGAGAAACTGCAACTGTATTGCCTAACAGTAAGATAAGTATGTTAGGGAAGAATGAATGACTTAATTAGCTAGCATCAATATATCAGTTGTAACATATTGTAACCATATAGAACAAATTTAAACGAGTTTAAGATACTGAGAAATAGAACAAATGGTCTATTTGTATCTCTTGTATATTTTTTGCAGTTCAGCTAAGAAATAAAATTTTACTTGCCCCAAACAAATCATTGTGTTGCAGTTCAGAAGCCAATAGCAACACAAGCCACATTTTGATCATACGATTTTTGAATGTGTTCTAAGTAGTGCATTTGGGTTTCTGTTTGAAAGTGACTCTTCTTTTAGGGTCTTTTCCTTCTTATATATTGCATAAGCATGTTCTGTTTCTTGGTGTTTAAGCAGTTGAATTTTCTACGGATATAGTATTTTCCTTTATAAAAATGGTTGCATTAGTTTGATTATGGTTATTGGTGATCACTATGAATTCCTCATATGTCTGCAATTATTCCAGTATTAGAGAGGCGTGCTCTTGATCTACTATATGGTATGTGTGATGTTGCTAAGGATATAGTTGAAGAGTTATTGCAGGTAAAAGTGAATCTTGTGATTTCAGACCTTATATCTTGCAATAACAAGGACAAACTCAATCATGAATTCTAATAAGTTGGTTATTATCTTGCTTCAGTATCTTAACACAGCAGATCTTGCTATGCGAAGAACTGGCACTCAAGGCCGTAATTCTAGCAGAGAAATTTGCTCCAGATCTATCATGGTATTCTTATCAGTTTCTACATCAATTTCATATCATTTGTAGTGACATTTTTCAAATGTGAACATGTGTTAAAATAAGATATTTAGAACTCCAAATGAGGTATCATTTGCTGTATGATTGCTGATTCTTATCAGATCTTTATAATCTTGACATAGTTTGATATTCTATTTTTGGGTCCAATAATGTGACACAAATATATGAAACATAACTACAGTTTGGTTTGACAAGCAGTTAAATATATAGGGTGAGGCATCAAGAATTAATGAAGTTTAATCAAGTTATGACAAGTATCTTAAAGATTAACAAAGATACTATATAAACTTCACCTATATAAACTTAGAAGTGGTGCCGCTTCGATTGAGTTGGAGTTTCTCTCATAAAAGTTCATGAACTTAGATGAGCCCAAGGCCATATTTGGGTTGAGCGAGAATTTATGAGGAATATGAGAATATAGTATTTATATGTGTAGTATCACCGATGTTGTCATTAGGAATAACAAATTTAAAGCTTTTATGTTATTTGGGATTTCGACTTCACTTTTGTGATGCTTACATTAAAGTAATATTCAAATCGAAAGATATATTACTTTATTCATAAATATTATTTAATCACTTAGAGAATTTTTTTTAATTTGAATAATTGGGGGATTGTTATAAATTGTTCAAATTAAAAAAAAGAAAAAAAGTTTTCTTTTGAAAGGAGTTATTTGAAAAGGTGTTTTTTTTAGTTATTTTGGTAGTTATTTTTTCAAAGGTTGTCTTTTGTGAAAATATCTATAAATAGATATGTAAGAGTAAATTATCATGAACAACTATTTTTTGAGATTCTTCTTCTTTCTTGATAACTCTCCAAGTGAATAGACCTTCTCCAATTCCAATTTGAAGATTCTTTATTATTTACTCAATGCAAATCTTCTATAGTCTTGTTATATTCACTAAAACTATCTGCATCAAACCCATAGCAATCTTGTCGAGAAGAGGGTGCAAATATCGTTTTTAAGAAAGTGTTTATACATGTTTCAAGCCTAAATATTTTTCCTACGGTGTTCTTGATCTTGTGTTTGTTATTGGTTTTCATCCCCTTCTTTTGTTGTGTTTTACAACATATGTTGATTTGTTGATTTTGATTTTATAGGTAACATCGACAAAAGAAAATCCACCACATACTATGCGTTTATTATACTTGCAGGAAGAACAGTGAGTTGGGTTTCAAAGTTGCATACTGTTATAGCTCTATCTATTCCCGAAGCACAGAGCATTTAACAACTATACAAGCTTGCAGGGAGGTAATTTAGATTACAAGGTTGATGATAACATTCGAGCACATCCTCTTGACAATTGTAGTATCTTGCACATCGCAATGTTCCAGCCTTTCATTCTGGGATAAAACATATAAGAGCTCAATGTCACTTTATTCAAGTAGAGAAAGATGCTACTGTAGATATATAAAAAAAATTAATATGATGGATTATCTAGCGGATGTTATAATCAACATTGACATGTTTCTGTGAAACAGATCCCCTCTTATGGCTCACAAGACACAAGAACAGTAGGACTCCATTTTTTTATATTTTAATTTAAAGATTACAAAAATTATAAACCTAGTCAAGATCGACGGTGACTAGGTTGGAGTTTTGGTGCCTTAACAGTAAAAAAGGGTACATCTTTAATCATCCTATGAGAATGCGGGGGTTCATGGAATATAAAACTTGCTTAAAAATAACGATATTGGAAGAAAATGAAAAATTAGTTGATTCGATCACTGCTATTATTTGTCTTCCTTTTATAATTTTGATTTCACCATCTTTCTTTTTTGCTGCATACGCATGATTAGTCACACAACAATGAATGATGACTGCTTCCATGTTTCTCCACAGCATGCTGCACCGACTAATTCCTGGGAGTGACATTTCCGTTGTCTGTATTCCGTAATTGTTTTTTAGGAAAATAAGTTAAGATAATGAGCACTGCAACATTTCGACACTCGTTGGGTGCCGAGTATGTGCTACAGGTGTAGTGTAGGGACGGCAAGAACCTGGAAACTGGTCTTAAAGAATTCTAGTTAAAAAGATAATAACATTTTTGGTGGTACGATAGGTGGAGTAATTATATATTACCACTATCTGTCTTTATACTTAAAAGAAAGTTAAACTATTTCTAGTTGAGTAGGTCATCTAAAAAGTTTTCATAAAATTATTCTTTTATAAAATTAATATTTTTTAGATAGTAAAAATAGTGAAAATATCTTTTCATCTTTTTTTTTTTCATGTCATTTTTACATATGACAACACATACTGTATTTTTATTGATAAAATTAAGAAAAAAAATAAAATTACTGTTTTAATTTTACAATTATATGAATATCCATGTAATACTTTTAAGTGTAGAGATCGAAATAGTTAGACTGAGAGGTAATATATAATTAGTCGATATGATGTGACGATCGGTTCAAATAAATAAAAGTTCAAGTCCAATGAAGAGTAAAGTGGATTTTTCTACCAATGTTAATCGTTCCTCGTTATGCAAAGGGTTTCATGTTGATCTTAGATGAAGAGTTACTAGTGAGTCTTAAATAACATGAAAAGTTACTAGTGGACGGTGAGGGTGGGCGAGGGTGGAGGACGCGGCCGCCGCCGAAGGGGCACCTGCCGGTGTACGTCGGCGGGGAGAGCGACGGAGGTCTGCTGCGGAGGTACGTCGTGCCGGTGGTGTACTTCAACCACCCCCTGCTCAGGGAGCTGCTGCGGGAGGCGGAGGTGGAGTTCGGGTTCCACCACCCCGGCGGCATCACCATCCCCTGCGCCGCCGCCGAGTTCGAGCGCGTCAGGGCGCGCATTTCCGACGCCGGCAAGAGGCTTCACCGAAGGAGCCCCATTTCCCTTTGGTCCTGATGGGAATCTCTCTTCCTGGACTCCATTATTCTCGTCTCTCGAAGTCTTCTCACCGTTCATTTTACGTCTGTTGCACATATTTATATTATCATCCACTGTGTTTGGAGTGAGTCGTGACATATCCATACCATAATGGTTTATGGTATCAAAACTATGGGAAGATGATGGTTTATCTCGAAATCACATTGGGAGATTCTACATGTTATCAAAATAATGACTTGTCGAGCACGTCCCCATACGAGGCCATCATTAAGATGATAATTGGATGTGTTTACAATCCAAATGTTTAAACTTTTTAGTTCGGTTAGGATTGGTAATGAAAAATTGCATGGACATGAGAGGAGAACATATATTTTTGTATTATTATTATTATTATTATTATTATTTGATAGGAAAAGGGGAAAACGAGGCAAAATTAATAGTGGTGCTTAGTTGAGGTTCGATTTAAATCTGTCTTCAGTCACGCAATCCAATTGCAGAAATAAGGTCTTAAAAAGTTGGCTGGTGATTCACCCATTGCAAACTCATATCTCTCACCTGCCATGGTACCTGCCTTTTGATCCGTGGCAACGGTGGAGCCCATGTTCGATCGCTCCAACCATAGGCAAGAAAGAGTGCGTGCTTGTACCCACAGGCTCCCAATGCATCCATGAGTCCTGCTCGTCGTACGTGCCTCACCAGCTGGAACAAGGGGCCCCTCTATTCTCAAATCACAAGCCAGGTAGAAGCAACAGGGAGGGTAATAAAGTGTCCGCGTGGTGAACCAAGTCCATGTATCAAACAGTACTGTGACTCGGTGTACGCTTTGAGCTGTGCACAAGGATTCGATTGGGGGCATCAAGATGCGCGCTCACTAGGGGATGCATCGGACGCTTAGCCACCATCGCCTCTCCCCTCCCCCGATGCGATGGGAAACATCCAAACTTTACAAATTTTTAGCCTCCATTTTATTGTTATATAAAATCAAATTGCTCAAAAAGCAAAAATAAATTGAAATCCTTAGCAAATCAAAGTGATCTTCGGGAATAAAAAAGAAGCTATTATCTATAATAATAACGACTAAAATACATATATATATATATATATATATATATATATATATATATATATATATATATTAGTCGTCGTCGTCGGCTTGTTTTTCTTCAATCCAAATCGTCATCAGCTCATTTCTTTCTCCATCCATCATGACAGACTTCAGGATCGACCTTCTTCATCTGGTTCCCGAATCGAGGAGGAGGGTGGCGTTTCCGCCGCGGATCTCGTGTGAAAACCCTTGGATCTGAGGTGCCGTCGACCGGATCCGCCGGGGGGGGGGGGCGCGTATTGGCGGCGGCCATGGCATTGACCGGGATGCGAGGGCTCTCCGTCTTCATCAGCGATGTCCGGAATTGCCAGAACAAGGAGCAGGAGCGTCTCCGGGTCGACAAGGAGCTGGGCAACATCCGGACCCGGTTCAAGAACGAGAAGGTCATTTCTCCCCCGATTCTTTCCTCTTAGTATTTGTCAATTCCAAGGAAACTTCTCGTTAGGTGCTTCCAATAACGACTATATTTTGATTCCTGCTTCCAAGTTGTGCTTGCTTCATCTTTGAAGAATATCATGGTCATATCAGTTGATGCTTTTATCATAGAAAGCAACCGATTTTGTTGGGTAAGCCATCTTGGTAGTGACCCTTGCTTTAAGCAACGAGAACTGCAGCACAGAACATAGGAAAAAAATTGTAGCTTAGGCTGGGATAATTCTACGTCTTTAATGAATGAACTTACATCGCCACTTTAATAGTAAGGTTTGGGCTGGCTAGGCACAACCAGTGGTTTTAAAGTTTCAGCCCTGTACTGTTCTTTAGCTGGAAAGATACTGAAAAGCTGTAAGGTCAATGATATTAAAGAAACACAAATTAAAAATGAACCCTAAACCAAATTTAGAGAATATGCTACATAGCAGTTAAGAATACATTTAATGATTAGGAAATTACTTTCTTCTTTCACCATCTAGTCTTAGTATTTTAAGCAATATAGATTGTTTTATTTGTAAATTTTGCATAGTATATAAGCCTGCCTAGTATATAATCTTGACATGCCATTCTGCGGTTGGGTTTACCATTGGGAGAGTTAAACATCTATAAGCTTATGAGGATAGGAATTTACTCAATGTTAGAAGTAGATGTGCCATGTTACTCTTGTTAGGATTAAAACAACCAGAGATCAAATTTAGACATATGGCATCAAGATTTTAACTGCTTTCAGGAAGGGTTTACATGTCAGCTAACTTGGATAGGAAAAAATAAACATTGCAGATTAAGAAAAGCTAGCCTTTCAGAACCAGCCAATGTACTAGAGACCATTTGCTTTGCATAAGAGATTTGTAAAAGAGTAAATATCCAAGAGAAGAAAAAAAAGAAGACAACCATTAATAGGAGGAAAACAGGACTTACTGAAAGCAATGAACCATTAATAAAGGAAACCAGGACTTACTGAAAGCAATGAGTGATTTTGGAGATTGGGACACATGGAACCCATCATTGAAACTCCCTTTTTGCAACCTTCAGTAAATTGCAGTTGAATGCTGAGGTGGTAGCTGATAGCCTTGCTAGCTGCTAGCTGATATAAAGTATTAAAATGGTATATAAATGAATGCCTGATATTATGAGTGGATTATGTGTTTGCTGCACCATCGTCATGATTATTTTGGCTGTAGATTTGTCTTTTTTTTTCTTTTTTTTTTTGGCTATTTATGTGCACATCACCAGTATGACATGCACTGGTGTACTCCCCATATGTTGTCTTGGATATAGATTTATGTGTTGGATACCCTTGTTAAAGTAGATTTAAAGCATCAAGTATTATTATAACACTGGAAATGCACCTTCTCTTGTAAAGTTTTTTATAGACTTTACTTCTAATATTGTCAAATTCTTACAATAATGAAACACAACTGTCATGTAATACAGTATATCTTCTCCTACTTATTTTCTAGTGTTTGCACATGCTGATTGCTTGATTTGGAAATGGAATCAAATTTTCATACTTGAACAATTGAAACAAGTATAGAATAAGAATACAAATGTTTCCTTCTTTGACAGGCTTTGACACATTATGAGAAAAAGAAATATGTGTGGAAAATGCTCTACATTTATATGCTAGGCTATGATGTTGATTTTGGACACATGGAAGCTGTTTCTTTAATATCTGCTCCAAAGTATCCAGAAAAGCAGGTAATTTATATTTTACATGATTGCTGCAGCAAGGTTTTAAGTACCTAACTGACATTGGTTTTGACAAGCCGTTGGACCGATATGGTACTAGTGTATTAGGCAGTGTACCAGTCTATACTGCCCAATGTCACTGGAAGAAATAACAAAAATAAATAAATATTCACCGGTACCGACTTATATGGCCCTTGGTCGGACTGGTAATATCAGTTGTTACATGCTAGTCCAATAAGTATTTGAAACTCTAAAATGCATTGCTATACTTTTTGGTTTTAGTTGTGCCTAGATCAGACATGGATTGGAGCGGTGAGAAAAAAAAAGGCCCTCTGTTTAATGAACTACATAGTCCTTGACAATGTTAAGTGACAAAAAATATAAAAAGAAGCTAAGATATCATTATTTTTGGCTTTAGAGCTCCACACTAAATTGTCATTGATTTAGTAGATTCCATATATTCTTTTTTAGCTTTATGTTCTTATCATGTTAGTTAATTAATCATTTGGTGATAAGACCATTATTTGTTTATATTTGACCTGTATTTTTCTTTGGCATTATATTACCAAATTTTGCCATTTGATCCTTCATCGTACATTGCGAATATTGCTGCAGGTTGGATACATAGTGACATCTTGCTTGCTTACTGAGAACCACGAGTTCCTAAGAATGGCCATTAATACAGTGCGAAATGACATAATTGGTCGAAATGAAACCTTTCAGTGTTTGGCACTGACGATGGTATGACCTTAGCATTCACTATAAGGCACATTCATTTATGCTGTAATTACTGTGATATGACTATTTGTTTATAATAAATTGAATTTCTTTCATTTATTGCTTAATCTTCCATGTACATCTATCTTTCATGTATTAAAGTCATGGTTCAATTGTGTGTATTTATTGAACACTTAGAATCTACTTATCTTTTCTTAGCATTCTACTGATGTTACTGACAAGAAATTGATACAATGGTTTTATTGTTGAAACACTGTACATGCGAAATTTTTGGTGTATATCTATCAACAAGGTTAAATTGTGTTTCTTTTGTCATGCAAGCTTATTTTGGTCATTCCTATAGGCATTTTGGTAGATGAGAGGCAACCACTGATGTTGCGTGCAGCGAGATATTTACTTATACAGGCTTAATTAGGACTATTTATTAGTGTAGTTAAAGATGCTAGGTGCCAAAATGCCCAAGGTGCTCACCCGAGTGAAGTGAGCCGCTGGTTGCTGAGAGAGTGGCTGGGGGTGGGGGTGGCAGCGGTGGGGGGGATTATGTATGTTTTCTATCTTTCTCTCTCTCTCTCTCTCTCTCTCTCTCTCTTTTTGCTGGGGGCTTTAGGGTGGGTTTTCTTTTTTGACACTATTAGTTCATGTTCTGAGTAGCATTTATGAGCGAGGCCAATTGACACATTGTCAGTTCTCATCAACAAGTCAAGTTTGTTATTTGAACTGGATTTTTTTTTTTGTGTTAGGGGAAGCTTAAATTCTAGTTTGCTCTTGTATATTCATAGAGCATAGAGGTAGTTATGACTTGGAGGCCAATTCAAGTAAACATTTATACATTGTCCGAGGTCTAAACAATATCCAGATTCACTTTGACTTATTATTTTTGTATCAAGTGATAGATTGATGGGCCACTGAGAGATTTCGGCAATGTAGTAGGGGAACTTGATTGTCAAGGAAAGGACACAGAACTACATGATGAGTTATGATAGACTCAGGAAATAGTTCCCTTGGCAAAATGTAATGTATCAAAATGAACTGCATCCACAAGAACATTCTATAAAATGTAAGTAATTATATTCCTAATCTACCTTAAGAACTACAAAGGGAACGTATTTAGGCATGCAATACTCATTAACCATAGTAGCTATTGATAGAAGAGTGTCACGACTTTCTGTTCCCTAGATATATCTACATGTATAGATATTTTTTTTGTGATGCAATGTTTCAAGAATCATGCTTGCTTTAGACTTGTCTTTTGATGACATGCATGGTCATATGTACGTGCAATGAATATCATACCTTGTATATCTGACTTTCTTGTAGTAAATTTTGTCAGCCCCTGGTACTGGATAATTATTAGGTTACTAATGTAACCTGGATTTAGGTTAGTTGCCAATTAATGTTAAGTCTTCTGAATCCAACTTAGACTTGGGATCCTATTATATACTTTTGATGCTACTTTTACTGTCTTTCATGTATTTTGGGAGGATTATCATCATACTTTTAAGTTAGACTTGGTTGGGACTGGATATATTCTATTATGAGTTAATTCTCGGTTTGGATGGGAGTCCACTGAAGAGAGGTCCACCGATTGTTGTTACATCAATATTAGGAGTCCCAATTATGAGTCCTATTGCAACAGTATGCTCGTTGCATTTGTTCTAAGCTAAATAGTGGTATTTGGTATTGGCTTTATGAAATGAAATGATTAAGTTATATATATAAATATAAATATAAATATATATATATATATACACACACACACACACATCTAATTTTTGCATATTATTCATTCTAGGTGGGAAATATTGGTGGGAAGGAGTTTTCTGAATCTCTGGCAAATGATGTCCAAAAGCTGCTGGTAAGATTATTGAAATTTCCCAGTACTTTTGTTATTAAAGTATGATTAATATTGCTGCTGTATTGTTCATTAGCTTTCAAGCAGCTGCAGACCTCTAGTCAGGAAAAAGGCTGCACTATGCCTTCTACGTCTTTATAGGAAGAACCCTGATGTCGTCAATATTGATGGCTGGTAAGCTTGTGCTGGTCATTGTTATTACATACATGACTTCATTCATATGATTCATTTATATACAAACCCATGTCTACGCATACACATACTTGCACATGTTTGTAGGAATGTATTCTTTCCGAGTTTTTTTACATTCACATTCATTTTTAGGTATGATCGAATGTCACAGCTTCTGGATGAACGTGACTTGGGAGTATTGACATCTGTTATGAGCCTTTTTGTTGCTTTAGTCTCAAATAACGTTGAAGCTTATTGGAATTGTCTTCCAAAGTGTGTTAAAATACTGGAGCGGTTGGGTAGAAACCAAGATGTTCCACAAGAATACACCTATTATGGAATCCCATCTCCATGGATTCAGGTCTAGTCTGTTCATGCAGTTTTTTGTTTTTTATACCAGCTGTTTAATTGTGACATGCATCCTTCCCTTTTTTGAATTTTCCTATTACTTGTTCTGTAAAATGGTTGAGACCTGTTGTCCGACTATTTCATTAATATGATTGAAATTCACAAGTCTGATGCCTACTATATTGCTTTTCAATTATATTTCTACTTCTTTGCCACAATTATTCAGTTCACCTCTTAACACACTTGTTGACTCTTAAACATGAGATGTATTATTATTTTGACATTATCCTTTCTTTCAAGTTCAATTGAGAATTTGTGTTCGTGTCAGTGATGCCTGAAAACTGGTTTGCTGTTGGGATAAATCAGTAGCCAATCAAGTTAGATATGATCCTAAGATGAACTTGTGAATGATGCATTGTGTGACTATTAAATTACAAGGTTCGCCGTACCATGGCATACCGCTCAGTACGAGCGGTATGTACCGGTCCAACAGGGGATCGATATGAGCAGTATATACTAGTCTATCGATACACTCCGCTGTACTGTGTGTCAGTACATACCGTACCAATGGTCGGTCGGTATACTGGCACGGACTAGTAAGGCGAACCATGTTAAACTGAATCTTCATTGTTAGTTAGGCTTGCATTTGATCTTGAAGCTATTGGATCCTATTTGGATGGATCCAAACAAAGTGGATTCAACCAACAAGAACTACATCATGCATGAGTCAGACCTGTTGATTCTAGGCAAGCCAACATATGCCAGTCCTCAATTCTATGCTGAAAATTGAAGGTTGAGAATCTTAGTGTGAACTCACAAAATGTACAAATGGCTTTAGGCATACTGAAATCATCAACTGCTCATTAGTGCATCATAATATATTTTAAGATGTCTTTATGTATCATGCCGCACTACTATATTCTGTTTTGTAAAATAAAAAGCACATCAGGATTGCCACATGTCCACCAAGCACACGCCTCTTTGATTTCAGTCTTGTTCTTTAAGGGAGATAAACAAAATATAAACAAGGATTAGTTTTCTTCATATTGGTTAGTCAGACTCTCATATCCCTGTGTTATTTGTATTTTGAAAATATCTTTGCAATGAAGGATTGTCTAAACTTATAGTTTGTATAAGATAAAAAAGCTTTGTCTTTTAAGAAGATAATCAAAGGGCTTTCTTTTTTCTTGATTTGCATACTGCATAGATCAGTTCTCTAATTCGTTAGCCAAACTGTACAAATATTAAATTACTGATTAGAGAATGAGTTCAAATTCAGCATCAGTGGGAGGAAAACTTGGATGTCAATGACGGCAATAATTTTAGGTTTTAATTGATCAAGTGCTGAAGATGATTTGATCAAATTATTTATGGCCATTTAAGAAGAGCTTTGTCTAAGAAAACTTAGATGTCAACATGCCATTATTCTTTTGATCAATCTTCATGTGATGCAGGTTAAGACAATGAGGGCTCTTCAGTATTTTCCAACCATCGAGGACCCAAATACCAGAAGAGCTTTGTTTGAAGTAGGACTGCTTTTGGCATAGGGCATGATGTGGCATGTTTAATTAATGTTGTTTTCTGATGATTCAGTTTGTTCTATGTAGGTTCTTCAACGTATTCTAATGGGCACTGATGTTGTAAAAAATGTCAACAAAAACAATGCAGCACATGCCATTCTTTTTGAAGCCTTAGCTCTTGTGAGTTTTCTTCTTAAAATTTAATACAAATGTTGTGAAGTGGATGATTGACATTGTTCATAATTTAAATTAAATGCAAGTAGCGAACCATATGATCATACGTTATCTACACAATAGAGTTCAGCATCCCTCAAGTTATTTTACATTATTTTTATGAGATAACTGTTCTTATTTCTGTTGATAAGTTTTGCATCTTCAGTGATATTTAGATGTAAAAAGCTTTCTTGGATTACATAAATCCAAAGACCTATAAATTGTCAAGTAAGACATATTTATTATCTCAACTTAAGTCTACAATGATAATGCTAGCTTTTCTTTTTTGCTCTGGAACTGCAATCTCTAAACAACTGCTTAGAGATACACTTGTCGTGGCTATTTCACTTATAGATGTTGTGATGTATTAATCATGTATTGGACTTTGTATATGTAGTTAGATATTTTGGACTGTAATCTGTGTGATCTGGTACTCCAGATATTCAGATGGTCGGCGAATTATTTGCACCAGTTACTGTTGTCTTCAGCTTAAGTTTATTACTCCTTGTTTCTTGCTTCAGCTTTTTTTTAATAGTTTAATTAGCTTCATTTTTATAAGCTTCACTCTTTATATATACACCTATGTTTCTTTTATCAAATTTTACATGATTTGAGCATCTTTGAGCAGTTCTCAGTGTATGTTTTATGGTAATATGATCTAATAATTGCAATACGAGATATATTTGATGTGGCATTCCAGTAGTAATATCACTACCCTCTTGGTCCATGTTGCAGGTTGTGCATCTTGATGCTGAAAAGGAGATGATGTCTCAGTGTGTGGCTTTGCTTGGAAAATTTATTGCTGTTCGTGAACCAAACATTCGGTATCTTGGTCTGGTAGGTGTTTGGAGTAGTTCTATTAGGATTAATTGAGTTGATGGTTGCTCTTATGTAATTGGTGATATATGATGGAACTTATAGATTGTTGAGTGTCATAGATCTTCAATAGTGAGGGCCATGAGAACTAATCCTCCTCTTTTATATGCATGTGGAACTTACTCAACTGTTGGTTATTTAATAAAACTTGATTACATTCTCACAGAGAACATCTTAAATTCTTAATATTTGGCACAGGAGAACATGACGAGGTTGCTGCTGGTCTCAGATGCGCAGGATATTATCAAAAGACATCAGGCACAAATAATTATTTCACTGAAAGATCCTGATATCAGGTAACGTCGTGTTCGGGGATTAATGTCTATGGTGGTGCACAAGCATTTGACCTAGATTAATGTCTATGTAGGGGTTCATCCCTCATGTTATTCAGAAACAAAATGTTCAAGTTTACTATTAAAGTTGAAACTGATAGGTCATCTAATTCATATCTGGGTGAAAACCATTTAGTACTATTTTATCAATATGATACCTTGATTCATGTCTGATGGTGATGGGAACTTTGGCCTGTTTTAAAATGACTCATGATTATGCTTTGTCCTCTACTAATCTTTTAAGATAATTGAATCACACTAGGACTAAGTGTGTTGGATCTGGATTGGGCTCTGATCTGACAGCTAGCTTAAATGTGTTGGACCTAGATTAGGCTCTGATCTGACAGCTAGCTGGATAATAATGAGAAGTATTTGCTGGATCAAAATTTTAATGCATGTCCTATGCAGGTCAGAACTGGTCTGTCAATATGAGACAAAGAGGAAGTAGCCTGCTGTTGGTGGCCTGTGCTCAAAACCTAGAAGAAGGGTGTGGAAGCTATAGAGGGAGGAGAGGACAAAGGGAGAGGTTGAGAGCAATATGGGAAGTACCTAGAGATTGGAGGAATTGATGACGATGCTCTCCTTCAGTTTGCCTTAGATGCTGCAACCATGTCATGGTCATTGCATCCATCAAATGGAGGTAGGCTGAGACTGAGTGGTGGAGAGAGGGAGGTGGATGCGCCTATGATGTTGCACGACAAGGAGGGAGGAGCTGTGAGAGGAAAAAGAGGGGGTAGGAGATGAGGGGGTGGAGCATTTGGAAAAGGATAAATGAGTTGGTGATCTTGGGCTATCTGGAAGGTTTAGAAGGGGCAGGACAGAGTTGAAGATGATGGGTGAGATATAGAGATAGAGGTAGATAGATTGCATTTCTAGGTGACTCTGGGTATGAACTGAATCATATTAGCTGGATCTTATTGGATCAGAGTCAAGCCACTGGCACCCCTAAGTGAGGCTTGTTCTTGCAAGTTTACTATGGAATCTATTAGACAGTGTTTGAAGTAGCAGACTGGAAAGTTTCAATATGGACCATAGCGAAACTGAATAAGGAATATAATGAAGACTACATTATCGACAACTTCATTGCCACATCTATATCTTAAAGCAGAAGAAACACAGCTGATGTTGGTCCTTTCGAGTTTGAATTTTGGAAAAATCTTGAGATTTTCTGCTTAATAAAAATTCATTCATTTCTGGTCTGGGATGAGGACTAAAGTACCAAAAGACAAGACCTGAAATCAATCATAAGTATTTTTTCTATATGCATCTGGAATTATGTTATCCTCTCTACATGGATCTAGTTATGTAAATGCATAGCATTCTTATTTTGTTTGAAACCCTTCTTAGAGCTAAATGGTGATTCCTATTTCCAACCACACCCATGGGCTAATAAGGCTTCTGTTTCATTTCTTTCATGGAGAAACTGCAACTGTATTGCCTAAGCAGTAAGATAAGTATGTTAGGGGAAGAATGAATGACTTAATTAGCTAGCATCAATATATCAGTTGTAACATATTGTAACCATATAGAACAAATTTAAACGAGTTTAAGATACTGAGAAATAGAACAAATGGTCTATTTGTATCTCTTGTATATTTTTTGCAGTTCAGCTAAGAAATAAAATTTTACTTGCCCCAAACAAATCATTGTGTTGCAGTTCAGAAGCCAATAGCAACACAAGCCACATTTTGATCATACGATTTTTGAATGTGTTCTAAGTAGTGCATTTGGGTTTCTGTTTGAAAGTGACTCTTCTTTTAGGGTCTTTTCCTTCTTATATATTGCATAAGCATGTTCTGTTTCTTGGTGTTTAAGCAGCTGAATTTTCTACGGATATAGTATTTTCCTTTATAAAAATGGTTGCGTTAGTTTGATTATGGTTATTGGTGATCACTATGAATTCCTCATATGTCTGCAATTATTCCAGTATTAGGAGACGTGCTCTTGATCTACTATATGGTATGTGTGATGTAACAAATGCTAAGGATATAGTTGAAGAGTTATTGCAGGTAAAAGTGAATCTTGTGATTTCAGACCTTTAATATCTTGCAATAACAAGGACAAACTCAATCATGAATTCTAATAAGTTGGTTATTATCTTGCTTCAGTATCTTAACACAGCAGATCTTGCTATGCGAGAAGAACTGGCACTCAAGGCCGCAATTCTAGCAGAGAAATTTGCTCCAGATCTATCATGGTATTCTTATCAGTTTCTACATCAATTTCATATCATTTGTAGTGACATTTTTCAAATGTGAATATGTGTTTAAGGCAATAAGATATTTAGAACTCCAAATGAGGTATCATTGAAGTGCTGTATGATTGCTGATTCTTATCAGATCTTTATAATCTTGACATAGTTTGATATTCTATTTTTGGGTCCAATAATGTGACACAAATATATGAAACATAACTGACACAGTTTGGTTTGACAAGCAGTTAAATATAAGGGTGAGGCATCAAGAATAGAGAATACATAGTTTTATATTCTATTTTTGGGTCCAATAACGTGACACAAATATATGAAACATAACTGATACAGTTTGGATTAACAAGCAGTTAAATATAGAGGTGAGGCATCAAGAATAGAGAATACAGAGCATATGTTGTTATCAGTAACCATATTAATTGTTCAACCTTGTAATTTTGACCAAGAAACTAGTTTGACCATTTTTCTCTCAGAACACAAAGGATATATCATTTTCAGTTGAAGCATTGTTCTTATGATATAACGTGGCTTAAAAAGTATGCAATTACAAAATTTGGATTAAATATAGGGCTCTTTGGATTTTTGATTGAGCCAGTGCCCATCTTACCTGAAAGGGTCAGCTTGCTTTTGTTCTTGCATTGAATTTCCACAAACATTATGCTTAAGCACATACGTTCTTTTTTGTCAACATAGCATAGGGTAAAAAGTTGTTGCAATACTACAATATATTATTCATATTCTATTACTTGGAAAATCTGAAAGTATTTCTGTCTTCTTAGTCAAGCTGCTGATTCTGGCATTTTCAAGCTATTTGAGAAATTTACAATTTATTCATTACAATTGGTAGTCATGAGGAAGCCTCCTCTGTTGTAGCCAAATTTGCTTTCTTGAACAGCAATTCTGTTTGACAGCATTAACTCCACTCTGACCATTATTATACTTATTCAGTCAATGCATTTGCTCACCTTCCTGCAATTGGTGAACTAGTTCTGATGACATATGTGAAGTTTTCTTATCTTGCATTGTAGAATGGCTTCTGTACTTTCAATGTATACTGCAATCTGCAGTACCAATCCTAATTCAACGTAATATTTCAGGATACATCTTGCTAGTTATAGGTGCCCTATAAGCCAATCACATGAGTGATTGCACCTGTAACACGCTGCGTCAATCTCTTTGCTTATGATTATTGGCATTATCTCATATTATCTAGATGTATATTGTGATGTCCTTGGATCTGTGCAATGGGAATCGGATCGTGATGAGATTACGATAATGAGACCGATTCACCTTTAAACACAAACCCTAAATTATCCTGATCATAGGTTACTCGAGAAGGACATCGAAATAACCTGGATAGGCGGTGTGTCTATATACCGTTCATATGATGGAGGTAGTGGTCTCATAGCTACTCGTGTGGGGACACTAAGGGTACAGTCACGGTGTGTTCGTTGGAGAATGAGTTCATTGATTGATCCGCCACTACGGAATCTTTGGATGGTTATTGATACCTCACGTCAGACAATGATTCCAGTAGTTCTAGTAGTGTATATCGATCCTTAGACTTAAGACACCAAGGATGTCTGTATGAGTACTCCACTCTTTGATACCGGACTTATAGGTTTGGAAAGTTCCATATCTAGTACAGCCGGTCATTGGGAGTGGTAGCCAACCTTACGATGGCTATTGAGTGTCAATAGAGGATTATCCGCTCTCGGTATCATGAGAGGAATATCCCATGTGTTCTTGCTCGAACAAATCCTTGGCCAAGGTTATTCGGATTGAGAGAGAAAGGGTTCTCCGGGAGAATCTGATAAGAGCAAGACTCGAGGAGAGACCGTATGGGCTTGACAGCACTATGCCCAGTATAGGGTCTCTAGGATATTAGATAGATGAGAGATTATAGATACATGGTAATTGAGGACAGATAGGTCCAAAGGATTGGATTCCCCTTTATCGTTTGGGGGCCGTGGCGTAGTGGCTTGCACGTCATGATCGATGAGTTGGGTGAATTATTATATAGATAATAATTCACTAAGTCGAAAGGAGTTCGACAAGTATTACTCATGGCCATTTCGATATTGGGCCTAGAGGGTCACACACATATGGTAGGTGTTGCGACGAGTAGAGGTTCGGATATGAGATGTCCGTTGAACCCCCTATCTTATTAGATATCCATTAAGCCCCTGAATTATTCGATCCGAAGATAAGATCCAATAATTGCTAATAAGAGATTATTGGGTAGAAACCCACTAATCCAAGAGGCTTGGGTGATTGGATGAAGATCCAATACCCAATAGGGCAAAAAGATCCATTAGGGTTTTCAGGGGCCTCTATAAATAGGAGGGAACCATAGCTCTATAGGCTGAGGGTTTTTGGTAGCCACCTCTTGTTCTCCTCTCCCCAGAGAGAGAGGTGCATCGTCGCAATCCTTGCTGTGTGGATACCGCTAGAGAGGAGGACGCTTGACCTCCTTCATCCTCTCCCACAGATCTACAGGAATTCAAGGATATACGATCTCCCTAGGTATCTTCTTTTACACGTGCAGTTTTGCAGATTTGTTTTTGATGCACCGATCTTCGCACGACGACGGAAACTTTCTACGGGAAATCTGGGGTTTTGTTTTCTGTTCTTCCGCTGCGCATGTGATGTCGCTCCCCTTGAAGGATTTCCCAACAGTGGTATCAGAGCCAGGTTGTTCGTGCGAAGATCGGATCTTAAACTGCGTGTGTTGTGATCTAGAACAGGTCTTATCGTCAAAATCATTGGCGCGAAGAGCGAGAAAGGGCAGCAACTGTTGCTGCCCGCTCGTGCAGCAACCGCAAGGCTGCTTGCAGCCTTGCTGCCTGCACAGGCAGCAGCCGACGGCCTACGGGCCAGCCCGCAGGGGCGCCGGTGGGCTGCCAGCAGCAGCGCTGCGCTGCGCCTGGCAGCGGCACCAGGGCAGCGCCGAGTGCCGGCAGGCGCTTTACCGCAGGGGCAGCAGCCGCCGCCGCAGAGAAGGCAGCGACCGCGACCAGCCAACAAGGGCAGTGCTGCCTGCGGGCGATCTGCCCGCAGATGTGGGCGCACCCACAAGGGGCAGCGCCGCCATGGACAGACTGGCAGCTGCGGCGCTGCGCCTGCAAAGCAAGGCGCGCTTGGCCACCAGTAGTGGCCGTCGCCGGCAGGGTGGCGGCGGCCGCAACTATACAGAAGGAAAGGTATTAGGGTTTTGGGCAAAAGACGATTTTGCCCTTCGGAATTTCAGAAATTCCAGATTCTGTCCCTTTTGACAGAATTACCAAAATACCCTTTTGGCCGAATTACTGAAATACCCCTGGGAATTCAAAATTTTCCTTTATGGCCTTGATTTCAGAAAATTAAATATGTTAATTAAATAGTTTAATTAACTATTATTTTTTTTATCTAGTAGTCCTATAAAATAACATATACATGTGATGTATGATGTGGACAGATGATCATGGATTTGTGATGTGATGTGTGTATATATGATTATTATTATTGGAGTCTGCGAGCCTCTATTTTTCTCATTTATTATCGGGCCTACGTGCCTGTAATTATGTTGTAATTACATGAGGAGGCGCAGCGGTAACGTGACTCACGAGGCTGAGACGGACGATCCGACGCATAAAGATGTGTTGAGATGTCGACGGATCCGATGAAGCGAGATGGACGATCACAGGGCATAGAGATGTGCCGAAGTACACATAGATCTTGATGTGAGTGATTGGGCCCATTGGCTCGGGCCTGATCACATTAGGATATGGTCCATGATTATCTGGTGTGATTGCTCATGTGATGTGTGATTAGTTATACACCTATTAGATATGTATATGTATATTTGCATACGATGTAGATATATATATTAAATACGTATGTGTGTGACACATTATGTTAGGAGATTAAATAAAAAATTTTCTCCATTAATAATATTAAGTCGGTAAACGTGAGGCAATTAGATTGACTCACGTGGCCTTCCATCGTTATAGCTAGGAGCCGATTCCCGGTGTAGGTTGAGTTGGTCGAGTCCTCGAGACTCACCTATATATCATGTCTCGCCATCTTATCTACGACATAGAGATGTCAGAGGTGACCTGAGGACATGGTATGCTTGGTCGAGTCTCTCGAGAGTATATCACCTAATCAGACTCATCTGGTAACGATGTTAATGACTTAACCGAATATCATGGTTGGTCGAGTCCCTCGAGGCCATGGTGGTTCGGAGACCGAACAGGACGGGAATAACAAGGAGTTGTGATTGGCAAGAGTTGCCTACCTTTACGGGCTTAACGTGATTGGTCGAGTCCCTCGAGGTTACGTTAAGGCCGATTGGATCTGATCCCCACTAGAGATCCGCGGGGTCTCCGATTCACATACCGGAGGGTGTTGTGTGTCTCGCGAAAAATTAGTGGGAATACATTAAGATAGAAGTCATTATCTTAATTGTTTAAATTTCTGCAAAGTCTGCATGTTATTTATTTTTGCTATATCTTTTATTTCAGAAAAATATCGCTTTCAAATCCTTTACGTGGTATACTTGATGCCAACCGCCTAACTGGTCCAAATTATACGGATTGGCTTCGCAATTTGAGAATCGTTCTCACGGCGGAGAAAATCGCGTATGTCCTTGATATAGTGATCCCTACGCCCGACGAAGGGGCAAGCGAGGATGAGATCGCTCGTTATGTGAAGTACTAAGATGATTCTACTCTTGCTCAGTGTTATATGTTGGTCTCTATGACTACTGAGTTACAGAAATAGCATGAAAATATGGATGCTAATTCCATACTCCTGCATCTCCATGGCTGTTTGAGAAGCAGGAAGAACTTCAGCGATATGAGATATCAAAGAGTCTTTTCGTGCTAAGATGATATTTGAGGGGACAGGTTGAGAACCATGTCCTTAAGATGATTGAGTGGATCGAAAAACTCACAGTCTAGGAATGGTCCTAGAGGATAAAGCGTATGTGGATCTTGTACTTGATCCCTATCGATTCCTTTTCTCGATTCATAATAAATTTTAATATGAACAAACTTGAGGTGACCCTCCCAGAGCTCCTCAATATGTTGAGAGAAGCAAAGAGCACCATCAAGAAAGAGAAACCGGTTCTCTACACTGGTGAGACCAGAAAGAAAAGGAAGGCACAGAAGACCCTTAAAAAGGGCAAAGGCAAGGGCAAAATGGGTAAGGCAAAGGTTGCCAAGAAAGACCCAACAAAGGATAAAGGCCAGTGCTTCCGCTGCGGCAAAGATGGGGACCTGGAAGAGGCTGCAAAGAGTACCTTGTAGAGAGGCGAAAGCGAAGCTTGCGAAGCTTGGTACATTCATGATCAATCTCCATTTGTCGAATCTTATGATAACACATGGGTATTAGATACGGGAGTGCTTATCATATTTGCAATTCGTTGCAGGTTACAGCGGCAGGACCTGGGAGATTGAACAGAGGCGAGATGGACCTTAAGATGGGCAATGGAGCAAAGATTGCTACAGTGGCTATTGGCAAGGTCACTTTACATCTGCCTGGTGGAGCTATTATTGCATTAGATGCATGCTATTATGTTCCTTCTATTATCAAAAACATTATTTTCATTTCATGTTTGACAGTTAGTGGATATAAATTAGTTTTTTGAGAACAATGGTTGTTCAATAATATTAGATGATGAGATCATCACGAAAGGAACAATGCATAATGGTTTATTTATGCTAGATACAACTCCACATATCATGAGTGTAAGTGAGTCTAAGAGGAAACAAGAAGTGGAGAACCAGACAGGAAAGAGTATTAAAACCCTTCGATAAGATCGAGGAGGTGAGTACTTGAGTACGGAGTTCACCCAGTTCCTTAAAGACCATGGGATCTTATCCCAATGGATACCTCCTTATACACCACAGCTTAATGGTATATCAGAAAGGAGGAATCGCATACTGTTAGATATGGTGCGTTCCATGATGTGTTTCGCCGACCTACCCATCTCATTTTGGGGATATGCCTATGAGATCGCAGCTTACCTTCTGAATAGAATTCCAACTAAATCAGTGATGTCTACTCCATATGAGATATGGAATTAAAAGAAGCTCGATCTTAAAGTTGTTAAGATTTGGGACTGCCCTGCCCACGTTAAGAGACACAACCACGACAAGTTGAAATCTAGGGACTTAAGGCAGTGCAAGTTCGTAGGATACCCCAAAGAAACTTGTGGGTATTATTCTATCACCCGAGGACCGAAAGGTCTTTGTATTAAGAGAAGCAGTGTTCCTTGAGAAGGAACACATTCTTGTTGGAGCAGTGGGAGCATGATAGAGTTGAGCGAGGTTGGAGAACCTAACTCAAGCACCATTCCAGAATCTGTTTAGATACCTAGCACACAAGTTCCAACTTTACGTAGGTCCGATAGAGTATCCCATCCTCCTGAGAGATATGTGGGACATATCAGAAGAGAGGATGTTGAGGATATTGATCATCAGACCTACGAGGAGGCTATTATGAGCATAGACTCGGGGAAATGGCAAGAAGTCATGAATTCATAAATGGATTCCATGTACTCCAACAAGGTTTGGAACCTAGTTGATGCACCCGAGGGTATTGTACCCATTGGTTGCAAGTGGATCTTCAAAAAGAAAATTAGAGTAGATGGACAGGTAGAGACCTATAAAGCAAGGCTAGTGGCTAAGGGGTATCGTTAAAGGCAATGTGTTGACTATGACGAAACTTTCTTACTGTAGCCATGCTAAAATCCATTCGAATTCTATTGGGTATTTCAAAGCACACTATGATTATGAGATCGCCAGATGGACGTCAAAACCGCATTCCTCAATGGTAACCTCGATGAGAGGTGTATATGATACTGACTGAGGATTCGTGTCGAGGATAACCGAGATAAGGTGTGCAAGTTGCTTAGGTCCATTTATATATTGAAGCAAGCTTTTCGAAGTTGGAACATAATATTTGATGAGACGATCAGATCTTATGACTTCGTTAAGAACGAAGATGAACCTTGTGTGTATAGGAAATTAAGTGGGAGCACTATAACCTTTTTGGTATTATATGTGGATGACATCCGATCATTGGGAATGATGTAGGAATGCTCTCCACAAGAAGAAAGACATGGTTATCTAGGCATTTCTCCATGAAGGACTTAGGGGAAGCATCCTACATATTGGGGATATGGATCTATAGAGATAGATCCAAGAGGATGCTTGGCTTGTCCCAATCCAGGTACATAGACACCATTGTCAAAAGGTTTGGCATGGAAAATTTTAAGAAATGTTTCATACCAATGAGACATGAAATATCACTTTCTAGGAGTATGTCCCCAAAGACTCCTAAAGAAAGGGCACACATGGATATGATGCCATATGCATCAGCAATAGGATCTATCAAGTATGCTATGCTATATACCAGGCCCTGATATAGCGTATGCTTGAGTGTCACGAGCGAGATATCGAGCGGATCTAAGCTTGGAGCAACTTTGGAAAGCATAAAATGTATCCTTAAGTACTTGAGAAAGAACTAAGGATCTTTTCTTTGGTATATGGAAGTAGTAGCCTCGAGGTTGAGGCTACTCGGACTCAAGCTTCCAATCCGATGTCGATGATAGCAAGTCTAATTCAGGGTATGTGTTCACCCTGAATGGAGGAGCGATATCTTTGGAAGAGTTCCAAGCAAGACACTACTGTGACTCGACCCACGAGGCGGAATACATTGCTACGGCGGAGGCAAAGAAAGGAGGGAGGCGGATGGTTCATACATTTAGGAGTCATCTGAGCGGCAGAGGAGCGCGATTCCTTTATATTGCGACAAAAGGAGGGAATCGATTACTCAAATAAGGGAACTAGGGTCTCATCAGAAGTGTTCTGAGGAGGTTCCAACTTATTAGAGAGATTGTGGCCAGAAAAGATGTAGCAGTGGAAAAAGTTTCATCCGAAGATAACATTGCAGATCCACCAATAAAGCCATTGACTTAGATTGTTTTCGCGCATCACAGAGATCTGATGGGGATCAGACATGTTGGTGATTGGCTTTAGGTCAACTGGGAGATTGCTAGTTATAGGTGCCCTACAAGCCAATCACATGAGTGATTGCACCTGTAACACGCTGCGTCAATCTCTTTGCTTATGGTTATTGACATTATCTCACATTATCTAGATGATATTGTGATGTCCTTGGATCTGTGTAATGGGAATCGGATCGTGATGAGATCACGATAATGAGACCGATTCACCTTTAAACACAGACACTAAATTATCCTGGTCATAGGTTACTCGAGAAGGACATCGAAATAACCAGGATAGGCGGTGTCTTTGTATACCCGTTCATATGATGGAGGTAGGCTGGTCTCATAGCTACTCGTGTGGGGACACTAAAGTGCAGTGTAGGTGCTCATTAGAGAATGAGTTCAGCGATTGATCCGTCTACGGAATGTTGGATGGTTATTGATACCTCACGTCGACACGGCGATTCCGTAGTTCCGATGAGTGTATTTGGTCCTTAGACTTGAGACACCAAGGATGTCTGTATGAGTACTCCACTCTTTGATACTAGGACTTATAGGTTTGGAAAGTTTCATATCTAGTACAGCCGGTCATTGGGAGTGGTAGCCAACCTTACGAGGGCTATTAAGTGTCAATAGAAGATCATCCGCTCTCGGTATCATAAGAGGAATATCTCATGTGTTCTTGCTCGAACAAATCCTTGGCCAAAGTTATTCGGATTGAGAGAGAAAGGGTTCTCGGGAGAATCGACAAGAGCAAGACTAGAGGAGAGACCGTATGGGCCGATAGCACCATGCCCGGTATATGGTCTACGGGATATTAGATGGATGAGAGATTATAGATACATAGTAGCGAGACGAGATAGGTCCAAAGGATTGGATTCCCTCAGTATCGAAATCGAGGGCGCGGCGTAGTGGCACCGTACGTCATGATCGATGAGTTTGGTGAATTATTATATAGATAATAATTCACTAAGTCGAAAGGAGTTCGACAAGTATTACTCACGCCATTTCGATATTGGGCCTAGAGGGTCTCACACATATGGTAGGTGTGCGATTTGGCGAGTAGAGGTTCGGATATGAGATGTCCGTTAAACCCCTATCTTATTGGATATCCATTAAGCCCTGAATTATTGGATCCTAAGATGAGATCAATAATTGCTAATAAGAGATTATTGGGTAGAAACCCATTAATCCAAGAGGCTTGGATGATTGGATGGAGATCCAATACCCAATAGGCAAAAAAGATCCATTAGGATTTTAGGGGCCTCTATAAATAGGAGGGAACCATAGCTCTATAGGCTGAGGGTTTTTGGTAGCCATCTCTTGTTCTCCTCTCCCCAGAGAGAGAGGTGCATCGTCGCAATCCCTGTTGTGTGGATACCGCTAGAGAGGAGGACGCTTGACCTCCTTCATCCTCTCCCACAGATCTACAGGAATTCAGGGATATACGATCTCCCTAGGTATCTTCTTTTACACGTGCAGTTTTGCAGATTTGTTTTTGACGCACCGATCTTCGCACGACGACGGAAACTTTCTACAGGAAATCTGGGGTTTTGTTTTCTGTTCTTCTGCTGCGTATGTGATGTCGCTCCCTCGAAGGATTTCCCAACACATCTTACCTCTCTTTCTATTCACTTAAAAAACTTAATCATATTTTTAGCAGTAGACTCTAAGAGCAGCAGCATTAGGGTTCTTTATGCATGCAGTCTTTGCATTTTAGATTCAACATAAATATTACTCTTTAAAAATGTCACACATAATTTTGTTTAGAATGTTTGTGAGACTTTATATTTAAGTTGCAAGAAGAAAGATTCCATAACACACTATGTGGTATTTTGCATTACAAAGAGGAGGCTTCATCTTTGATGAAAGTTTGGTAAATTAATTAGATAGGAATTCGCTAGAGTGCATACAAAATAATCTTTCCAAGTTTCCAAAAAAAAAAAAGAGAAAAGGTTGGCATAATCTTCTTTATAGAAGAAGGTTTATGATATGGGATATAAGTTGCAAGAAAGAAATTTTGTACATAGAAAAGGTTTATGAGACAAGATATAAGTTGCAAGAAAGAAATTTTGTACATAGAAAAGGTTTGTGAGACAAGATATCAGTTGCAAGAGAAAAAATTTTCATAGGACTTCAATAAGGTACTTTAATGGCAAGGAGCAGGCTTCAATCTTTATAAAAGATTTGGCATATCAGTTCATGTCTATAGGGATCTTCTGTTGTGCTTAAAAGATCATCTTGTTTGGTATCTGGTGATCCTCTACTGTCCTGGAAGTAGCAAACTCCTAATTTCTATGTTTTTCTTCACAACTTTGTCTTATGCTCAGTGTCCATGAGAGATAATTGCAGTAAAAGTTTATTGAAAAATATAGAAGTAATAATTCACCATAATCTCAGTTTATTCTCCAATTCCAGACATGTTGGCGGTATCTCTAGTTGCTAATCCTTCTTTTCTTGTAGGTATGTTCATGTCATTCTTCAGTTGATTGATAAAGCAGGAGACTTTGTTAGTGATGATATATGGTATCGTGTGGTTCAGTTTGTCACCAACAATGAGGACCTACAGGTTTTACACTATGTCTCACTGGTGCTGATGATTTCTCCTGATAGACCTTTTTTTGTATTATTATTTATGTCTCTTCTATTGTGATACTTTACAGCCCTATGCAGCAGCAAAAGCAAGAGAGTATCTTGAGAAGCCAGCTTTGCACGAGACAATGGTCAAGGTGTTTGTCTCGTTCTGATTTTTGTTTTGAATCCTAATCTAGAAGTTCAAAAGAAGAACTGACAGCATTTTGTTGGAAAAAATTGGTCTTTATTGATTACTTATAATCATGTTAGCTATAATGTTACTATGAAATTTCAAGGAATTAGAATAATTTCAAGCTGCCTAACTTGACTTATAAAAGCTTCTTCCACATGGGAACATCTTGACAATTTCATTTCCCATAACTTGCTTCATATTCAACAAATCTGTTACAAGTATACTTGTTTTTTTATATGCTTTCTACAATTGGTTTATCCTTACATTAAGGGATAGGTCTCAGACTCTCAAAACAATTGAACTATATATTTGATTAGAGAGAGTGGATACTGCAAAAGAAGCTGTTGTTACTAATTATCTGAAGTCAGTTACACAAATCCTTTTCCGCTATGAGAGCTGCTAATGGCAGTATCATTACTTAAACCAGTGGGTATCAAATCCTCTGTTATTGTTTGAACAAAGCCCTCCTTTGTCTTCCTCTAATTCTCTGGTATCACTAATCTGTTGAAACACATCTTTTCTCACCGACCTACCTTGTCTAGAGTGAGCATTTAGTTCATTTCATGAATGTGTTGGCTAATTAGAATGGGACATTATGACATGATCAGATTCTTTTCATGACCTAAGACCATGTTTTATCAAAGTATCTAAATTCCTGAATATGATATTCATATACAAGTTATCAAATTAGATGGCTATTGTAAAGTTACCGGAATCATGGTATACTATTTGGCATTTGCATAATTCTTGGGCAACTATTCATGCATCAGGTTAGTGCTTATCTTCTTGGAGAGTACAGCCACCTTTTGGCTCGAAGAACTGGCTGTACTCCAAAGGAAATCTTCATTATTATTAATGAGAAGCTTCCGACAGTAACGTAAGCTCAAGACTGATTTTGTTGTTGTTAACTATTGATGAGAATCTTGTATTGTTTTACAAAAGTAAGAGTTCTGTCATTTTAGGACAAGTACGGTTGCCATTCTTCTTTCAACATATGCCAAAATCCTGATGCACAACCATCCTCCTGACCCAGAACTACAAGAACAAATTTGGTCAATATTCAGAAAGTGAGAATGATCCCTTTCTTATGGCATGCATTGTTTGATTTTTATACTAATTTTACTTTGTCATCACCATGAACTGAAAATTTACCTCATTGACCATTTTGGCCAGATATGAGAGTTATATTGATGTTGAAATCCAGCAAAGAGCTGTTGAGTATATTGCACTTTGTAACAAGGGGGCAGCTTTGGTGGATGTATTGGCTGAAATGCCCAAGTTTCCAGAACGCCAGGTAGAGGTGTAGACTCTAGTGATTTGCATATGATTGCTTGAACCAGAAGTCAATAGTATTCTGTTTCTTTTTTTAATCAGAAGATCCACAGACCATCTCTTTCCGGACTAACGTCCTTTTGCATTTGTCCAAACTAGTCTGCTTTGCTAAAAAAGGCTGAGGATGCTGAAGTCGATACTGCAGAGCAAAGTGCAATTAGATTAAGAAGTCAACAACAGACATCAAATGCTCTGGTTGTAACTAATCAACGCCCTACTGAAGGATCCCTGCCAGTTAGCCAACTTGGCCTTGTTAGGATGCCAAGTGAAAAGATGGTCAGAATGCACCTTTCTTTATTAGTCATTTATGATAAATAGAGCGTCAATAAGTGTTGGCAACATTTTCAGGAAGCTAGTACTCAGGATCAAACCAGTTTTCAAGATCAAGGAATGACCAAGGAAAATGGGGTTATCAGTGAAGTTGTTCCTCAAGATGTCCCACCTGCAGATCTCCTTGGAGATCTTGTGGGTCCTCTTGCAATAAATGGTTCTCCAGTCGCTGCCATTCCAGTAGAGCAAAGGAACCAAAATCTATTGTCAGTATTGGAGGCAACTCCTGAAGCAGCTGGTCCCTTGGCACTAGCCACTGTTGACAATCAGCCAAACTCAATTCAGGTACCATACTAACCTTTAGAGTCTTCTAAATGATCCATCCTATTCAGTCTTTTGGTACCTTCCCTCGTTGTTTTACCATAGAGCAACCTTGTCATCACTTAACTCTCCTCAAAGCAAGGTTTTAAATACCAATCAGACTGGCAAATACCTGTCATTATTCATTGGGGTCCAACTAAGGACCTGTATCAAATCATATTGGTTTGTACCACTTGGTACTTATTAATTTTCTTCTCATTGATACAAGGTGGCATATGTCAGTATACCATTCAATGTTCTGATATCGTATTGCTTGTCTGGATGCTGAAACCAGCATCAGTTTGGGATTTAAAGTCTTGCTTCATACGACAGCTTCCACAGGATTCGATTCCTTGAATAGTTAATTCATAACTAGGTTTAAACAAGCATTTTTGTTGTTTTCTTGTGCTCATCTTGTAACTGTTAATGTGTTTCTGCAGCCAATTGTGAACATTGCTGAAAGGTTCAATGAACTGTGCTTGAAAGACAGCGGAGTACTTTACGAGGACCCCCACATACAGGTTTCCTGCTAACAACTTAAAATTTAGATGTCAAGCCAGGGGTGGAAGTAAAGTAATTTTTTTGTGGGAATCATTTGCTTGGCTCCATAACTATGAACTCCTTGTTTGAAGTAAAAATATATATATAAATCTCAGCTTTATAATGAGAAAAGCCTGTACTTCCTGGCATTGAGTAGCTAAATGTTGAACTTAAGTGATTAATTTAGCCTGACAGGGTGAACCTTAACAGACTTGCTTGTACATTCGCATACCAAGCAAGTAATAATTAGTTTGGCTTGCAAATGGTCATAAGTTCCAATGAGCTCTTGTTGGTGCCTTATAGTTTAGACAGTGCAGTCTTGCAAATTATTTGTGCTCAATTGTTTTTCGTTTTATCCCTTTCTACATTTTTATAACTTCTGCCTTTTTTTTAATCTTAGATTGGAATAAAAGCAGAGTGGCAAGCTCATCATGGGCATGTTGTACTTTTCTTGGGAAACAAAAATACTTCACCTCTTGTGTCAGTGCAAGCTCTGATTTTGCCCCCAACCCATTTAAAGATGGAACTTTCCTTGGTACCTGAGACTATCCCTCCACGAGCTCAGGTCTGAAATACTTTAGTATACATTCTCAAAGTAATAGAGCTTCATGTTTCTTATTTTCTCTTGGTTGTTTCAGGTGCAATGCCCACTTGAATTTGTGAACCTTCGAGCAAGCAGAGATGTTGCTGTCCTTGATATCTCTTATAAATTTGGAACTGCAACAGTCTGATTTCTCATCTTGAATTTCTGCTTTTTTTGGTATTCCTGACAAGACAATACTTTCTTCAAGAGCTAGTATATTATAACCCATTTCCAATTTTCATTTCAGGGTAACATCAAACTACGACTTCCAGCAGTGATGAACAAATTTTTGCATCCTATTTCAGTCACCGCTGAAGAATTTTTTCTCCAGTGGAAATCATTGTCAGGACCACCTTTGAAACTTCAAGAAGTGGTAAGCTTGCACTTGAAATTGTATTAATTCTTTGTGACCCAATTTTACTGTAAGTTGCTCATCTTGACATGCATTCTTGTGGTTGGGTACACATAAATGCCAAATCAAGACTTCAATAATTATCTGACATGGGTGAATTCTCATACTCCATTCTGTTTGACATAAGTACTTGACAGAAATCAATGATTGTGCATGCATCCTATGCCATGTTGCTGGCATGTTACAAATACAGTATATAAGTACTCGTCATGTACCATGCCAATGATACATAAACAGCAAGTTTGCAGTACTATGCTGCATTACACGGCCTTCACTGGTAGCACCATGCTGTCTAGCCACAGGAAACATGGTGATATTTTGTAATTTGTATAATAGATAGTGAATAGATCATGGTATGCAATTTTGAATGATATCGCCCGGTACGGGCGGTACGTACCGGTCCGAGAGGATACCGGTACGCAGACCGCTCGCTATCAAGCAGTACGAGTATTTTGGCCAGTACCGAGGTGTATCGACCGGTACCGAGGCATACCGACTGGTACCGAGGCATACCGACCAGTACCGAGGCATACCGATCGATACCGAGGTGTACCGACCAGTACTGCCCCAGATTTCAACTGTTACCGAGATATACCGATCGGTACGGCCTAGCATGGTACCGTCGGTATGCCCTAGCGTACCAATGGTACATATCGATACATACCGTACCGAGCAAACCTCGAAACTCCGGTACGATACGAAATTTCAATCCTTGGAATAGATTTGCTTGTGGTTAAACCTCAAACAAAGTGAGTATGCTTTTATCAGTCACTATTAGATCAAGGTGAATACCTGAATTTATAAAGTTATTATACTAAGGTAGTGATAAGAAAGATAAATACATACATTCAGCAATCTGAAAGGGCAGCCAAGACGTTTGTGATATAGAAAACTTTTGCAGAGACAGATATTTAGAAAAGGAAAAAAGAAACAATTATGGAAGAGGGCTAGCAAATGGATGTAAGAAAGCTGAGGAACTAATGGATGGACAATGCGAAAGAGAGAGAGAGAGAGAGAGAGAGAGAGAGAGAGAGAGGAACTAACGGAGCAGATGACTTTAGAATTTACATGGTCCTCTTTGCATTTAAATTATTCCATCTAAATCCGGGTGGGAGATATCTTTGTATAGTTACTCTTTTCCATTCTCACTTATGATGACTTTATGTTAATATGCAATTATGAGGGCCAAGAAGTCCTCAAGAACATACTTTAATCTTACGAAGCCAAGTAATCTGGTAAGGATCACTAGTATGATTTCAAGGAAGCAAGAGATAATCATGTTAGTTCTTGAATTTAAAAAGGTTCCTAATTTGGATAAATATTAACTGATCATACCACTTGAGCAAGGGTTCCAATTTGTCTTCTATGAAGTTTCTGATAACTCTGGTTAAGCCATTCTGAACTTTTGCAAACTATGGAATGAATTCATTTATATGCAAAGTTTTGTAAAGGTTTGATGATACAATATCTTGATTTATGAAATTGCTTGTTGAATAGGCAGTCATTTTGTTTAACTGACCATCAACTGAAACATCTGTTAAAGAAAACTAAACAAAGCAAAATGCATCAATCACCTTACATATATTAAGTTTCAAGTTTGATCAATCCTTACTACTGAAATGATAGTGCCATTATTATTAATCTAGCACGTTACTATTCCATATTATGATTGTGACTAAGATCATTGTTCCTTGGTATTTAATAATGGCCACTGATATGCCTGGCCTGATTGATTGGTATGAAATGCTTTTCAGTATACGGATGGTTATTAGCTTCTGATATATTGCCTCATTAGCATGTAGCAGATTGTCAAGCATGATAGTGCCATTTGAAGTGAGTCATCAGTAGATTATAAGCTTTTCTGATAGCAAGCAATTGAGGCAGGAAAGATTGATTACGTCCTTTTCATGCAAGATTTTTTGTGATTTTTCTCTTTCCCTTCTTTCTAAATTATACATTGAGATGGCAGTTGTTAGATACATGTACTATGGTGAAAATCTTTGGAGCTTTTGTGCAGCTAAGAGGTGTAAAACCTTTATCTCTTCCTGAAATGGCAAACTTGTTTACCAGCCTTCATTTGGCAGTCGCCCCTGGAATTGTAAGGAGACATCCTTTCTTTTGCATCTTCAATTTCATTTGTATATTCAAAATAATAAAATTTTGTTGCCTCCCTCTTCAGGATACAAATCCAAATAATCTGATCGCCTGCGCTACCTTCTACTCAGAGAGCACCAGGGCCATGCTTTGCTTGGTAAGGATGATGGTTTTTTGTTTTGTTAATATTAGAACCCATGTCATTTTTTGAACAATGCTCCATATATGAGTGCGGAGTCTGCTCCTTTGGTCGCTGTAAATTCAAATCAAATGCTTTATACGGAAAATTTTTGCTTTAAGATTATCCAGTTCATACAGTTTTGTCTTAGGCCATCTAACAGTTTTTTTGCAGTGAGCTGCTGTTTGTTATGTGTCATGTTACGGATATGTTAGTCTTTGTATTTTGCCATTGTCTAACTCGTTCTACCTTTTCGAGGCCTGATGACATACTGTCACGCCAAGCGCCCCAAAGGGGTAGGCAGAGTGAATTCTCAAGGATGTCACGGTAATCACCCCAGAGAAGGTATCATGTCGAGCACCCTAGGTGGGGGTGCGCCCCAGAGGGGGTAGGCAGCCGTGCACCCCAAAGGGGGTGCGCCCCAAGAGGGGGTAGGCAAGGTGCATTTAGTCCCACATTGGTAAGGAAAGGGGAGATCTTAAGCCTTATAAGCGTTGGCGCTGCACACTGCAAGCCGGTTTTTTCAAGCCGGTTTTGTTGGGAGAGGGTAATGGCCACGTGACAAGTGGTATTAGAGCAACCCCTGGCCTTCACCAATCACCCCAGAGGGGGTCTCCACACCGAGCGCCCCAGAGGGGGTAGGCAGGGTGGCCAGTCCGTGACGAGGACGTCACAAGATTGGGTGGGGGAGAATGTCACGCCAAGCGCCCCAAAGGGGTAGGCAGGGTGAATTCTCAAAGATGTCACGGTGATCACCCCAGAGGGGGTATCACGTCGAGCACCCCAGGTGGGAGTGCGCCCCAGAGGGGGTAGGCAGCCGGGCACCCCAAAGGGGGTACGCCCCAAGAGGGGGTAGGCAAGGTGCATTTAGTCCCACATTGGTAAGGAAAGGGGAGGTCTTAAGCCTTATAAGCGTTGGCGCTGCACACCTGGCAAGCCGGTTTTGTTGGGAGACGGTAATGGCCACGTGACAAGTGGTATCAGAGCAACCCCTGGCCTTCACCAATCACCCCGGAGGGGGTGTCCACGCCGAGCGCCCCAGAGGGGGTAGGCAGGGTGGCTAGTCCGTGACGAGGACGTCACGAGATTGGGTGGGGGAGAATGTCACGCCAAGCGCCCCAAAGGGGTAGGCAGGGTGGCTAGTCCGTGATGAGGACGTCACGAGATTGGGTGGGGGAGAATGTCACGCCAAGCGCCCCAAAGGGGTAGGCAGGGTGAATTCTCAAGGATGTCACGGTGATCACCCCAGAGGGGGTATCACGTCGAGCACCCTAGGTAGGGGTGCGCCCCAGAGGGGGTAGGCAGCCGTGCACCCCAAAGGGGGTGCGCCCCAAGAGGGGGTAGGCAAGGTGCATTTAGTCCCACATTGGTAAGGAAAGGGGAGATCTTAAGCCTTATAAGCGTTGGCACTGCACACCCGGCAAGCCGGTTTTGTTGGGAGACGGTAATGGCCACGTGACAAGTGATATCGAGCAACCCCTGGCCTTCACCAATCACCCCGGAGGGGGTGTCCACGCCAGCGCCCCAGAGGAGGTAGGCAGGGTGGCTAGTCCGTGACGAGGACGTCACGATTGGATGGGGGAAAATGTCACGCCAAGCGCCCCAAAGGGGTAGGCAGGGTGAATTCTCAAGGATGTTACAGTGATCACCCCAGAGGGGGTATCACGTCGAGCACCCTGTGGGGGGTGCGCCTGCAGGGGTAGGCAGCGTGCACCCCAAAGGGGTGCGCCCCAAGAGGGGTAGGCAAGGTGCATTTAGTCCCACATTGGTAAGGAAATGGGAGGTCTTGAGCCTTATAAGCGTTGGCGCTGCACACCTGGCAAGTCGGTTTTTTCAAGCCGATTTTGTTGGGAGAGGGTAATGGCCACGTGACAATACGGTGCAATGATTTGTTTCTTATGTATTCTTGTCTTTTGTCTTTCTGTTGCTTCTCTTTTCCATCCACCTTTGTTGCTCTAAATCAACTTCTTTGCAGCACTAAATTAATAACAAGAGGCCTTAACCTAGCTCTGGAAATAATACCATTCAGATTGATATTTTATTACTTGTTATCTCTTGTTTTTTGTTCATAAAACAAATGCTGGGAAGCTGAAAGTCTCTTTGATTAATTCTGTATTATTATTACTGGAGATGTTCCATAATATCTGAAATTTTTTAGAAGTAGAACATCCAAAAGTTCAGAAACAACTATTCAGTATATTTGCCTCATGACTGCATTTGCAGTCAGACCCATGATTCTCTGAGAAGCCCCATCTGATTCTTATTAGGTCAAGTTCCTGCCTGTTATCGTCCAATGATATAAAGTTGAACAGAATATAAAAACTCCATTACTATTACTTTTGTTTCTCAAGCTGATTTAATTGGCGGACTTCATCTAAATCTGGCTCTTTCCTTCATTTTCTTTTAATATTCAATTTTCTTTCTATTTAGAGGTCAATTCCATGTTCTTAGCTGTTTATACCTTCGTTTCGTTCCTCTACTTATTACATATTCCACAAGTTCACTGTTTGGTCTGATTTTATTTTTTACATTTTTCAGATTAGAGTTGAAACAGATCCATCAGACAGAACCCAGCTGCGGATAACTATAGCATCAGGAGATCCAACATTAACATTCGAGTATGTCTCTCGTGTTTTGCCTGCTTTGGTCTCAATTTAGTGGTCTAAGATAGGTATTTCATTTAATAGGTTAAAGGAGCGTATCAAGGAATATTTGATCAACATCCCCACCCAAACACCATCTGCAGTTGTGGCACCATTGCAACCACAATCACCAGTTACACCTGTAGCATATAATGATCCTGGTGCTATGCTTGCAGGATTATTATGAGATCTTAAGCTGTACCATCTGTTTTTCTTTTTTCTTTTTTCTTTTTTTTTTTATTGTTGCTCATTTAGAATATAATTCTTTTAGCCCCAGCAAATCTTTATTTATGGAGAACAATGGAGGGCCGTTGAGCGCATGGGCTGGCAGAACAAGGGTGAACTCATTGTGTTTGGTATAGCATCCAATGCCAAATTCCTTGGGGCTTCCGCCTTAGGTCCCTTAGTTGAGGTATTGCCATAATGTGTGTGATTTTTCTTCCTATTTTTCCTTTTGTTGTACAAAGGGGGGAGTTTTTTTTTTTTTTTTTTTTGGGGGTTATAAACCTTTTGGTCTGGGGTCATATTGTCGGTCTGCAACTCCACTGGATCATTGGATTCAGTGGCTGGAACTAATCCAGTTGCAAAAGTTTTGTTGTGACTTCCATCTCTTGTACCAGAATCAGGGTAGGGCAAAACATTATAATTATTGATGGGGGTTGTGGTGGTGTTCAGCAATTTGCTAAAACCGATTGCACTTTCTTTGTTGAAACAAGGCCAGTTTAATCCATACTAGTGTCAAGTCTTTCTCCGATAGCTGTGGTTGGTGGACGGCTCCCAATTCCTGTGTGTTCCGTGTTTTGTTTTCTTCGGCCGCAGGTGCCTGCAAGTCAACCTGTATAAACCCTAAACCCTATTCCGATGTGGTCAATGCTGCAGCGATCTGATCTGGTTTCTTTCCTAGCAGCATCATGATCGTATGTTGTTCGTGTCATCTTTGCTTGGCTGCTAAGTCATCGTGCGTGCAAGGCTGAATTCTTCTTCCTTGGCCTTCACCACCAGATTGTTCTGATCGAACGATAGGTAAGCTCGTAACGACGGCGGCTGCTTATTTGTTTCGTGGAATTCAGGAGCTGAAGCAACTTACTCTGTTCTTTTCCTTGTTGATCGTCTGAATTGGTTTTCAAGTCATGTTTGGCTTGAGATTAAGAGGATCTCGAGGTGATGTTCAAAGTCCGCAACTAAACCACTCGTATACGTGACACTAAATTAGGTGGAGTTGGGGATTAAATAGAGTTGATACTTTTTCGACCCTCGTACACGTGACACTGTGAGACTTTTTTGGGTTCATTGTTTCACGTCTATCGTTTTGTCTGACCGACCACATGATTTTTGTCCAGCCAAAAAACCACTCATTTGGAGAGAAAATGTGACCGCCGAATCGGCTAATGTTCGAAATGGTAAAGAGCGAGACCGCAAAAAACCGATTCAATACGCATTTAGTGATGGCGGTGAAACTTTATGTGGGGTACTATCATGAGCGGTCGGCGTTACGGACAAAATTTATTCAACGCTTGTTCGTGTAAATGCTTATGCTTGTACATATCCTTGGTATCCCTGTTTTGTCATGTTTTGGTGTGTTTTTCACTTGTAAAAATATAGGCTTGCTTGCAAAAGCAAAATGCCCCATTTGAAGCGAGTTTGCTAAGCCATTGTCAGAAGGCCAAAACGACTCCGTTTTGCGTGTCGTGGCTGAGTGCAGTACTTGACCACTAAAATTTTTCACCATCTCAAGACTGGAACCAATTTTATGCCTTTGATGGCAACTTGTATAGTGTCGGGCGTTGAACACTTTCACATGGTTGAATTTGAAACTTGCCTTAACGTGTTTGCTAACTTAGGGAGTAGTTGTTTGCGGACTTGTAGTGCTCATTCACCCCTCTAAAGTCCTTGTTTTCCTCCTCTCTTTCTGCTTTCTTGCACTCCAAGTGCTCGCTCAATTGCTTATAAAGCTTCCCTCTTCGCGAGACGCGTCGGGACTTGTCCATTTCGTTCCAACAACTAATCAACTTCTCTTTTACAGTCCACGGGCGCTGACGAGTGCGTGCACTGGTGACCCTTTCATGGACGGGTATATCGCAGGCGCCTCAAGACTTAGGCAATCCAAGCTAAGTCCGATCGAAGTATGGCACAAAGGCAAGCCCTTAACTTACAAACACTTAGCATAAGTCGGTGGCTTGACCAGCGAGTGCCTCACCACTTAGGCAATTCTTGCTAAGTACGTGACATTGTGGTATCAGAGCAGGCAAGCAATTTGAGCAAGTAGCGAAGCAATTGAGAGCAAGTAGCGAACAGCGTGGTGAATCGAGCAAGATGGGGCAAGCCGGAATGTGCTATAGGAGGGCTGCATGTGCAAACTCACTCTCACGATGAGAGCCGCTCATGAGGTGGAGTGGGTTGAACGAGCGAAGAGTTGCTCAACGAGGAGGAGCTGACAACTCATGCGGAAGAAAGGCCTAGAGAGAGGGTCACGGCGGTGGAAACCCGATGGATGTTCTCAAGCAGCTTGAATGAACTCTACAAGGCAAAGTAGGCTTCTTGGCATAGAGAGCTCGCAGAAAACTTTGAATCCGGATCGACAAGGTTGAAGCCTTAGTCGATACTTTCGACGGATGAGGCTAAAAGGACTCGTGCAACACTTGCAAGAAATGGTGCTAACTCCTTCCAAAGTGCGATGCTCACAAGGGCGTTGAATGTGGGGAAGCAACACCCACGTTGCGCCAACACAAAGCAAGTGCATTATGGGGATGCTAGAGATGCTTGAAGGAGCTCGAGAATTTCTGTTTGATATGGAACAAGTACTTTCGAGCCACGAAGTACGAGACACCAAAGTTTCGATGCGTATGTATCAAAACTGATGCAAAACTTTGATGGAATGTTGGCAAAGAGCAAGGTTGTCGAGTGGACACATGGGACGATAGAATCCGTGAGGGATAAGAATCCGAGTTCTCGCAAGGAGGAAGTTGAGACAACTGACGACTTCCATTCGGGACTATGTGAAGCAATTTTCTCAGACATGTTGGACATTCAAGATATGTCTCGAAAAGACGGTTCAGTGATGGTAAGCCATGAGCTCATTCGCATGAACTTCATCGAAGAATGTGATTTGGTGGAGCAATTGCGTGCCGCGAAAGGCGAGACTTTGCTTCTTGAGGAGGGGGAAGAAGAAGCGATTCCACAGGAAATCACCAACCAAGGCACCCTCCTGGTAAGGAATCTGAAGTGACCACGGAAAAATAGTTTCCATAAGGGATCGAACTCAAATCAGGACCTCAAAACCTAGAAGATGTTTCGACTGAGGAACACGGGTATGGGAGCCAGCACTCAATGCCTTGTCGGCTTCCATCAAACCCCTAAGCGCAAAGGGCAAGGCAACTTGGGGTAACTTGTTGATGTACCGATGAGAAATGCAAGGACCCCGAATGGAGTGCGGCGTTTGTTGAAGATAGGGTCAAGTGGGGAGAGCGGAGGCGAATCAACAAAGAGCAGAAGTAGTGAAGTCGATGGACGTAAACATCGACTCAATGGCCAAACCAGAGCAAGAGTGGACACGGGTCTACTCATGAGTTCAACTTCATCGCCGCCGAGAAGCAAAGCGGCTGAGTTAATCTTGAGAAGAAGAGTCGGATGAAAGGATTAACTTGAGGCTAAGCAAATCCTCGACTAGCTAAAGTTCCATCAAGATCGGATCGTGGAGCGGGCGACAAACATGATGGCGGTGCCATTGGATGACTTCAGTGATTCTTGGAATGGAGTTCATGCATGCAAGCAAAGTTGGTGCCGATGCCGATTCTCTGAAGAATATGCTAATAGGATGTGACTATTCTGATGGTTTCTTCACCAAGAGAACCCGGGATCCCCAAGAACTATGCGTTATGGCGAAGAAAGGGGTACGCAAAGAAGAGTTATCTTTTGTGGCTGCGATGGTTGAAACACTATTTCGATGGGAAGCCCGTAAAGACATTGCGGTGGCAAATGCTCTGAAGGAGTTCAAAGATGTTATGCCACATGAGTTGCCGAAAACTCGACCCGAGAGAGGCGTGGATCATCTTATTGAGTGGAGCAGGAGTAAAGCCTCAGCAACGAGACCACCATAGGCGCATGCCCCCTCCACGAGTTGGCGAGCTCAACAGCATTGGATGATTTCGCTAGCGGTGGTTCATTCGTAGTTTCAAAGCACCAGGAGATGTTCTCTTCGAAGAAACAAGATGGGAGTCTCCGACTATCGATGACGATGATCGAGCCCTTAACAAGGTGGAATGGTTGTGAAGAACAAATATCCCATCCCTCATATAGTGAGTCCGGACTTGGGAGGACTAGATCGGGCAAAGCAAAGTATTTCGGGAAGCTCGACATTCTAGGGCTCCAAGTCGGTGGTAGGTGCGTACTTTGAAGGTGAAGAAGAGCTAAGACTTCATGTGCGTGAATGCCATGGAGCGTTTGAGTTCTTGGTGATGCCTTCGGCTTAACCAATGCTCCACCACATTTTGTACTCTGAATGAACCAACTATTCAAGGAGTATCGGACAAGTTTGTGGTTGTCTACCCGATATCGAGAAGAAAGTTGAGGAGCATATGAACACCCAACAATCCAAAGTTCTCGGGGAGAATTCATTGTTCATAAAAGAGAGAAGTGCTATTTTGCTCGAAAGAGATCTTGTTCTTGGGGCATCGGACTACTTGAGCTCCACATGGATAAAGCAAAGGAGCAGCAAGTTGGAGGACAAACCGAGAAGGTGAACGGTGAGATCCTTCCTTGGGTTTGTGAAACTAAGGAGATCTTGGGGAAGCGTGCAACTCCACTAACAGAGTTGATGGAAAGAGCATACATGGGAGATGGTCCGCAAATGTGAAGCGGCATTCAAGACCTAAATCGCCATTTGGAAGAACGAGGTGTCAAATTGCGGACTATATGGGAAGCCCTCGAAGTCCAAAGAGATGAGGAAGCAATTGGGAGAGTACGAGGCCATCCGGGGCTTATAAAAGCCGTAAGCTCAATGAGACCTACCCAAGATCGGTATCTCGGCACGAGAAGAAGAAGGAAGGTGGACTACGAGTGTGGCGACACTACCTTCTTGGATCGTGATTTGACCGAGGCAGATCAACATCACGAAGTTAGGGATGCGGACTCAAAAGAAACTCTCCCCAGAGCAGCACGATGGTAGTGACCATGCGGAATTGTAGTGTCATGAGTACAAACCGGAAGAGCAAATGTCATCCGATGCCTTGAGTCAGTGGAATCCCGTGAATGCTATGCAGGGAGAGGGCAAAGGCCAAATATGGGATTGCAATCCAACTTTCTTTCCGAATCAAGGCAAACTCCATGTGATCCCCAAGCAAAGAACTTTGGGCAATTAATCCAAGAAGGAAGGCCGTAAGATTTTGGGTCTAGGAGGACCTTCGTACACCAAAGGGAATAGAGTTTATGTTCGTAAGTGAAGGATTCGAGGCATGAGCTTTTGAAGAGTGCATGATTCCCCAAGGATCGAGGACATCAGGGTATTCATCGAACATTGGCTCTCTGGAGAGGGCCTTCATTGGCAAAGATGGGGAAATGATGGAGGAATATGTTAGGACGTGCCTAATCAACAAGACAAAGTGGAGCAAATCCGGTGGGACTTTTAGAGCCGTTGCGAGTGTAAAGGCCGTGGGAAGCATTTCTGCGGACTTCATAGTTAGGGCAATGAGTGGGACTCGGATCGATACTTGTGGTGGTCGATCGATTTTCAAGTATGTGACCTTCATTGCGCACCCTACACTTCAAGTGCTTTGGAAGTGCGAGCTAATGATGAAGAATGTAGTGAAGTATTGGGGAGTAACAATATTATAAGTGATCGAGATGCTCGATTTGCGGGACGATTCTCGGGCGAGTTGCGGTGTTGGGATCAAGTAACTTTCCACAAGCCTCCACCCCAAACGGATGGCCAAGCGAGAGAATAAACTCGCTCCTAGAGCAATATCTTGACTCTCGTGAGTTATCGAGATTGGGTGAAGTTGTTGGACATAGCCCAATTTCCTACAACCCTTGCAAGTAACTCGATGGAAGATCCAACAAGAGCCCCTTTGAGATCATCCTGGACAAATGACCATCGACTCCTCACACTTTGGCTATTGGATATACGAGGAGTAGTCCGTCTGCATATCACTTTTAAAAGAATGGCATCGAAATGTAGATAGTGATGCGAGCCTACTTGGAAAAGCTAAGTGGAAGAAGATCGAAGAAGTGGGCAAATTTTGGGAGGAAGGACCCGAGAAACAAAGTCGGCAATTTTGTGTTGGTGAAGCTCCAACAAGCATCTATCCAATTCTTTAGAAACAAGTGCATAAAGGATTGGTGCGCAAGTATGATGGCTAATTATCAATAGGGTGGTCTTTTCCTCAAATTCAAATGAATCAAGATTGGCTCAAGATTCATAATGTTTTCCAACTTGAAAGCCTACCACTCGATCCGCAGATGCTTCTCGAGGCGTTTCAACTCGTCCACACCAGTCGAGCTTCCTACGAGAAGCGAGTTGAAACCATTTTAGCATCGGCGGATAATGCTACCCAATGGAGTGACAACAACATTGAATACTTGGTGTAGTGGGAGCGAAAACTTCCCAAAATCGCGAAGCTTGGAGGAAGATCGAAGATCAGCATGAAGAAGTAGCTATCAAAGCCTATCAAAGAGTTCAGCGAGGCGTCAAAGGAATAAGTGGGGAGAATGTCACGACGATAAAAATTGTAAGAACTTGCTCAACGTTCGTTGTAATGCTTACCCATGTGTACATATTCTTTTGCCATGTTTTGGTTGTTTTTCCTTGTAAAATGTAGGAAAAAAGGCAATTGCGCAAAGGCAAAATGCCATCCATTTGAAACCCAAAAAGTAAGTTTCAAGCCGATTTGTAGGCGGCCATGAAAATTTGTCACCATCTACAACAGACTCGGAAGTGGCACATGGCTAGATGGGGCTTGATATAGTGTCGGGCATTGAACACTTTCACAAGTTTGCACGTCAACTTGGAAATTTTATACATTAGTTGTTGAACTTGCAAACTGTTCATTCACCCCTCTAAATCCTTGTTAGACTTTTTGCACTCCAAGTGCTCGTTTCAGTAAAAAGCTTCCCTCTTCGCGAGGATCGGGACTTGTGAAGCGCTCGTTCAACAACTAATCAACTTTTTTTTACAGGTCCTATGGGATTGTAGGAGATTTGGGAAGGTGACTTTTTGACGGTGATATGTATTGATACCTCAAGACTTAGGCAAAATCCAAGCTAAGTCCGATCGAAGTGGCGCAAAAGCGATGGTAGGCAACATAAGTGGTGATTAGTAAGAATGTCTCACCACTTAGGTAATTACTAAGTGCGTGATTGGCGATGATATGGAATAACATTTGTAGAAGAATGCACACGTTGCACATGATTTCATGATGCATGCTAAATTATTACAATATGGCACATTACAATATGTTTAAGTATAATACACGACCTGAACTGATTTCACCGATCGGCAAACATGGCACCTGGAGAACGAATTCTAGCAATCGAAACAAAGGAACAGCAAGGGAAAGGCCACGCCAACAAGTAACCACCACTATCAGCGATCAGAATGGACACATCCCAAGTGTTTTGCTCAGAATTCTCGAGCAATCTCAGGGTTTGCTAATAATAACACACACATACTTGTACAGGTATGCTCCTTCCTCCTGGCACATGTTTCAGCAACAGGGACATTATGGAGCAAGTACGCTCGAGGCATTAGGTAGGTATGATGGTGACGACAAACTCGATTGCACCATGCTTGGAAGTTTTCAAGTTACACAAACGAACACATACCATTCGGCATGAGACCGGCGGTCTATTTACAGACGAGGTAGTTAATCACTCGCACAGTCAAGCTGGAGAATAATCTGTCATGTGAGAGGAAGAGTCTGTCGGAGAGATATCTGATGCAAGCCTGTGATGATGATTCCGTTGAGAAGGCGACGAGGCTCGACCGTTATGTACAAAAGGTTCAAGCCTCTGATAATGATCACTGTGCCTGCAACTTTGCACCTATGTACGATCAGCACCTGTTTGTCTATTGATCCTAGTTTAGGATAAGGGTTTCGCTGCTCTCCTTTCTTTGTTTTACAGAGTCCTGCAATTTAGCTCCACTCTTGGAAAGTAGCAAGTTTTTCATCTCCTTGTAGCTTTGGAGCTCCTCCAACGCATCACATGTTTTCCTCGACATCATAGAACTGCTAATGCTAGCTTCTCCATTTGGTTCCAAAGACCGCATCGAGCAACTCTGATCTTGGCGCAGTGGTGCTGCGGTTTTCAACATTTGGACAAGAATGCCAACAGCTGCCTCTCGTGATTTATGAGAACCAGCATTTTCTGGTGTTTCCTTACCATCAAGGCTCCTGTCAATGGATTAAAGAAAAAAAAATTAATAACTTTTGTAAAGACTGGATTATCAGCAAGTAGAAACATAGGACACAAATCCATAGAGCAAAGGTCAGCATTCGAGACAATAGCAAGGATCAAACATGAACAGAAGTAATGGCAAGGATCAAATGTACAACCACCTGAAGATTCTTGCCTGATACATAAAGAACACATAGATCTTGTATCAGTTTTCTGCTAAATCTACAAGACAAAAGACGCAAGAAGATGACAAACTATCTATCCACTCAAGGCAAATGTAATATTGTTATTGATTATGAATTGCCACCGAGTTCTCCAATGCTAGATCATATTTAATTACTTAAGTTTCAATAAATGTAAAAAATAATTAACAAGTTAATGCACGAAAAATAGATCTCTCTATTGAAATTATCATACAGACACGCCCTCAGCCTGTGCAACAACTCTATTCTACGAAGTGGCAGGTTAAATTATGAAAAGTATCCCAACTTGTAGTGACTTTGGCGTATTGCATTCAGTAGGTCCGTGTTTGTCTACCTTCCCTTCCAAGCCCTTGAGTTATATAAAGCCAAGGTTTTTAAACACCATGTGTCTTGCCTCTCCTATTCATTTCCATGATGTCAAATAGGTGATCCAAGGTATCAGTGATTTGTAGGTCTCTTAATCGGGTTCTAGAAACTATATGCAGTATTTTAGTTCAAATGATCTAATGGATATTTGCAACATTCCTACATTATTCATCGTACAGTTTGGACATCTGCCCTGTACAGGCATTCAATAATCTAATGGATATTTGCACATTCCGATAATGATCATTTGTACAGTTCAGCCATGAGTTCCCTTTATCTACTAATTTGGCATTTGGCAACCACTAATCATCCTCAGATATGAATGCTCGTGTCAAAATGCACAAAGTACTGCAAAGGTGGAGAGACAGCATTACATAATTCTAAAAATTTTTTCTTCACTAAAGCTCCATGACTTGATTTTGCTCTCATTAAACAAACTCAGAGCTTTCCAATTTGCACAGTATGTTACACACCCAAGTTAAATTTCTAATTCCATGTCAAATTCTTTTCGTGTTATGCAGAAAGAACTCAAGCTCCAAGGCAGGTTTCAGAAGGTAGGGATCATATTGTACATTGTAACTATCACGAAACAATTCACTGTCTCACAGACATTGCTTTAAACACAGAACCTAACCCACTGAATGAATATTCACATAACTATCAACTTCCAGATGGAAGAGGGAATATAGTGAAATTCCATAAGAAGACGTTAATAGTATGGGACAAAAAGAATATGGCAGAAAAAACAAAGGTAACAACTTAGAAGCCATCTACAATCCCACATAACCCAGCCAGAAGGGTAACAACTGCACATCAACAAATTGGTAGCCTAAATAAGATAACACTGAACCATTAATAATACCATATTTTTGTTCACTAACTTCACTTTTTATTGTATTCAAAATAGATTAATTATCAGGAAAGAATCATTAACATTTGATTAAAAAATTCGTTGCTAATTTTGCATATTATTTCTTCTGCATATCTAACTATAATCAGCAGAAGTTGCGCAGAAGGAAAAGGAAGTCAACTACAACACTTGTTCTGCCTCATATCACAAAATTGGACTGAGGCTTCCACAGTGTTAAATCTAAAACGATGAGCAGAAGTTTCTCAGTGGTTCAACAAACCAAATCAAATTGCTCTTCTAACAAATAGGCCAAAACAGCTAGTAAGAACTTCTACATAAATAAATAACTGTAAAGCCAACCAATTTCAAAAATTCATAGTGTTATAGGTATTGTATGAGAAGGTACCATTATAGAAATATCTAGTTCAAAATCTTCTTGAATCATTAAGGAAGCAAAATTGGAAAGGACCTAGTAAACGGATACAACATTCTGCCTCCCGTAAAAGCTCAGAACAGCTGATACTAAAACAAAATATCAGATGACTCTAGTTCTATAATATTCTATCATTCTTGTGTTAGATTGAGTTTTTTAGATAACCAAAACTACTAGCCCTCTGATACAGCAGAACAACTTTCTTTCTCCCTTTTAATACTTTCATGATGATGCAGTATCCCTACAACATCCCAATCAATCTATAGTGAACATTTTCACCAGTTTATATTTGTTATGGGCATCAAATCAATAGATAAGGAAAAGTAGTCTTTTAGAATGCAACAGTGAATAAAATGACTCATAATCTGTCTACTTCTGATAGGCTAAATCACCATAACAAACAAATCAGAAACAACAATAGAGATGTACCTTGTTTGAGAATCTGATGTGTCAACATCATCAAAAGCAAATGGATAAGAGAAATCTTCATCATCAAGGTCATCCTGAATTGACTGTCGGCTTGAACTTGAAAAACCATACCCAGGTGAACCACCAGAAGACAAAGCAGAGAACCTTCCAGAATCATCCCGACCATCCTTGATTGCCTAAAAGGAGACAAACAAATTTAAAATAAATAAATATTTAAACTTCACAAACAATCAAACTCAAGTAATTCTAGGCTGAGTACATTCAATCAAATTTACAAGGGTACAAATAATACAGACCAGAATCTTCAAGTAGTAACAATTACAAGCCCATTTATAATAAGGCAGTCAACAAATTTGGGGTACTGCTCAAGTCACATTAGGAAAATTTGGCTACCAAAGACAACAAATGCATCTTTTGTTAGGGATGTTCTAAATGTTAGTCTGTTAAATTGTTAGAGCAAGTTGGGTCGATAGTCTATGATTCTAATGAGATAATAGATATTTTATATCAAACTATCACCTTACTGCTCTCAGTTTATGCACCATAGACATGTATCATTGTATCCATGCAATTTCCTGGGGTGTTTTGAATCATTCTCTATCAATTTCATATAGAGCTTAAAATATTGCACTAAAATGATGGTTTCAGGTAGAACCATTTGCTGACAAAAGCATTGCCACTACAACTAATCCTGCCCAATGGTACATCTGCTGCTGAAATAAATTCATATCTAGATCACATAGCTTTCATCAAGCAATCTGAGAGAATCTGTGTATATCTTGATGAGCTTGATAAAGACATACTAAAGCATAGTACAATTTTCTGTGCAATTGAGCACTGTTGTACCGAAAGTTTTAGTAAAAAGATGTGATATAAAATAACAGACAGGTAGGACTTGTTAAAAGCTATAAGATGTATTTGCCTTTAGCTCCATATGTTCCTCATCAATGACACAATGGAACCCCACAATCTCAGCCCCCCATCATCCTATCATTTAATCCTCAAAGAGAATACTGCCATCAAGCAACAACATCATGTGATCTGCCAGCTAGATACTAAAACATTATGGTCAAGATCTTATGCTTGTAGAAGGAATCAATGAGGTAAATTATGATCAAATTTAAGGTTTTTAATTTCGTACTATACTGGCAAACTTTACTCGATATGGTCCAGTACGGTGTACCAAACGGTACGCCAAGGCATACCGCTCTATCACGAACGATCGTCGCACACTCGCAGCAACTTTGTTCAACGTTTCATTCGTCGCTTGCCCATGCATGTACATATCATTGGCAGTCTGTTTTGCCATGTTTTGATGTGTTTTCCTTGTAAAAATATAAGAAACAGCAGCTCGCAGCGCTACAGAACGATTGCTCGCTACATCTGCCCAAAAACCCCTAAAACAGCTCCCTTTTTGTGTGCCGCGGGCTGATTTCTACAGCCCGCAGCCACCCCAATTTTGTCAGCCGTCTCAGCACCCAGGAACCACCCGGGTGGCACATGGCTGGATGGGTCTTCAGTATAGTGTCGCGCGTTGAATACTTTCACAAGTTTGCACGTCAACTTGACGGAAACTTGCCTTCGCGCCCGGCACTTGGAGAGTAGTTGTTTGCGGACTTGCAGCTGCTCATTCACCCTTCTAATGTCCTTGTTTTCCTCCTCTCTTTCTCTGCTTTCTTGCACTCCAAGTGCTCGCTCAATTGCTAGTAAAGCTTCTCTCTTCGCGAGACGTCGGGACTTGTCCGCCGCTCGCTTCAAAACTAATCAACTTCTCTTTTTACAGGTCCTACAGGACCTGCACAAGGTTGCAGTTCAGTTGACCCTTTGCGGACGCGTATGTCACAAGGGCGCCTCAAGACTTAGGCAATCCAAGCTAAGTCTGATCGAAGTGGGCGCAAAGGTGATTCTTGACTTAGGCAACTTCAGCTAAGTCAGTGGCTTGCCGCAAGGGTGCCTCACTACTTAGGCAATTCTAGTTAAGTGCGTGATATTGTGGTATCAGAGCCAAGTTAGCAATTCGAACAAGCAGCGAAGAAACTTCGCAATCTCGCCATAGCGAAACATCGTGGTGAATCGAGCAAAATGGGGCAAGCCAGAATGTTGCCCCAAGCAGCCGCAGGAGGGTTGCATGTGTAAACTCGCTCTCTCACTGCTGGAACCGCTCATGAGGAGCGGGGCAACAAGCACGATGAGCGAGAAGTTGACTGCTCGCCACGAGCGGAGGAGGCGCAATTTGGAGCGCCAACCGGGAAAAAGACCCAAAGAGAGAGGATCATAGCGGCGGAAACCCGCTTGGATGTTCTTGAAGCGAGCTTGGACGGACTCTACCAAGGACAAAGTAGGCTTCTTGACGTAGAGAGCTCGCAAGAAAAAGCTGAATCCCAGATCGACACAGTTGAAGCCGTAGTCGACCAACCGACGGACGACACCAAGGACTCCGTGCAACATTTGCAAGAGATGGTGACGGAACTCACTTCCAGAGTGGCAGTGCTCACAAGGGCGTTGAATGCGGGGGGAAGCAACACCCACGTTGCGCCGACACAAAGCTTCAGGGCGCCCGACCCACATTGTTATGGGGGTGCTAGAGATGCGAAGGAGCTCAAGAATTTTCTGTTTGATATGGAACAGTACTTCCGAGCTACGAGGCCAGACTCTGAGGACACCAAAGTTTCAATAGCGACTATGTATCTGAACGGAGATGCAAAGCTTTGGTGGAGAACCCGTTGGGAAGAGATTCAACAAGGTCGGTGCCGAATGGACACATGGGACGACTTGAAGCGTGAGTTGAGAACTCAATTCCTGCCCAAGAACATCGAGTTCGTCGCAAGGAGGAAGTTGAGACAACTTCACCAAACGACTTCCATTCGGGACTATATGAAGCAATTTTCTGCACTGATGTTGGACATTCAAGATATGTCTGAAAAAGATAAGCTGTTCAGCTTTCTTGACGGTCTGAAGCCATGGGCTCAACAAAAACTTCATCGATGGAATATCACTGATGTGATCGGTGCAATTGTAGCCGTAGAAAGGCTCATCGACTTTGTTTCTTCAGAGGACTTGAGGAAGAAGAAACAGTCTACAGGAAATCGCTATCCAAAGCATCCTCCTGGAAAGGAACCTGGAGGCGAGTAAAGGAAGAAGAGTTTCCATAAGGGGCCGAACTCAAACGGTAGGGCCTCAAGACCTGGTAGATGCTTCTTGTGCGGAGGGCCACACAGGGTGTGGGAGTGCCCACAAAAGCAGGCACTCAATGCCTTGTCGGCTTCCATCAACCCCCCTAAGCCAGACAAGGGCAAGGCGGTTGCCCCCAGCTCAAGTAGCTCAGAATCTGGTAGCGACGACGAGGAGTCGCAAGGACCCCGGATGGGCGCGATGCGTTTGTTGAATGCATTACAGGGTCAAGTGGGGGAGAACATAATGCCAAAGCAACAAAAAGCAGGAAACAGTGAGCTGTATGTGGACATCAGGCTCAACGGCCAAACCACCCGGGCAATGGTGGACACGAGCGCTACCCACAACTTTATTGCTGACCGAGAAGCAAGGCGACTTAGGCTGACCTTGGAGAAGAACCCAAGTCGAATGAAGGCGGTGAACTCGGAGGCCAAGCGGATCTCCGGGCTAGCAAAGGGAGTCCCTATCAAGATCGGATCCTGGAGCGGGAGCACAAACATAATGGTAGTGTCATTGGACGACTTCCAAGTGATTCTCGGAATGGAGTTCATGCACGCCGCGAAGTTGGTGCCAATGCCGTTCCTAAACTCCTTATGTCTGATGGGAGGCGACAACCCCTGCGTGATTCCTGTCTCTCGGGGAGAAAATAAGGACCCCCAACATCTATCGGCATTGCAATTAAAGAAAGGGGTACGCAAAGGAGAGTTAACCTTCGTGGTTGCTATGAAGCTGGAACCACTTGATGGGGAGGCCATTAAAGAACCTACTGTGGTGGCGAATGTCCTGAAGGAGTTCACAGATGTTATGCCACCTGAGTTGTCGAAAACTCTGCCACCACACAGAGGCGTGGATCATCTTATTGAGCTAGAGCTGGGAGTGAAGCCTCCAGCGAGACCACCATATCGTATGCCCCCTCCTGAGTTGGCAGAGCTCAGAAAGCAGTTAGATGAACTGCTAAGCGGTGGTCTCATCCGCAGTTCTAAAGCACCATTCGGAGCTCCAGTTCTCTTCCAAAAGAAGCAAGATGGGAGTCTCCGACTATGCGTCGACTATCGAGCCCTCAACAAGGTGATTGTGAAAAACAAATATCCCATCTCGCTCATTGCGGACTTGTTCGACCAATTGGGCAAAGCAAAATATTTCTCCAAACTCGACCTTCGGTCGGGGTATTGGCAGGTGCGGATTACTGAAGGTGATGAAGCAAAGACTACCTGTGTGACCAGGTATGGAGCGTTTGAGTTCTTGGTGATGCCTTTCGGCTTAACCAACGCTCCAGCCACATTCTGCACTCTTATGAACCAGCTATTCAAGAAGTATTTGGACAAATTTGTGGTCGTCTACTTGGACGATATCGTCATCTACAGTCGAACACTTGAGGAGCATATTGAGCACCTTCGAACAATTTTCAAAGTTCTCAGGGAGAATACTTTGTTCGTGAAAAGAGAGAAGCGCTACTTTGCTCAGACGGAGATCTTATTCTTAGGACATCGAATCGGCAATGGGTCCATTCGAATGGACAAGTCAAAGGTGCAAGCTGTGGCGGAATGGAGTACTCCAAGGAAGGTACCAGAGCTGAGATCCTTCCTTGGTTTTGTGAACTACTATCGGCACTTCGTAATGGGGTATTCGAAGCGCGCAGCTCCACTAACGGAGTTGCTGAAAAAGGAGCAGCCTTGGAGATGGTCCGACAAATGTGAAGCGGCATTCCAAGACCTAAGGCTGCCGTTTTGAAAGAATTGGTGCTCGAATTGCCAGACTATGGGAAGCCTTTCGAAGTCCATACAGATGCTTCAGACTTCGCTATTGGGGGAGTACTCATGCAGGAGGGCCACCCAGTGGCCTATGAAAGTCGCAAGCTCAACGAGAGGCGAAGCGATGGTATCGGTCATGCAGAGAAGGAGATAATGGCGGTGATCCATCGCTCACGAGTGTGGCGACACTACCTTCTCGGATCGCGATTTGTGCTGAGGACAGACAACATCGCTTTGAGTTACTTTCAGACTCAGAAGAAACTCTCTCCAAAGCAAGCACGATAGCAGGACTTCTTGGCGGAATTCGATATGGTAATGGAGTACAAGCCCGGCAAAGCAAATGTCGTAGCCGATGCGTTGAGCCGGAAAGTAGAGCGAGTGAATGCTATGCAACTGGAGGGCGGAGGCCAAGCAAGTCAGTTGCACTCCAACTTCCTTTCTCGAATCAAGGATGGGCTGTACAGTGATCCCCAAGCAGTAACCTTGACACAACTGATCCAAGAAGACAAGACACGACGATTTTGGGTCCAGGAGGGACTCGTCTACACCAAAGGGAATCGAGTTTATGTCCCTCGAGTGGACAATTTGAGGCGTGAACTCTTGAAGGAGTGTCACGATTCCCTTTAGGCAGGACATCCGGGCATTCACCGAACATTGGCTCTCGTGGAGAGGGCCTTTTATTGGCCGAAGATGGGGACGGCCATGGAAGAATATGTTCGAACGTGCCTAACTTGTCAACAAGATAAGGTGGAGCAGCGGAAGTCGATGGGACTTTTAGAGCCGTTGCCCGTACCAGAAAGGCCGTAGGAGAGCATTTCTCTGGACTTCATATCAAGCTTGCTGGCAGTAGGGGGACTCGGATCGATACTTGTGGTGGTCGACCGATTTTCGAAGTATGCAACCTTCATTGCTGCACCCCTACCATTCAAGAGAGGAAGCAAATGAAGCTAATGATGAAGAATGTGGTGAAGTATTGGAGAGTCCCGCACAATATCATAAGTGATCGAGATGCTCGGTTTCTGGGACGATTCTGGACCGAGCTATTCAAATTGTTGGGGTCGAAGCTATACTTCTCCACAAGCCTCCACCCCCAGACGGATGGCCAAACTGAGAGAATAAACTCGCTCCTAGAGCAATATCTTCGGCACTACGTGAGTGCCAACCAACGAGATTGGGTGAAGCTATTGGACATAGCCCAATTCTCCTACAACCTGCAGCGGAGCTCTGCGTCCAACAAGAGCCCCTTTGAGATCATCATAGGACAACAACCGTCGACTCCTCACACTTTGGCTATTGGATATACAGGGAGTAGTCCGTCCGCATATCACTTAGTAAAAGAATGGTATCGAAATGCAGATATTGCGCGGGCCTACTTGGAGAAGGCGGCCAGAAAGATGAAGAAGTGGGCAGATTTGGGAAGGCGACCCCAGGAATACAAAGTCGGCGATTTGGTGTTGGTGAAGCTCCAACCAGCATCACTCCAATTCTTTAAAAATAAGGTGCACAAAGGATTGGTACGCAAGTATGATGGCCCCTTCCCAATTATCAGTAGGGTGAGCAACGTCTCCTACAAGTTGCAGCTGTCGGCGTGGCTCAAGATTCACAATGTTTTCCATGCCAGCAACTTGAAAGCCTACCACTCCGATCCGCAAGATGCTTCCCGAGGCATCTCAACTCGACAATGGAGCTGAACAGATCGAATACTTGGTGAAGTGACGGAAGCTTCCCAGAACCGAAGCTAGTTGGGAGCCAAAAGATGCCCTCCGACATGAAGAAGCAACCATCAAAGCTTACCAGCAAGCGTCGACGATGGTGCCGACAGTTTAAGTGGGGGAGAATGTCACGAACGGTCGTCGCACACTCGCAGCAACTTTGTTCAACGTTCCGTTCGTCGCTTGCCCATGCATGTACATATCCTTGGCAGCCTGTTTTGCCATGTTTTGGTGTGTTTTCCTTGTAAAAATGTAAGAAATAAAGAGCTCGCAGTACGCTGCGAAACGATCGCTCATTGATCGCCCAAAAACCCCCAAAACAGCTCCGGTTTTGTGTGCCGCGGGCTGATTTCTACAGCCCGTAGCCACCCCAATTTTGTCAGTCATCTCAGCACCCAGGAACCACCCGGGTGGCATATGGTTGGATGGGTCTTCAGTATAGTGTCGGACATTGAACACTTTCACAAGTTTGCACGTCAACTTGGCGGAAACTTACCTTCGCGCCCGACACTTGGGGAGTAGTTGTTTGCGGACTTGCAGCTGCTTATTCATCCTTCTAAAGTCCTTGTTTTCCTCCTCTCTTTCTCTGCTTTCCTACACTCCAAGTGCTCGCTCAATTGCTTGTAAAGCTTCCCTCTTCGCAAGACGTCGGGACTTGTCCGCCGCTCGCTTCAAGACTAATCAACTTCTCTTTTTTGAGTCCTACGGGACTGCGACGAGGTTGATTTGGTGACCCTTCATGCGGACGCGTATGTCGCAAGGGCGCCTCAAGACTTAGGCAATCCAAGCTAAGTCTGATCGAAGTGGGCGCAAAGGTGATTCTTGACTTAGGCAACTTCAGCTAAGTCGGTGGCTTACCGCAAGGGTGCCTCACCACTTAGGCAATTCTAGCTAAGTGCGTGACAGCTCAGTATATGTATTTTTATATACATATGTTTATATTATATACGTATATAAAAATATGTTTATATACATATGTTTACTCACAAACATATGTATTTTTATATACATATGTTTATGAATAATAATTACTATAAAAAATGTTTATAAAAATATCCTCTAAGTATATGTTTAAGCATATATGTGTAACATATATAAAAAATTATCACCCCGTTTCCATCTCGAGAGACAAAAAGGGGTGATGGCGGAACGGCCAAGGATGCGATGAATCGCTTCCATCCCTCACGAGGCACTCTGCAATGCTCCCACAGCAATTGGATCCGGCAAGGATCTAGCCCAGGTCAAGCTCATCTCCCGCTCCCCTGCCGCTGCCGCCCTCAACAACTATGAGGAAGAAGACCAAGATGATGGCGAGAGTAAGAAGGGGAACCAACAATCCAACCTGGGCTAGGATCCCTTCCTTCACTGTCGACCGCGACCTCCCCAACCACAGTGGCCACGATCTCTCCGCCCCCTACCGCGTTCCGTCTGACAAAGCAAGGACCCGCCCCCCACCACGTTCTGCCCGACGGAGCAAGGACCTGCCTCCTACCGCATTCTGCCCGACAGAACAAGGACCCACCCCCTCCCGCGTTCCACCTGACGGAGCGCTTCTTCGTGCCCCGCCACGTCCAACTCCCTTTTCCATCATGCCTTCTCTGTCCAACAAGCACCACAACCTCGTCTTCCTCGCCGTCGTGCTCCTTGTCCTATCCACCAATTGATACCGCCTGGCAGCAAGCAGTTCGTGTGCCGATCAACTAGCAGACCGACATGTACCGCCCATACCGAGCGATACGATTCGAGATTCGAATCCCGACTCAAATCAATCTTTCTTATGTTCCTCTGTTCAATGTATTTTGGCCTTATGTTCCACTGTGAGCCAGCATAAGGTATACATATTTGTGATATATGTAAACATTAGGCCCATGGTAGAAATGGTTTAATCTAGTAAATGCCAGTGACATGATTCATTGTAGCATATAATGTGGTGGAAGTCAAATTAGAACATGATACTAAATGGTGCTTCCAATGTAAAATTCATTTCTAAAAATTGTTTTGGGTACCTTGGACCAGCACAAGTATCTCACAACTCTCTTCAACTTTAGAAGTTACAAGAACAATTTGAGAAGTATTATTGATTGACTAGGAAAGGGCTGCTTAAGTATGATCTTATATCCTTCAGATGGCAATCTGCCAGTGATCTCTCGGTCAATGCGCAATAAAATTGCCAGTTCTGATAACATACAATTTCCTAAAGAATGGGTGGAAACTTTTGTAGAAATGTTAGACTTAGATTGAATGAAATTGATCGTTCTAATTAGAAACTAGAAAGGTAGCAGTAGCACCTATTCCTGGAATAGGTAGTGATCTCTCAGTCAATGCCCAATAAATTTGCCAGTCCTAATAACATGCAATTTCCTCAAGAAGGGGTAGAAGGCTCAAGAAATGTTAAGACTTGGAATGAAAGAAATTGATTGTTCTTAAAAGCTAATTAGAAGCTAGGAAGGAGCAGTAGCACCCATTCCTGGAATAGGTAGTGATCTCTCAGTCAATGCCCAATAAATTAGAAACTAGAAAGGTAGCAGTAGCACCTATTCCTAGAATAGGTAGTGATCTCTCAGTCAATGCCCAATAAATTTGCCAGTCCTGAAAACATACAATTACCTCAAGAAGGGGTAGAAGGCTCAAGAAATGTTAGACTTGGAACGAAAGAAATTGATTGTTCTAAAAAGCTAATTAGAAGCTAGGAAGGAGCAGTAGCACCCATTCCCGGAATAGCACCAACTAACTCCACTATTACATACATCATAATAGCCAATTCCAAGATTTAGGGTCAAGGATAGGAACACCCTAGTATTTAGACCAACTTAGGAGTCCCCTTATGCTGCAACATCAACCTCATTCAAACCTATTGACCTTAAAGCATGAATAATTGTCAATGGACATCAATTGCTTCAGAAATTCTATGAAGTCTGAATTTCTAACCCATTTCCATGTAATTCAACAAAGCAAAACTACAATTATTTTCCTAAATTGAACTTGAACAAACACTGTTCCATGTTTCACCATTCTGAATGAGAAAGAAATAATAGAAGGGAGTGCCTTATTTTCTTGGTTTTATGGTTTGACAATTTATTAGCATCTAAATAATAGAAAATCGAGAGAACCCTCCAATAGTGGACGCCAAAATTTCAAGCATCTTTTTGTGCATAATCAGAAAGAGAGAGATTCAGCAACTTCAGGAAATAAACTTCCATTAAGTTTGAAAAACACGTCATAGAAACAATGTAAAACATTTGAAACTAGCATGTACCTTATAAGCAGGATACATATGCAAGTTTGAGTGGATATCTCCTGGACTAAACCCTTCATGTTTTATGAAGGATCTACTCTTTAAAGGAGACTCCCGAAAAAAGAGATCCGTCCTTGTGCTCCTTGGAGATGGAGGAGGGAAAAGGCTCTTGAATGGATCTGAGAAGTTGGGACTGCGGTGCATCTGGTTGTTCTCCGTCGCTGGCATCGGTATGCTCACTGGTGCTGTCCCCGAATGCAGTCTAGACTGCTGGGAATTACCAACGCGTGTTGGAGGAGAAGGGGAGGGCGACGTCCAGCACGGTGGGGAGAGCTTAGACTCGTCAAAACCTGAACTTCCCTTCCTCTCCATAGATGACCGCTGGTTTGGCACCAGATGCCCATAATGCCCAGGCAGTGACAACCCCAGTTCAGAATCCGGAGGCCCAGGAGCCGAGCTTAGAGGATGGTGCACCATCGACGCACTGTTCCAGCTATGCGGGCGGTCGAATGATGGAGCCGCCAACGTCCGGATGCCTCTCGGCGGGTACTGATACATGATCGGATGGGACATCCGATCGGGCAGGGAAGAAGGGAAAGGTCTCATGGGATCGGCAGCCGGGCTACCGACGTAATCCGTGATGATCAGCGGCGGTGTCGGCAAGGAGACCTCTAGATTGAAGTTGGTGAGGCTCGGCCGGTACTGCACCGACACGACGAGGTGGCCTAACATGGTTTCCACCGGCGCGAAGCTGTATTGCTTCAACTCCGCCTCTTGGGCCCTGGAGAAGGGCGCCGCAAAGGATAAAACCTTGTGGCAGAGGTCATAGTTGTAAGGTTGGCTGGAGGAGCACAGCAGGCGAAAGATCCGGTGCACCGGGAGGAGCCGGAGCAGCGTGTAGATGGATCTGAGCAGAATTGTGCACTTCTTATAGGTCCTGCGGAGGAACGAGCCATCGTGGGGGTGGTGGGGGGACGCGGCGGACCAGGGGGCCGGGGGGACGCAGCGAACGGTCCAGCGCTCGACAATGACATCGGAGCAGCCGCGCCGGGTGAGGAGGATGTCGAAGACCAAGGGGTCCATGACGGCGCCATGGTGATCGATGGGAGAGGGGTGGTCATCGAGGGCAAGGTGGAACCACCGGTCGTTTTTGGGGGAGGCGGGACCGGCGGCGGCGTGGTGGAGGCGGGGAACGCGGGAGGCGACGACGGCGTGGAGGGTTTTGTGGAGGAACCGGGTGATGATCTTCCGATCGGATTCGGACGGCGACGCCATGAAGAGGGAAGGGCGACGGCGTTTCAGGCCAAGATTAGGTCATCGGGGAGGGGGCCGGCGGTCGAGATTCGGTCATCGGTTAACGGCGCAGCCGCGGGGGGGCAGCGCCAGGAGGACCGCATAATTATGGCAATACTGGTAACAGGAAGAGGAGAAGGAGACGAGGATGATTGGGGAGGGGGGAATGGGAATTGGGTGGAAGCGTCGCGTACATGATTTACACCTGCGCATAATATGCTGGAAGCCATGTAATTTATTTAGCGGAATATAAAGGAACAGAGACGAGAGGAGGGGAAGTGTGATTTGGAGTCTAATCTATTGTTTTCAGGTCTCGTATTTGGTGGCGGCATTGTGATGCTAGATTTAGGATAATAGGCCCCCAAATTTGGCAATGTATGGAATGATTGACTGGTGTGGGAGTCGTGTTATCGGGTCGGATTCAAGCAGACGGTGTCCAACTCGAATCCGATGATCCATAAGACGGGATAATGAATTTGTCCCCTCCATTAGTGTGCGGATTTAATGTCGATGACTCATTTGATCCCAATTTACTGTTCGATATCCAAAATTCGTTGGCATTATTATCCAAAAACCAAACCCCAATGTCAAGAAAGTGGCAGATTCTTCTTCTGCTGGTCTTCTATTTTTGCAGGGTAGGCTCCAAAACGGATGATCCACTATCGATTTATTTATATATATCTCTCTCTGGCTCCTTAATGATTCTCATCATATGTTCAAGATTTTTTTTTTAATTTGAGTCTTAGAGAGCTTTTAGATACTAGTAATGTAAAAATTTTTAAATGATTCTCATCATATGTTTGAGAAGTGAGAGTTCTCATCTCATCACTTTTTGTGTAAATTTACTATCTTCATGAATCGTGGTCACAGGAGTATGACACGACAGTCGTATTTGATCAATCTTCGTATATTATTTGATAAGATGTTTTGATCAATTTTTATATTAATATTTTTTATCATTGGTCTAACAACTCAATTAAATATGATAATTTTTGGGTCTCGACTAAAGGCAATTAGAGCTTTAATAGACTGGACAGTGACTATGTAATCCTCTGTTTCTTAATCAAATAACACATTTTTCTTTCCCCATAAAACTGATTCTCATAGCAAAGAAATAATTGAATAATATGCATATTGTTGCTCATCTAAATTATCACCACACAGATAATAAGAATGAGTTTCCATTAACAGCGATTTGCAACTCATCATGGAGAGGTTTCCAATAGAAAGGGGCCACTCTTAAGCGTAGTATGAATCTTCATGCCAAAGATTAGAGGCCTATCGTAATAAATATAAATTACAAATTATAATGTTATCGTACAAAATAAAATTGTCAACATTATGTTGATCAAGAGAAGATTTTATTTTGAAAAATGTGGGTTTTAAAGATAGTGGAACATCGAAAAGTCAACTATCCAACCAAAAAAAATGTTAATGGGAGCACTAGAGGCTATAATGAGTAAATCCATCGGCATGGTTGCTCAGAGCATGAAGAAATAATCACCAACTCCTAACCTTTTTTTTTATATATAAATTAGGAATGTTGCAAAGAGAAACAAAGCCATACTTAGCTACAACCACATTAGTTCATAAACTCCCACTTTTAATGGGACATGAATGCATTCTTTTAGCATGTAGAGCACATTTAGTAGACTAAATTTCATGCCAAAAGCAGACCAATTTCTATGTTGATTATGAGTTTATTGAATGTTTGATTCATAAGTAATGAAAGGAGTGGAAATCGTACCACCTTAGTACTTAAGTGGAAAATGCCTCTCCTTGATTTTTTTTTTTAAAGATTTTCGAACGTTAATTTTTTGATTGGCCAAGTTGGAAGATGTCCATAAGATGTTATCAGTAAAATTTTATATTTATTTTAAAAATCAAAGTGTATGAGTTGTTTATATATATATATATATATATATATATATATATATATATATATATATATATATATATATATTGCAAGCATCATTAAACAAAATGAGGATATACAAGTAGGGTGACATTGGATCTTATACCCTTATGGCCCTCGAAATATCTAGCTTGACATAAATATTAGGTAAAAGCTGAGGAGGAGAATAATGTGATTAGTGGAACTGCTCTTCCCATTAGGTAATCAACCGAGAAAGCTACACGAGGTTCGAGTTTGGTGCAATCTCCGGAGCTGGTGCGTCGATGGGTTGAAGAAAGATGATCACCGACATGCGCACTTTGCAGTCACAATTAATGGCCATTGTCTTTCCATGCGAGAGTGGCAATGTGGGTGACTGAGATGTCGAACCGGGCTCACATGGTGTCTTCTCCTTCTCTTTAATCTGCTTTTAGCTATCTCAAGAACCAGAGTTGGTTTGATGGGGGGCATGCGGAAACCTTTTCCCACCATCCAAAGGCCCAAAAGAGTTGACTTGCAGTAAAAGATCACAAAAAGTTGATGCCTTGCTCCATCCTTCATGAATTCCTCGCTGCGTACCCACTGACCTCCCCCGCCCGCCTGGAAAAGTGCCTGTGTGGTTTGATGCTGCAGGAGAGAAGAGATGATGATGATGATGCTATTTTGGATTCATTTCAGAGTCGGTGTCCATGCTGAACGCCGACTACATTAAACATCGTATAAAACTCCTTCTAATTGATGGAGCACTCGGTCGTGATACATAAAAGCTACTGCAGCAGATCAGCGTCTCCCCCCGATCTCGATCTGTGCATGTGTGTGGCCATCTCACGGTTCCGGCGGCGGCGGACGGCACTCGGTCCGGCAGGTGGGGCAGGAGGAGCGGCCGGCGAACCACGTCTCGACGCACTGCGCGTGGAACCCGTGGCTGCAGGCCGGCAGAACGTGGACGCGGTCGCCCTCCGCCAGCTCCGCAAGGCAGATGGCGCACTCCGGCGCGCCCGCCACCGCCGTCGCCCTCACGGAGAACACCACGGGCTCCGGGAGGAGCTGCTGCGGCGCGGCCGTTGCCGTCCCGGGCTTGTCCGCGTGGGCGGCAGACCGGGGGAGGCAGCGGCGGCGCAGGAGGCGGAAGGCGGCGTGGAGGGCGAAGGAGAGCGCCGCGGCGCACACGAGCACGACGAGGATGCTAGCCATGTTGGCATCGAAGTCCTTGGCGCCAGAGTAAGGCCCCCAATTGTTAGGCGGAGGCGGTGGGGGGAGAGGAGGAGGAGAAAGAGCGTTGGTGGTGCTGTTCTGCACCGGAGAAGACATGATGTGTTGGAGAGAGACGAGCAGGTAATTGCTTTGGTGGGGACACCATATATAGGATGAGCACACGCATCGTGTCGAGTACCGCAACACATGACAAAGCAGGAAGTGCATGTCAAACGTACATCCGTTCCCACGCATCGGGATGTGCGTCGTCTACGTCTCTGTTGGTGAGATCCGTGAAGGAAGCTGCCTTCTTCACAAAGGCCCACAAAGTTCTCCGAGATACAACTCTGCCCTCTGTTTACGGGAGCTCAATGTGTTGCGGAAAGAAAAGAGGATGGCAGCATCAGTGGACCGCGCACTCTCTGCACATGGAGGATCATCCACAGCTTCTCGTTTTAGTAATGCTTGGTGCGTGCGCTCTGTTGCGCTCTTCAGTGCTGATGGAAGCTTCTTCTATCTCTGTTCGTGATGGTGTAAGCGTTAAAATCTTTTATCATAATACGAAAAACTTTAATTTTAAAATCAAAATTAAAGAATAATAAATCTGTTTTTACGATATGTACCTTTTGATGTCATCCGTAAAGAAACAGAAAAAATCTGAATACATTCATTTAGATCCAACGACTCTACCAATCTATAAGGAGAACTAGATTTCTTCTCCTCTCTTTCTATCCTTTCACACAGGACCACTTTAATTGATGGCTCAGGGAGATTGAGAGGAAAACTGTAATTTCTCAATCGATGTCCGTGAAACATTTTCTTTTATGCAACTCTTAGATGTATCTATGCTGCTTCTGTCATTGTCAGTCCCCTGGGGTCCTGTCTATTTATAGGCGAGAGCAGAGAGTCTAGGATAAATTATTATGGGAGTTCCTTCCATCAAGGGCATCTCATAAGGTATCCTCCAAAATATTGACTTCTTTTCTATTGGTTGATACTGATATCATAATCCAATTAGTTATATCAAATATCTTATCCGATTATAACAGACCATATAATCTAATATTCTCATACTTGGCCCATTAATTGATAAGATATAAAAGATATTCAAAATAAAAAATAAATAAAATAAAATTTGTTTGAAAATAATTTTACCTAATTGGATTCTTAAAATTTTGAAAAGCATTTTATACATGGCCATGAATTTTAAAATAAACCAATAAGTCTAATAAACAGAATAATACTATATTAAGTCCAACCATTAATACGAGTCATAGCGGTTGTATATCATCAATGTTACACTCCCTTCTATGTACTACAACATTGTTAGTCTTTCCTAATATAGTCTATAATGACCTTTGTAATTTGTCTTGTCAAGACAATCTTGTTATCACATTTAACCATAATATGTACATATATAATTATGAACAGGATAGTAAAAATAAATAATTTTAAGTACATAAGTAAAAATGTTAATTACAGTGTCCACTCAAATATGTATCACCATATTCTTTATGGGTTGCTCACAAACCCAATCATAAAAACATGTTCTTTCAAAACACTTTAGGCTGTAAGTCCTAAGTAAATTGATCAATAATCAATATAGTGGAACTCAAGTAATTAATTGACATTAGATATTTCTGGACTCGTCTTCTCTAACCATTAAGTACTTTCTATCATAATGCATAGAAATGCAATATTACTTGTCATTCTTTGAGAAGAAAATTACTGTGATATCACAAAATATCTTCAGCGACTTGACAATTGAGTCTAACCATACCAAATCCTAAGATAAAATTTCACAGTTATAAAGTTTGATTAGTGGCCTCAGAGCATACCACAAAATCAACTTTCATTATTAATAATAATATAATAATAAATTACCCCTCTAATTGATATAGATATTAACCATAAGATGGACTTCCTGTTATTGAGGTAATTTATAGAATCAGCATTTGAAAAACACCATCATTTTAAGCTGATATAATTTCATACATGTGAATATATAATCCTTCGTCCCTTCTAGATATCTTATTACTTTTCTTTGCAGTCCTTTAATATTTTTCACTTTTGGATAACTCAAATATCTACCCAGTATTCTAATTGCAAAAACTGATATCTGTTTTGATATAGGCTTGAGCATAGACTTTCAACTGCGCATATATAAAGAATATTTTCTTTATCTGATTCTTTTCAAGTCATTTTAAAGCACTCACTTTTGACTAAAATTTTACTTTTATGATTTGTTGAACAAAGTTGTATATTAAATCATCTCGAGACTCGATTAATATATCCTTTCTGGGATAATTTTAATAATCATTGAGATATATCCCTAAGTATCTCAATCATTGAGATATATCCCTAAGTATCTCAATCATTGAGATATATCCCTAAGTATCTCAATACTAATAATATAAGATGTCTCATTCATATCAACCGTCTTAAATTCTTAGTGATAATTTCTTGGTTTAGTATAATAAACCAAGTCACTATTGGCAATACAAAATATTATCCACATATATGATCAATATAATAAACTCGCTCCCACTGATCTTCAGATATAAATACCGATTAACAGTATTTTTCTTAAATATGAAGAAATCAATGATATTAACAAACTTTATATACATCATTGTCTAAAAGCTTGTTTAAGATCATAAATAGATTCATAAATTTGCATGCTAAATTTATATTTCTTTCATTTTCTCTGCGAGTCATTCAGAATAACTTATAGAAAATTAGATCCTTAATCAAAAATTTATTTTCATATCATTATGATGTAACTCAAACTCATAATGAGTCATTAATGTCATGACGATTCTTAACGAGTTCCTTTAATAACTGTATGTCTCATTATAATCGATACATTCTTTATGAGTAAAATCTATAACTATATAAAAACTAAAAGCCTTACCATTATATCGTTCGATATTGTCCTTTAAGTCATATTTATATAATAGACTCTTTTACAATTATTGAACAATTCGACGAATTCATCAGACACCATTCTGGTTATTGATTTTAACTCTTCTTATATTGTATCATATTACTTTTCAAAATCGTTACTTTTCATGACCTGTGAAAACAATAAGGGATCTATTCTGATTCCTATATCAAAATATAATTCTTATAGATATACCACATAATCATAAATGATAGGATTCCTTTTCCATTGAAAAATTTCCAAGGTTGTCAATTATAGTTATTCTACAAGACCATTATCAACGATATCAATATAATGTGGGAGTTTGGTAATGTTATTTTGTTGTTCATCTTTATCAAATTATTTAATAATTTGAGTAATAATAATCTCTCGAATAATAAAGGAGTATCAACATGTATCTCCTCTATATCAAAATTAAATTTCAAGATTTTTACTACTACTTATTCGCTATTTTATAGGAACCTTATATTACCAGATTTAACTATTCTCGTACTATGATTAGAGCAATAAGACATGTATCATTTTTAAACTTTTTTGAATAAATAACACAATATTCAGAAATAGTTATTAAATTTAATTTTCTTTTATGTGAGTTGAAGATCCTTATCTCTGTAAGACAATCCTAAATATGTAAATATCTTAAGTTAGGTTTCCTATCATTCCATAACTCAAAAGAAGTCATGTAATTTACTTACTAGAAACCCCATTTAAGATATACATGGTTGTCATTAGAGCTTCTTCTCACATTGATTTGGGTATAAAAAAATAATACATCATGCTCCTAATCATATTTATAAGTGTACGATTATACCTTTTTTAGCAATTATATTCTGCTATGACACATCTGGTAAATCATATTGAATACATATACCTTGATTTTCCAAGAATCTAGTAAAAGAACTAGAATGATAATTGGATCCATCATGAATACCATAAAATCCATCACCCCTATCAGATATGATGATTTTAACTTTTCTATCTAATTATCTCTCGATCTCATTTATGCACACTTTAAGAGTGTCAACGACCTGAGACTTTACATGAATTAGATATATATAAAATCATATCTCAATAGGTTATCTATATGGTGATAAAATGCATCTCTTTAATGAGACGAAAATATAAAGTGACTCGCAGATGTAAGCATAATCTCAAGTTGTTTATGAACTTATATTTTATTTTAATATTTAATTATAGGATCGTTGTAAACTCAAGATTCATATTAATTCTGTATAGACCATTATACAGAATCCAAAAATTAACTTTTATTGAATCATATTGAGTTCACAACTATCAAAGGAGAAACAATATTCTAACAATTCTAGGTAAAGAATCCAAATTTTCAGAATTATAAGAATATAACACGAATCTTGAAGATTCATCAAATGAATCATCCTTAGGTGTAGGCGATAAATACAAACTACTATCGTTTTCACTTTAAGATGATTCATTGTAATGATGAATATTTCAATCTCCTTTAGTTTTTATTCCTTTTCCTTTTAAATACTAAAATAAATCTCTATTATTGGTAACATACAAGCATCAAATTAATCCACCAAGTATTAAAAAAATAATTTTTATAATATTTGATTTGAATCACATAAAAACTATGTTTATAACTTCTCATTTCAAATCAAATCTTATAATTCTTCTTCATATAACTTTTATTGTTACACAAGTAACACTTTATTATAAAGAAATTCCTTTATGAGTTTATATAGTAATTATAAACTCAGGTGGCTTATGCTTCATCCTTATTTTATTGTTACCCACCTCTTGAGTAGAACTCAAAATATTCTAAGTCTTGGGCTTACAACTTTATCAATTATATTGAGGAGATAATCTTAAATTCCTCAAATACTATCATTTTTTTTAGTCAGTTCTTTCATTGAGGTGTCAACTAATGACTTATCAGAAAATTTAAGTTGATCCTTAAATATTCTCATGCGCTAGTTATAAACTGTACTGAAGTCTAAGTATCATCAAATTGAGTTTTTCAGACCTTTCCTGATTAATCACCTTAATTATTTATTTCATAGAACTTTAAGTAAATAAGTCTGTGTACCCCTTCAAATAGTCTGATCAAGGTCTCACTCATTCAATATAACTTGTATATGCTCAAGCCATTTATTTCAGAAAATATATTTAAAAAAAATATAGAGACATTGATAAAAATATAATAAAGAAAGTATCGCTGTAATAATATAACATCAATGCTTTGAGTTTTATAATGAATGTTGAACTATTGATATCATCAATATTTTACTTTCAATATTGACATATCTACTGTTCACCCATATAATCATTTATGGAGGACTGATACCATCCTTGTGGAATAGTGTTAATACTTTTGGGTATAGAACACTAAACTGCAAGGATATCCAAAACAGTATCATCCTATCCCATCACATAATTATTCAAAATAGATTCTCCTTTAGGATTATCTAAATCTCTTAATTACGTGTGTCATTGTGAATATTATTTTTCTTTAATGTCATTTAAGACCAATCCCATAATGTATTTTATAGATTATTGGTCTAGGTCACTTTGGTGGCTACAAGACCAATAAAAAAATATAAAATATAATCTAAAATATCTTATGAATGATAAGACTTTATTGTAATTCATATCCCATAAGCCTATCATCCCAAGTTGCTTTGGCAGCTACTGGTTAGATAAAACTTAGAAAAATAAATTACAAATAATATTTATCAAATTTTTTAATATCATTTAGGATCAATTCTATAATATATTTTATAAATTATTGGTCTATGTCACTTTGGTGGCTGCAAAACCAATACAAAAATATAAAATATAATCTAAAATATCCTATAAATGATAAAATTTTTATTATAATTCATATCCCATAAGCTTATCATCCCAGGCCACTTTGGCAGCTACTGGTCAAATAAAACTTAGGAAGATGAATTACAAATAATATTCACTAAATTTCTTTAATTCAATTTATGCTAAGTAATTCAATAATAGAAAAATAACTATAATGATTATTGAATATTAATGAGCATAAAGAAAATTCATATGATAATTATAATCATGATAACACATAAATCATGAAAAACCTTTATGTGAAAATTAACTATCATTTCATAATTTCAAACATATACATATGAATAATCAAACAAATATCCAAGAACAATAATTGGATATTTTTTACAGCTTGCAATCAATAATTCATATATATTGATCAGCATAACGAAAAACTCATATGATAATTATAATCATGATAACACATAAATCATGAAAAGTCTTTATGTGAAAGATAACTATGATTTCACAATTTCAAATATATACACGTGAGTAACCAAAGGAATATCTAAAAACAATAATTAGATTTTAATTTACCACATGTAATCAATAAATCATATGAGAAAAACTATAAAAGGAACAATAATTTATATTTTTTTAATATATAAAATATTAAATTAAACTAATTAATTTTATTTAATTTGGGCAAGCCCAGAATTGGCTAAATATTAGCCCAATTAAATAAGTCGATCAAAATTAAAAACTAATCAAAATTTAATCCTTTCTAAATTTGAACAAAATCAAATTTAATCAATAATTAATTAAAATATAATCATGATCAAATTCAATTATATTTTATTGATCAATTTTATAATTGAGAATATAAATTAAAAAAATATATATTTTCAATTGCATAAAGGTAAAATCGTAAATATGTTGACATGACATTATACTGTAATTACACGATTTATAAAGGGCAGAACTGTCAAAATATGAAGGGTAAAACTATAATTTTAGTATAATGGCAAAACTGTAATTTTTGCTTAATGATAAAACTGTAATTTTTGCCTATTGGCAAAACTGTAATTTTTACATAATGGCAAAACAGTATTTTTTGCTTAATGGCAAAACTGTAATTTTAAAAAATAATGGCAAAACTGTAATTTTGCCAAAAGCTGTTGTGCAACTGCCGCCGCCTCCTGCGCGGTTGACCCGCTACCCGTGGGTGGGGGCGGTCTCTGCCTGCGCGAGGTTGCCACTGGCGTGGCCTGCGACGGTTGTGGCTGCCGTCGAAGCGGTCGCCCGCGGGTACACGACTGCCGCCGGTGCGACGGCCTACACGCGCGTGGCTACCACCGTGAGCGTCGCCTGGTTGCGGCTATCTGCGGCTGCTGCTGGCTACGGGCCGCGTGAAGTTGCCGCCTCCTACGTATGGGCGGCGCGCTGCGCGCCGCGAGTTCTGCCGATGGTACTGTTTCGCGATGCGGCCAGGCGTCGCGTATGCTGTGCTTTCGCTGAGGTTGCGCCCTCATGCGACCGACCGTCTGTGCCCTATGGTACATTGCGGTGCGTGTCGCGCGCGCCTTGTGGCCATACGTAGTGAATCAACATTGGTGCTGCACAGCGATCGTCGTTGTTTCTTTAATATCGTCGATAAGTAGATGATAAAATACGATGAGAAATCAAAATGGATAAGAATACAGATTTGACAGAATTTGGATCATCCAAACATCGTAAATCAGAAAAAACAACAGACCTAAAGTTTTGATTTCAAGAACCCAGGCTCTGATACCAATTGTAAGCATAAAAATCTTTTATCATGCTTCTATGATGTGAAAAACTTTAATTCTAGGATCGAAATCAAAGAATAATATATCTGTTTTTATGATGTGTACTTTTTTATGCCATCCACAAAGAAAGGGAAAAGATATGAATACCTTTCTTTAGATCCAATGCCTTTGTCAATTTGCAATGAGAACTAGATTCCTTCTCATCTCTTCCTACCCTTTCACAGGACCACTTGGCTCAGGGAGATTGAGAGGAAGATTGTAATCTCTCAATCGATGTCTGTAAAATATTTTCTTTTATGCAGCTCTTGTAAGCATAAAAATATCTTTAATCATGCATCTGTAATTGCGGAAAACTTTAATCCTAGGATCAAAATAAAAAAAATGGATAGATCTGTATTTTTATGATGCGTACCTTTTGATGCCATCCGCGCGGAAGAGGAAAGATCTCGATCTGAATATCTTCCTTTGATCCAACACTTCCGTCAATCTGCAAGGAGAACTAGGCTCTATCCTTTCATAGGACCACTGTAATTGATGGCTCAAGGGGATTGAGAGGGAGACTGTAATCTCTCAATCTATGTCTGTGAAATCTTTTCTTTTACGCAACTCTCAGATGCATCTGTGTTGCTAATCTTTACGCAACTCTTAGATGCTTCTGTGTTACTTCTAACACTTTAACTCCCCTAAGGTCCTATCTATTTATAGGCGAGAGCAGAGGGTCTAGGATAAGTTATTAGGGGAGTTCCTTCCATCAAGGGCATCCCCTAAGGTATCCTCTAAAATATGGACTTCTTTTCTATTGGCCGATACTGATATCAGAATCCAATTAGTTATATCATATATCTTATCCGATTATAACGGGCTACAAAATCTAACATTCTCCCACTTGGCCCATTAATTGATAAGATATAAAAGGCATTCAAAATCAAAAATAAACAAAACAAAAGTTTATTTAAAAAAATAATTTTTACCTAATTGGATTCTGAAAATTTTGAAACAAAAATTTTATACATGGTCATGAATTTTAAAAAACAAGCCAATAAGTCCAATAAATACAATAATACTATAGTAAGTCCAATCATTAATGCGAGTAATAGCGGTTGTATATCAACAATATCATACTCCCTTCTATGTACTACAACATCGTTAGTCTTTCCTAATATAGTTCATAATGACCCTTGTAATTTGTCTTGTCAAGACAATCCTGTTATTACATTCAACCATAATATGCATAAACATAAATGTAAATAGGATAACAGAAACAAATAACTTTAATTATACAAGGAAAAATGTCAATTATAGCACCCACTAAAATATGCATCACCATATCTTTTATGGCTTGCTCACAAGCCCCATTCTTAGAACATGTTCTTTAAATGTTTTACACTGTAAGGCTTAAGTAAATGGATCAGCAATCATCATAGTGGTGCTCAGATTTTCAATTGACACTTGTTGTTTCTGGACTCTTTCTCTAACCACCAAGTACTTTATCTCAATGTGCTTGGAACCACTAGAGTACTTGCCATTCTTAGAGAAGAAAACTACTGCGGTATTATCACAAAATATCTTCAGTGGCTTGGTAATTGAGTCGATCACACCAAGTCCTGAGATGAAATTCCGCAGCCATAATGCCTGATTTATGGCCTCAAAGTATGCCACAAATTCAGCTTCCATTGTAGATGATGCAATAAGCGATTGCTTTGTACTTTTCCAAGAAATTGCCCCACCTGCTAACATAAATATAGATCCTGAAGTGGACTTCCTACTGTCGAGGTAATTTGCAAAATCAACATTTGAATATCCTGTTACTTCAAGCTGATCTGATCTCTTATATGTGAGCATATAATCTTTTGTCCCCTGTAGATATCTCATTACTTTCTTTGCAGCTTTCCAATGTTCCATTCTGGGTTACTCGATATCTACCCAAAGATTGCAAATTATTAAAACTCGATATCCGGTCTTGTATAGGTTTGAGCATATAATAGACTTCCTATGCATCCGTAAGGAATATCTTTCATTTGATTCCTTTCTAAGTCATTTTCGGGCAATCGGTTTTGGCTAAACTTTTCACCTCTAGTAATAGGTGTATCATTGGTTGAGCAAAGCTGCATATTAAATCTCCAAGATACGATTAATATATCCTTTCGAGACAGTCCCAATAATCCTTGAGATCTATCCTCGAATATCTCAATGCCAATAACATAATCGCCTCATTCATATCAACTATCTTAAAGTTCTTGTTGAGAAATATCTTGGTTTTGTGCAATAAACCAAGATCACTACTGGCAAGTAAAATATCATCCACATATAAGACCAATATAATAAACTTGCTCTCACTTATCTTCAGATATATACACTGATCAACAGCGTTCTCCTTAAATCCGAAGGATGTAATAGTATCATGAAACTTTATATACCATTGTCTGGAAGCTTGTTTAAGGCCATAAATGGATTTCTTAAGTTTACAAGCCCAACTTTCCTTTCCCTTTTCTATGAATCTTTCAGGTTGTTCCATATAGATTTTCTCATCTAGATCCCCATTCAGAAATGCAGTTTTCACATCCATCTGATGTAACTCAAGATCATAATGAGCTACTAGAGCCATAACGGTTCTTAACGAGTCCTTTCTAGAAACTGGAGAGAAAGTCTTATTATAGTCGATGCCTTCTTTCTGAGAAAAACCTTTGGCCACAAGTCTAGCTTTATATCGTTCGATATTACCTGTTGAGTCACGTTTTGTCTTAAAGACCCATTTACAATCGACTCTTTTACAATTATCAAGCAATTCAACGAGTTCCTAAACACCATTCTGGTCCATTGATTTTATCTCTTCTTTCATTGCATCATACCATTTTTCAGAATCATTACCTTCTATGGCCTGTGAAAATAATAAGGGGTCTCCTTTTATTCCTATATCATAATCTGATTTTTGTAGATATACCACATAATCATCAGAAATGGCATGTTTCCTCTTCCTTTGAGACTTTCTCAAAGCTGCCAATTGTGATTGTTCTACAAGACCATCAGCGGCGACATCAACAGCATGTGAGAGTTCATCAATGTTATTTTGTTGTTCACCCTCATCAATTCTTTCATTGATTTGAGGAACAACAATTTCTCGAATATGAGATGATACGGGAGAATTAACCTGAATCTCTTCAATATCAAAATTGATCCTCCGAGATTTTTGACTCCCATTGATTTCGCCATTCTCTAGGAATCTTGCATTATCATATTCTACTATCCTCATACTATGATTAGGGCAATAAAATTTGTATCCCTTGGATTTTTCTGGATAACCAATAAAATATCCAGAAATAGTTCTTGGATCCAATTTCTTTTCATGTGGATTGAACACTCTTATCTCTGTAGAACATCCCCAAATATGTAAATGTCTCAGATCAATGGGCTTCCTCTTAGGTCCATAACTCAAATGGAGTTGATGGAATCGACTTACTAGGAACCCTGTTCAAGATGTACATAGCTATCCTAAGAGCTTCACCCCACATTGAATCAGGTACAGATGAATAACTCATCATGCTCCTAACCATATCCATAAGAGTATAATTTCGCCTTTCAGCAACACCATTCTGCTGTGGCACACCTGGTAAGGCATATTGAGAACAAATACCTCGTTGTTCTAGGAATTTGGCAAAATGATCAATATTCTGATCATCATATCTGCCATAAAATTCACCCATATTTGTCGAGATCGACAATTTTAACTTTTCTATCTAATTGTCTCTCGACCTCATTTATGTATACTTCAAGAGTATCAACTACCGAGACTTTTCATGTATTAGATAAACATAGCCATATCCGACAGATCATCTATAAATGTGATGAAATACCTTTCTCCACTAAAACAAGGAATATGGAGTGGTCCATGATATCGTATGAATAATCTCAAGGAGTTCTTTGCTTCTTGTGGCATATTTCTTTGTATGTTTAGTTTGCTTTCCTTAATGCAATCTATACAAACATCAAAATCAGTGAAGTCTAAATCTTCTAAAATATTATTCTTCACTAATCTTTCAATTCTTTCCTTGGAGATATGCCCCAATCGTCTATGCCACAGAATAGAAGATCTTTCATTATTGAAACTACATTTCAATCCAACAGTTGATTGCATGGTCAATAATGTCTTTGCAAACTCAGGATTCAAATTAATTATGTACAAACCATCACACAGAATTCCAGAATCAACTTTTATTGAATCATAAAATATACTAAGTTTACCATTACCAAAAGAAAGACAATATCCTAACTCATCAATTCTAGATAAAGAAACCAAATTTCTAGAAATAGTAGGGACATAACATGTGTCAATAAGATCCATCAAATGACCCGTCTCTAGGCGTAAGCGATAAGTTCCCACTGATACCACTTTTGCTTTGAGACGATTTCCCATGATGATGAATCTTTTATGTTCCTTTGGTTTCCGGATTGAAAGAAATCCCTGCATATTATTGGTAACATGAGTTGAAGCACCAGAATCAATCCACCAAGTGTTAGAAGGAACTTCTGTAATGTTTGATTCAAAACATACAAAGATCGTATTTATACCTTTCTTTTCGAACCAAGTTTTACGTTTAATGCAATCCTTCTTCATATGTCCTTTCTTGCCACAAAAGAAGCACTTTACTGTAAAAGCTTTCCTTTGATTAGTCTGTGTAGCATTTCCAGACCCGGCAAATTTCTTGGATGGATGACACTTCCTTTTCTTGCTACAAACTCCTTGAATAGTAGTCATGATATTGAATGAACTTTCCTGCCTTAATCTCAATTCTTCCTGAACACACATACTAGTTAACTCATTCAAATCCCACTTATCCTTATTTATGTTATAGTGGATCTTGAATGGGCCAAACTGAGAAGGAAGAGAATTAAGAATAAACTACATGAGAAAAGACTCATCAACATTCATGCATAATGCTTTCAGTTTTGCAGCTTTATCAGCCATATTGAGGATATGATCCTGAATTCCTCGAGTGCCATCGTATTGAGCTGTAGTCAGTTCTTTCATTAATGTGCCGGCTAATGACTTATCAGCAGATTTAAATCTGTCCTTAATAATATTTAAATATTCCTGTGCGCTATTTGCAATCGGTAATGAAGTCTTTATGTTATTTGCAATCATCATTCTTATGAACATTAAACTGAGCCTATCAGATCTTTGCCAAGCTTTCATTTCATTGACTTGTTCCACAGTACTATTATCAGTCAAGTCTACAGGCTTTTCAACAAGCAATGCCAAATCAAGATCTAATACGCCCAGTGTGAATTGCACATGCTCTAACCATTCTGAATAATTTGATCCAGAGAGTACAGGGACACTAGAAGCATAAGAATGCATGGACGGAAGTACCACTGTAAAATATAAAATAACATTAATGCTTTGAGTTCCAAAATATGATGAACTACTGATATCATCTACATTTCACCTTTTGGTGAAATATTAACATATCTAGTGTTCACTCAAAAACATTTATGGAGGACTGACACCATCCTTATGGAATAGTATTGTTACCTTTGGGTATACAACCCTAAACTGCAAGAATATCCAAAACAGTGTCATCCTGCCCCATCACATAATTATTTGAAGTAGATACTCCTTTGGGATTATCTAAATCTCCTAATTATGCGTGTCATTTTTGAATATTATTAATGTCATTTAGGACTAATTCTTTAATGTCATTTTATAAGTTATTGGTCTAGGTCACTTTTGTGGCTACAAGACCAATACAATAATATAAAATATAGCTTAAATGTCCTATAAATGATAAAAAAATTTATTGTAATTCACATTCCAAAAGTCTACCATCCCAGGCTACTTTGGCAGCTACTAGTCAGATAAAACTTAAGGAAATAAATTATAAATAATATTCATCAATCTAATTCATTTCATGCTAAACAGTTCAATAATAAAACAATAACCATAATAATTATTGAACATTAATTAGCAAAATGAAAAACTCATATGATAATCATGATGACGTATAAATCATGCCTTTATGTGAAAGATAAACATTATTTCATAATTTCAATTATATACATGTGAATAACCAAGAACAATAATTGGATTTTAATTTATCACATGTAATCAATAAGTCATATGAGAAAAACTATAAAATGAACAATAATTTATATTTTTTTTTGCTTAATGGCAAAACTGTAATTTCTACTTAATGGCAAAACTGTAATTTTATTTTTTAAGAAACCCTAATGGCAAAACTATAATTTTGTCAAAAACTTCCAACGCCTCTCATAATTTTTGCCGCTCATAGTGCTGCTGCTATACATCGAATCGCCCCGTCGTCATGGGTAAGACGCCGCCGCCAAACTGCCGCTTCATGGGTATAATTGGCCAACGTCAAACGTCACGTGTCACGGACAAAATTGTAAACGGCTTGTTCGGTGTAACACTTATGTGTGTCCGTGTCCTTTGGTTTGTTATTACTTGTAAAGGGCTTGCCAAAGGCTAAATGCCCAATTTGAGTGAGTTTAGCAAAACCATTGTCGGCCATGCTGAAAGTTTGTGTCATGTGGACACTTGTACTAGATTCGATCCGTAGTGGACCAATTTTATACCTTTGTTGTGCAAATTCGAGCTTGTCATATCCATGGTTGGAATGTGCATCGGCTATAAAGTGTTTGCTAAAAGAGTGGCTCATGCGGATCCCGTATGAAGCGTTTTCTCATCACGCGTCTTCTTTCGTTGGTCCTAAGGGATTGTAGGAGATTTCGGGAGGTCGACCTTTGCGGTGATACGCATTGGTGCCGCACGGCTTAGGCAAAACCAGCTAAGTCCGTGACAGATGGTATAAGAGCGGGACAAGCCCACTTACAAACACTTAGCATGAAAACGTGGGGGACCTAGCGAGGCACCACGAGTATAACAAGCTAAGAAGAATTACGGAGCGCACAAAGGTCGGGATGGCCGAGTTCAAGCAGTGGCTCGACGTTAACACCCAACCTTGATGGTGCTCGAGGCAAGCGGAATGCTTGGCAAAGGATGAGACCGGGCAAGGTGGAGTGGGTTGTTCAACGATCGAAAGAGTTGTAAACTTAAGGAATTCGATACTCATGCATGGCCTTGTATGCGGACGATGGATTGTTCGCGGCCATCCCAAGGCGACCGAAGGTCGGTGCCATGGAGCATTAAAACTTTCTATTCGGCATGTGCAGGATACTTTCGTAAGAGGCTCAAGTGTGCATAGGGTTCAACATTTTGCTAGACCCCAGAGGGGTGCAAAGCATGTATTGGTGAAGTATCATAATCTAGCAAGTGCATTTGCAAAGCGAGAACTGGGCACGCTTTGTTCAGCAGAGGCGAAGTAGTCCAAGAGGATGGTGGTCTCCTAAACTTCCAAAGGGAATGATGCAAAGAGAGAAGTTGCTCCAACGGGACAGATACCCAGGAGGGATAAGCCTCGGTTCTACAAAAGTAGAATCATGTGCAATGAACCGCATTAGTTGAGTACCTCAAGACGAAGCTCGATGGATCGAGTGAGCTGTATGAGTCATTGCATGATCTCGCAAGTGGTGATGCGTTGGTGGACGCATAGCGAGATCAAGTGGGGGAGCAACCCAGGCAACACAAAGTGAAGGCACACTTGGAGCCGATAGCGAGATCGGACTCAACAGAGGGCTAACCCGTGGAATGGTTGGCGTGAGGGCCACCATTAACGCAATGTAAATCGAGAAGCGGAATAACTTGTGGGTAACTTATTGAGGTACCCAAACCGCATGAAGGGAGTTGGCAAAGAAGATAGAACGTGGAGCGGAGGCGTGGAGCTTTCCTTAGACAGAAGTCAAGGACATGGACTCTTGCAGAGACAAGAGTAGGATCATGTCGTTCCTTGAGTTCTCTATTCTGATAGAGCAGACTCATCTTGTATGGTGCCAAAGACGAAGGGAACTTCGGGGCATATGCACCTCATCTCGGTGAAGCATTTGACGGAGGAACTAAGGCGATACAACTTGCAGTGGCGAAGTTGGTGTTAGAAGGCCTTGGCACGGGGCAAGAGGATGCAGAGGCAAATACTCTTGAAGAATATGCCATAGTGTTGCTATTCAAGTTGCCATGAGGAAAGCGGTATGCGCAATGGAGATTGTCGTAAAGCGAGTCCCGGATCGCATAATGGTGCACCCATTTCAGCGAAGTCAGGGGACTTCAGAAGAGCTGCTAGGCGATGGACTGTCCTAGAGCTAAGCTTCGTCCGAGTGTGACCCGAGAGTGGGTGGACGAAGGTTGATTGCCAAAGGAGCGAACAGAATCGAAGCTGGCGAAGGCCCTGCGATGTGTTGGCGGAGTCCACACATGGAGATATCGAGTTCGAGTTCATACCACAGGATCGAGATGCAAGGAGATGTCATCAGGCGATGACATGATGCAGCGGATCGTAGTGGAATGGTTCGTGGCAAGTCGACACACACGGTGAGTCCCATGGGGGGACTAGATCATGCAGATGTATGATTGGGAGCGCGACTAGGAGCTCCAAGTCTGTGAACAACACGACGGTAAGAAGAGCTATGGATTCAAGCAGTGAATACCATGGTACCGCAGAGGTGAGTCTTCCGTGCGTGCACCGAATATTGCATTGAATGGAAGCCTTGGACATCAGCTTATGAGGGTTGTGCCCTATCGAGGAAGAAGTTCAGATGCAAGTACCAGGGAGTCCCATGTGGGGACTGGATCATGTAGAGGTATGATCGGAGCGGCTGAAGAGTGGAACTACTTCAGAGCTCACATTCGCTTAAGGGAGCCCGGCAAGTCGGAGGACAAGGCCGAGTAAGTGAACGTTGCGACCAATGAAGCTAAGGAGAACAGAAGCGGTGTAAACCCTGCAGCATGATGGCAGAGGCCATACATGGGAGTTGCAGTCTGTCTTTCCATCGACCAAGTAGAACTGCTCAGAGAACACAGAGGTGTTGAAGCAGATGGTCGAAAAGGGCGAGGAAGCAATGACGAGTCCAGAGGGACTCAGCTACCCAAGATCAGTCATCGGTTAGAAGGTGGACTCAGAGGAGTGCCGCATTGCCGCAGAGGCAGATCTACCGATCACGAAGAAGGGATGCAGATGCGAGACAACGGATAGTAGCGCCATGGACATTGTAGTGTCATGGTACCGCAGAGGCGGGACTTCCGGGGAGTCATCAATCCCTTGCTCTCATAGAGGGAGAGCGCTTGGTCGTGATATGGGCCGTGGAGGAGGAGAATGCTTTGGCAAACTCCATGTACCAAGACAAGGTGAAGGGCGAAGCTTGAAGAACTTCGTAAGACCAGGGTGTCACAGACTTTCCATCAAGATGGCCGTAAGTGAAGGACTTCGGGTCGATGTAAGAGTGCATGACCAAGGATCGGAGAGCAAGCGTGCAGCGTGTTGTACCTTTGCTACTCAAAGGAGTCGGCGACAGAAATGATGGAGAAGGCGGTACAATCCCAAAGGCGACCAGATCTACCGGAGACTTACTCCAAGTCGGAGTGATAACTTCTTGTATTCCAGAAGTTCAATGGCAATGAGAAGGTGAATCATAGTAGCTAACTCAGTGCAAGGATTGCAAACACTTCAAGTGCTTCGGAAGTGTGAGCTAAGAGCAGACGAAGTCTAGTAACCAGCTCGACGCACGAAGTACAAACTCGAGGAGGCGGGCGAAGACAAGTAACCTTTGCCTTCTCAACTCTCAAGAGAATGGGTGAAATCGAGTACCCCAGCTCTCTTAGTTATCCGGCAGAGGAGCTCTGCACAAATTTGAAGACCCTTCGAAGAGACTAATGGAAAATAACAGTTGTCAAGCCCTTACCAACGGTGATCAGTGCTACTGAGAGTAGATTATCCGCTTCATTTCCCAATTGAATGTCAATCGAAAGCGGAAGTGATACGAGCCTACTTGGGCAAGACAACTAAGTGGAAGGAGATTCGATGGATAAATTTTACGGAGGAAGGACCAGAAAATTTTAAAGGTTGCGAGGTGACGCTCGTTAAAGCTCCAACAAGCATCTATCCAGTTCAAGAGACAAGAAGAATTTGAGGACTGGCGCATATCAAAGATGGTCTTTTCCTTCATCGGATGAATCCTGCAAGACTCAAGAAGGATCAGCACAACTTCGCCGACCCCACACTAGAGTCAGAGTTATTGGCGAGTTGAAGCAGCATGGCGGATTAAAGTTCAACGACTCAACAATAAGTGGAGAACAATTGGGAGCCAAGAGGCGCATCGCAGCAGGAGCTGAAGATCGAAGATCCAACAAAGAAAAGAAGTTGCAGCGTTAGCAAAGGCTTCGACGAGGACGTCGAAGGAATAAGTGGGGGAGAATGTCACAGACAAAATTGTAAATGGCTTGTTCGGTGTAACACTTATGTGTGTCCGTATCCCTTTTGGTTTGTTATTACTTGTAAAGGGCTTGCCAAAGGCTAAATGCCCAATTTGAGTGAGTTTAGCGACCATTGTCGGCTTTCTGCAGAAAGTTTATGTCATGTGGACACTTGTACTAGATTCGATCCTGTAATAGACCAATTTTATACCTTTGTTGTGCAACTATTCGAGCTTGTAATATCCATGGTTGGAATGTGCATCGGCTATAAAGTGTTTGCTAAAAGAGTGGCTTGCGGATCCGTGTGAAGCGCTTTCTCTCCGTCGCCTTCTCTTTCGTTGGTCCTAAGGGATTGTAGGAGATTTCGGGGAGGCTGACCTTTACGGTGATACGCATTGGTGCCACACGGCTTAGACAAAACCAGCTAAGTTCGTGACACGTGGTCGCGCCAAACGGCCGCCTGTGGTTACGCTGTGCGAGTCATTGAAAACGGCCGCCGCATGGTGGGCGCGCGGCTGGCATGTGCATGCCTGTTGCCAGCGGCTTGTCTTCGCTCGATCCGTCGATCTGCCGCCGTCACGGCTTTGTGCTCAAGGTTCTGCTGATCGCTGTCGGTGCGCTCAGGCTCGCGCTGATCGTTGTCGGCGGCTTCTGTGCTCGCGCTTGCCGCCGCGCGCAGGCATCTGCCCCCGACGGGTTGTTGCTCTCGTCGCGCAATCTGCGACCTGGTTCTTTGCGCGGCGGTCGCCGGCGACCTTTCTGGCCGCAGCGCAGCAAGGTTGGGCAAAGATAGTCTTTGCACAACAATCGTCGCTGTTTCCTTAACATCGCCGGCAAGCAGGCGATACGACAATAAACCAAAATTGATAGGAATATCGATTTGACAGAATTCGTATCAAACATTGTAAATCAGAACAATAGCAGATCTAAAAGTTTGATTTCAAGAACCTAGGCTCTGATACCAATTGTAAGCATAAAAATATCTTTAATCATGCTTCTGTAATTGCGAAAAACTTTAATCCTAGGATCGAAATAAAAAAACATGGATAGATCTGTATTTTTACGATGCGTACCTTTTGATGTCATCCGCACGGAAGAGGAAAGATCTCGATCTGAATATCTTCCTTTGATCCAACGCTTCCGTCAATCTGCAAGGAGAACTAGGCTCCTTCTCCTCTCTTCCTATCCTTTCACAGGACCACTGTAATTGATGGCTCAGGGGGATTGAGAGGAAGACTGTAATCTCTCAATCTATGTCTGTGAAATCTTTTCTTTTACGCAACTCTCAGATGCATCTGTGTTGCTAATCTTTACGTAACTCTTAGATGCTTCTGTGTTGCTTCTGACACTTTAACTCCCCTGAGGTTCTGTCTATTTATAGGTGAGAGCAGAGGGTCTATGATAAGTTATTAGGGGAGTTCCTTCCATCAAGGGCATCCCCTAAGGTATCCTCCAAAATATGGACTTCTTTTCTATTAGCCGATACTGATATCAGAATCCAATTAGTTATATCATATATCTTATCCGATTATAACGGGCCACAAAATCTAACAACTCTTAGATGCATCTGTGTTGCTAATTTTTACGCAACTCTTAGATGCTTCTATATTGCTTATGTCACTGTCAGTCTCCTGTTGTCCTGTCTATTTATAGGCGAGAGCAGAGGGTCTAGGATAAGTTATTAGGGGAGTTCCTTCCATCAAGGGCATCCCCTAAGGTATTTTTCAAAATATGGACTTCTTTTCTATTGACTGATACTGATATCAGAATCCAATTAGTTATATCAAATATCTTATCCGATTATAACGGATCACATAATCTAACAAGTGGTCATCTACAGTTGCCTTTCGTCTCCTTTTTAACTCAGAGCAGTGCACTACATGCGCCAGGAAGAGGACGAGATTACTTGTCATCGGTCCTTTCCGAAAGAAATGACTAATTTCAATTTTCATTCATAAGTCCATGAATTTATACTTCTCAATATTATTCTTATGATATATCATGTAAGACGATGCTCTCTTTAGAAATATTGATCCTAGGTTGAATAGAAAAAAAAATTACTAGTAAGAAAAATGCTTGATAAACAACATAAAAATTGATAGTTATATATTTCATTAAAAGCGACGTACATACACATATATATATATATATATATTACTCTAATAGTATCATAATATATAAACAGAGGATCTGACAAATAATTTTTATAGTAATTATTTAATCTAATAAAATTTAATAATATAAAAGCGACTCAATATTAAACATTCATAAAATATTTCCTAATAGAACATTTTTCTTAAAACTCTAAAAAATTGAATTGTAACAAAATGGAAATGCAACATATGCACTGCACTTGTAAATGTCCTATCATCCTTGTCACCTATTTAATTCATATCTAAAATTACATAAAGTAATAGAGGAGTTATTTTGAAGAAATAAATCATAATCAATAATGCTCTTTTAACTGTCATACAAGACACTCAATACTTGTTCAATCATTGAAAGTAGATTTATATATAAATTAAGATAATCTTTTTATTATATTATATAATATTTGAACAAGTGCATATCAAATACTATAGGCTACTAATAATAATTTGACAATACTCAATAATATCATTAGAATTAGCACCGTCAAATAAGTTAAAAGGAATACTGTACATATTAGCATAGTGATAATGTTGGTTTTAAGTAGTTTAGTGCGATTAAGAAGATCATAAATATACTTATATCAGAAAAAAAAAACATCTTTGAGAAAATTCAAGTTATCCAAGCTCTATAGCTGGGATAACTTGATTAATTATTATTGATTTATTACTAATAATAATGAAGTCATCCACATAAACTAATAAAGACATGATTATATCCTTACGAGAATAAATGAATAATAAAAGATAATTTATCAGAAAAAACCTCTAGTATTAGGCTTTTACCATATAATGCCCCCATATTTGGTTTTCACTAAGGGGTATCCCTTGTTGAATTTAGCATCATTTTTTCAGCTTCTTACGATTTTAGGATGAATAAATTTTTATATAGGGTATTTTTGGATTAAATTGGTGATAAGGATAACTTATTAATTTTTTTATCAATCTATCCAAACTTCTTCTAAACTACTAAGGTAAGATAATAATATATGTAGTATCATTTTTTTTATTTTTATATAAATTTAGGATAATTAATTTTTAAAATAAGATATTTTTGGATCGAATCTATAATCGAGTCTAATCCTTTGAATTTTCACCAAACATATTCAAACTTCTCTGGAACTACTATAGTGAGATATTAATATATTTAGTATCATTTTAATATTTTTTTATGAATTTATGATGATTATTTTCTGAAATAAAATATTTTTATGTTGAAACTATGATCAAATATAACTTGAGTATAATTTAAGTTAATTTTCATCAAACTAATCCAAACTTCTCTAGAACTAGTAACATGTAATTCTAAAATAGTTAATATTATTTTTTTCTAATTTCTTATGAGTTTAGAGTAATTAAATTTTAAATAAGATATTTTTGGGTTGAATATATAATCACATATAACTTGAGTTAATTTAAAATAAACTAATCCAAATTTCTCTAGACTTATTAGCATATTATTATAAGATTTTTTGCATTATTTTTCAAGCATAGATCGACAGGTTGGTTTAATTTGGTCTAAGCATCATGTTCGGGTTGGGTCGAGTTAAATTGGATCGAATTGAGTCCAATCACAATAGATTGAGTCGAACTTTATTGAATCTATTAATGAGTGTAATCTTAGTATAACTAGAGTATAATCAAAATATTTTAATCAAATTGATTCAAACTTCTCTGGAGCTACTAACACATGATTCTAAGATATTTAGTATTATTATTATTATTTTCTATTTTTGTTAATATTTTAGGGTGAATAAATTTTCAAATAGGATATTTTTCAATTGAATTGGTGATTGAGTATAACATGTTGAATTTTTAATAAATCTATCTAAATTTCTCTAGAATTACAAAGGTGAGATGATAGTATATTTAATATATTTTTTATGAATTTTGAAATATGATATTTTTAGGTTAAATTTGTAATCGAGTATTGCTTGAGTATAACTTTTTGAATTTTCATCAAACCTATCTAAACTTTTCTAGAATTATTATGGTGAGATGCTAACATTGTTTTTCTTATTTTTGTATGAATTTAAGATAATTATTTTTTTAAAATAGAGTATTTTTTATTAAACCAACCCAAACTTATTTAAAACTATGAGTATATGATTGTAAGATATATAATATCCTTTTTTTTCTAAATTTCTTATGAGTTTAGGGTAATTAAACTTCTAAATTGGGTATTTTAGATTGAACATGTGAGTGTAACTTGAGTTAATTTTTAACCAACTAATCCAAACTTCTTATGTACTAACACATTATTATAAGATATTTAACATTATTATTTTATTTTATTTTTATAAATTTAAGATGATTAAACACCTAGGTAGTCCCACTAACAAGTCTAGATGATATCATCACCCTTGGCAGTACTATGGATGGTAGCATCACCTAGTAGGTGGTACCACCATCCATTAAAAAAATTATTCTTATTAAATATGTGATCGATTGTAATTTGAGTTAATTTTCACCAAATCAATCCAAACTTTTATACAACTGCTATGATATATTTTTAATTTATGATGGATTAAATATAATTTTATATAAAATTAATATATTTTAAAGATAGTTTAAGTTTTTTTAGTTTTATTAAAAATTTATAATATATTTATATATAAATTAATATATTTTTTTAATATATGAGGAGAAGGCGAGGAAGGAGAAGGATGAGAGTAGAAAGGGAGGAAGCAGTGGAGGAGGTGAGGGATAATTTAAAAAAAAATAAAAGTTAATCGAGGATTCAATTAAATCAAATTGAATAGTTAAGACTTAGTTGAATCGATTTAGTTCAATTCATCTAAAAAAAATCTGTTTAATTCTAAAAAATTAGTCAGACCAATATATCGGTATTTAGTGTAGGAAGATACGTTCTGTATGAGGATGCAAAATCAAACATGCATACCGATAGAAAGGAGTTGAAATGCCAGCAAGAGAGAGGGAAAGATAGGAGATGAACGCTGGGGTTCTCGAAATATGATCCTTTGTATGCTACCCTTAATACATTCTTAAATGTGGGCGGAGTCACAAATTTTTGGTCATTTTTCTACCACATGGAAGCCAAACTGGGTTGCTAAGTGTATGCTTCACAAGCTTGCTCGCAAGAAGTGTGATGGCTTCGAAAGGTATTCCCATACTTCGGAACTCTTAATGGCATCAGCGTGTGAATCTGTAATTGTATTCTGATGTATTTGCTTCACTTGACTTGCACAAGTCATTTCCTTGTGGCATTTGCTTCTCGTAGTGGCGGTGTGCGACGTCATCTTAAGGTTGGAGGCGTCGAGTGTCGAGAGTGTTGTTGCCTACACTGTGGCGGGTGGAGGGTTGAAACCTGGAAGGAGAAGAGAAGGAAAAGAAAGCCGCCTCCGATTACCAACGAGACCAAGATGATACTGATGCAATGCGGCATCACAAAGAAAAATAATAATAAAAAATTAAATATTGACAAGTATCAGCCTATATATATGGTCTGCCGGCAGACCTGGACAGGATTGACCAATATCTGTTTGTATCTAATGATATAATTGAAATTTGATTCTTTTTTAGGGTTAATTATATATAATCTTTGGACAGTATTAGTATTACAGTTCTTATATATATATATATTGTGATCGTTATAGTTTTGAAAATAAAATAAATAATCTTATTTATCCTAATGTCGTCTGGTGCATTAATGAAAAACATAACATGTGACATCACGTGCTAGATCGATACGAAAGTGATAGACAAAAATATAATCTTAATATTCCTTTCATTTCCAAGATGTGAGATGTTAAAATTATTTTTTTATCGATAAAATCATTGAAAATAAAAAGGATATTAAAATTATCTTTTTATTTACCCATCACTTTCACACCGATCTAACATATCGTGTTACATATTATGCTTTTCATCAATACAACTAACGATATTAAGATAAATAAGATTATTTATTTTATTTTTAAAATAATATAAATTTTAATATAAATTTTTTAAGTACAGAAAACTATAATACTGATAGGGTCTAAATAATATGTAATTGAATGGACACACTTACATTTGTATGTATGAATGCGTTCCATATTCTATGCAAATTAATATAGGCTCATTATACAGCTTTCGACGAATGGATACGCATGTCGTTGTTTGTTGTGGTTGGTTTGACTAATTGAAATAGAAATATGAGTTGGAGTGACATATAACCCCCCTTCACTCTTTTTAAGGACTAAGTTGTATGAGCATATATTTTGTTGCACATAGAATTTTTTATGTTTGAAATAATAATTTTATTTTGTAAAATAATAAATATTCATATTTCATGTATTATAAAATCTACTGTGGAATTAATTATTAATTTAATATTATGCAAACGCAAGTTATGATATAGTGTCTCGAGACTTGATGTTGTCATGCTATTAATTTTTTTATACTGGACATACATTTAATTGAGTTATTTTGAGTATGATGTATCGTATATTTAAAGTATAATTTTTATTTTATTTGGCATGTGCTATGATGAATGTTTATATGACTTACGTTATGAGATATGCTCAAATAATTAATTGTTTGATTTTATTTCCTGTATCAAAAATCATGAATCGTGTTTTTGTTTTTCTTAAAGATGTATAATAGTACAGTGCTGACATGAGACATATGTGATTGAGCACTTATATTTATTGTAGATAGTTTTAAGTTCTTCATAGTTCTTTTATCATACGTGTATATCCTATTATGGATTTCAAGAATGATAAACTTTTATGGGCAATACAACAGCGTATTTTATCCTGTAGTAGCCTTTGTAAGAGAATTATAAAAAAATATTTTTTGTTAAAATAGTTTGAGTTTCATTAATATTACGTGAACAATAATGTGCTATCATTTTATGAGAAATGTATCATTGTAAAGTAAACTTGGGACTTGACATGTGGAATGATATTTAAGTCCAATATGTATTTAAGTTTCATAATTATTTTTACCTTTTTAAATAAATAAAAATATTATTAAATAATATGACATGTGATTAAAAAATAAGATGAAAAAAAAAAAGATGCATGATGTGTGATATGAATTTGACCCTTCTTATTTGATGTGCGATAATATGATGCGTTTTTTTATTATTTGACATGTAATTAGACTAAATGTTTGAATAAGTATGTATTATGTATGATTGATATGATTGCTTTTTGTGGTATCAAAAAATATAGATCTATTACGAGTTTGAATCATGGTCGAGATCATCTTGTAATCTAAACTAAATCATTTAATACATGAAAAATAATTTGTTAAAGTTTTGATAGTTAGAATTAAATTGTGTACCATTAGAAAGCGTTAAGAGAGATTCTCAAAGTTACATAAGATGACTACGAGATTAATTAAAATATATTGTTGCAAGTTTGGATTACACTTCACTAGAGGATTTTATGGAGGTCATTCATGAAATAATTTGAGGAGAGATAGATAGTGATAGCACTCTTAAAAAAATTATTTTAATGGATCCGAAAGAAATATGTTTATGAGGGACAACATGAAGATTATTCTTTCTAGTATTTTATGGAGGACAAGTGATAATGTCATTTATATAACTCATAAAATCATCTAATCCATTAAAAAAAATAAAATTGGTTATATCAAGAGTGTAATTTACGAGAGAGTTTGAAAGGAGCTTGGGTTGCGATATTAAGGAAGACAAAAGCATTTAGAGTTTGAAATGACATAAGGTAAGTGACTAATCGAGGAAATATTATCGATTATATCAAAAAGTAAAAAAGAAAAAAAAATCTAAAGCAACTTACGAGCAAGAAAGGTTTGCTATAGCATAAAAATATGATACGAAAGAAATGAATAACTTAAATTTTTATTAATAGTGTATATAAATTTATAAAATATTATAAAATATGATAATTATGTTTTTTAATTAATAAATATATCTAAAATATTTATTCAAATAATTGATGATGAAAAAAACCATGTTGAAATTACGATCCTGATAATTATGATAATGTGTTAATGATTTAGAAATATAATAATATATTATCATGATTTATGTGATTGAGAAGATTATTGTTATAATCTTATTATGATGTATATTTCTAAATATTATCCTTCCTAATAGGATTGAGACATTCAATGATTAAAAATATCTTATAACATCGTATATACAAATTAATGTAATGCGATAACATTGATTAAGGTGTTGGGCTGATAAAGTCAAATTCAGCCCATATGGACTTTTTAAGCCCGTAGCCCATCTTTCTTTTAATCCTAACCTAACCTAAACCTAATTATATATAGGGGCTAATAGTGGTTACGAAATTAGTAGATTAAACATCACAACAAAGGGCAGAATCTTCGCAGCGATATTAGGGATTCAAAGAGAGGAGAAAAAGGCAGAAAAATAAGAGAAAAAGAAAGGGAAGAAGACAAGGAAAACACAAAAATTGTTCTCACTCATCCAAACAGTTTCTCATCTCAGGTTAGATCAGATCTTCAGTGAATTCTTTTGTGATTACTTGAGGAGGTTTTGGATATTGTGTACAATGACGTGATCCTTGTATCCCAGTTATTCTCTTGTGATTATTGCTTGGGTTTTGGGCGAGAGATTCGAGAATTGTACATTCATTATTTATATAGTAGATTTTCTCTGGTTTGCCCCGTGGTTTTTACCCGTCACGTTGAAGGGTTTTCCACGTAAATCTTGGTGTTCTATTTGATTGTGATTTTACATTTAATTCCAGTTGTATTGTTACTGCTAGTATTTGTTCATATACAAAAGTTATTGTTTGTTGCCTATCCTTTTATATTTCCCCATCATTTAGTGTATCGAGCAAGATTTTGGTGATTTAATTTTTGTATTTGAATATGGAGGCTGGTAATGTTTCTCGCATAATTAGTTTGAACGAAAATAATTAGATGATATGGAAACCAAGAATGGAAGATCTCTTGTATTGCAAAGATTTGTATGGACCTTTGCAAGGGGATAGTGAAAAACCCACAACTATGACAGATGATGAGTGGAAGAGATTAGATCGAAAAATGGTTGGGTTTATTCGACAGTGGCTCGATGATAGTGTCTTTCACCATGTTTCTACTGAAAGTTCTGCATATTTTCTTTGGAAAAAGTTGGAAGGTCTCTATGAAAGAAAAACCGCTGGGAATAAAGCTTTTTTGATCAGAAAACTTGTGAACCTAAAATATAAAGAGGGTGCTTCTATTGCTGAGCATTTGAATGAAATACAGAGTATTACTAACCAGTTATCTTCTATGAAAATGTCTCTTGATGATGAGTTGCAGGCATTGTTACTTCTTAGTTCATTGCTAGAAAGTTGGGAGACACCTTTGGTGGTTTCCTCGATAATTACATGCTAGATGGTATTGTTACCATGAGTCAAGTAACAAGCAGTTTGTTGAATGAGGAGTTAAGAAGAAAGAACTCAGTAGTACCTCAGATTGATTCACAGGCACTTATCTCAGAGAACAGAGGAAGGTCAAGGTCTAAAGATAGAAGCAATTCACGTATAGGTAGAAGCAAGTCAAGATCAAGGAAAGATATTATTTGATATAACTATGGTGAGAAAGGACATTATAAGAATCAGTATAAGCAACCTAAGAAGAGCAAGAAAAAGGGAAAAGAAGTGGAGTCTACAGAGTCGAAAGAAAATACCACGGCTATAGTGCAGGTTGGTGATTATTTGATTTTGTCCCCTTCTGATGATATTTTTTCTTGTGTGTGTCAGGATCTCGAGTGGATAATTGACACAGGAGCTTCTTATCATGCTACACCACGGAGGGAGTTTTTTGCTACGTACAGGTCTGAAAATTTTGATGTTGACAAGATGGGCAACCATGGCACAGCAGACATCATTGGCATAGGTGACATCCACATGAAGACTAATCTTGGATGCAAGTTGGTACTTAAGGATGTGAGGCATGTGATTGACTTGAGGCTGAATCTAATTTCAGTTGGAAGATTAGATGATGAAGACTATGATAGCAGGTTTTACAGAGGGCAATGGAAACTCAGTAAGGGTTCTCTTGTTATAGCTAATGGAAAGAAATATCACACTTTGTACAGGTTGCAGGCCAAAGCTTGTGGTGAACAGTTAAATGCTATAGAGAAAGACTTCAGCATAGAGTTGTGGCATAAGCGATTAGGACACATGAGCGAGAAGGGACTGCAAGCTCTTTCCAAGAGAGAGGTATTGTCTGACCTCAGAGGTATACGTTTGAACCCTTGTATTGATTGTTTAGCTGGTAAACAACATAGAGTTTCTTTTGCTAGTCCTGCTTTGTCTAGAAAAATGCATGCCTTGGACCGTGTTTATACAGATGTATATGGTCCTTTGAGGACAAAAACTCCTAATGGTTATATTAATGTTCCTGGCATCAGTGGTGCACTTTACTTTGTTACTTTTATAGATGACTTTTCTAGAAAAGTTTGAGCTTATGTTTTGAAGACTAAGGATCAGGTTATTGGTATCTTCAAAGAGTTTTATGCCAGAGTTGAAATCGAGACAGAAGACAGTTGAAATGCATAAGATCAGATAATGGTGGTGAGTATACAGGATTGTTTGATGATTATTGCAGGTCACATGGCATCCAAAGATGAGATGACAGTTCTGGTACACCTCAAAGATAATGCAATTGCAGAGAGGATGAACCGCACCATCATGGAAAAGATCAGATGTATACTTTCACAGGCAAAGCTATCCAAAAGATTTTGGGATGAGGCTTTGAGGACTACAGTTGATGTGATCAACTTATCTCCCTATAGAGCCCTAGATGTTGATGTTGCAGAGCATGTTTAGTTAGGGAAAGATATTTCCTATAAGCATTTGAGAGTATTTGGTTGTAGTGCATTTACACATATTCCAGATAATGAAAGGTCTAAGCTGGATGGTAAGATAAAAGAATATATTTTTCTTGGCTACTCACATGATCAATTTGGTTATTTGGGATCTAGAAAAACAGAAGGTGTTTAGAAGCAAAGATGTGGTCTTTTTTGAGGATCAAACCTTTGAAGATTTGAAGAAGGAGGCACCAGCCAAGACTTCTGTAGAAGGATTAGTAGATTGTGACCCAGTTGTTCCTCTAGTATATCAGGGTGATGGGGGAGATATGCAGGAAGATGGTGTAGAGCCAGATATTAATCTACCTGTAGGACATGTTGAGCAAGAAGAAGTTGAGGAGCAGCTTCCCGCAGAACCTCAATTGAGAAGATCTTCTAGACAACATCAGCCTTCAAGAAGATACTCTACATATAAGTATGTTATGCTTACTAATGCAGGTGAACCAGAGAGTTACTAGGAAGCAATTGAAAGTAAGTAGAAAAAAATGTGACTAGTTGCTATGCAGGAAGAGATGGATGCTCTACAGAAGAATCATACATATGATTTGGTGCAACTTCCACAGGAAATGAAGGCCTTGAAGAACAAGTGGGTTTTCAGGTTGAAGACTCAAGAATATTATTCTCAACCAAAGTACAAAGCCAGATTGGTTGTAAAAGGCTTTGGTCAAAAGAAAGGTATTGACTTTGAAGAAATTTTTTCTTCTGTTATTAAAATGTCTTCTATTCATGTTGCTCTAGGTATTGCTAGTAGCCAAGACTTAGAGGTGGAGCAGTTAGATGTGAAGACAGATTTCCTTCATGGTGATTTGGAGGAGAAAATTTATATGGAGCAACCAGAAGGTTTCAAAGTCAAAGGTAAAGAAAATTTTATCTGCAAGTTAAGAAAGAGTTTGTATGGATTGAAGCAAGCTCCAAGACAGTGGTATAGAAAGTTTGATTCATTTATGATTGAAAATGGATACAAAAGAATGGCTTTAGATCATTGTGTGTACATCAAACGGTTTGGTGAGGATTTTATTATTCTCTTACTTTATGTTGATGATATGCTTATCCTTGGAAAAGATATGCATACAATTGACATGTTGAAGAAGGAACTAAATGAGTCCTTTGCAATGAAGGACATGGGGCCAGCAAAGCAAATACCGGGCATGTAGATTTCTCGTGATAAAAAAAATAAGAAGATTTGGTTGTCACAGGAGAAGTATATTGAGAAGGTATTAAAAAGGTTCAAGTATAAGCAATGCAAAGCTAGTTGGTTCTCCTCTTTCGGTCACTTCAAGTTGTGCTCGCAAGCAGTCCGTCAAGTGATGAGGAGAAGGAGAAAATGCAAAAGGTTCCTTATGCTTCAACAGTTGGAAGTTTAATATATGCAATGGTATGTACGAGTAGGACATCATATATGCAATGGGTGTTACTAGCAGATTTCTTGCAAATCCAAGCAAAAGCACTTTGGCAAAGTGAGTGAAGTGGATATTGAGATATCTAGAGGAAGCTCTAAGGTTTGTTTAAGCTTTGAGGTGGACCACTTGTGCTAGTGGGTTACACAGATGCGAGATATGGCGAGAGATATTGATACAAGGAAATCTACATCAGTTTTGTACTTACTTTTGCAGGGGAGGCGTGTCATGGCAATCCGATCAGTTGTAAAGGTGTATTGCTCTCTCCACCATAGAGGCAAAAATATATTGCTTTACACTGAGGTTTATAAAGAAATGTTATGGATAAAAGAATTCTTACAAGAATTGGGGCTGAAACAGAAAAATTATGTGGTGTATTGTGACAGTTAGAGTGTCATCCATTTATGTAAGAACCCAGTTTTTCATTCCAAGTCAAAGCATATAGATGTCAGATATCATTGGATTCGAAATGTACTTGAAGAGAAGCAGTTGCAACTTTAGAAAATTCATACAGATGATAATGGAGCAGACATGTTGACAAAGACCTTATCGAAAGAGAGACAAGATATGTGTCGACAGTTGGTCAGCATGGATTTACACTGAGTTATAGGACAGCCTCCCTTATGGGCTGAAGGGGAAGGTTGTTGGGCTGATAAAGCCAAATTTAGCCCATATGGGCTTTTTAAGCCCATAGCCCATCTTTCTCTTAACCCTAACCTAACCTAAACCTAATTATATATAGGGGCTAATGGTGACTACGAAATTAGTAGATTAAACATCGCAGCAAATGGTAGAATCTTCGCAGCGACATTAGGGATTCAAAGAGAGGAGAAAAGGGCAGAAAAAAAAGAGAAAAAGAAAGGGAAGAAGACAAGGAAAATACAGAAATTGTTTTCACTCATCCAAACAGTTTCTCATCTCAGGTTAGATCAGATCTTCAGTGAATTCTTCTATGATTGCTTGAGGAGGTTTTGGATATTATGTACAGTGACGTGATCCTTGTATCCCAGTTATTCTCTTGTAATTGTTGCTTGAGTTTTGGGCAAGAGATTCGAGAATTGTACATTCATTATTTCTATAGTGAATTTTCTTTGGTTTGTCCCGTGATTTTTACCTTTCACGTTGAAGGGATTTTCCACGTAAATCTTGGTGTTCTATTTGATTGTGTTGATTAGTATTTATTCATATACAAAAGTTATTATTTATTGTCTATCCTTTTTATATTTTCCTCGTCATAAGATTCATCTCTATCTCCATCTTACGTACACCATTATATTTCAGTCCTACAAATGTTAACTTGAAAAGTATATACAAACAAATTTAATCCCCCCAAAAATAAATTTTATTTTCCCTCATCGAGCTCCAAAACACGCTGCGAAATGACGAAGGCGGTGGCCAGCGGCGCCGCCTTGATCGCTGTGTATGACGTCGCTCACGTGGCGGAAGTGGTCGACACCACAGGGGATGGCGATGGGCCCCTTCTGGTTGAACCCGTATTCCTGGGCCGCCATGTCGAGGAGCTCCGCAAAGAGGGGGTGGTCGAGGTACGCCACCGGGACCACGAACTGCCGCTGCTCCTCGCCTTCCTGCCCCACCCTGACCGCCATGCATCCCTTGGGCGGCATCTCCGCGGCCGCCTTCACCTTGGCAGCACCGAGGCGCGGCATGCGAGGCTGCAAGAAGCCCAGCGAGCGAGGACGGCGATGGCTTCTGATATCCTAGTTAGTGTTGCCCTGGAAGAGAGACCAGCGAAGGCTAGAGGGAGAAGGGCCAAGGATGGGAGCTGGAGATGGCGAGGCGGAAGAGGGTGAGGGAGGAATCACGGAGAGAGTTGGGAACGTTGGACATACTCAGATGTACAACAATACTTGTAGAGGAATGACGACGTTGTTGCAGCTGCTCAGCAAAGAGAAAGGCTAAAAGAGTATTTAAGATGGGAGAGGGTGGTGGGAGGAGGTGCGGGAGAACAGAGGAATACTTCCTCGTGTGGTTTTTGGTGGAGAGGGTGGGCTTCGTTTCCTTCGCCACTAAGCGTCGAGGTGGCTGCCGACCCCTACGGAGTCAAAATGGTTGGTTTTTCCGCGGCTTCGACGTCGTCGACGGCGCCGGATGAATCCCGAAGCATGAAGCGAGGCGTGAGGTCAGCTCCAAGCCAAGCTCGGTGTGTACTTGTGGTGCACGTGCGGTGTGGTCAGCGCTTAGACCTGGCTCTCTAGAGCAAACAAGAAGCAAGGCATCGGCTGCCGCACTTGGTGTTATTCTTTTCTCACTGATCATTAGGATAAGAAATAACAGAATAAATTCCTTTCCCTCATTGATCATCGACGACCTTTATCAATTAATACATAAATAATTTATTTAAAGAGAGCAGCAAGCGGGTGAATTCAGGCCACACGACAGGCGCTCATCTCGTAGCTCAGTCTACGTTCAAAAAGTCAACGCTTTTGATTTAAAAAATTAAAATCGATGATTTCATCGATTCCGATTCCAAAACCAACCCTTGTTGGCTCCATTTTGGAATTATGATAAGGCCTAATTGTTATTAGTCTTCATTAAATACTTACAATTTAACCATTAATTAAAATTTTAATTGATATTAAAACATATACAAACTTATTAGAAGTAATTAATTATTTTTATGTATCTTAAACATAGGAGTATATGTGAAAACATTCAATAATTGTATTTAATAATACATTCAAAACTTTCAACACTGTTTAGGAGCATATGAACAAAAATAAGAATCCTTTTCGAGGATGTTGAGGCCACCAAAAATTGTATTTGTCTCCTTAAACATGGAATTCTTTTCAACATTCCCCTAAAAAATAGATTTTCTCAATTTAAGTTATTTTTCCCGCTCTTTCTATTTTTCTTCTCATAATGCTTGAAGACGTTGCTAGCGAATAGTAGATGTGAGAAACGGTATTTAAATTTAGATTCTCACTCCATCTAATCCATCCAATTCTGATTCAAATATATGATCCAAAAAATAAAAAAAAAAACATATGGTTTTTTAAATCTGATATTCTGATTTCCTATTCTTTTGAATATGACAAGGATTTTGTCTTGAAGTGTTCTAAAAGAGAACACCGCTGTTAAAAGTAGATCAAATAAGCCATGTCTTGAAAAGCCCCTTCCACACCTCCAAACCATCAAGATCTGACATTACATTCAATTGCTTGTAATCACAAAAAAGAATGAGGAAAAAATTTTATGAAAAATTTCAAAAGAGAGAAGAATTTCACAAAACAAAGCCAAGTTGTGTAGGTTTCAGAACCCATCTACCAGCAAACGAACCAACACCACCATGAGAAAACAAACAAAACCTCATCATAGCTTGCACTGGAAAACTTCTGTCCCTCAATTATGACAAAACTAAGTACAGCAAATCAAACCCTCTGATAAATTACTAAATGCTTCAGTCTTTAAGGAACTTACATGTCATGGGGGAAGATTAGTCATCTTAAAGATGAGAACACCATTTTCTAATTTCCTTCTTCACAAAGTCGTCGGATACCTCTGGCAGTAACCCAAAGTCATGGAGGACGCATTTTGATAACTCAGAGAAACAAGGAGGTAAATGTACATATCTAAGACCAACTACAACAAAAACAGCTGACACTCTTAATCATGTTTAATACTAGGAGCAAAAACCACATTTATAGATAGCCAAAGCAGCCAAAATTAAAAGCACACACTGCATGTGCAGAACGGGATGATGGTATCTTTACTTTCACTTCCCTCGGAGTAAAAGGATGCCAATGACATAATTACTTGAGATAAGTTGAAGAAACCCAGAGAAGAATGTAACTCAACAGAGAAGTGCTCACCTCCAAACTCCTAGGGCCCTGAAGTAATGGTGGCATTACAGAGACCATCAAGAATGTGCCCAATAGCCATGAAGCAAAGAAAGCTCCAATCCTGCATAACTAAAACAGTCAGCATTAATGGGAGAGAGAAACTTTGTACTAGTAGGTGGATAAACGTGCAAAACATCCAATGTCATGAAAATTGCATCTACAACAAATGTGGCAGAGAGCACTAGATGACTAGAAAAATGTCACCACACAACAATATATAGAGAATATACCATATAATATAATTATTACACACGTCCAAGTGCTGCACGGATTTGAAGATTATAATATAATTGTTACACATGTCTAAACCTCCAGCATGGCAAAGAGATTCTGAAAAAGGGAGGACAGATGGGAGAACATTATATATGAAAGAAACATCTTATGAGAGGCAAATTTTTCAAAGGAGGTTTACCTCAAAAACCCAAAGGTCAATTTCTCTTATACCTATACAACTTGAAGAGGCATACAAGAATATTTCAAACGATCACTAATTTATTTTGTGTTAACATATCTATGAAGAAGTAAACAAACCAATACTGGATGCTTCTAAATGTTTAAAATATTTTGCTAGTACCTGTACTAGAACCTTATCAAACCAGTACATACATATGGCACAACACATCTTTATACATCAAAAAGAAAATTAATTATTTATAATAAGCTGGTTACCAATATTACCTCGATATTTCAAACCATGGTGTCTATAATGATGGAGAATTTGTATTTTGATCTTACATATTTCTCCCAAAGAAAACACTAATTTGTTCCAGATGTCCAAAAATATTACACGATCCACATCTCCATGCTTAAGTTACCATCTAATAAATGCCATGGAGAGTCATATTAATAATTTCATCAAAAGATCCATGTAGTACAAAAGAAAATGCTTTGTCAACAAAATACATCGAACAAGGAACTTTCTGCAAGATGAAAAATTGTTATTATTTAAAGCAAACATTTTGAATGCAAAAGTTGATATTTGCTTTTCTAATAGAAATATATCCTATTAAACACTAGCATAAAGATATTCTCCCTCCGAGAAAGTGGAAAAGAAAAAAGAGCTTGTTATTTGAATAGATGGACAAGAGATCATAGTGTACCTAACACTGAAACTTAACAAAGCATTTACTTGACATCAATTTGTCACACTCGAAAATGTAAAAGGTTTAAGCCATAATATTCAGTGTTTCAGTTGGTGATTCACCACCAAACAATCTATCAGGTAATGCATGTGCAAAGAGAGTTTTCTTTCCAAATAATGGTAGTGCACATAGACATCTCTATTGAATACATGCTGAAGAGTGACGTAATGTACTGTCACGTAACTACTATGTTAAATCTACAAAGTCAAGAGCAGAAACACTATATAATTACTGCAGCTAACCTAAAACAGATCTTCTCATTTGAGCTTATGAACAAATTATAGATAGAAGAAAGGTTCTAAAGAGACTGTCACGGAACAGTTGATTTTTAAGACTACTATATAACATGCTGTGCAGAATCCACAAAGTTCAATATAGAAATTGAAAACATACCCATATAAGAATGCTCGCAAGCCACTCTTAAGCCTGTCATATATGAAATATATGGATGCTATGAGAGAAATGGCCACTTGAAGTGTTGGCCCTTCTTCCGTTGGAAACAGAACAGTGAGTACTCCAAGCACAATGAATGCAGCCATGGTCTTCAAGATGATTTTCATGGATGGAGCTTCAAATCTACTTGTGACAGCCTTGACAATACGCGATTGAGTAACTTCCCTTACTTTCTTCTTCAGATTTAATTTTGGACTCCTTCTATCATATAAGCTCTGCATAATTATCCTATCATGGGCTGATTCGATTGCATCAACACTTGGCTTATGTCCATCGTATTTTTTCACTAAAAAGTTTCTAGCAGCCTGAATTTCTTCTTCAGATGCTTCTCTGCTTATTCCCAGCCGCTTATATGGGTCTTTTACATGAATCCTAGGGAAGACAGCTGCAGAAAGAGATAATTAGAAGTTGGCTAAAGAGCATAAGACTGCTCAATCGGAACTACAGATTAAATGAGTAATGTACACAAGATAGTAGACCAAAAAATCTATGTTTTATACTTCTGGCACCAGGTTCTCACAACAGTCCATATCAGCTATAAATGTCTCCTTTCTTTGAAAGCTTTAGGAAGGAAAATAAGCTTTTCTCACCTATTTTATCAATGATAGATACTGACCAAGGGATTGATACTGCTGTTAACAAATCAAATATCCACATTGTTGTGGTTTGTCCATTATGTTCATGTTGGAAATCAGGCAACCTAACTACTTCAATAAAATTGAGCTGCTACATATTGACCAGAGGATTGATAGTAGTGTTTAAAAAGATTAAATTATCCGCATTATTGTCCAATATAGTCATATTGGAAACTAGGCAACACTTCCATAAAATGGAACTATCACAGCTGGTTAAGTGATCCTACAGCAGATAATGCATTATAGAAGTTATTTAACACTGTTTCAACACAGTAACAATTACAAGATAGCACACATAAAGCTACTCACAATTAAGCAGATAAAGTCATAATGACTTAGGAAGGCTACCACAACCAATTATGAGAAGCTGGATGTTTTCTGAGTCACTCGCAACATGTTGCCACCAATGTGGAATTCATGTTCACAAAGTAAGAATTACAAATTAAAAATATCAAGCTATTCATGATAGAATAGACAAGCCTACTTAGGACAAGCTTGATGTTTTCTGCATTACTCATGACATATTCCCACATGTCGAATTCAAGCCAAAAAGGAACCGTAAAGCAACAAAGGAAGAAAGGTAAAGACATCTTACAAGGTGAATCGTCAGCCATATCACCAAAAGATGCATGCACCAATTTTTTGGTTATGCGTGGCCTTCTCAAAATGTATACTTCAGTTAGAGAAGTTCCATACTTCCTGCCACAAAAGATGGCATCTTTAGGCAATCTACTCGAATAATTGAAATCAATGGCTCCCAAAAAATAGAAAATCATTCATGCATTACCTGTCCTTGGAGGAGAAAAGTGTAATCCTGTCTTTAAATCTTTGATTGCAGGGCAATGGTGAAACTGACCGATAAAAGGAATTTGATGCTTTTATAGGCGTCACGCAACAGGAAATCCTCGAGGGATTAGAAGACAAACAAGACACGGCCATATCTGCCAATTGCTGTAACAGAAGTCCTAGAATGAGATTTCAAAGACGAACAAAAAGCATACACTTTGGCATCGACGGCCAAAGCGACGCTGGAAGAGGGAGAGTAAACACCTAGGGGAGGCTGCTGAAGGACCAGGGGAGGCGGCGATGCGCGAGGTAAGACGCCGAGCGCTTTGCGAGGAATCCCTAGGCCGGCGCCCGAGGATAATTTTGATACCGGAGCCGGAGTGGGATTTGAACGACCATCCAACGGATCCGAATCCGAAACCCGTTATATTTCGGATCCCGGCTCCGGGTATGTGGATCCGCGCAGAGGCTCCAGGTCCACAAACCTTCGGATTATATTTAGGCGTTTGTGCATATTATATATTACGAGGTTTTTTTTCTTTTTTTCCCTAACTAGTTCAAAATTAACATATATATAATAATTAAGTGAATAATCAAATATATCCTTCTCTTAAATATATGCTACTATTATAATCGATTGCAAAAAGCTTGACACGAGGGAACATGTGAAAAGGGGTTGGGAAGAGGTGCATGTGAGATTTGGTCTCTGAATCCTTTTTCCAATCTTTGATGAGGGTTTGGTTCAATTTTAATTTCCACCGCCGCTCACGTGAATTGGGCCACTTTGCCACTCATTGTTTGGGCGGCGTTTGGCCCACCTGCCCGCGTAACCGTCGCGTGCCGCGCGCTCGGCTCGAGCTCGGGGTAACTCAACTGACTGGGACACGTGGCTGGCTATTGCGTGGAGTCTACGTCTCGAGCTACGACGTCGCCGTAGGTAGGATGAGATGCTGATGATGCATGGCGCATCAAGATTCGTGATAACTATAAGCCCGTATTGTAGGATGAACTTCAAAACGCAGTTTTTTTAAAAAAATAAAAAAATAAATGATGAAGACGAGATTTAAACTGAGGATTTTACTATAATATTTATCAGCTAAATTAATTAAATAAGATAATATTATCTGTCGGCTCTGCACGTGGACACACGTGAGCCTACTGCTGATGACGTTTAAATTTCGAACACCTGCGCCCTTCGAGAGCGTCGGCGCTGGCGTGGGTGGACCAAATGGAGCCGCCGGTTCCGAAATCGACTCGGACCACCCACCACGTGACACTTTGTTTGACTCGGCCCGGTTCGAAGCTAGCACAATACCATCTTTATTCTCATTCTTTTCCAAAATGACCTGCCTGCCCCGTCTAAAAGACCATCGTCCATAAGAAATTCCATCGAAGCCAAGTGGTCATGGGGTAATCTTACTCGAGGAAAGCCGAGTCAAAACGTCGCGCCAGCAAAACGCGTCATTGAAGCAGATTTATTCAAAAAAGAAAAGAAAATTCATGTATAGAAGTTTCAAAAAGGGGAAATGAGGTGTCCTTACTACGATGCCCTCGAAATTGGAACAAAATTACTGGATGGGGGCTGGAAAAGAACAAGGTAGGGGTAATGAAGAGCTGCAGCAGTACGAATGGAGTCCCATCACCGCAGCAGACGCTCGAAAGGATGAAGACAGCCTCGGGGCACAACACTGGCCTCCTTCTTCGCTTCCGCATTTGATTCCTTCTCTCTCCTCGTTTGTCCGGATAATAATATGCACGGTTCGTAGATGACACCAATCCACCACTGGCAGTGGCACTCCCGTGCGTTACGTGCACAAGGATGGGTAGAATGGAACATCGAACACTAATCTTGATGAACGACAGTTCACGTTTGAATCAAGTCTCACCGCTCGTCACTGGGTTGCAATAGAAACATTAGAATTAGGAGTAGTTTCTGAGGCAACAGCGGGTGAAACATAAAGAGGCAAGCGCGTCCAGGAATTTTGAGTTGGCCATTAAACTGAGAGAAAAGTAGTAGTAGAAAGGGTAAACGGGGACGAGGAGGAACAGGGCACTGGTTCCGCCCACGGACTTGTGGCAGCCATTCAATGCACCGCCGAACGCTCATCCGCTCTTCATCCAGCTTCGCGGCGGCCTCGTCTCTCTTCTTCGGCCCTTGTTCCTTCCATACGCTGCCCCTTCGCGCTCCTCGGCCCGCGCCTGTCCCTCCCTCCGCTTGCTCCCACTCCTCTCGGGTAGGTTGGAACCGGAGGAAACATGATAAAAATCCCATCTTTGCTGGAATTGATGGTAAAGATGGAATCTTTCTTCTTTTATTTTCCATCTCTGCTGTATTTCATCCTGGAGGCCGAACCTCTCGTGTTTTATTCTTCTTTTCGGCGTTTAAGAATGGAGGTTTTAGGAAAGTTTGGTCGGTTGCAGGTGGAGGAGGGAACCGACATGGAAGCGCTGAAGCCCAGTTTAAGGATGGAGACTATGTACGCAGCGCAGCAGCTGCTGCAGAACGAGGGGGTTTCGAGCGAGGAGGCGTGTTGGGTTGTCGAGCGGGGGAACTCTCTGGGCGAGGGTTTCGCGGTCGACGACCTCCTCAACCTTGGAGAGTTCGCGGAAGACGAGATGAAAGCGGAGGAGGTCGAAGTGGGCGGGAAATTCGAAACGGAAGCCGGAGCTCAGCACACGGAGCCGGAGCGCTGCAACTCGTATTCGTCCCCTCCTTCCTCCTCTTCGGCTCTCTCCTTCGAGCTACCGCCGCCGCCGCCTCTTTCAGATATCTTTCCAGTGAGTCTTCTCCTTCGGAAGGGTTCAAAGTTGGGATTTTTATATTGAGGGACAGATTGTTGATGCGTTCTGAGTGCTGCTGTTTTGCTGTCTTCAGGCGCATGACGCTGAAGAGCTGGAATGGGTTTCTTACATCATAGACGACTCCATCACGGAGTTCCCCCCGCCGTGCTCTGGGGTTGCACCCCTCGCTCGGCATGAGAACCGGCACCCCCGCACCGCCTCACCGCAAGGTCAACAGCCCTTCCTTCCGGGCCCCAGCGTCTGCGCCCTCTCTACGGAAGCTATGGCCATGGTGAAGGCCAAGCGGAGCAAGCGCTCGCGCAGCGCCACCGCCGCCTGGTCAAAATCCGGCCCTGTCCCCTTCGCCGACACCTCCTCGTTCTCCTCCGCCGACAACAGTACTACCACCTCCGCCTCTTCTTGCTCTTCTACCTCATCCTCCTCCCCTCTCCTCGTACACGACCAGCCAGCTGGCGGCTTCGACCAAAGCTTCCTCATTTACGGCCACCACCCGCCGCCGCGCATGAAGCAGAAACCGAAGAAGCGCGGCCGAAAGCCCAAGGTCCCGCCTTCCGCAGCGCCCGCCGCCATCGGCGAGCGGCGGTGCAGCCACTGCGGTGCCCAGAAGACGCCGCAGTGGCGGGCCGGCCCCCTCGGCTCCAAGACCCTGTGCAACGCCTGCGGCGTCCGGTTCAAGTCGGGCCGCCTCCTCCCGGAGTATCGACCGGCTTGCAGCCCCACTTTCGTCAGCCACATGCACTCCAACAGCCACCGCAAGGTCCTCGAGATGCGCCGGCAGAAGGAAGAGGACCTCATCACCGCAGCCGCGCCCCCTGTGGTTTCCTTCTGATTCCGGTTCAGCCGCCGGCCCGGCGTTGCCTCACCGGTCCAGCACCCGGTTCGACTCTATATGTCGGACTCCTACTTCCGTAACAGTTTGTCTGTAACGGCTTGTTTATTGGTAGCGGTTTAGCTGCTTCGGGTTGTCTGTTTCTTTAGCTTCTGTAGCTTTGGATTTACTATTAGCATCTTTCTTCCTTTATTGGGCTATACACAGTCAAACTATTAACTAATATTTCAACGTTAAAATCCATTTGGAGCCCATTAATCCACTATAAAAGAGTCACCTCATGAGCAGTAAAGATGATATCACAACTCATTCTGCATGTGATAGATAGCACGGAAACCCGAAAACTACCTCCTTGCTGCAGCCCAACGCAGATTCCATCGTCTAGCTTCTCCACCAGATTATATTTGCTTGCGTACTGAAACTATTCCCAGCTCTCCAGAAATAGCGGAAGAGGATGATGCTTGGACCTGCAGCCTGGAGGAAAGCTCATGGTGTGATGATGATTGCTGGATGGCGAGCAATGTGCAGCAGCAGGTGGGGGGTCTTGCCACCACCACCACCACCACCACCACCACCATCTTCTACCTGAAAAGCTTCGGATGGACAGCGAGACTGCCTGCTGCTCACCAGGTGATGGATGATTCGTCTCAACACACTGATCCAAGAGCTCTTTTGGCCCTTCCTTGTCGACTGCTTTTGATGATGGAGATGTAGCACAGCCTAGACGTCCCAATTGCTACAGCTTGTTCTATATATCTTCGGTAACTCGCAGCTCTACTAGCTGCAATGATCATAGGGAGGTGTGCTATGAGTCACACAAAGGCTGATGTGCCGAAAGATGGCGTACGGCGTGGGTGATGGTGTTCACCTTTTCCTTGTATTGGTGTCCCTTTAATTTCTTTTCCTTTTCTTTTGATAGAATTACGATTTTCGTATTTGCTCCTCCAAATCTTAAGTATAGTATGACAGACTTCAATTGAATGCTTTACCTGCAAACATCAAGAACATATGCGACCTCATCCTCCAATAGGATCCACCCTTTACTGCCCTTGTCTGTATTCTGCGCCTCGCTGTACTAGTCAATGCTGCAATGCCAATATTCCCCTCACAAGAGATTGAGAGGCTGTGGACTCTTGCAATGATTGCATGCACCATCGTCCAAAGCAAGTTGTCCACTCAGGACGCTTAAATCTAACTAACACTTTCCTCGACTAATTATGTTGGCATTAAGGAGTCACAAAACACTGTTGATAAAGCTACAATGATGCATTCACCAAAGATAAAAAAAAGATGTAAGCTCGAGGGGAGGGAAGAACAAAAGGAAGTGGAAAGAGCAGCAATCTAAAGTGAACCAAATGATGTTGTCACGCCGGATTCAATTAATTGGAAATGTTCTGCATTGTTATATCATAAACTAATATAATTTTGTTCGTATTTCTTATCCTAAACAAGCTTCTATACTGGAAATAATGCATCAGTTTAAGAAAAAAGGCCAATAATACATACGTCAATGGAAATACTTCATAAGACGGACTCAATTAATTGGAAATGTTCTACATTGTTATATCATAAACTAATATAATTCTGTTCGTATTTCTTATCCTAAACAAACTTCTATACTGGAAATAATGCACCAGTTTAAGAAAAAGGGCCAATAATACATACATCAATGGAAATACTTCATAAGACGGACGTTAATACAAATATTACTTTTATGTAACAGCAATATACGCCACGTGTTGCCCAATTATTGGGTATACTCGGCTTCTCTATGATTGTGCTAAATAGCCGATCCATGGAGTAGCATTATCAAAGAAGAGAATGATTATGGGCCGTCGGATTGCGAATTCCACGGATCATAAAGGAGTTTTGTGGGAGAGTGTGAGATTTGATTGCGAGGGTTCGATGCCGACACCCCCCCGTATTCTTCTCCTTCTTCTTTCCAATCGGCGGCGACTTTCTCAGGTACGAAAACTCTCGCCCTCAATTTGGAAGCCTTTGATTGTTACCTGTTCGACGGATCTGTTCCTTACGGTGGAAACGTGGATCGGCAGTCGTTGATAGATTGATCAAGGTATCCGAGATTTCATTGCGAGGAAATTGATTAGAAATATGGGGTTTTTCTAGGGATTCATTGCTCCGTGTGATAATTGACACTTCTCTCGGTGATAGACATGTAGGCTTTAGATCACATTTTGGTTATGGAAGATCAACGGACCATCCTTAACCCACCCCGGTCCTCAAAATCGGATTTTTTGAGTGTTGGCTAATTTGAGACCAGGTGGAGTTTGTGAGTTTGGGGGTTTCAGGTGTTAGCATGGTCAGGGCTTTCATCCAACTCAGTTAAATTTAACTAGGTTGTGGCCTTGCAATTGATGTTGCAATTTGGGAGGATAAATGATGTATGAGTGCTCCAGGATCTCCATATGCTCATGTAGTGGACTTGTCTTCCATTGGCTTCTAAGTTTCAAATGGTATATATTGAGGTTTTTGTGTCAGTCCATCCCAATACAGATTGATCAATTGGATCAGGTCCCAGAATCAGATATCATCTAAGTTTCGGTATATCCAGGATGAACTTTTTTGGTTAAAACCATTGGGAATCACTGGTACAGATTGATTTAAACAATAAAATCCACTGGGAGCGCCCAAATATATCCTGATTATTTTTTGCCACTACAAATATTATTATTTAGTGGCATGCTTAATTAAAAATTGTCAGTCCCAGTTCAAATTGCCAAAACCATTAAAACTGGATTTAGCCCAAACTTGCAAAACCACCAAAGTTGTTGGAACTGTCACTTTATAAATTTATATATCTTGGTCTTCTAGGTTTGAATTGCTTGCAAAGTTTGCAAAGATGGCCCAATAGCAACAAGTTTCGAGTGTCGACATTGTTCTAGCAGTGGATAACATGAGGTTACTATTTCGGGTGCTTTTTAACTTGGGCTTAAAGAATCTATACAAGGCAGCCAAATGTCTGGAAAATATAAGGTATTGGTGTAGGAGCAATGTCGATGAGGCTATTATCAACTAGAGAATTTCAATTTTTATTTAGACTTGAAGGAATGCTCAAATTAATGCTTCTTGAAAATTTTGCTCTATCAAGCTTGTTGGTCCCTGGTAATGAAAATAGAGACTTTCAGTTCATTGGCAATGCTGATGAACACGCCTAAGGTGCAAGTCCCACCCACTGAGGCTGTAATCTTCTGCCTCACCTAAACGAAGCCTCAATGACTTTGAGAAAGCATGCCTAAGTAATGTGCCACATGCGCCTCATAAAAAAAAGAAAAGCAGACTATGGTTCTGATGATACTTAGAATTGGATTTTCTTTGTAAGGACAAGATACTTATTTATTCTGTTAGGATTTTCCAATAGTCGAAAATAAGAGAAACTCACAAAGGGACAGTTCGCCTTCCACTTCTTATAGCTAGAAGGCAAAAAACTCATCTTATTATGTTGTTGCTACTCAGCCATTTTTTTTCATTAGCTTTTTTTACTAGTATTATTTAGTTTGACAGCTTCTTAGCCATCCCTCCTGATTTTTAACCTTTTGTTTTAATTGTCATATTTGCTTATGTTTGCAATTCTGAAGAACAGATTTTATTCAAATAGAAGTTGGACTAATATGAATCAATTACATGATGGACAGTGGATGTTTTTTCTACTGCTATATTTTGAGAAATCCTGGCGAACTTGAACAGCTTAAGCCTAAGGATCTTGCAGATGTCATAAAGACTTGATCAATGAGCTTCAGTTACCTGTTTCTGATTGGGATGAGAAGTGGATCGTTATATACTTGGACAGCAGCATGAACTTGCTTGGTTATTGCAGTAAGCTCTAAACTGTCCTGATTCTATCAATCCTAACTTCTGCTTTAGTACGTGCTGCATCTTGTGAACATCTCAGCCAGTTATCCTTCACCTGAACATCTTGCACAGGCTCATTTATAAAATTCATGAATGAATTTAATGCATCAAGTATAAGATATCTAAAGTAGGAAATCTCCTTCCACCATAGCAAGTTGATTTAGAACAGAAAGAGAGAAGTATAGAGAGATAGAGAGAGAGAGAGAGAGAGAGAGAGAGAGAGAGAGAGAGAGAGAGAGGAAGAAAGATGTTAGAAGCGAGAGGATATAATTCTTTCCATTCAAATCTGAAGTGTCTTATTCATTGACAAGCTCCACTAGGGTTTAGGAGTCTTAGTACAATGAACCAATGATTCCCAAGAGTAACCTCCTAGGTAACTTATACGGCTTTTAGAAACTCAAAATGTGATTTTGATGATACCTAAATAGCTTTAAGATAATTTATTATAGCTGAGAAGAAAAAGAGTGCATTTAGTACCAAGGTTTTTAATATCGTATTGTATCGACGTATCGAGCCTTACTCGATATGGTACCGGTGTATCGAGTGGTATGCCAAGGCATATCGAGCGTTATGGCATGATGAAAATTGCAGAATACTTAAAACCAAGCAGCCTAGTCCACTTAAAATTATTTTCTTTTTTCCTATAAATGCTCGATGCACTAGGGCTCATGAGGAGCTGTGACTCGTGGCGAGGGTTGCCTCCCCATTGCTACCCCTGCACTCGTCGCCCATCGATGCTACTATTGTACATCACCTCTTCTTGTTCTTCTTGTTCTTCTACTCTTCTTCCTTCTTTTTTTTCCTCTTCCTTCCTCACATCAATTTGCTGAAAGGGACTGGACATATATTGGTCTAGCCATGGAACGCCATGGATCCAGTACCCAAAATAGGAACCTCGACGTCAACCATTCAAAAAATTATACACTCGAGGGCTCGAGATGCACAACCCCATCCCTCCCCCTTGCTTTCTCCTTTCTCCTCTCTCTCTCTCTCTCTCTCTCTCTCTCTCTCTCTCTCTCTCCCATCACCTTCTGTGTCACCTTCGTGTCGATGCTCGTCATGCTCGTCGCTTGGTGCCCTCCTCCGTTGCCGTCGCATCCCTCCCGACAAGCTTCGTCGCCCTCCCACGCACCTATCCAGCCTTGAGACGCACAACCCCATTTCTCTCCCCTCGCTTTCTTCTTTCCTCTCTCTCTCTCTCTCTCTCTGCTCCTCCCATCACCTTCCGCGTCGATGCCCGTCATGCCCATCGCTTGGTGCCCTCCTCTATTGTCATCGCGTCCCTCCCGCGATCTCCGTCGCCCTCCCACGCACCTATCCGAGCTCGAGACGCACAACCCCATCCCTCGCCTCACTTTCCTCTCTCTCTCTCTCTCTCTCTCTCTCTCTCTCCTACTCCTGCTCCTCTTATCACCTTCTGCGTCGACGCCCTTCATTTGGTCGCTCTTCTCCGTTGTCGTTGCTCGGTAGCGAGTGATCCACGTGCCAGTCTACTGGCAGATTGGTATGTACCACCTATACTGGGTGGTACAATATAGTTTGGAAAACCTTGCTTAGTATAGATGTAGAGTTCCAAGGTTAGCACATAGAAAGAGCAAAAGACTCTTCAATTTTTAACAACTCTTAGATTTTCTAGGCCAATTAATTAATGGTTTTTTAGTTGATTTCTTTGTATCGAATAAACTCTTATGAAATCCTTTATAAAGGTTTATGGTTCTCCATCATTCTCCCCATGTAGAAAAGAACTCGATCTCGGCGAGTGATCTTGCATCCAATAAGTTTGGTACAAAGTCACAAAATTCTTTTGAAGTAATTCAAGTAGCATCAAAAGCTAGACAATCATGTCACTTGACAAAAGTGTTGTGTGATGATAGTAACAGACGTAACTAGATAGTCATCAAGAATAACCTCTATGTCAAACTTGTGTCATGAGAGAGTCGGTGCTTTGGGAGGATTATTACATGCAAAAACATTGGTAGATAGAGGAGGCTTAAAATTATCATGATATGGAGTTCAATCCTTCACATTGAGAAATGGACTAATATTTAAGTCAGAAGGCAAATCAAGCATATATGCATTAGATCTCAATTTTTAAATAATGGGGAAAGGATCAATGGCTCAAGCATGCAACTTTTTGAGTGAATTTTTGGGGAATCTTTTAGGGTGAACGTGAACTAAGACATAATCACCAACTTGAAACTCTTGACTCCTATAATATGCACTGACAATAAGTTTATAATTTGAATTACTTAAAGCAATTTTATGTCGAATCTTATTATGATATGTTAAATGAAGGAGTGAGATAATTCTAGGACAAGATCAATAGTACATTGGATTTTCCATAAGGGTGATAGTTCAGGAGGTAATTCCAAAGATATGACATCATAAAATTCATTTAACAAAGATTTAATTTCATGAGTTAGGTCAAATGTAGGGTAAGGACTAGAAGTTTTTCTAGCAATGGTGGCCACATAAAACTTGTCATTTAAACTCTCTACTTTAAGAGACTTGGGATCTCCATAAGTGGAGATCCTTGGTGGTTGGGGCCTGTGGAGGGGATTTGGGAGTTTTTGATTTGTCATTTTTCAACAATTTCATTGGTTGCATGATGATGTTTTTACCTTTGTATCGAAAGACAAATATTTTCTCTCTCATGATTGGTAACATTGAGGTCATACAACCAAGGTTGACCTAGAAAAATATGGGCAACATCTATTGGTAGAACATCATAGTAAATCTCATCTTTGTAATCACCCATTTTGATTGGTAGCAAGCATTTCTCAATCATGCTTAAAGTGATTTTGCCAACTTAGGCTATTTTGAATGATGTAGGATGTGATTCTACCTTAAGGTTTAGTCTTTTGATAGTAGATTTTGAGACTACGTTCATAATGCTACCCTCATTTATAACCAACTTGTAAGTTCTCTCCCCGCTTTGGATAAAAATATGGAAGATACTTGTTCCATTTCATTCATTGGAATCCCTAGCAATAGAGAGAATGATGCGGACAACAATAACATGGGCATCTTCAATTTCTAGTTCATTTTCATTAGTTGAGTATGCTTTGGGTTCAACTACTTGATCTACTTCCTTGATTTGATTCTCTAGTTCTTGTTTTAAAGTGATTGTACTGCCACAGACTTAATTGGTTTTGCCTAAGCCGTGCGGCACCATTGCGTGTCAGTTCGCAAAGGTCAGCCTCCCCGAAATCTCCTATGATCCCTTAAGACCTGCAAAAGAGAAGACGGGATAGAGAAATTGCTTCACACGGGATCCACAAGCAACCATTTCAGCAAACACTTTATAGCCAATGCAAATTCCAACCATGAATATCACAAGCTTAGAACGATTGCACAACAAAGGTATAAAATTGGTCCACTACAGATCGAAATCTAGTACAAGTATCCACATGACACCTTCATTATGTACAAGCCTGAAACGGCCACCAAACTCGCTCAAATGAGGCTGTTTAGCCTTTGGCCAGCCTTTTACATGCTTTGCAAAGTAAGAACAAATCGAAAGGGCATGGACATACATAAGCATTACACCGAACAAGCTATTTACAATTTGTCCATGACATTCTCCCTCACTTATTCCTTCGACATCCTCGTCGAAGCCTTTGTTGACGCTGTAACTCCTTTTCCCTTTGCTGGATCTTCAATCTTTTGATCCTGTTGCAATGCGCCCCTCGGCTCCCAGTTCTCCGTATTGTTGTTGTTGAGTTGTCGAACTTTAATCCACCATGCTGTGTCAACTCGTCAATGACTCTAACTCTGGTGTGGGATCGGCAGAGTTGGGCTGATCCTTGCTGGTTCTTGCGGATTCATCTGATGAAGGAAAAGACCATCCTTGATATGCGTCAGTCTTCAAATACTTCTTGTCTCTTGAACTGGATAGATGCTTGTTGAAGCTTTAACGAGCATCGCCTCACAAACTTTGAAGTTTTCAGGTCCTTCCTCCGTAAAATTTTTCCCATCGAATCTTTTTCCATTTAATTGTCTCATCCAAGTAGGTTCGCATCACTTCCACTTTCGATTGGCATTTAGTTGGGAAATGAAGCGGACAATCTACTCTCAGTAGCATTGATCATCATTGGTGAGGACTTGACAACTGTTGTCTTCCATTAGTCTCTTCGAAGGGTCTTCAAATCTATGCAGAGCTCCTCTGCTGGATAACTAAGAGAGTTAGGGTACTCGATTTCACCCATTCTCTTGAGAGTTGAGAAGGCAAAGGTTACTTGACTTCGCTCGCCTCCTCGAGGTTATACTTTGTGCGTCGAGCTGGTTAGTAGAATTTGCCTGCTCTTAGCTCACACTTCCGAAGCACTAGAAGTGTTTGCAATCCTCTTATTTGAGTCATTCTTTGTGATTCACCTTCTCAATGTCATTGAACTTCTGGAATGCAAGAAGTTATCACTCCGATAGATTTGGTCGCCTTTAGGATTGTATTGCCTTCTCCATCATTTCTGTCGCCTACTCCTCTGAGTAGCAAAGGTACAGCACCGCGTACTGTCTGCTTCGTTCCTTGGTCATGCACTCTTACATCGACCCGAAGTCTTTCACTTACGGCTATCTTGATAAGAAGTCCATTGACATCGGTCTTACGAAGTTTCTTGTCCTTTGTCCTTCAGCCTTGTCTTGGTACTTGGAGTTTGACTCTACATTCTCCGCCTCCTCGGCCCATCTCACGACCAAGCGCTCTCCCTCTATGAGAGCAAGGGATCGATGACTCCACGGAAGTCCCGTCTCTGCGGTACCATGGCGTTGATATGCCCATGGCACTATTATCCGTTGGCTCGCATTTGCATCCCTTCTTCGCGATCGATAGATTCGTCTCTGCGGCACTGCGGCACTCTTCTGAGTCCACCTTCATTTTAATTGATGTTTGGTTTTGTGGGTAGCTGAGTCCTTCTGGACTCGTCATTGCTTCCTCGTCCCTTTTTCGACCACCTGCTTCGACACCTCTGTGTTCTTTAAGCAGTTCCCCTTGGTTGATGGAAAGACAGACTACAACCCCCATGCATGGCCTCCACCATTATGTTGCAGGGCTTCCACCGATTCTGTTCTCCTTAGCTTCATTGGTCGCAACGTTCGCTTACTCGGCCTTATCCTCTGACTTGCCGGGCTCCCTTAAGTGAATGTGAGCTCTGAAGCAGTCCAACTCTTTAACCGCTCTGATCATACCTCTGCATGATCCAGTCCCCCCCATGGGACTCACTAGTACTTGCATCTGAACTTCTCCCTCTAGTGCACAGCCCCTATATGCTGATGCCCAAGGCTTTCATTCAATGTAACCTTCGATGCACGCATGAAAGACCTACCTCTGCGATATCATGGCATTCCCTGCTTGAATCCATAGCTCTTCTTGCCGCCGTGTTGACCACCGAAGTAGAGCTCCCAGTCGCGCTCTTGATCATACCTCTGCATGATCCAGTCCCCCCATGAGATTTACTGGTACTTGCATTTGAACTTCTTCCTCGATAGTGCATAACCCCCATAAGCTAATGCCTAAGGCTTCCATTTAATGCAACATTCGATGCACACACGGAAGATCTGCCTCTGCGGTACCATGGCATTCACTGCTTGAATCCATAGCTCTTCTTGTCGTCGTGTTGACCACCGAAGTGGAGCTCCCAATCGCGCTTCTAATCATACCTCTATATGATCCAGTCCCCCCATGGGACTCACTGGTACTTGCATCTAAACTTCTTTCTCGATAGTGCACAGCCCTCATAAGCTGATGCCCAAGATTTCCATTCAAAACAACATTTGATGCACGCACGGAAGACCCGCCTCTGCGGTACCATGACATTTTGCCAATCCATAGCTCTTTGCCCGTCGTGTTGTGTTCAAGTGGAGCTGGAGCACCGGCGCTCCCGATCATACTTCCGTATGACCTTGTCCCTCACGGTACATGTTGTGTGTGTCGCATTGCCACGAACCATTCCACCACGATCCGCTACATCATGTCGCCTCCTGGTGACATCTCTTTGCATTCTGATCCTTGTGGTATGAATTCGAACTGCGATCTCTCCATGTGTGGACTCCGCCAACACATCGCAGGGCCTTTGCCACCTTCGATTCTGTTCGTTCCTTTGGCCATCGACCTTCGTCCATTTGCTCTCGGGTTACACTTGGACGAAGCTTAACAGTCCGTCGCCTAGCAGCTCCTCTGAAGTCCCCTTACTTCGTTGAAATTGGTGCACCATTGTCTAGATTCTGGGCCTCTGCCCCTACTAGCACAATCTCCGCTACACACCGCTTTCCTCATGGCAACTCGAATAGCAACACTGTGGCATATTCTTCAAGAGTACCTGCCTCTGTGTCCTTTTGCCCCGTGCCTAGGTCTTCTGACACCAACTTTACCTCTGCAAACTGTGTCGCCTTAGTTCCTTCGCCAAATGCTTCACCGAGATAAGGTGCATGTGCCTCAAAGTTTTCTTCGTCTTTGGCACCATGCAAGATGAGTCTGCTCCATTAGAATAAAGAACCCATGGAACGATATGATCCTACTCCTACCTCTGCAAGAGTTCGTGTCCTTGACCTCTGTCTAAGGAAAGCTCCAAGCCTCCGCTCCATGTTTCATCTTCTATGCCAACTCCCTTCATGCGGCTTGGGTGTTTCACTAAGTTACCCCCAAGTTGCTCTGCTTCTCGATATGCATAGAATTAATGGTAGTCCTCACGCCCACCATTCCACGGGTCAGCCCTCTGTTGAGTCCAATCTCCATATCGGCTCCAAGCGTGCTTTCACTTTGTGTTGTCTTGGGTTGCTCCCCCACTTGATCTCGCTATGCGTCCACCAATGCATTACCTTTTGCGAGATCATGCGACGACTCTTTGCCGCTCGCTCGGTTCGTTGAGCTTTGTCTTGAGGTACTCCTCAACGTGTGCGGTCCGTTGCATATGATTTTTCCTCTGGAGAACCGGGACTTATCCCTCCTAGATATCTACCCCGTTGGAGTGATTTCTCTCTTCGCATCCTTTCCTCTAGAAGTTTTGAAGATCATCATCCCCTTGGACTACTTCGTCTTGCTGAACAAACGATGTACTATTCTGCCTCCGCAAATGCATCTGCTAGATTGTGACTCTTCGCCAATACAGCTCTCATTGCACCCCTTTGGGCTTAGCAACATGCTGAACCTGCTACACACTTCAGCCTCTTATTAACGTATCCTGCTCATGTTGAAGAGAAAGTTTCAATGCTCCATGGCGCCGACCTTCGGCCGCCTTGGGATGGCCATGGATAGTCCATCGCCCACATACAAGCCTTTGTATGAGTATCGAATTCCTTGAGTTTGCAACTCCCCTCATCTTTGTGAGCTTTGCACAACTCTTTCGATCGCTAAACAACCCATTCTACCTTGCACGGTCTCATCCTTTGTCAAGTGCCCCGCTTGCCTCGAGCACCGTCAAGTTTGGGTGCCAACGCTGAGCCACTGCTCGAACTCAGCCATCCCAACCTTTGTACGCTACGTAATTCTTCTTAGCTTGTTTGTCCTCGTGGTGCCTCTTGTGCAAGGGTTGGCCATTCCTCTGAATGTCATCCTCGGATGCCCGCTCCTCTGAGTGACTCCTTACCCTACAACTCCATGTCCGTTTCCAAACGATCGTGCATGTTGGCTGCCCTCAACGCAGTCCTGCTAGGTCCCCCACGTTTGCATGCTAAGTGTTTCTATGTGTTCTTGTCCCGCTCTGATACCATCTGTCACGGACTTAGTTAGTTTTGCCTAAACCGTGCAGCACCATTGCGTGTCAGTCCGCAAAGGTCAGCCTCTCCGAAATCTCCTACGATCCCTTAGGACTTGCAAAAGAGAAGACGGGACAAAGAAAGCGCTTCACACAGGATCCACAAGCAACCCTTTCAGCAAACACTTTATAGCCAATGCAAATTCCAACCATGGATATCACAAGCTCAGAACGGTTGCACAACAAAGGTATAAAATTGGTCCATTACAGACCAAAATCTAGTATAAGTGTCCACATGACACCATTATTATGTACAAGCCTGAAACGGCCATCAAACTCGCTCAAATGGGGCTGTTTAGCCTTTGGCCAGCCCTTTACATGCTTTGCAAAGTAAGAACAAACCGAAAGGATACGGACATGCATAAGCATTACACCGAACAAGTCGTTTACAATTTGTCCATGACAGTACGTTGAGGACAATGAGAGGTTATATGGCTTCTATTATAATAGTAGCAACATTGGATTGAAGATAAACTAGTTTGAGAATCAATGACCGAATGAGTTGAATGATTCATGGTTAGGACTAGGAATGTTACTTTTGAGAAATTTTTACCACCTTATTCTTTTTACTTTTATTTTTTTATATTCTCTCTAGCTTCCATATCATGGCAATTCTTGGCAAATAAGATATGTCTATATACACCTTGTATTCTTTAATGTATAATATCTAGTTTCATAAACGATATGAGAGAAAGATCAAGTCTTTGGGTCAGAAAAATTTCACATTTACCAAATCCCATCCCATAAAAAACATAGTCAAAAGATATCATTTCATGCCATTAATTCCATCTTGTTTATGCTTGTAGTTTAGCACCTAAAAACTTCTTGTACAGTATCAGACTTGTTTCTACACCATTCTGAAAACAAAGACTTGGACGGTTGAGTTGCTGAATTGAGCAGCTCACTCCAAGGTGGAGACGAAGCAGAGTCAAAGATGTAGTAGTCTGCTAGAATAAGACATGGATTGGAAGAAAGGCTTGTGGTGACAATATGTATATTACACTGGCCCCATGAGTTTACTTGGCAAGCATCACTTTCTCTGCTCATCTTGTTGTTCCCTCCGGGGAATAGAGCAAGTGATGGAAGAGACACCATGTTCTTTATTAGAGAGAAATTTTTCAAAGATTAGCCCTCTGTCTCTTTGTTATCATATCGAAAATTCTTCGCAGATAAAGAGACGTCAAAGGAATATTATTTCCTAAACAAATTCTCCTACGTCTATATATAAATATTAGTTTATCAAGAATATGCAAGAAAAGCATCATTCATCGGGGCTTTAGTAGCGAACTCTTTTGTCATCAAGTCACCAACTTTCTTGACCTTCTAAGACTGGACAAGCGTTGGCCCTCTATACATGTGGTTTTATGACTTTGAGGAGACTTGTGTTTTGGATAAATGGTCACTCAGGCTTAGTCACTATAACCCCCATTGTGAGGAGGCACCATCGAAGTCACCGGAGCTATTTTGTCGATGTTTCTCAAGATAGCCTGAGTTCCATAGAGATGGTTGTATATAATGTGATTTGTCGAGTTCCTCATGATAGCCTGAATAGCCCAAGTTCTATAAATAGAGTTGTATCTAATGTGATTTATGTAATAGGAAAAAGATTTTCTCTTTCCTTGGTGAACGCTTGATCCACTGGCAGAGGTACTCGGTGTCGACAGAGAATTGGTGAGAAAAAATCAGAATCCTGACGAAAGGAGGGGTGAGATAATCCATGTTGCAACTGGGTTTCAGGTGCTACAGTATCATGGCAGAATGAGCAGCAGGAATGAGAAAGAGAGGTAAGACAAGAATGCCAAGAGGGGAGAGGATGCCAATCCAATATATTGGAGGCTTTTTGCACCATGAAGATTAGACAGAACATTGGAGACCCCATGCGTGCTGACCACTTCAATCTGCAAGCTGGAAGGATGACCACTTTCAATAGTCAAAAGTTCCCAATTCTAAGATTCATCCAAATGAGTGCTATAGGGTGCTATGAGGGGGCTTCTATGCCTGATACAATAAAAGCATTATCTATGATCTACCTTCTATCTATTATCTCAAAAATTTTGATTAAATATGATGATGATGTGTTACAAAATGCCATAGTGTCGCCATACTAGAATGTCAATGCTCACATCATAATGTACGTCTTGAGGTGATGTAGTCGGGGGTGCAGGTGTGGGACACTGAGGTTGAACCGTATTCGATGGTAAGCTCCGTCAGAGTCAACTACTGGTTGTTCCATAGTACTTTACGGTGACGTGCAACTCGAGAGCTTCCAATAGGTCTCTATCAACACCAACAACAATGCTATAGTCAACCACATCATGGGGAAGACATTGACTCTCCATGGCATGTTGATGGAGGTGATGATGAACTTATACTGCATCTCTAGAGGAGGTCTCTTGAGAGGAGGCCAGGTGACTAAAGTTGAATGGGGGAAATGAGTTTGTCCTCTTCAATCCCAAGTACAAGAGGGAAGCAAGAGCTTAGGATTTTTTATGTAATGTAATAGAGAGTGTTGTTGCATGTGAATAAGACTTAGGATTTTTTATAAAAACCTTAGGTTAAATGAAAGTCTTAACTAAATAAAGTTTGTGGGCAACAAGATGCATTAGATGTTTAGTGAAGCTCTCAACTCAAATAAACAATGTTTCATGTTTAGACCGCCTTCCTTCCTTCACTGTTTGTTTGTTTTTTTTTTCTTTTTTTTCGCTTATCTTTTTTTAGTGTTTTCATCAATTTCATGTGTATTACTATCTAAAGATATGTCGGTAACCAAACATGCATTATAAAGATCCATTCTGGTCCAAGCATTGATATATTTTTATATCTTAGGCAAATGGCCTAAATAGCCTCAAAGGCTAGTTACCAACTAGTTTGGATGGTGCTTTTTAGTAATTCCCACGCCATCTTTTCATAACTTTTTTAATATTCTCTGGGACTTGTAGTTGTTGGAAAACAGGAAAAAGGGCAATATACACCATGTGTTAGATTATGAGGTTTGAAAAAGTTTACTCTTTTCAATCTCTCCCTACTCTTTTATTATTTGTTGAATAATTTTTAGTTCCATATAGGATTGGAGAAAAATCTTTCCTTCTCTTATATTAATATTCTTTCTTTACAAAGATGTGAGTCAAGGAAATTTTTTGTGCAAGCATGTTGTTACCAAATTGATCAGGCCAAGAATATATGCTAACTAATCATCTTCTTTGCTATCCATTGATTTCTATGTTCCTTTTTTGTTATTCAAGACTACAAGAAATTTTGTAAATCTCTGTGTACAAAGAAATTGTCATATGCTGAAGTCAATCTCTCGGATACAAGGTTGATATAGTTAATTATGATCATCAATCCAACATAGTAAATTTGATCTGATCTGATTTGTTTCCTCTTTTGTCATATCTCAAAGAGGTATCTTATGTTTGTATCTTATATCCCTTATTTTGTTCTTATAGAAGATCATTCCAGAGGTGCATCCAACAAAATCCATTAGATGATCAAATTTGTTTTGTTAGTCATTTGCAAAAAGAGTTCATAGATAATTTAAGAGCCTAAGTTTATACAGTAAATTCAAAATAAAGACATATCTAGAAGGACTGTTGTATATAGTGTCAGCCTTATAACCGTCAATTCTCTTCATGTTGTAGCTAATGTAGTATGTCAAGTGAGAGTCTTGTTCATTAGTCAAAAATAACTGACTGTAGCATTTATCCCCACATGGTGCTTTGGGATAAGAGTTTGTCCTTCCTGGTGTACAATGTGCATATTTAGACCTTCACCTGGATTAAGACATGATTAATTTATGCTTTGATTTTGTATTTTTTATCCTAAGTGGACGTAGTATGTGGAATGGGACACTTGGGTCGCATCAAGTGTTTTGTCTTGTTTTTTCCTTAGATCACTTGATGCTTGACTCTAAAAGCTGACATGGTAGTTTTAGTAAATCCTAACTTTGACTTCATGTGTCAAGTCCCAATTGGTCGAAAATAATAGTTATTATCATTTATCCCTTATTTTACATTGGGATAAGAGCTTGTTTATCTCGAAGAACATTATCTGTTTTTGGGATCTCCACCTACATTAAAATATAATTAATTTGTGGTTTGGTTGTTTTCTATTCATAGGCAATTACATCCAGTAGATTTGGTCAAGTCTAAGTGCTTGGGATTATTTTTTACCTTAGGTGAACATTTCATGTACAAAGGGATGTTTTAAAAAGTTTCTTGTCCTAATCGGACATAATACATAAAGGGGATGCTTTTGTCACATTTGATACTTCATATGCTTATTTTGTTATTCGTAGATGCATCACATATAAAGGAGAACCTTTAATCTTGTCGGACACTTTTGATACTCCTATGTATGGACAAATGCACTACTCGCACAGATATATTGATTGCATTGGATACTTTGGATTTTTTTTTTCAATTATGGATGAACACGTCACATCCAAAGAAGAGGCGCTATTTACATCGGGCATTGGGTAATTCAGATATTTTTATCTTTGTCAGATGCACCATATATAAACGAGATGCTTTAATCATGTTAGGCACTTTAGATTTTCTTTTATCCTCGATAAATGCATCATGCACCAACAAAATGCAATGATCGCATTGTATTCTTTAGATGCTTTTTTGTGTCCTAGACGGATTTGATCATGTTGGGCATGTCGAATGCTTTTGTTGTTTTGAATGGACACATCATGTATACGAATTTGGTCACATTGGGCATGTCAGATACTTTTCTACTTTGAATGGACACATCACGTATAATGAGGATGCACTGGTTACATTGGATATATTAGATGCTGCACGAAAGAGATGTTATTGCATTTGTGCTTTATAATTTTTTGTATTTTCAACGGATGAATAATGAGTAAAAGGTTTCCTTTTGCTTGTGTGAAGAGCTTTGAATGTTTTTTTTTTTTTTTTTTTTTTGTATTGGACAAACATATCATGTGCAAAAGAAATACTCTAATTATGTTGGGTGACATGACACAATTAGATCTTACGTGTATTTATGTTATTAGTTTTAGTACAAGTGATCAAGGGAGGAGGAGAAAGAGAGATATATCGAGAGGGATGGGAAGAAGCCACCGTCATTATTGTCGGAGGAAGACGTTGCCACTACCATCAGAGGAAGACGCTATCGATGTCATTAGAGGAAGACATTGTTGCTACCACTACCGCTAGAGGAAGACGTTGCCACTACCATCAGAGGAAAATGCTGTTGTCATTCGCCGATGGGAGGAACTTTGTCGCTATCCAAAAATGTAGTGGGAATGAGAGTTTCTGCATTAGGGTTCTTCCTTGGTTTCTAGCTTTCTGTGATAGATACTTGGTTCAATCAAACCAATTGTCTTGTGTTTGATTCGACTCAGACTCAGATGGATAATTGGTTCAATCGAATCAAGTAGGATTTTTTGGTTTGATTTAGGCTCGACTTGGCCTAAATTGAATCAGGCAATCGCTTGGCCCACCCAGCACCTGGGCCCAGGTTAGTGCTTGAGTGAAAACGTCCATCCAGCCCAATAGGCGGACGCTCGGGCCTCATCTCGCCTCACCTAGGGACTTAGGCGAGCACCTGATAACTTCATTGTGATGTGCTAGTTTAGTCCTGAGGGTGTCTATCTCATGTCTCATCCATTGACAAGCTCCACTATTTATTGGGGTTTAGGAGCCTTAGTGTAATCAACAGAGGCAATGATTCCTAAGAGTAATATCCTACAGAACTTGTATATCTTTAAAAAACTCAAAATGTGACTTGTAATATATTTAAATATCTTTAAGTTAATTTGTAGCTGAGAAGATGAAAAAGAGTGCACTTGATAAGAAATGGAGTCCTAAGGTTAACTTAACAATTTTTCATACAACTCAAAGAGTTTCTGATGATTGTGTTTTGCTGAAATTTTTTTTACCTAGAATAAACTCTTAAGAAATCTTTTTCCATCAAAACTCTTCCTCTAGGAACCCTTGCTTTTTCCTAGAATAAACTCTTTTAAGTATTTAGATGCTCTCAGGTTGCTCAACCGCACTGATGAATTCTTTTGGTTTAAGTCCTTCAGTGCTTTTGCAAGATGAGGAAATTAGAAAGAGATACAAGTAGTTGAAACATGTGCTTTGGAGTTACATGATCTGACTGTGTCAGTTGCGAGGAAGAAACCAAGCAAAATAGCAATGGCATTAACCAAGAAGAGAAAGTTATTGCACCAAAGAAGACCACCGATGTAGAAAGACAAAGGTGACAAGAGTGTGCTACCGGTTGGTCCCACAGGGCAAAGAGGCTCGGCGCTTCATTGTTACCTTCCTAAAATTCCTGTGTGTGAAGTTTGCTTGCTTTGGTCTTTCTTAACAGTTTATCTCAAGGGTTTACTGGTTCTAGTTGTTCCTCCTTGGAGTTCCCATTCATGTGTCACCCTTTTGGGCAACGTGGAAGGCGACGTGGTGGTGGCGCTGTCGGATTTGGACTACCCCTCCCCATCCGTCTTCATATGCCTAATGGATCCAACTGATAAAGCAAATCCAGCGCAGGCGGCAGGCTCGTGATGGCATCCTCCACATCAATCTTCATATGCCAAATGCAAATGGATCCAAATGATAAAGCAAATCCAGCGCAGGAAGCAATCTCGTGATGGCATGCAAAGCGGGGAAGAAGCACGTGAATGCCTTTGATCCTGACAGTGGCTCATCATCGAGAAGTTGAAAACCACATGAACTTTCACTACGGTCGGAAGCCTTCCACGTTACGCCGATGGCTTTTGCTCCGCATCATTATCATCCTCTTAGCCTTTAAAGCAGGTAGCTTTGGAGCTGTGCGAGGTGCAAGTCATACCACACATCACATGACAGGTGGGCCGAGTGATTAGATGGCAGGAGCAGGAGTGGAACACTGCTTGGGTCTTGGCTTCCTCTGCTGTTGCACCATTATTAAAGCCGGAGGATGGGAACCGAAGAGAGAACCATGTGCTCGCATGTACGCCACATGCATCAGCTTCCCTCCCCATGGCCGGAGGAAGAAGATAACTCCTCAAGGGTGGCGCCGAGAGTCTTAAGTTGGAAAGCGACGCTTCGCGGTGTTCCAGCTGTGAAGAGCAGCTGGAAATGAGGAAGACTTACTGTGCTTTGAGCTTGGCCGTCGTCGATGGTGGGTCGGTCAATCTCCAATTAGCTTGTTTCCTGTTCGTTCCTGGAGTAAAACCAGCAAGCTTTTAGGATTATTGGCGACAGGGATCAGATGTGGGTCGTCCTCCCAAGGTACGGAGCACGAAATCAATCATGCTCGTTTCACCTGCTCCGCCATGCTTGTGAGACACGAGAGTGTACCCTTACTGCCGATGGACAGAAGGGTAGTGTATTGATAGGTACCACAGCCGATGTCAGCGTGCAACCAACGTGGGATGTTCTCCCCCATCAATCGGGATCATTATTATCAAGCACTGCTCGCTATTTGATCTGTTAATGGTTCATTTAGGCGATCGATGAGTGTGCTTCTTAGGTGTCACCGAGGAAAAAGATCCACCTGATGGGTGGAGATTATACTTGTCCTTGGAGCTCGTAGCAGGCATCATCCTGCATTTATTTCTCGTGTAGCTGATGAACAAATGGCAGCCACAATGCCTCCTTTTATAGATATGATCGACTGATATATTTCATATTTACGCCTATAATCCAGCTCCTTGAATGATGGTGTGTGATATGTTACCAAACTGGGATGTCCTTCGCATAGTATTATTTAGCATAGCTGAAATCATATCATGTCTTTGTACACCGTGATCATATCACCATTGTGAATTATGTAGATATCTAAGATTGACGTATACACATAATAGACTACAACAGTGGTGATTGCCGACAATGACAGGAAATGAGGCAACGAGGAGGCCACACCTGCGACGTGCCAACCAAATTTGTTTCCAAGGAGAAGAGAAGCGAGTGAAGGCACGGAAAAGACAAAAAAAGTCAAACGGGAATATGCTTTCAACTACGTAGTATACAACCAATTTTTCCTCCTATTTCCTACGTGTAGTCTACGTTGCATAAACTTACGACGACGACACACGGCACGAATCAGAACGTGCGTTTCTTTTCTATCGTTTGACTTCTACGACATGTCGGTCTTGCCGTCGGATTTTGACGCAACGGCTGCGATGGAAGACGACGCCGCCTCCCGCAGCATCCTGACCACCTCCACCATCGAGGGGCGGAGGCCCGGGTTGTCCCCGACGCACATGGCCGCCACCGCCGTCGCCGCCTTCGCCTCCCCGGCGTCGTACTTGCTGCCCAGCCTGGCGTCCACCGCCTCCGCCGCCCGCCCCTCCGGGTCCCGCAGCACCGGGCCCACCTCCGCCGTCAGCCGATGCCGCTCCCGCTCCGCGTCGAACGCCTCCGCACCCGTCACCAGCTCTAGCAGCAGCACGCCGAAGCTGTACACGTCGTTCTTCTTGGAGACCATCCCGGAGCGGAGGTAGTACGGGTCGACGTAGCCGGGGGAGCCCACGACCATGGCGTCGGCGGAGCGCGGCGGCGCCACCGCCGCCGAGAAGCCCACCCGGGCCGACCCGAAGTCGCACAGCTTCGCCTGCAGCCGCCCGTCGAGGAGCACGTTCGCGGCCTTGACGTCGCCGTGCACGACCTGGGGGTCGCACCCCTCGTGCAGGTAGTCGAGCGCCTGCGCCACCTGGTACGCGATCGCCAGTCGCCGCGCCCACGGCAGCACCTCCTCGCCGCCGCCGTGGAGCTTCTCGTGGAGGCTGCCGTTGGGCACGTACTCGAACACCAACACGCCTTCCTCTTCTGCGATTGAGAAGGGAAACCATGAACGAATCGGCGAACACGTTGAAAGCGTCGCGAGACTGAGAGAGAAGAAGATGAGATGGGCGGCGGGGAGAGGCACGAACCGCGGTCGTCGCAGTAACCGAGGAGGCGAACGATGTGGGGGTGGCGGAGGCGGAGAAGAACGTCGAGCTCCTGGCGGAAGGCCCGGTAGAGGCGCTCGCTGGGGCGGTGGAGCTTGAGGGCGCCGAGGGAGGCGTCCCCGAGGCGGGCGAGGTAGACGGTGCTGGACCCGCCCTCGCCGATCACCGCGGCAGCCGCGAACTTCCCGGTGAGCGACTCAATCTCCGCCCACCCGAACCGCCAAGCGGCCATCCCCTTCTCCTTCTCCTGCTCCGTCTCGGTCTCCGGTCCGTCGGCGACGCGACCGAGCTCCAAGTCGTCCAAGTCGCAACACCAGTAGCAGAGCGGCATCCTCCACCGGCGGAACATCCTGACGTAGGCGAAGGAAAGAAAGGTAATAGACAAGAAGACGGCGGCCAACACGAGGCTTATGAGCAAGGCGAGATGCATTGTAAAGAGAAGGCACAAAAGAAGAGGACGACGAGAGGGAGTAATAGAGGAGAGTGGGAGTGGGAGTATTTATATTGATAGAGCTATACGCTTCATCCGATTTGGATGCATATGGTGGTCGCATTGGAATAATGAAAGAGTGGGGAAGTGTACGAGAATTAAAGCTTCATGTGATGAATAATTATGTTTCTGTAATGATCAACTTTTGCTGCACCGTTGGAAACGAGCAATAACAATCAATGTAGAAGGACTCGTGTTGGGTTCGAATCACAATCAAATCATAAAGAAGCAGGCCGCAATTAAAACCGAATGGATCTGATGGTTTATTGGCTTCAAATCAAATTAAAGTCAAATTTATATAGTTTAATTATGGCTCATAATTTTTAAGAATCGGAACCGATGATCCTCGTCCGGACCTTTCGTTCACAATTAAATTATTCATAATTAAAAATAAAAAAAATTTTGATGACTTGAATTGGAGCTGGCATCGTCAGTTTCGGTGTCAGTTCTAGAATCGTTGATTCTGATTTCGATTCCGAAATCAATCTTTACACGATTCGATTATAATTATCAAAATTTAATAATTAAAATTATCGATTCCGAATCTCAACGTCAATTCTGGAACGAGGACGAGGTCTAATTTCATGCATGTTGTGAGGGAATCCATGGAGGAAACACAGTCCAACTACCGCCATTTCTTTATGCTCTTTGGTGCGAAGAGACGGCAGTCGGAGTCACGAGAAGTTTCGGCGTCAACGAGAGCAGGGTTTGCATGTCCGAACGAACAAGGCTAAGCACGGTTAGGTGTCCGCAAATGCAGTACATTCTGCCATCCCTCGAGGATTCGTCAAACGACATGATCTACTGGTACAAGAGACTGCCTGCGTCTGTGAGCGGTTGAGACAACCTGCGTGAACAAGAGTGAGAAGCTCTGCATGTTTATAGTAGACAGTGGGCATTTTAAGGCGGAAATCTTTCGATAAAACCAGCAAGGTCTAATTTCTCACAAGATGATGTCTGCAGAGTGGAGTCAACAGGCCAAAAAAAAAAAAAAAAGGAAGACTGATTTGTGTTGTATTTTTATGGCAAAAGAACATGCCTTCCTTGTGGTCAAACAAATGTATGCACCTAGTCAACGCTCCATATTTCGTGTAGAACATAGAAGATATGTCATCCTAGATGTGTTAAAGCGGTACCATGCAAATAATGCTTCCTAGAAAATGCTTGTTAGGTCGATTAATCACTAGAATATGTCATATCTATTGGCTTATTAGGAGTGCTATCAATTGGATCCACCTTTGATTTGAATCCGGATCCGCCAAGGAATGTCTGGTTCAAATGCAGATCCCATTCCTGATAATTACATCAGATTTTGTGCACAGTATCGAATGGAGATTGGAAATTGATACGCTAATCCAATAACATTATGGATCAACTCATAGAATCTATATTTAGGGCTTGGGTAGAATGTCATGCATCTTCCCAGCAAGCTAGTGATACGACAAATATTCTCTGCCAATTAAAGACCGATACGTAGATCAGAATCACAAATATTCAATTCCTGATATGTGTCATATTAGAAACCAATATTCTCGGAATCAAATATGATATACTAAATCTTTTCGAATGAAAGTCCATGACATGCGGTCTTTCTTCCACGTACAATATTAGTTTTGCTCATCAGATATTTATTAATCCAAGTATCAAAGTAATCTTTTCCGATACATCCGTGGTGCAACTCTTATAATTACTTGTTTAATAGGCCAAAATAGATTGTTTCTATGAAAAATAAGTCGAATTAGAAATGACCAAATTGATACTGAGATGGTGTGTCATGTATATTCATCCGAAAGAAAAAGAATTTTTTTGGGGTGCAAAACAGAAAAATGAATGGATATATCATCTACATATACAACTTTCATGACTTGACATGTCTAAATCAAAATGAATGGAAGCAGTGTATACTTCTTAATTGATGCTATACGAGGGCTGTCCACAACAGACACGAAGAACATATTCCTGTCTCGGGGGCACAATAATTTATAGCGAGCAGAACTTATTGCTGGCACCTACGTGCTTCCGATTTAGAGAAAATATGGGGACTCCCGCTGACACCGAGAAGCTCGAATAAGGAGATACGGAGTCAGTGTTCTGCTGGCTGATAAGCTGCTTCAAGGACAACCTCTGCAACAAGTCTCCAAAATGATGAAACATGTAATGGCTAAATCAGCTGAACAAAGTCTAAATTTAAACCGAGATCTGCATCGGGGCTTCATTCTGCTGATGAGTAAATTGCAGGAAGGATTAGTAGTCGTGGAGTCGTGAAATATCGATCAAATTGATAAAAAAAAATACATAAGTATTTTAATATGATTCAAATTATAACATAAACTTCATTCCTTTGTCCACGTAGAAAAGAAAAAACTCAATCAGACATATAGAGAGTCATAACACGATGACGATCTCAGCAAAGAAAACTCAAATAATTTGTCCAAATATAACATGATAAGGATACTCTGGCACCACCCATGTGGAGATAGTCAACGGACATGTCAGCACGGAAGTATGACCCACAGCCCAATGCAGGATGCCATCTCCGGCCTGCCACATTGGGTCGGAAGTGACAGTTGCCCCACGCCACCCGGAGCTGCACAAAGCAACCCATCCTCGAAAGCTCGGATGGCGCCGCACGGAGTAGCTCATCCCCGAAAGCCCGGAACAGCGTCGCACAGTGCCATTCTGCACGACGCCACCCCGTACGAGTCGTCCATCATTCGGACTTAGGTACGCGCTCCCCACCCAAGGGACAGGCTGCCGTCGATCGAGTGCGTACGAGCGACCCCGGGCATGAACATAAAGCCCCCCACTTGGCTTCAGGAAGAGAGGAGAAAAAATCACACTACTTCCCACACTGACTTGATCGTCGGAGGGGTCGAGTCGGGACCAATCCCGACCCAGGGCATCTTGCAGGTGCTAGGCAACTGGGGGAGCAGCACCTTCCATGAACTAAACTGGGATGCATCCCGGGGCATCGGCGATCGAATCAAGCCAAATCGCCATGTCGATCGGTGGCTACATCAATTCGACAACATTCTAATGCTAGGAGGGTCGATGCTACAGGAGCGTCCCACGACCAACACAAGGGCTTGCCCCATCGAAGAACAGCCTGCCACCCACCTCATCGCCGTAGGCCCGATCCCCGCAGCATAGGTGGCCGGGGGTGCCTCGAACCAAACCTCGGATTGCTATTGGCGCATGTTCAACGACCTGGGGCTATTCCCCCCGGGAAGTATCTTGCACCCTCGGCCATCTCGCCCAAGGCGTTCCTTGATTTATCAAGGCAAGTGCAAGCCCTAGCCAGAATAATCCAAATAGTCGCCCCACTCATCCCACAGCTTGTGCACCTAGCGAGCCCGCCCATGCTTGTCCTAGAGCCGCTCGACGTCCCCTCGACAAATCTAACTCCGCACGAACGGTTGCAGGAAGAGATGGAGGATCAACTCATGGGCTCGGGAACAACTCTCAAGCGTAGTGTTCCCGGTCTCCGTCCGACCAATCCGCCGTTCCTCGAGCTTGACATCGTGTCGTCTGGCTCAGCCGATGATTCGTTCAGAGCCCAACTGTCTTCAGTGAACCGACGTCTGGACAAGTTCCAACATGAACTCTGCAAGTCCAGGGGTGAGGTCGAGGATGACGCCCCGGGGCCATCACCCTTCACTCCCGAGATCTAAGATAAGCCTGTTCCTCTCAACTTCAAACTCCCGGCTCTTCAGGTGTACGATGGTGGCTCCGATTTAATAGAATATGTCACTGCCTTCCGAGCCTAGATGGCCCTCTATGGCACTTCTAATGCTTTGATATGCAAGGTGTTCCCCACCATGCTTAGTGGATCGGCTCAGATGTGGTTCAGTCGGCTCTAGCCAGCTTTGATCTCCTCATTCGACCAGCTCGCTAAAGGGCTCGAGTAAAGCTTCTTGGCCAGCATGCAACCAAAACCCTCTGTGGCCACGCTCCTCGCGCTGTCCCAGTGCGATGGCGAGGCACTCTCAAAGTTCGTCGCGCGCTTCGCCGTCGAGGTCAGAGGGATACCCGAGGGTCACCCCTCTCTGATCATGCAGGCATTCCTAATGGGACTATGCCCCTCAAGATTCTTCTGGTCTCTAGACAAGAGACTGCCCACAACTGTTCCCGAGATGCTCCAACACGCTAACCAATATGTCGCCACCAAGGCCCTGATGGCGGGAAAGCATGAGGACAACAAGAGACCTCAGATGGACTCGATCTGAGGAGTAGTCCCAAGGTTGGTCGCAGAACCATCCTGAAGAAGGCTCGACCGACCCGAACCGTCGCACCCGAGGCTCCCCCTGAACGCTTCTCGAACTGAAATCTTCCTTCAAATCTAGGAGAAGGGGCTCCTGTGGGAACCCAACTAGGTAAAAGCCACTAACAAGGATCGGTCTAAATATTGCATGTTCCACCGAGACTACGGCCATGACACAGAGGACTGTCGTGACCTGTAGAATCAAATCGAGAAATTGATCCGCTGAGGGCACTTTGGGTGCTTTCACGAAAAGCTGAGAGAGCCATCCCCTCGGCCCAAGGGTCCTGTTGAAAAGCAAATCGACATTATTGTCGGCAGACCAACCTTCGGTGGCAGCAGCACCATGGGGAGAAAAGCATATATGCGGAGCATGGTGGAAAAGCGCCCGAGACCATGGCCCAGGGTAGAAATTACATTTGGCATGGAGGAGGTGGAATTCTTGGACCACGATGACGCTATGGTGGTCTCGGTCTACACAACTAATGCTAGTCATATGTGCCCTGCAAGCCAATCACATGAGTGATGACACTTGTGACTTGATATGCACTCTTTTTCTTTGTTTATTATTAGGCATTTTATCACTTTATCTAGCGTGTTACATATATTATAATGTCCTTGGATCTGTGCAATGGGAATCAGATCATGATGAGATCATGATAATGAGACCGATTCACCTTTAAACGCAGACCCTAAATAATCCTAGTCATAGGTTACTCGAGAGGGACATTGAGATAACCGGATAGATTGGTGTGCCGTATACCCATCCATATAATGAAGGTGATTGGTCTCATAGCTACTCGTGTGGGGACACTAAGGGTACAGTGCAGGTGCTCATTGGAGAATGAGTTCACTGATTGATCCGCCTATAGAATGCTGGATGATTATTGATACCTCATGTCAGACAGCGATTCTATAGCCCCAGTAGTGTATCCGGTCCTTAGACTTGAGATGCCAAGGATGTCCTATATGAGTACTTCACTCTATGATACCGGACTTATAGGTTTGAAAAGTTTTAGATCTAGTAAAATCGATTATTGGGAGTGGTAGCCAACCTTACGAGGGCTATTGAGTGTCAGTAGAGGATCATCCGCTTTCGGTATCATGAGAGAAATATCTTATGTATTCTTACTCGAATAAATCCTTGACCAAGATTATTCGGATTGAGAGAGAAAGAGTTCTCTGAGAGAATCCGACAACAGCAAGACTCGAGGAGAGACCGTATAGGCTTGACAACATCATGCCCGGTATAAGGTCTCTGGAATATTAGTTGGATGAGGGACTATAGATACATAGTAACTAAGGATAGATAGGTCCAAAAGATTGGATTCCCCTGTATCGTCTGGGGGCTACGGCATAGTGGTTTAGTACGTCCGCAGTCGATGAGTTGGGTGAATTATTATAGAGATAATAATTCACTAAGTCAGAAGGAGTTTTGACAAGTATGACTCACGGCCAGCTCGATATTAGGCCTAGAGGATCACACACATATGGTAGGTGTTGTGACGAGTAGAGGTTCGGATATGAGATATCCGCTGGAGCCCCTATCTTATTGGATATCCATTAAACCCATGAATTATTGGATCCTAAGATGAGATCCAATAATTGCTAATAAGAGATTATTGGGTAGAGACCCACTAATCCAAGAGGCTTGGGTAATTGGATGGAGATCTACTACCGAACAGGGCAAGATCCATTAGGGTTTACAAGGGGCCTCTATAAATAGGAGGGAACCAAAGCTCTATAGGCTGGGGGTTCTTTTGGTAGTCACCTCCTATTCTCCTCTCCCTAGAGAGGTGCATCGTCGTAGTCCCTGCCGTGTGGATACTGCTAGAGAGGAGGACGCTTGACCTTCTTCATCCTCTCCTACAGATCTGCAGGGATTCAGGGATATACGATCTTCCTAGGTATTTTCTTTTACACATGCAGTTTTTGCGGATTTGTTTTGACGCATCGATCTTCGCACGACGATGAAATTTTTCTATGAAAAATCTATGGTTTTGTTTTTTGTTCTTTCACTACGCATGAGATGTCGCCCCATAGGATTTTTCAACAGCCAACGCAAAGGTAAAAGAGTGATGATCGACACAGGAAGCTCCGTCGATGTACTATCCCTGGATGCCTTCAGAAAGCTCGACCTTATGGATGGAGATCTCTCCCCGATGGCGTCAACGCTCATCAGATTCATGGGAGAATTGGACTCCCTGCTCGGGATGACCTCCCTCCTAGTAACCATAAGGGATGAGCCGAGGACCAAAACGGTCATGGTCACCTTTATGGTTATCGACTTACCCTTGGTATACAATGTGATCCTCGGGCGCCTGACACTCAACAAGATAAGGGCAGTTGTCTCCACCTACCACTGGGCTATGAAGTTTCTGACCTCAATAGGAGTCAAAATGGTGCAAAGTGACTTGAAGGAATCCATGTAATGCTACTTGACGGTCGTGCCCATACCAAAGAGGTCGCAACCCGAGCAAACCCATCTCGATCCTCGGGACAATCCTAAAGCTCCAACATATCTACAACTGATGGAGCAGCTTATTGAAGTCCCCTTAAGGAGTGACCATCTAGACCAAATTGTCAAAGTCAGGACAACTCTTCCAGAAGCTGACCAAGTCCAACTTATACAATTCTTGAAGGAAAACGCTGATGTCTTCGCATGGTCCCCAAAGGACATGCCAGGAATCAGTCCCGACATGGCACAACACCACTTGAATGTCCACCCGGAGGCACGTCCGGTCAAATAAAAACCTAGAAGGTTTGCCCTGGAGCGTTAGCAAGTAATCAGCCACGAAGTAGACCATCTACTCGATGTCGAGTTTATAACCGAGGTGAAATATCCCCGGTGGCTATCAAATGTAATTCTTGTCAAGAAACATAATGGAAGCTAGAGGATGTGTGTCAACTAGACCAATCTGAATCAAGCATGCCCCAAGGATTATTATCCCCTTCCGAGGATAGACCAATTAGTTGACGCAACTACTGGCCACGAGCTCCTCACATTCATGGATGTATTCTTGGGCTATAATCAAATCCGGATGACCCCACAGGATCGAGAGCATACTGCCTTCATCACTAACAAAGGGGTCTACTGCTATAAGGTCATGCCTTTCGGTCTAAAGAACGCTGGCACCACCTACTAAAGGATGGTCAACAAAATGTTCAAGCATCAGCTCGGGAGAAATATGGAGGTGTATGTCGATGACATGATCATTAAGAGTTAGTTGGCGGTGACCCATTTGACCGACCTGGCTGAGACTTTCCGGAGTCTCCGATGGTTCAACATGCACCTCAACCCCGCAAAGTGTGCCTTCAGAGTCGGTTTGGGGAAATTCCTCAACTTCATCATCCACCAGAGGGGGATAGACACCAACCCAAAAAAGGTCCAAGCCGTAATCGAGATGCAGTCTTCGTGCTCGATCAAAGAAATACAATGCCTTACCAGGATGCTGGCAGTGCTTGGGAGGTTTATGTCACGCTCTGGAGACAGGTGTCTCCCCTTCTTCTAAGCCCTACGCTAAGCCGACAACTTCCAATAGACTCCGGAATGTGAGGAAGCCTTTAGCAAGCTAAAGACACCTCGGGTAACTCCCTCGGATTATCTCGCCCTGTCCGGGCGAGACCCTGGGTCTCTACCTGGCGGCCTCGCAATAGGTGGCCAACTCGGTGCTGGTACAGGAGGATCAAGCAATGCAACAGGTCATCTATTACACCAGCCACATCCTCACCGGACCCAAAGAGCGCTACTCGCTAATAAAAAAGTTGGCATTGGCACTAATAGTAATAGCCTGAAAACTGCGACCCTACTTCTAGGCCCATACAATAAAGGTGATATCCGACCAACTCCTGTGCCAAATCCTCTCCAAGTTCGATGCCTCAGGTCAGATGCTCAAATGGTTGGTCGAGCTTGGGGAGTTCGACATCCAATACACCACCCGAGCAGCGATCAAAGCTCAAGTTTTGGTTGACTTTATTTCTGAACTAAGCCCCGAGAACAGTCGTGCTGAACAGGGGTCGGACGGGCGAACCTGGATCTTGTACATTGATGGGTCCGCCACATCAGGAGGAGGAGTGGCAGGAATGATCCTTAAAAGCCCAAATGGAACAACTTATGAGCACGCACTTCGGTTGGAGTTCAAAGCCACCAATAACGAAGCTGAATACAAGGCGTTATTGTCGGGGTTACACCTTGCCCTTGAGATGCATGTACAGAACCTGAAAGCCTTTACTGACTCCCAATTAGTAGTAGGCCACATCAATAGAATCTACGAAGTGTGAGAACCAACCATGGCATGATATCTCACCGAGGTCCGGTGGCTCACGGCCCGTTTTAGTCACTTAGTGGTCATGAGGATACCGCGCACCCATAATCTCCAAGCCAACACACTAGCTCGGTTGGCCTCCAGCCAGCCCCCCGGCGAATCACCTCAGAGAATCGAGGTCCTCTCGGCGCTGACACTCCCGACCCCAGTCATCGCCATAAATGAGATCACCCCAAACTGGATGGAAGAGATCCTCCACTACAAAGAGAAGGGCACTTTGCCTGATGACCCGACCGTGACCCATTAGCTCAAGCGGACCCAAGCCTGGTACACCGAGATCGGGGGCAAGCTATACCAAAGAGCTTTCTCTTAGCCCCTCCTTCATTGCTTGTCGCCATCCGAAGCCAAGACAGTCCTCGCGGAAGTTCACGAGGGCATCTATGGGGAACATATCGAAGGCCAAACTTTGGCCTTCAAGATAGGTCCGCTATATCCAAGGCTCATCCTTGTTGGAGGCCCGAACGTGGCACAGATCCCTCATCGACTTGGGCCACTCTGACTGCCTAGCTGGGAGATCATCCCTGGTCAAACCAGTGTGACCCTTCCCTTTCGCACTGGAGCCTTCTCCGTGCGAGTCACTGCCCGACCCGCATACTACCTGCGTAGCAGCTTCACGGAGTGTCATGCCCTCGGACGACTTTTGAGTCAGCCCCCTCGCTTTCTTCATTGGTCGCCTCGCCTCAGCTTCATCGGGGGAACCTCGGCGGCCCGAGGTGCCCTTCTAAATTGGGGGCTCGGCCCCAGCTTCTTCCCGCTCTCGGGGTGGTAGCGATACAGCTGAGAGGCGAGGCATCCCCTTTATTGACTGGAGATTCACCATTTCTGCAAGTCACTGGTCGGTTAGTGAAGCGCACAAAAAATAGAAATGAAACGAAGGATGAAATGCCTACAAACGACGAGTCTAACCATACCCCTAGGGGCTGGGCTGAGTCCCGCGTCGACCAACTACTCCTTGGTCATTCCCCTAATAGCCCGAGAAGAAGATAGAATCCCCCTCAGGCACTCCACACGCTCGGCCTCCTCATGTGAGAGGAATGGGGGAACATTCTTAATAGCTCAGGAGGTCCACCCGACACAAAACCCCCATTCCTGGTGGCAGCTCATATAGAAGTTGCAAGTCTTCCACCCCTTGTTGTTAGAAGGGGCACCACTGATCCTAAACCCACCTCGGGTGGTCAAGTAGTATCCGCCCCGGCCCTTGCATAGCTGAAAGCACGCTAAGAATAGTCTTCAAGTCGGTTCGATCCCCGTCGCCTAACACTCTCCCAAAAGACCACCAGATAGCGCCAGGAGTTGGGTGCCATCTGTGATGTAGAGATCCCCCGCTATCGAAGGCATTCTACGATCACTGGATGTAAGAGGAACCTCAGCCCCGCCTCAAGGGCATCCATGGTCAGCCCAAACCCATTTGGGAATGGGTCGTAGTGGCATTGCTCGGACAATGGGGCATGGAGTTTGTACTCCTTTGAGATACTATAACGATTCTGAATGAGCCTCAAAATTTTCTCGGTCACTATCGAGTCCACATTATGCCACACCCACATCACTTGAAGGGCCGCAAGGGCCTTCGAGTCCGCTGGCGGCACGCCACCCGAGGACGAACTAACCACCTCAATCTTAGAACTCCCCGAGGTCGACTCATTGACCTCAGGGACAGACAGACTCGATGATGACAAGGAAGAAGACATCCCGACCTCGAATGGGGCACCAGAAAGAACGAGGGTCCGAGACGACAAAATGGAGATCAGAGGGGAACAAAATGACCTCCCCCACGCATAGGATGAGGCTTATAAGAAAAAAATCTTACCACCACCAAGGTGACATTTGGGCTCCCTAAGGTAGGAATTGATGGCAACATTTATTGGGGGGCATCTCGTCAAGCACGCACCCCACGCACCCCCCCTCCCCAGCTCCCACTAAAAACTCCCGCCAGACGTCACGTGTAACGTTGACCCCTCGTCAGACGCATGTGACACCGATTTCCTGCCAGCAGATCATCAGATCCCCCGCTAAGATTCATGCGACGGTGGAAGGTTTCCCCAAGGAGTGCCTTGGCCTAGCTTGGGCGCCAGTCCAATCTATGCCCAAGTCCACTAGCTCGGGCACTAGTCCAATCTTTGTCCGAGTTCGCTAGCTCGGGCACCAGTCCAATTTATGCCCGAGTTCACCAACTTGGGCACCAGTCCAATCTTTGCCTAAGTCCACCAGCTCGGGCACTAGTCTAGTTTGTGTTAGGATCAGACAAGCACTAAGAGGGGGGGAGGGGTGAATTAGTGTAGTGGATTAAAATTGTAAACTTGAAACCGATTTCGGTAAAAGGCTAGTTCGTATGAAAACTTCGATCCGACGAAAGATGACTTTGTAGAAGTTGCTTGAGTAAAAGTAATGACAAACTGAATGGTTTGCAGCCAAGTAAAGAGATGAAACAGAAATTTAAATACTCACACATTCAAGACGCAGCGATGTATAGTGGTTCGGTCAAAGTGACATACATCCACTTCGAAGCCTTCTCCGATGAGGCTCTGTTAGGGATCGAGTGGCACTAAGAGGGGGTGAATTAGTGCAATGCGGATAAAACTCGAATAAAACTTGAAAATCGATTCGGAGATTTTCCTTTAGAACTTGATTCAATGAAAGAGACTTTAACTTGAAAATATTCAGGTAAGTGCAGTTTGAAGTAGGAGAAGAAATCCGATCAGTTTGCAGCTTAAGAAATTTACGATACAGAATTTAAGTACTCACACAAAGTAAGTAAACGCATGATGTATAGTGGTTCGGTCAAATGACCACGTCCACTCTTGAAGCCTCCTCCAATGAGGCTCCCAACTTCCACTACCAAGTCTCTTGAAGGGGAAGGACCAAATACCCTTACTGCCTTTTACAAATGGTTCCCTCTCTTTACAAGAGATTTTACAAGGAGAAGAAAGGAGGAGAACACTTGAGCAAATGAAAGCAGAAATTTGCTATAGCTTAGACTCAATTCGAACACTTTTGCAAAAGGTCCTCAACCAGCTAGAAGTAAAGGGGTATTTATAGAGAATTTTGGGATTCAAAATCCCGCTCAAAGGTCTCGTCCGAAATTTGGATGCAAGCAGATTATCTTGCCAAGCATTAGAGGCGGTACTACAAGCTTCGTAATACCATGTCTTTGGCGGATTACTCTGCATCAAGTGACTTGGTACCTATGCGACATGATACAGTGGTTGCAACACATTGTCAAAGGTTCCACCCCTTTGCACTGGCGATTACTACGCTGCATACTTTGCAGAGCTTCGATGAATCGCCATAAGAAAGAACTCTGGCATGCATGCACGTAGCATGCATGCTCGTAGTTGGTTGATTTGGGCCAAAATTTTGGCCCAAACTCATCCTAATTAAGGCCCAATGGGCCCCCACTGGGTTATCTAATCCTAACCCAAAATACGTGCTAACTCACGAATTTTAAAGACGTTTCTTAAGCTATTACAAAGTCCACATGACAACTTCTTCCGGTGAGCTTCGGTCAACTTCTCCGATGGTCTTCAGCGAACCTTCGAAAACCATTCGCGGACTCACAGCAAGCTCTCGGACTTCACGATGATCTTGGCGAGTTCCCCCGAGCTTCTTTGGCAAGCTTCGATCTTTCTTGGTAAGCTCCGTGAACTTCCGACGAACCTCCTAGCGAGCTCCGAAAACCCTTCGGCAAGCCCTACTGCTTCTACGGCCCAAGAATGTTCCCAACGAATCTTGGACTTCCGTTGAACACCGAACTCCCAACGATTCATCACACTTGTCTTCGGCCTTTTGTTTCGCTTTATGTCTTCATCCCTATCGTAGTCACTCCTGCACAAACAAACACCAAAAATTCTACTTGATCTAGACAGTTATTATAACGCGAATTGACATTGCGGCACATCATTGGTGGCAGGCCGTCCGATCCTTGCGACATCGCCCTCTCTAGCGGCTTGTTGCCCAATCGGCGGTTGACCTCCGCAACCTCGATATCCATGGCGTAACTCCGCACTTCTTGGCCCGATGCTCGGACGCACGAAGCCTCCTCGCCGATAGTCGGCCGAACCTCGGCTCGACATCCAATATCCCGACGTGATCACCTCCGACGCAACGCCAATTCCTCTAGTGTCAGCGTCTAATCTCGATCGATAGTAGACTGCGTAACTCAAAACGCAGTTAAACAATAAACCACAATCAATTAGTTTCATCATCAATCTGAGATTCAACAATCTCCCCCTTTTTGATGATGACAACTAATTGATGACTAACGGAGTTAACTATAACTCCCCGGAGTTTTAACCCAAACTCCCCCTATCAATATGCCATTGATAGAACACTTGGATTATTCCAAATCTAAGCAACATTCATCATAATGTTAAGAGAATCAATCAAACCATCATGCAAATATATAAAATACTCAATCAGCATCCCATTGCATGAACTCATCAATCTACACTTCTCCCCTTTGTCATCAACAAAAAGGAGAAGTAATATTTTGCTAGTTTTTAAAAGTTATGGTTCAGGTTTTAAATCATACTAGCTAGATTTTCATTAACATTCAATCACGGTAAGTTTATCATCATATGTAAGATAGCACTTGTTGTGATGATGATAATTCAACACTTGCTTCTTGTGCTAGTTTGTACTTTGCTTTTCTTGAGATTTGCAAGGTAGCAATTTTGTTATTGTCAAGATAGCAAGTTCCTTTATGGCTAGCAAGATATCAAAATGAATATTGACATTAATGCTTCAATCATCAAAATTTTGAAGTCATGAATACGAATTAACCATTTAAGAAAAAAATAAATCATGATACCAATTGTTAATAAGCAAGCAAGCATTCTTTGCAATACACAAGCTAGCTCTCTTTCAATTTTTGCAACCAAGTTTTTCTTTTGCAAGCTATCAAATTTTTGTTTGCAATGAGCTAACAATTTTGTAAAATTTACAGCATTCTTAAACATGCAAGCTCACAAGTTTTAAAAAAACTTTGTAATTTCTAGCTAGCTATGTTTGTCACTTTCTCTTGTGATATCCAAGCTAGCATGCTAATTTCTCCTTTGTCATTGTCGAAAAGAAGAGAAGAATTAATACTTCAAATAAGATGTTCTTTTCAACAAGATCAAGGTCAAGATTCATGAGGTAATAAATAGCAAAACATGCTACTTGAAGCATCCTCATCAAAATCGCATTTTAAGGAAAATTCCAAGCATCAAGATCATGATTTTCAAACATATATATTTTAACATCAATTTCCAATTCATGATAAGGAAGAATAAATCAATAATTCGATCAAGTGATGAATTCCAAAAGACATCTTAATCTGTCAAAATCTTTTTAGAAAGATATTTCAAAATGACAAATATCGTAAATATCGATAGGTGATTCATTTAAGTGCAAAACCACTTTTACATCATCAATTTTCTAAAGATTCAAAATGACAAATAGATTACCAATTTCATTTGGTAGCAAATAGCAAAAAGAACAATTTGTTTGATGCATAAGAAATCTCAATAAGATAATATTTCATAAGAAATTTCAAGAATCAATTAATAATCATATTTCTTGAAAATTCTCAAGCCAAGAGGTCAAAAGAAGGTTCATGATTCGGTTGAAACAAAATCTCATTCTATTTTATGAAATGAATCATCAAAATCATTCACAAAAAAAAAACTTCAATCTCGATAAGATAGAGAAGAGGCTTTTTCTTTTGAGTAATTCATTTCGTCTAAGCATGCATTTATCTTTTCATGCCAAATCAAATATTCAAAACCGAAAGACAAACTTAATTATCAAAACAAAAATATAATATATTATGAGATTCAATTTATCATGATAATGTGTTTCTATTTTGTTTGTTTCAAACAAGTGTGCTCATGTTTCAAAAGATGAGTGTCAAATTTTAAAACCAAACATGAGTTTGTCATCAAGATATGATATCATAAAGTCATTAAACATGATAACAACCATTTAACATTTTCATTGTATCAGTGATGATTTCATAAGGTATATTCAAATATTTTCATGAAAGCCATCATCTTATAAATTCAAAATATAAGTTTTATCATTAAACCAGTCATGATCAAGTGCATTAAAATCTTTCATTCGAAAATTTTAATAAGAGCAACATAAATTGATTACATGTGTGTATGTGTCAACATTTCAAAGCAAGACATAAGTTTTGTCATAAAAACCATTAAGACCAAACACATCACAAATAAAACATCATGAATAAAACATTTTTAACTTTTGTGTTTTATTTTATGTGGTTGATCTTATATAAGCATGTTCAAATTTTCATGTAAAAATAAAGTCATCAATATGCTTGCTTCTATCTTTTAATCATATTTGGTGTGCAAGCATTATCTTGAAACATGCTATTAAATTTTTATGTCAAACATCATGCATCTTGTTTGAAATAAAAAACAATGTAGAATCATCAAGATTCATGAACTTATCATGATCATATACTTTCCCCCTTTTTTTATGTGTTTCATTTGTTTCATATAGGTATACATCATCTAAAAATTTCATCATAAAAATGTTTAGGAGCCATTAATCCAAGATAGAGATTTTCAAATTATAAGCATGATACTATAAAATTATCATTAAATATTTTCAAGAATAACATGTAGTTGATATACAATCATTGTTACAAATCATTCAATCATCATTCATAATGTTGTATGCACCATTCAAAAATTTTACTTTTCAAAAATACTAGAAGGAAAAGCATAGTATAATTTTAAAATATTTTTTTAATTTCAAAAACACAAGAGAAGCATGACAAAAAAAAAAAAACTACTAACTAAGTTAAGCATTCATGGAAAGCATTATGTAATTTCAAAATAATTCAAGGAAGTTAAGTTACTTACCTCATTGTCGAAGCCCATTAAAGCATAGTTTGCTTCTTCTTTCCTTGATTCTTCTTGATGAGTCTTCTTCTTCTTCATTGGTCTCTTCCTCCGTTCAAGTTCATTGTTGATTTTAGATTTTTGTTTAATGAACTTATTAAGATCGATTAAAGGTTCAAAGTCCTCTTCATTGTCCTCATCACTTGAGTCATCACTCAAGTGGCATTCTCTTGTTCTAAGTTCAAAAACCTTCTTGTTCTTTAGAAGGTGGTTCAAATGTTCATCATGTTCCAAGAGTGTCATTTCATAGGTCATTAATGACCCGATTAATTCTTCAAGTGAATAATCATTCAAGTTTTTAGACTCTTGAATAGCCGTAATTTTTGGATCCCATTCTTTTGGAAGGGATCTTAAAATCTTGTTTACTAAATCAAAACTTGAAAAAGATTTACCAAGACTTTTCAAGCTATTGACGACATCCGTAAAGCGGGTGTACATATCGCCAATAGTTTCGCTTGGTGTCATTCGGAAGAGCTCAAAATCATGCAACAAGAGGTTTACTTTTGAGTCTTTAACTCTACTAGTTCCCTCATGCATGATTTCAAGTGTTTGCCATATATCAAAAGCCGTTTCGCAAGAAGAAATTCGATTAAACTCATTCTTGTTTAAAGCACAAAATAAGGCATTCATAGCCTTTGCATTTAAAGAAAAAGATTTTCTCTCTAAGTCCGACCATTCATTCGTCGGTTTAGAGGGAAGTTGAAAGCCATTTTCAATAATGTTCCACAAATCCAAATCCATTGAAAGCATGAAAACTCTCATTCGAGTTTTCCAATAAGTGTAGTCCGATCCGTTAAAGAACGGTGGACGAAAAACCGAAAAGCCCTCTTGAAAATCATTTAGAGCCATTTCTCACGGGTGTAAATCCGAAAGAGAAAGAACGTGGCTCTGATACCAATTGTTAGGGATCGAGTGGCACTAAGAGGGGGGGGTGAATTAGTGCAGCGGATAAAACTGAATAAAACTTGAAAATCGATTCCGGAGATTTTCCTTTAGAACTTGATTCAATGAAAGAGACTTTAACTTGAAAATATTCAGGTAAGTGCAGTTTGAAGTAGGGAGAAGAAATCCGATCAGTTTGCAGCTTAAGAAATTTACGATACAAATTTAAGTACACACACACAAGTAAACGCAATGATGTATAGTGGTTCGGTCAAATGACCTACATCCACTCTTGAAGCCTCCTCAATGAGGCTCCCAACTTCCACTACCAAGTCTCTTGAAGGGGAAGGACCAAATACCCCTTTTACAGCCTTTTACAAATGGTTCCCTCTCTTTACAAGATTTTACAAGGAGAAGAAAGGAGGAGAACACTTGAGCAAATGAAAGCAGAAATTTGCTATAGCTTAGACTCAATTCGAACACTTTTCTTGCAAAGGTCCTCAACCAGCTAGAAGTAAAGGGGTATTTATAGAGAATTTTGGGATTCAAAATCCCGCTCAAAGGTCTCGTGAATTTGGAGTTCCATGTTGCAGTGGTACTAGCGGTGCTGGCTTTGGCAGCGATTACTACCGCTGTCGATGTGTCAGTGTCTTCGAAGCGGTACTACCGCTGCGGTGGTACTACCGCCGTCGACACGGTGGTTGCAAACCACTGTCGGCAGTGTTCCACCGCTTTGCACTGGGAGGTACTACGCTACGCATAAGAGCTCTACGATGTCGGGGCGCTACGATGGCGAGCTCGCCGGCCCAAGAACTCTGGCGGTATGAGCATGCACGTAGCATGCATGCTCGTAGCTTTGGTTCGGTTTGGGCCAAAATTTTGGCCCAAACTCATCTAATCAAGGCCCAATGGGCCCCCACTTTGGGTTATCTAATCCTAACCCAAAATACGTGCTAACTACGAATTTTAAAGACGTTTCTTAAGCTATTACAAAGTCCACATGACAACTTCTTCCGGTGAGCTTCCGGTCAACTTCCGATGGTCTTCTGGCGAACCTTCGAAAACCATTCCGCGGACTCACAGCAAGCTCTCGGACTTCACGATGATCTTGGCGAGTTCCCCCGAGCTTCTTTGGCAAGCTTCGATCTTTCTTGGTAAGCTCGTGAACTTCGGCGAACCTCCTAGCGAAGCTTCCGAAAACCCTTCGGCAAGCTCCTACTCGTTCTCGGTCGGTTCGGCAATGCTCCCAACGAATCTTGGACTTCCGTTGAACACTCGAACTCCCAACGATTCATCACACTTGTCTTCGGCCTTTTGTTTCGCTTTATGTCTTCATCCCTATCGTAGTCACTCCTGCACAAACAAACACCAAAAATTCTACTTCGATCTAGACAGTTATTATAACGCGAATTGACATTCGGTTGCGGCGTCACATCATTGGCGGTGCCGTCGATCCCGGCACATCGCCCTCTCTAGCGGCTTGTTGCCCAATCGGCGGTTGACCTCGCAACCTCGATATCCATGGCGCAACTCCGCACTTCTTGGCCCGATGCTCGCGTCACGAAGCCTCCTGGCCGATAGTCGATCGAACCTCGGCTCGACATCAATATCTGACGTGATCACCCGGCGCAGCGTCAATTCCTCTAGTGTCAACTGTCTAATCCTGATCGATAGTAGACCTGCGTAACTCAAAACGCAGTTAAACAATAAACCACAATCAATTAGTTTCATCATCAAAATCTGAGATTTAACAGCTCCCAACTTCCACTAGCAAATCTTTTTAAAGGGGAAGGACCAAACACCCCTCTTACAACCCTTTACAAGAAGTTCACACTCATACAGATTTTCCAAAGAGAAAGAATGAGGTGAATACAAACTACAGAAAACAAGACCTTTGCAAGACTTTAGCTTGATTTCTAACTCTCAAAAGGGTTACTCTTTCAGCGGAGAAAGGGGGGTATTTATAGATCCAAAATGTATTCAAATTTGGGCTCCAAATTTGAAATCAAATTGGAGTTCTTGTCGACCAGTTACTGCATCGTCATCGTCAGATCGACAAAACAATGATACTACCGCTGGAGCAAGTGGTACTACCACCATTTTTGTTCATTGTAGTGGCGGCGGTGCTACGCTAAGCGCAGCGGTGGTTCACCGTCTGGCCCATTCAAAGCCCAAAGTTGAATGGGCCTTGTTCAAGGCCCAAAAGGCCCGAGAAGGGGCGATTAGCCCTACCAATTTAGAGCAGGATTAATTCGAAATCCTTGCCCTAAGTACGTGCCAACTACGAAATTAAAACATAATTAACAGTGATTTAAACTGACATTCTTCAAGTCTTATTTCGACGAGCTTTACGATGAGACTTCGGCGGTCCTCCGATACTTCCCTCGGATTTCTTCCGGCGGATTCCCAGCATGCTCTCGGCTTGTATGGCACGCTCAATGAGTCTTCGACAAGCTTCCGAACCTTCTCGGCAAACTACGCGAACCTTCGACGATCTTTGCAGCGAACTTCTGAAAACTTCGGTAAATCCCTGATTCGATCTCGGTTGGTTCCGGCAACACTTCCGACAATCCTTCGGACTTCCGATGATCTCTTGAACACCCGACGGACTTAACCTCGGCAAATCGCTTTATGTTTCTAATCCATCGTAGTTAATTCTACACACTTATCTTTGACAATATAGATTAGAACAAATATTTCACTAATTGATTTCATCAATCTCCCTCTTTTTTATGATGACAATCAATTGATGATAGAGTTACTCTTAACTCCCCCTATCTATATGCCATATCATTAGAAGGTAAAAAGCACTTGAATTCAATCATTTGAATTCAAGCCAAATCGGATAGATTTCATTCAACATAAAGCTTAATAAACAAGCTTAGGCATAAATACTAAAAACATGTATTTTAAACAATGTGAAAGTATTTACACCTATAATAACCAGAAATATTAATTAAAACATGATAAAGATCAAGTGATATCCAAAAGAGTGTTTTAATATCAAGACATGATATCAAATGAAAAAGTAGCTTATCTCAAGAATAAGAGTTCTTATGCATTTGCAATGCGATACAATTGATTCATATTTCACTTTAAGTATTTTATTCCAACATAGCAACAATTACTCCATCATAGCAATTTATATTTTTCTCCCCCTTTATCATCAACAAAAATAATGAAGGTGGAGAAACCATTCATTGTCATCAAGTGAGCCATGGAGAGAGCAAGGAGAGAGCCATGAAGAGAGCATGAAACCATTTGAGGAAGGTATCAAGTCATAAAATTACGATCGAACCAAAAAAAAAAGTTCATTCAAAAGCTGAGTAGATGAAATGAAAGTAACAAAACACAACATCATCCATAGTAGTCATAAGCATAACAGGACAAGTGTTTAAAAAGAAAACAATAGCTACTCCAGAGGGGGAACGCCAAAATGCCTATACAAGTGATCTATTTTGCAGTTCATTTGTTGCACTTCCTTCAAAATTTTAGCTTGTTGTGATGTGATTTGATTTAAGGCAAGCATGATCGGATCTTCGATAGATGGGCAGAGCGGCTCGAGGCAGTGCATGGATCAACGGGACTAGGCGGAGGAGATTCATTTCCCCTAAAAATTGGTGTTTCAGGTTGCTCTACTAGTGGAGGAACTATATCAACCCTTCTAGGTTGCCTAATCCATATGCCATCTCTAAAGGTGCTTCTAAGCCGCTTCAGGAGACTTCTATTAATTGTATTATATCTATCAACCTTCATTACTTCCTCGTTGGGTGACACACAAATGTTATGGGCAAAAATGAATCTAGTGATCAACCCACCATATGACAACATCGAGTCTCTAGAGAAAATTTCTATCATGTGTTGTTTAATCAAATAACCAAAGTAGTTGTTTTGTCTAGCCATAATCTAATACATCGTACTCAGTTCTAACAAACTCATTTCATCAGGATGAAACTGCTTCGGAAGTAGAATGCTTATCATAATGTGATGAAGTAATTTTGAGTTAAAAGGTAATAAGTGCTCGTAGCTTTTAGGGATGATGCCTAGGTCAGGATTAGCAAAAATCATTTCTAAAGCTTCAGAGTGGGTTGCTCCGATTGCATCCATATCCCATTGCCCTCTAAAATAACATCCTCTATTCTTTTCTTCAATTCCAAGTAGTTCACATATGATACGATCAGAAATCTGAATTGTGGTTCCTAACACATAGGTAGACAAAACATCATCTTCAATAATCATGTTAGCATAAAATAGCTTAACCAACCTAGGGTAGATTGGTTCATTAATTTGTAAGATAGGTAGAGCATTTAGATTAGCAAACCATCTAATAGGTTCTAGGTTTCCTAGTTCACCTAGATCAACATGTTTACCCTTATGAATGGTTTTACAATCAAAATTTGGGTATCTTAAGGCTACCTCATTAGATCTAAAAAGGGTTGGGTCAAATAAATCTCCTTCCAACCTTTTCCCTTTGCCTCTTGTTGATTTCTTAGGAGCCATATCTATATCTATTCATGATGAACAAACAAAAGGAAATAATAAGGAAAAGACAAGCAAATGTGAGTAGAAGAGAAGATTTCAGCTATTACCTTATTTGTGTTTCCTAGAGAGGTGAGGAGCTTTGATCACATAAATGCCTTTGATTGCCCCTTAGGAGGAGGAAGAATGGAGAGGAGAAGGCTTAGAGGAGCTTAGGAGGAAGAAGGATGAGAGGGAGGGGGTGTTCGGGTGGTACTACCACCAACCAGGCGGTGCTACCGCCTGGGAGCCGAGTACCCAGGCGGTACTACCGTCGGTTCAGGCGGTGCTACCGCTGGCCCCACAAAATAATTTTTTTTAAAATTTTTAAATTTGTTTACTAGTGTTGAAATGAGATGAGATGTAATCATAGATCACTCCTTGAGATATAGAATTAAAATGAGGGAGGCAAATCCGCAAGAGCCGAGTTTTCGTAAAAACCACGAAAGCCGAAAGAAACTATAATGCTGCTCATTTACAAGAACAATTTAACATACCTATTTCTCTCCTAATGAAGTCAAATTATTCTTCATTTAAAGGTTTCATAAAGATGTCTGCTAATTGATGTTTTGTATTGATAAATTCAAGAGTGACATTGTTACCATTAACATGATCTCGTATAAAGTGATGTCTTATGTCAATGTGTTTAGTTCTAGAGTGTTGAATATGATTTTTAGTTAAACAAATAGCACTTGTATTATTGCATTTTATAGGAATGTTATTTAAATGAATTCCATAATCTTCTAGTGTATTTTTCATCCAAATGACTTGAGCACAACATGCACTTGCGGCTATGTATTCGGCTTCCGTCGTAGATAGTGCAACCGAATTTTGTTTCTTGGAAGTCCAAGAAACAAGTTCATGTCATAAAAATTGGCATGTTCCAGATGTGCTCTTTCTATCTATTCTACATCCACCAAAATCCGCATCTACATAGGCTTTCAAATCAAAGTTATTAGATTTTGGATACCATAATCCTAGATTAGGAGTACCTTTAAGATATCTAAGAATTCTTTTAACGGCTTTAAGGTGAGACAACTTAGGATTAGCTTGAAATCTCGTACAAAGTCCTACACTAAATATGATATCCGGTCTAGTTGCAGTAAGACAGAGCAAGCTACCTATCATCCCCCTATATGTTTTTTGATCAAAATTTTCTCCACCTTCATCCAAGTCTAACTTGGTGGAAGTACTCATTGGAGTGTGAATGGCTTTTGAACTATCCATATTAAATCATTTTAACAATTTTAATGTATATTTGGATTGATTAAGGAATATGCCATTACTAAGTTATTTAATTTATAATCCAAGAAAGAAGGTTAATTCTCCCATTAGACTCATATCAAATTCATGACTCATACACTTGGCAAAAGATCCACATAGTGATTCATCCGAAGAACCAAAAATAATGTCATCAACATAAATTTGAATAATAAGAAAATTATTTTCAAAATGTTTGATAAACAATGTAGTATCAACCTTGCCTTTTGTAAAATTATTAGAAATAAGAAAGGAGCTAAGCCTTTCATACCAAGCTCTAGGAGCTTGTTTTAGTCTATAGAGAGCCTTAGTTAATTTAAACACATGATTATGAAGAAAAGAATTTTCAAATCCAGGTGGTTGTTCAACATATACTTCTTCGGAAATAAAGCCATTTAAAAAGGTACTTTTGACATCCATTTGAAATAGTTTAAAATCATTACTACTAGCATAGGCAAGGAGCATCCTAATGGCTTCTAATCTTGTCACAGGAGCGAAGGTCTCTTCATAATCAATACATTCTTCTTGGTTGAAACCTTTGGCCACTAATCTAGTCTTGTTTCTAACTACAATACCGTATTCATCTTGCTTGTTCTAAAGACCCATTTAGTACCAATAACTAAATGGTCATTAGGTCTAGGAACAAGCTTCCATACCTCATTCCTCTTAAATTGATTTAACTCATCTTGCATTGCGATGACCCAAGAATCATCTTTCAAGGCATCATCAATGCATTTTGGTTCAACTTGAGAAAGAAAAGTGGCATGGGCACAAAAATTCTTAAATGAAGAACGAGTTTGAACCCCTTTAGATGTATCTCCTATAATTAACTCCTTGGGATGGACATCTACATACTTCCATTCCTTGGGTAAGGAAATTTGGGAAGAAGATGCATCCAAGTTGTCATTTTGAGGAGAGGGTTCATTCAAATTTAAATCATTAAAACCAAGATCATCATTAAAATCTTTTTTCTTTGATTCAAAAAATTCATTAAAAACCACATAAATAGATTCTTCTATAACTAAAGTTCTTTTGTTGAAAACCCGAAAAACTTTAGAAATAGAAGAGTAACCAAGAAAGATGCCTTCATCGGATTTAGCAACGAATTTTCCTAAGGTATCCTTTTCATTTAAAATAAAGCATTTGCAACCGAAAACTTTAAAGTAAAAAACATTGGGTTTTTTATTATTCCATAATTCATATGGAGTCTTAGATAGGGATGGTCTCACTAGAACTTTATTCATAATATAGCAAGCTGTGTTCACGGTTTCGACCCAAAAATATTTTGGTAAATTATATTCATTTAATATGGTTCTAGCCATTTCTTGCAAATTTCTATTTTTCCTTTCCACTACTCCATTTTGTTGAGGATTTCTTAGAGTGGAGAAGTTATGGTTATATCCGTTTATTTCACAAAAATTTTGGAAGTTATGATTTTGAAATTCACCTCTGTGATCACTTCGAATTGATGAAATCATAAAACCTTTTTCATTTTGAGTGAGTTTACAAAATTTAGAGAAACATTTGAAACAATTACTTTTGTGAGCCAAGAAATAGGTCCAAGTGTATCTACTATAGTCATCCACAATTACGAAGGCATATTTGCTACCTCCTAGGTTTGTTATGTCAATTAGTCCAAATAAGTCCAAATGGATCAATTGCAATGGTCTTGTGGTGCTCATTTGATTTTTTGATTTGAAACTAGTTTTTATTTGTTTTCCTAGTTGACATGCATCACATACTTTGTCCTTGACAAACTTCATATTGGGGATGCCTCTTACTAACTCTCTAGATGAAATCTTAGATATTAGTTTCATGCTTGCATGACCTAATCTCCTATGCCAAAGCCAAGCATCATCATTCAAAATCGAAAAACACATTTCATTACTTAATTCATCTATATTTATAGTGTAGACATTATTTTGTTTTAAAGCAATCATGGATATATCATTGTTTGGTTTTTCAATGATGCAAACATTAGATTCAAATCTAACAACATAACTTTTATCGCATAATTGACTAATGCTTAAAAGATTATATTTTAAATCATCAACTAGCAACACATCATCAATTGAAAAACTTGATTTGTTACCTATGGTTCCCTTGCCAATGATTTTACCCTTGTTGTTGTCTCCGAAGGTGACATACCATTCTTCTTTGCTAGTGAGCATAAGAAATGAGATGGATCTCTGGTCATGTGCCTTGAGCATCCACTATCAAGATATCATTTCTTGCTCCTAGCTTGTGAGTTTATCTACAAAAGAGGATGGTTTTTAAGTACTCATTTGATTTTGGGTGCCTTACAAATTGATCTACTTAATTTGTAATTCAACATTGAATTGTTTATGGTTCCTTTAGGAACCCATATCAATTTTTGTGGACTAATTCTCTTGAATGGACATTTGTAAATAACATGTCCAGTTTTACCACAAAAATTACATTTCAAATGGGGTGATATATGCAATGTGGGTCCTTTAACAAAGGTGGTGGGATTTTGATGAGATCCACTCACAAATCCAACTCCACATCTATTTCCGACGTGACCCTTGTTAGCAAGGATCATGTCCAAGCCCTTGCTATCAACCTTAAACTTGTTTAGAGTCTCTTTGAGTAGCAAGTTCTCCCTTTTTATTGCTTCTAAGTGTTCACACTTAGAGCATGGGGGTAGAGAAGGAGTTTGGAGACTATTGAACTTATTTTGTAATAAAGCATGCTCTTTCTTAAGCAAATTGAACTTCTTACTAATAGTTCTACATTCATCAAATAACTCATGAAAAGCGATAGAAAGCTCATCGAAAGATAATTCTTCATTAAATAACTCACTAACCTCTTCTCCAAAGGCCATTAGCGCGAAGTTAGCCTACTCTTTGTTGCTTGCTTCTTCAACCTCAGAGTCACTTGAATCATCCCATGTAGCCTTCAATGCTTTCTTCTTCTTGGGTTGCTTCTTCTTGGCTTGGGGTCAATCATATTTGAAGTGCCCCGGCTTCTTGCACTCGTAGCAAATAACTTGGTCCTTTTTTATGTTCAAGTTTATTTTTTGTGTTATTTTTAAATTTGTTCTTTCTTATGAACTTTTTAAATTTTCGAGTTAAAAGTGCGATGTCATTGTCACTGTCCTCATCACTTGATGTTCCTTTCAAGTGGTCTTCTTATGTTCTTAGTGTCATATCCTTCTTGTTCTTTGGAAGGGGGTTCTCGAGCTCTTCATGAGCATGGCACGTCATTTCGTAGGTCATCAGAGACCCAATAAGTTCTTCAAGAGGAAAAGTCTTAAGGTCCTTGGCCTCTTGAATGACCGTAAACTTTAGATCTCAACTCTTTGGAAGGGATCTTAAAATCTTAGTTACAAGTTCAAAGTTAGAAAAACCTTTACCAAGTGCCTTAAGTCCATTGATGACATCCGTAAAGCGGGTGTACATGTCTCCAATGGACTCACTTGGTTGCATTTGGAAAAGTTCATACGAATGCACAAGAATATTGATTTTGGACTCTTTCACTCAGCTAGTGCCTTCATGAGTGATCTCAAGAGTACGCCAAATATCAAAAGCCGATTCACAAATTGATACGCGATTAAATTCATTTTTGTCTAGTGCACAAAACAAGGCATTCATAGCCTTTGCGTTTAAAGCAAAAACCTTCTTCTCCGATTCATTCCAATCGCTCATTGGAAGAGAAGATTTTGGAAAACCATTCTCAATGATATTCCAAAGCTCAAAGTCCATAGAAATAAGAAAGATCCCCATACAAGTCTTCCAATACGTATAATCCGACCCATTAAAGATAGGCGGACGTATAATGGAATGACCCTCTTGCATACTGGAATAGGCCATCTCTCTTGGGTTTTAGACCAAATATGAGAGTGAACCTGGCTCTGATACAAATTGTTAGGATCGGACAAGCACTAAGGAGGGGGGGGTGAATTAGTACAGTGGATTAAAATCGTAAACTTGAAACCGATTTCGGTAAAAGGCTAGTTCATATGAAAACTTCGATCCGACGAAAGATGACTTGGTAGAAGTTGCTTGAGTAAAAGTAATGACAAACTGAATGGTTTGCAGCTAAGTAAAGAGATGAAATAGAAATTTAAACACTCACACATTCAAGACGCAGCGATGTATAGTGGTTCGGTCAAAGTGACCTACATCCACTTCCGAAGCCTTCTCTAATGAGGCTCCCAACTTCCACTAGCAAATCTTTTTGAAGGGGAAGGACCAAACACCCCTCTTACAACTCTTTACAAGAAGTTCACACTCTTACAGATTTTCTAAAGAGAAAGAATGAGGTGAACACAAACTACTGAAAACAAGACTTTTGCAAGACTTTAGCTTGATTTCTAACTCTCAAAAGGATTACTCTTTCAGCTGAGAAAGGGGGGGTATTTATAGATCCAAAATGTATTCAAATTTGGGCTCCAAATTTGAAATCAAATTGGAGTTCCGATGTCTTGGCGGTGCTACACTTTGTTAGTCATCAGGCCCGAAAAGGTGCCAAAGCGGTACTATCGCCATTTTCATTGTGTGTGAGCGAGTAGCACCACCCACCACGGCTGCCGGCGGTGCTACCGTCCTGTTATCAAAGCCCATTTAGCAAAGCTGAATGGGCCTTGTTCAAGGCCCAAAAGGCCCAGTAAGGGCCGGGTTGGCCTCTACCAATTTAGAGCAGGTTTAATTCGAAATCCTTGCCCTAAGTACATGCCAACTACGAAATTAAAACATAATTAACAGTGATTTAAACTGACATTCTTCAAGTCTTATTTCGGCGAGCTTTACGATGAGACTTCAGCGGTCCTCCGATACTTCCCTCGGATTTCTTCCGGCGGATTCCCAACATGCTCCCAGGTTGTATGGCACGCTCAACGAGTCTTTGACCAGCTTCTGAACCTTCTCGGCAAACTCCACGAACCTTCGACGATCTTTGCAGCGAACTTTCAAAAACTTCGGTAAATCCTGATTCGATCTCGGTTGGTTTCGGCAACACTTCCGACGATCCTTCGGACTTCCGATGAACTCTTGAACACCCGACGGACTTGACCTCGGAAAATCGCTTTATGTTTCTAACCCATCGTAGTTAATCCTGCACACTTATCTTTGACAATATAGATTAGAACAAATATTTCACCAATTGATTTCATCATCAAAATCCGAGATTCAACAGTTTGTGCTTGAGTTCACCAGCTCGGGCACTAGTCAAGTCTTTGCCCGAGTTCACCAGCTTAGGCACCAGTCTAATCTTTGCCTGAGTCCACCAGCTTAAGCACCAGTCCAACATGGTCCGAGTTCACCAGCTTAGGCACCAGTCAAGTCTTTGCTTGAGTTCACCAGCTCGGGCACTAGTCTAGTTTGTGCCAGAGTTCACCAGCTCGGGCACTAGTCTAGTTTGTGCCCGAGTTCACCAACTCAGGCACCAATCCAGTTTGTGCCTGAGTTCACCAGCTCGGGCACTAGTCTAATCTTTGCCCGAGTTCACCAGCTCGAGCACCAGTTTGTGCCCAAGTTCACCGGCTCGGGCACCAGTCTATTCTTTGCCCGAGTCCACCAGCTCAAGCACTAGTCCAGTTTATGCTCAAGTTCACCAGCTTGGGCACCAATCTAGTCTTTGCCCGAGTCCACTAGCTTAGGCACCAGTCTAGTTTTTGCCCGAGTTCACTAGCTCGGGTACCAATCCAATCTTTACCCGAGTTCACTAGCTCGGGCACCAGTCCAGCATGGCCCAAGTTCACTAGCTCGGCACACTAGACCATTATGTGACCAAGACGACTAGCTCGGCATGCCAGTCCAATCAACTGAGCGACCCCTCGGTGCATCGTCGCTACTTGGCCCCCGTCACAAGAGCAACAGCACCATGAAGCGGCTCATCAACTCTCGCACAACGGACAATACAGTGGACAAGATAGGACTAGACTGTTAGAACCCTCCACGGATTCTAAGCTTGGGGTTGATCTCTATAGGGGATCGGCCTCCTTGGAACTCTATAGGGGTTCCTTCCTCCAAGTTGCTGCACAAAGGCTGCTAAAAGATTGATCTATTCATTGATTAAAGAGGATGAATACATGGCTATTTATAGGGCTTCTAAGCCCCAACTCCTAATAGGACTCTTACTTAAGACTCCTACTTCTAACCAACTTCTAATTAGGACTCCTTCTCTAGTTGGACTTCTACTTCTAATAGGACTCTCTTCCAAATAGGACTTCTACTTCTAATAGGACTCTCTTCCTAATAGGACTTCTACTTCTAATAGGACTCTTTTCCTAATAAAACTCTTACTTATAATAGGACTCCTTTCCTAATAGGACTTCTACTTCTAATAGGACTCTTTTCCTAATAGAACTCCTACTTATAATAGGACTCCTTTCCTAAGAAGCAACCTAACCCTAACCTAGCCGGCCTCTTCACCTCTTTAATAAGGGGCGGCTAGATAGGATTTACATGAATACCCTTATCAATGAAACTAAATTAGGACTCTCATAGCTAGAGTCCTATGCAGACCGCCCTCTTCAAATCGGCCTTGTCCTCGAGGTGACGTTCCATGAATTCTGGGAATTTGATCTTCAAGTCGTCGTAGTTCTCCCAAGTGGCATCTTTTTTTGCTGGTAGGTTTGCCCCTTGTATTAACACTTGATGGCAAGGTCGTAAGTCGTCGATCAATAATGGTACTTGGTTGGAGTCCGGAGCTCTCCTTGGGTAGTTATATTTGGTAGATGGCTTTGGGTGTCTCGTGTTGTCCCAACTTGAGCTTCAAACATGATACATGGAAGACTGGATGGATTCGGGGAGTGGCGGGTAAGTCCAATCTGTATGCTCTTTGCTCCGATGCGCGCTCAAGAAATATTTTAGGCTTTTATGGTCGGTCTTGATGTGAAAGCGTCGCCCAATTAAGTACGGTCTCCATTTGGACATCGCATGCACAATCGCGAGCATCTCCTTGTCGTAAATAGTCATCTTGAGGTGGGAAGGAGATAACGCCTTACTAGTATAAGTGAGGGGTCGGCCATCTTGCATTAGTACAACACCAATTCCTGCTCCGGAGGCATCAGCTTCAATAATAAAAGTCTCATCGAAGTCGGGTAATGCTAGTATTGGTGTTGTTATCATTGCGACTTTAAGTTCGTCGAAGCGGTGGTGGCTTTGTCCGACCACCTGGAAAGCATCTTTTTCAGCAAGGAAGTAAGGGGTGCACTTGATATTTCCATAGTCTTTCACGAACTTACTTACGATAGTAACTGTTAAACCAAGAAAGCCGCGCAGTGATTTTATGTTCCTCGGGGTTGGCCAGTTCTGCATTGCTTCAATTTTGGAGGGGTCCACTGTCACCCATTCCTCTGATATGATATGCCCAAGATATTCTATCTTTTGTTGAAGAAAGTAGAAATTCATAGTGACCATTGTGCGTTTGAAAGGCAGTTTTCGGTATGTCTTCTTCGTACACTCGTATTTGATGATACCCGGATCGAAGGTCCAACTTTGTGAAGACTCGTGCTCCTTTAATTCATCAAGCAATTCATCTACTACTAGAATAGGATACTTGTCCTTGACGGTTATGTCGTTGAGAGCTTGGTAATCAACGCACATTCGCCATGTTCCGTCTTTCTTTCGTACGAGGAGCATTGGTGAAGAGTAGGGGCTGCAACTTGGCCGAATAACTCCTGTTTCAAGCATCTCTTTTACAATCCTTTCTATTTCATCTTTTTGGAGATGTGGATACCAATATGGTCGAGTATTTGCTGGAGGTTTCCCTGGAAGAATCGGTATACGATGATGATCGTGTGTCGGTTAGGAGGTAGGCTGCGTGGTTCGTCAAATATATCTGAAAATTCAGCAAGCAAGGGAAGTAGGTTTGGATCTTCAACTTTGGTTGGCTCTCCCTTAGGTTGCTGCTCAAGTTGTACCAAAAAGCTGCTGCATGCTTTGTGCAAAACTTTCTCCATTCGTTGTGTGCAAATTGTCGTTACGTCGCCCCCACGTTTCCGTGACTGGTATCACTGTTTCCCTTGCTGTAAAATTTTATAATTAGTTTCAAAAATTCCAGGAAACATCACCTAATGTCATCAACCATTCGATGCTAAGCACGGCCTCATAATCATCGAGAGAGAGGAGGAAAAAATCTGCAATTATCTCTTGGTCCTGCAGCAACAGTTTCACCCGTGGGTACTTACGATCACACTTCAAAATTCGCCCATCTGCGACTTTAACATCAAACCTGCTGCAATTCTCAATAGGTAAGGCCATCCGGACAGCAACCTTGCTTTTCATAAAATTATTAGTGCTCCCGGTGTCAATAAGAACGGTGATTGATTGTTGCTTCAGAAATCCTCCCACTTTCATTGTTTGCGGGTTCGCATAACCGGCAAGGGCATGCATCGTAATATCAATTGGCTGCTGTTCTTCATCCGTGACCTCTTCCTCATGCTTCTGGACCTCCTCCTCCATGTCTTCGAGAGGTTCAATCAATAGGAGGTGGCCCCTTTTGCAGCGATGATCGCGGTTCCATGGCTCGTCGCAATGCCAACAAAGACCCTTTGCTGATCGGTCACGTAGTTCTTCTCTTGTCAATTTTGTGGGTAGCGAAGGATGGTTGGGAGTAGAAGGAGGTTTATATGTTGAGGTTCCAGGAGTAGTTCTCATCCTTCGAGCATCTTGGTTAAGTCGTTCTTCTTGTATTCGGGCAAAAGAAATCGCAGCCATCACGTGCGGGGCATCGGCGCCTTAACTTCCCCTTTTATCTCGGCTTGAGTCCTTCGATAAATGTTCCTAACAATTGACGGTCAGTCCAATCACGAGCAAGGTAAGATAGCTTCTCAAACCTGATTTGGTACTCTTGAATCGTAGAGGTTTGTCGAATCTTTGCGAGTTGGCGTCGATATTTTCATACTCGTAGGTCAAAGCAGTTCAGCAATGCATTCTTAAATTGATTCCATGTCGGAGCCCCATGATTATATTCCAGCCAATTGTACCATTGAATAGCATCTCCTTCAAGGTGGATGACAGCAATCTCCACCATAGCATTATCCGACGTTCGGTAGTAGCGAAAGTAACGTTCTGTGCTTGAAATCCACCCCGGGTCTCCTTCTTCCCATCGTGGGAACTCCACCCTCATGCATGGCTGTAGCATGTCCGAGGGCTGTCCCTCCTTCTCTGGGGTCCTTTCTAAATTCTCTCCTTGCTGTAGTTTGGTTGGACTCGATGGTTGTCCAATTCTGAATTCTGCAAACAAAGCGCAATTTGTCTTCCAAGCGCAATTCAAGCCGTGATTCAATCCGAGATTCCCATGCTTCAAATTTGGCATCAATTGGATCTTGGGAAGCCATAGCATATGTCTGTAGATTAGAGATGCCCTTGTCTTTTTTCTGTTGACGGGTTAATGGCATGGGGTGGTGGAAGGTTCGGACAATGGATCGGTGATTGAAGGGTTCAGCTGTAATGGTTTACTGTTTTGGGCTGTGGTTTTTATGCTGTTAGGGTTATAAAACTAGGTTATGATGGCTGCATCTTGAGGCTAGCGGGATGCCCTAAAGACGTCTTGGTTTGTGGTAGCAAGGTGGCTAGGGTTTGGTAGGTTACGGAGAAGAAAAAAAGGACAAAGGTGCAATACCAGATTTTTATGAAAAAATTCCAGCAGTAAAGATGTAATTTTTCCAGAAATTTTCAAAAGAGATTCAAGTAAAACTCAAAGGGATCTACTGATAAGGAAGAGGTAATACTGTAAAAATTTCGTAGGAAGAAAGCGACAACAAGAGGTTTGGCAAAATTGAGAATCACGGAGAGGTATTATAGCAGATTTTTACGTCTAAAGTGCAGCAGATTGGACGTAAAAGATAAGTGGTTTTATTGAGAATTTTTCGACAAAACCAAAGGAAAACCACTATTAGGAAGTGTCAAAGCCGTCGTAAAAATTTCATAGAGATTTGGATAGAAAAAACGCAGTAGCAAGATCAAAAAGGCAGTGCTATGCGGCTGAAATTCTGCAGTGCGACTTTCGTTGTAGAGATGAAAACTTTACGACGAAAAGTTTTATGCAGCAATTATAGGAACGAATTTTTTGGAGTTTTGAATAAGGATAACTAAATTGCAGTAGCAGTAGGGTAGATAACCAGAACCTGTTACAATTCACGGGAAGATCCAAGGATGATCTACGGTGGTGGAGATGACGGCGGAATTCAGCGATGATCTTCTAAGCAATTGTGGGAATTGCTTTGCGTGGTTGTGGAGGGCTGGTGGATGGCTGTGGAAGGGCAGCAAGACGCCAAGAACGCGCTGCTCGATACCAAGTGTTAGAACCCTCGCGGATTCTAAGCTTGGGGTTGATCTCTATAGGGGATCGGCCTCCTTGGAACTCTATAGGGGTTCCTTCCTCCAAGTTGCTGCACAAAGGCTGCTAAAAGATTGATCTATTCATTGATTAAAGAGGATGAATACATGGCTATTTATAGGGCTTCTAAGCCCCAACTCCTAATAGGACTCTTACTTAAGACTCCTACTTCTAACCAACTTCTAATTAGGACTCCTTCTCTAGTTGGACTTCTACTTCTAATAGGACTCTCTTCCAAATAGGACTTCTACTTCTAATAGGACTCTCTTCCTAATAGGACTTCTACTTCTAATAGGACTCTTTTCCTAATAAAACTCTTACTTATAATAGGACTCCTTTCCTAATAGGACTTCTACTTCTAATAGGACTCTTTTCCTAATAGAATTCCTACTTATAATAGGACTCCTTTCCTAAGAAGCAACCTAACCCTAACCTAGCCGGCCTCTTCACCTCTTTAATAAGGGGCGGCTAGATAGGATTTACATGAATGCCCTTATCAATGAAACTAAATTAGGACTCTCATAGCTAGAGTCCTAACATAGACATGCCCTAAGCCCTCTTTGAGGACCCCGGAGCATGTCTCTGTTAGGATTGGAGGGGCACTAAGAGGGGGGGGGGGTGAATTAGTGCAGTGGATTAAAACTCATAAGTTTAAAATTGATTTCGTAAATAGCTAGTTCGTATTGAGATTTCGATTCGACAAAGATGACTTAGTTGAAGTAGCTTGAGTAAAGGAGATGAAAGCCGAACGATTTGCAGCTAAGTATAGAAACGATTCAAAAATTTAAACACTCACACATTCAAGAACACCACGATGTATAGTGGTTTGGTTAAGTGACCTACATCCACTTTTGAAGCCTTCTCCGATGAGACTCCTAGCTTCCACTAGCAAATCTCGTTGAAGGGGAAGGACCAAATACCCCTCTTACAACCCTTTTACAAGTGGTTAACACTCTTATAGATTTTTCAAAGAGAAAGAGGGAGGTGAACACTAGCTATTGAAAACAAGGCTTTGCTAAAGCTTTTGCTCAATTCTAACTCTCAAAAGGGTACTCTTTCAGTTAAGAAAGGAGGGGTATTTATAGACCCAAAGAGGATTCAAATTTGGGCTCCAAATATGAATTTATTTTGGGTTTCCCAATGCTGACGGTGCCATCGCTTGTCAGTGGCGGTGCCATCGCTTGTCAGTGTCAGATTGATAATGTACTGGGTGATTCCATCGCCCAAGGCAACGGTGCCACTGCCCGGTCTCTTGGGTGCTAAGTGGTGCCACCGCCTGGACCATTCAACAAAGCTGAATGGGCCTTATTCTCAGCCCAAATCAACCTAATAAGGGCCCGGTTGGCCCTTACAAAGTTTAGACAGGATTATTTTCTAATTCTTGCCCTAATTACATGTTAACTATTAAACTGAAACATAATTCTAAGCAATTTAAATCGACATTCTTCAAGTCTTCTTCCGACGAGCTTTTCGATGAATTTTCGATGGACTTCCGACACTCCTTCGGATTTATTCCGGTGGACTCCCAACAAGCTCCCAGATTTTGTGGTGAGCTCAACGAGTCTTTGGCAAGCTTCCGAACCTTCTCGGTGATCTCCACGAACCTCCGACGATCTTTTCGATGAACTTCTGAAACCTTCGGTAAGTCCCGGATTCTATCTCGGTTGGTTCCAGCAACACTTCCGACGATCCTTCAAACTTCCGATGAACTCTCGAACTCCCAACGAGCTTGACCTCAGTAAATCGCTTTATGTTTTCATCCTATAGTAGTTAATCCTGTATACTTATCTCAATAATATGGATTAGAATAAATAATTCACCAATTGGCTTCATCATCAAAATCCGAGATTCAACAATCTCCCCCTTTTTGATGATGACAATCAATTGATGATGGAGTTAATCTTAACTCCCCCTATCTATATGTCATATAATGAGAATGTAACAACACTTGAATTCAATCTTTTTGAATTCATTCAGAACCCGATAAGTTTCATTCATTAAACTTATTATCATGCTTAACAAGCATGAATTTTCATCCATAAATATGAAACTTCATATTTTTCATAATGTCATGGCATGATATGCATTTTCTAGTCGAATGATAGACATTCATCATTTCGACAAGAGAAACTAATCACAAATTAAAATAACACAGGATCAAATGATATAAATGAAGTGCACAAGATCAAGGTATGATATCAAATGAAATAATAACTTATCTCAAGAAAATTTATATTTTAAGCATTTGAGATATATTGCAATACATTACGATGCTTTTAAGTATATTAATAATTTTTTATTTCAAAACATGACAAAAGCAATTTGCAATATGAACCATATAAGTTATTGCGATGTGATACGATACATGAAGCCATTTTTCATTCCAACATATTGCTACATATAAGTCATTTGTCATCAATTTCATATTTTTCTCCCCCTTTTGTCATCAACAAAAAGGAGGTGAAGTAGCCACCATAAGGTATCATACCACAAAAAAAATAGAGTGGTCAATTATCAAGCATATGATAAATGAGTTGAACATAATACATGAATAAATCCAAAAAAATGTTTGGATCATTTTTATTCATGTTCATGAGATCCGAAAAAAAACATTAGAGTTTCAAAAAGCTCATGAAAAATTTAAGACTCAATTTTTGATTGAGAATTCAAGCATAGAATTATGAAAGGATTGATCATTAAAGTCATTCGTCAAAGATTTCATACTTTAAGGTAAACTCCATGAGAATGAGATGTCAAAAGTTCATAAAACTTCAACAAATGAAATATATCAATATCAAAAATTTGAAGGAAAAAAAAATCGATGTGGTATTCTTGTAGTGATTCATGAGGAGGAAGTCATAAAACCTTAAATCATACCGATTTGCACAAGAATAAAAATCGAAAATGATCATTTAAGAACTTAATTTTGCATAATTTATGACATTAATTTATGCATATGTAAGCTTCATATAAAATGCAAGTCATGAAATATCTTTAGTCATACTTAAATTAGATTTTACT